>JAPZDV010000020.1:21032468-21057936 GCA_029814665.1 Acanthurus lineatus | reverse complement strand
TTTATTTAGAAACGGCTGAAGTTCCCAGTCATCTGTGAACGCAGCGCGAGGTGAAGACCAGAACCCAGAGTCGGACCCCTCAGACCTCAGAGTGCTGGAGAGACCTCAGTGGAGACCTGGAAAGTCCTGGAAGGTCCTGGACTGAGAGAGAGACCTGAAACAACGACAGACCCTTCAGGGTTTCAGCTGCAGGTCTGTCTTTCTGTCTTTCTGCCTGTCTGTCTGCCTGCCTGACTGTCTGTCTGTCTGTCTGTCTGTCTGTCTGTCTGCCTGTCGGTCTGTCTGTCTGCCTGTCTGTCTGCCTGTCTGTCTGTCTGCCTGTCTGCCTGTCTGCCTGTCTGTCTGCCTGTCTGCCTGTCTGTCTGTCTGAGTGTACAGACCTTGTCAGAGAGGTTGAACTCTCTCAGCAGGTTTCATCTGTTTCTGTCTGTAAGTTCTTATAAAGTTTCTGATCTGAAGTTCGACGCTTCGCCGTCACATCGTCGCTCGTCTCTCTGAGCTTCAGCTGCCGGCGTTTCTGTTTCAGTGAAGTCAGTTTGAATAAAAGTGTTCAGCTCTGAAGCTAACGGCCACTTTAATCACAACAACTTGTCTTCAAGTTCCTGTTTGAACCTGCGAGCTCGACCTTCAGCTGCTGGATGGTGGATCTCCTGTGACGTCAGCAGTGCTGCTAAAGTCACTGTAGAAGTTTCTTCACAGGGCCGACGGAGCTTCATGCTGCCTGAACAGAAACAGGAGAACAGAAACCTGCAGCTCAGCGACGACAAACCGTCAGACAGCAGCTTCAAACTGAGACTGAACGAGGCAGCAAGAGGCACTTTGAATGGAATCGGCCATGAATGTGTGTGTGTACAAACTGTGTGTGTCTGTGTGGCTGCAACTGTGGGGGGCAACTGGGGTTTAAATTTAGACTTCATACCCCCCAAATACACCCCCTCCACACACACACACACACACACACACACACACACTCAGTGAGCTCCTCCCACCTGTCAGAGAGAGTAAAGGTCAGGTGACAAACACAGTCAGAGGAACAGTTCAGAGTCTCATGTTCAGATGGATTCCACTGTGAAGCCGTGGCTGGCAGCTGCTTAGCTTAGCTTAGCTTAGCATAGCTTAGCTTAGCTTAGCTTAGCGTAGCATAGCGTAGTGTAGCATAGCTCTGTGCAAAGGGAACAAAATCCACCCACCTGCAGCTCTGACGAACATGTTGTAAATACTGACAGCAGAAAGCTGCAACCTCTTCAACTTCTTATCAAACCTTCACAAACCTTCACAAACCTTCAGTCGAACAGGAAGTCGAACCTGCGTGTTTGTGAGTCTCCGACAGGATCGTTTGAAGAGACAGAAACTGTGCAAAGCAGCTTTGTTTGAGGAGACATTTGAGGTGTTAAAACAAGACCTGGAGCTCAGGTGGGGTCACCTGAGGGCCCCTCTCTGGTTCTGTTAAATGAGGAGCGCTCACGGCCCCTCGGTGACTCCGCCCACCAAAGGAAACCTCAGTCAGCTGTGAATCTGAGCAGTGTGACCAATGAACCAACAGCGTCACAGTAAGCCCCGCCCCCTGCCTGCTGCTGTTTGTTCTGTAGAGAAAAAAAGACAAACAGATGAGAGTCCATGTTTTTTGGGGGGGGGAGGGGGGGGGGTCTGTGTGTTTTCTGTTTCTGGAGTTTGTCTGGCTGCTGCTCTGAAGTCAGTTTCTTCTCGTGTGTTTCCTGCGAGTCGATGTTCATTCATGAGTCTGTTGTGAGCAGCGACCGGCTCGGCAGGTAGGCCTCACGCACCAGGTGACCTTCAGCACACATCAGCCATGTTCTCTGAGACTGAAGGTTTGATGTTCGTTCTGTGAGCCGCTGACGGTTTCACAGTTTCTCTGCTGCAGAAGAAACAGACTGAGATCCTGCAGGTGAACAGTCACATGACCTTAATGTTCTTCACTGAGGTTCTTCACAGTTTCATTATAACGGACATGAGGAGTTTTAAACAGAATGATGAGCTCATGAAAACACTGATGTCAGTAAAACACTTTGATGTCATCGACTAAATTTAAGCATCGTTGAGTCATGCTGACAAACAGAGAGAGATGACTGGAAGCTGAGCTCGCTCGCCCGCAGACAGAAACTGACCTGAGATCAGTCTCACACAGAACGAACCGCATCAGACTGTCTGTCTGTCTGCCTGTCTGCCTGCCTGTGTGTCTGTCTGTCCATCCATCAGACTGTCCGTCCGTCTGTCTGTCCGTCTGTCTGCCTGTCTGTCTGTCTGTCTGTCTGTCTGTCTGTCTGCCTGTCTGTCTGTCCGTCCATCAGACTGTCTGCCTGTCTGCCTGTCTGTCTGTCTGTCTGTCTGTCTGTCTGTCTGTCTGTCTGCCTGTCTATTAGACTGAAACATTTTGTCATCAGTTGTGATGAACATTCAGACGTTCATGTTCCTCTCAGGATGAATGAACGTCGCTGTGTTTCTGCAGATTGTCGGTCTGTCGTGCAGCACAGACAGCAGCAGGAAGTGAGGTGTGCTACGTGTCGTACTGACAGGTGACAGACAGGTGACTCTGACATCATCCCTCTCTCTGTGTTCATGTCTCAGGGTCTTGGTGGTCTCTGTGAGCCCCTCCTGAGCTCAGTCTACTGATGGAGCATCGGACCACCATCACCAAACATGCAGTGTTACCATGGAAACACTGCATCCAGCTGTTCCTGCTGCTGAGCCTGCTGAGCTCACCTGAAGGTACGAATGCCGAGGATTCCCTCAACCATCTGCTAACATGTAAAAGCATTGATTTGAATCTGTGCTAACGCCTCCCTGTGGCAGCAGGAAGTGAACTTCAAAATAAAAGCCTTGTTGAGGTCTTATGTTTCGAAGCCTTTGCAGTGTAAACAAACAGGAAGCAAACTGACTGTAAAACAGACTGGAGAACATCAGAGGGTTCAGCTGAGTGAAGATGAAACATGATCAAACTCATCTGACACTTTTCTCCTCCAGTCTTTATGTTCCAAGATTTGTTTTTTTTCTTCAAACTGAACTGATTTAGGTCGTCAGTTTTGTTTCTCTGAATCACAAACCAAGTTGTCTGAAACAGTTTGGAGCAGGTCGGACTCACTCTAAGATTTACTTTATTTAATCTGATCTAGTTATTTTCTCAAAGAAATTTCTCTTTATTGAGAAGTCATTCAGTTTTTGCCCCAAATATGCAAAACACTAACTCCTACAACTCCCACAATGCACCATGTCGTGGTCATGAGAGCTTGCCCTGCATGAAATGATTACTTTCGTTAGACATGACATCACTGTGACATCACTGTGACATCATCAGGGTTAGTTTGTCCGGCTGGACGGATCTCATGTACATCACATCTCTTCCCCTTTCAGTCGACGCTTCCTGTCGTATCCTGAGGTGCAACTCTGACTTCGTGGCTGCCACTCTGGACCTGAGTGGAGGAGGAGCAGCAGGAGGAGCAGCAGGAGGACCGGTGGGGGGGGCGGCTCTCAGCAGAGAGGTGGTGAACGCTGGTTACTGCAGCGCCCTGCGCTCCTATGACATGTGCACTAAGCGGATGGCACGGGCGTGTCGCGGCGACCTGGCGTATCACTCTGCGGTTCAGGGCATCGAGGACCTCCTGATCCAGCACCGCTGCCCCCGGGCGGGGCCTACCGCCGCACCCCGGCCCCTCCCTCAGGGCACGCTGCTGGGTGACACCTGCCACTATGAGAGGAGCTTCTTCAGCAGAGAGGGCCGGACCCCAGAGTACGTGCACTGCGGCGTGTTCGGAGACCCCCACGTTCGTACCATCAACAACGACTTCCAGACATGCGCTGTGCGGGGGGCGTGGCCTCTCATCGACAACGAGTATCTGTTTATACAGGCCACCAGCTCGCCAACGAGAGGGGGGGCGCACTCCACCGCACTCACTAAGGTAAGTCACAGAGATCTGCTCTGATGTCCCAGCCTCAGATCTGAACCCTGAACGCGTCACGACTGACTTTACACTTCCCTTCCCCCTCACACACAGGTGGTGGCGCTCTTTGCTTCAGTGTTCAGTTTGGCTGCTTTGTTTTCCAATGTGATCTGCAGTTCCAGGCGGCATCCACGTGTTCTTTGATAGATTATTTGATCGATCAGTGAGACTCAGTGTGTTCAGTCTCTGAAAATCGAGGCACTAACATGTCATGTTTCTCCACAGATCACCATCATCTTTAAGAGCTGGCGTCAGTGCGTAGATCAGCAGCTGTACCAGGCCGAGCTCGATAACGTCCCTGCTGCGTTCACTGACGGCTCGGTGACGAGCGGCGAGCGGCGAGGTCATCACAGCCTCACAGTCTGGACTCAGAGTCCCGGCCGACACGCCGAGATCCGAGCGGCTCACATCGGCACGCTGCTGGTGGTGCGTCAGAGTGGACGCTCGCTCGGCCTGTCTGTCCGCTCGCCACGCGGCGTCATGGAGGCCTTCGGCCCCGAGCAGGACCTACAGCTGTGTGTGTGGGGCTGCCCCCCCTCTCAGAGGCTCAGCTCGCCGCCACCTGACTCCTCCCCCTCTTCGACCAATAGTGCAAAGGCTCACTGTGCTGCGCTGCTTCCTGCCAGAGACGTCTACTTCCAGGCCTGTGTGTTTGACATGATCGCCAGCGGGGACCTGAACTCCAGCATGGCCGCCATCCACGCGCTGCAGGACGCCCAGAACATGATCTCTGACACGCAGACGGTTCACTTGTTACCTGTCGCCTCTGCAGAGTCTCACAGAGCCCGACTGGACCTGACGCTGCTGCTGTTGCTCGGCATGCTGGGAACTGTAACTAGAGCCTGAAGCAGCAGGAAGTCAGCGCAGAGCACAGTTTAACAAAACACAAAGAACTGAGGTCATGTGACTGCAAACGGCAGATCCACCATGTGGATGCAACACAAGGCTTGTTTGAGAGCCAGCTTGCACCAGCTGGCAAGGTGCAAGGCATGATGGGTAGTGATTTTGTCTGAGGGTCCACTGAGATGAGGACACCTTTCACAGGTGACTGATGTTGCTGAAACCTCAGGTCAACAGGAAACAAACACACGAGGTTTTAAGAGGACGCAGCTCATGAGGCTGGACGGAGTCCCTGTCAGCTGACCTGTGACCTCTGCGGATGCATGTTTTTAAAGGGTTAAGTCATGTGATCAAACATCCCTGATTCTTATTTAACTTCCAGTGACTGCACATGTTGGTCGTGTTCATCCAAGAGTCACAGAGTTACAGGAAACATCATCCTGATGCTCGAACACGTCAGCAGTTTCTCAGCAAAGGTACCTTTAAGTTCAGGTAAACTGAGTGAGCTGAGCCTGATGGGAGCTCCGCCCACTGAGGCATTCTTGTAAATGTATCCTGGGATCAGGTGAGATCAGGCGTGTTTGGAGTCGCATGTGATTGGTCCAAAGAGTTTCACAAGAACCTCATCATTTACAGTAACGTGACCAGGTGCAATTAGTCACCTGTGTCTCTGGAGGTCAGCCATGATGAAACCACAGACAGACAGGAAGCAGGATGTGACACATGGTCAGGTGGGTGGGGGGGCACAACTGGCTGGGGGCTCAGCTGATTCTGCTGAAACATGCAAACAAGTTGCAAGTTGCAAGTTGCAAGATGAAGCGCTGTAGTCTTTAAGACGGCAGCAGGAAGTTGTTTGTGTGCGTTCTGATGGTCACGTCTTCATGGTGAGACTCGCCATGGCGGACAGAGACCGCAGTCGTCCTCCTGCGTGAAAATGAAGTCAGGATGTTTTTATGCTGCACCGACGTGTTTCGCCTGTAGGACCTCAGTCTCACAGACATGTTTCTCTGTTGTGTGGAGGTGGCCTGTCTGCCCTACATACTGGGGACCGTCATCTTCACGGGTGGAACAGGAGACCCCTCATCACACATCACCTGCAGGATTCACACACCGACGAGCAACACCTTTATAAGAACTGTGGTCTCTTGTTTCCTTCGTTTTCATAGTGAAGAGTTTGACCTGTGTGTATCTTTTCATCTAAGTTTCGTAGCATTTCGCCTCTTTTATGCTCACATCTGGGGTCCGTCATGAGACCCGACCCATCAGAGGACCAGAGTCAGTGTGCCGGAGCTGCCGCTGACAAAAGCAAATTACTGTTTCTAGAAACAGGAAAGTATAAAGACCTGGAATTATTTTGGCTTTTTGTAAGAAAAAAAGACTTAAATAAATGAAAGCTGTAGTTGATTGACTGCTCTCTGCGTAAAACACGAATCAGCAAAGCTGTTGGATAAATATAGTGAAGGAAAAATTACAAAGACAGCTTTTTTCAACATACTGTTACATGTTTCATCACCACCTGGTGTGTGTGTGTGTGTGTGTGTGTGTGTGTGTGTGTGTGTGTGTGTGTGTGTGTGTGGTGTGTGTGTTGTGCAACCCACACACTCAAACTTCCAGTGTAGTTTGATGTGCCCTCAGAAAGTAATGACACAGCGCTTCCTCTGTCTGATGAAGCTTTTTGTTTCCTGCAGCGACAGGAAGACAGCCAGTGCTGAAGCCCCGCCCACATATGCTTTCCCACAGTGAAATATTTTCACATTTTGCATCAGAAACATCAAACAACCGACACTTTATTATGATCTTCCTCCAAAAGTTCAGTTTTTACTTTTTCCATCCTTTATTCATCAGAATAAGGAGGAGAATTTATTGAGCACATGAAAGAGAAACTTCATCCTTCAGTTTATCACAAACATACAACGTCAAAGAAATACAAGAAAAGTAGAGAATCTGCGTAAATGTACGTGGTTTCATTCCACTGAAAGACAGGAGGAGGTGAGAGGGAAGGAAGTGAGCTGATTCAGCGCGTCATCAGGTGAAAACAACATTTTTCTATATTAAAGGATTCATGTAAAGACACTAAAGGGTTAATCATAATTGATCTGTACTCAAACTGACTGTAAGTCATTAGTCACTGAATCAGAGTATGAAACATGGACTTCAACAGAAACATGAATAATGAAGATTATTGGTGATGAAAAACCAGAAACATTTTTATGTTGCAGTTCCTGTTTTTTCTGCTGATGTTTATGTTTTCTGCAGAAATCTGTAAACAAACGCTTCCTTTTTTCAACGTTCTTTACGAGCTTCCAAGCACGAACATTCAGGTACAGACTCAGAGAGAAGCTGCTTCAGAAGGTCACCGAGGCAAACAGCCCCCATCCATCACCGACACCCCCCACCAAAACAAACCACCAAAACAAACAACCAAAACAAACAACCAAAACAAAACAAACAACAAATCAACAAAATAAATAATTTTAAAAACCAACTAACAGAATACAAGAACTCAGGCTGGTAAAAAAGATCAACAACATGAAGCAACAAACCAACGAAATACAAAACAAAACAAAACAAAACAACAGAATAACAAACAAAACAAAACAACAGAATAACAAACAACTGAACGAAATGAAACATGACGTTCGAGTCCTGAGAGAAAAAACAGAAGCGGTTTTCTCGAACGATCAGCAGGTTGAAGTTCATGTTTGTTTGTGTTTGCTGTGTAAACGCGGCGTTCGTCCGTCCTGCAGCTGACTGAAACGCAGCTGTGACATCAGACATTTTGTTGTGTTTTGGTGATGACATCACTGACTGTTTGTTGTTGTCAACAACACGTGTTTACATGACAACATCAGACCCCAAAGGTGTTTGTGTTGTTTCCATTTGGTTCTCATGAGAGTGTTCAACCCGGTTTTATGGATTTTAAATATAATTAATCAAATAAAGGTGTCAGCAGAAATCTGATTAGTGAGAGTGAAAATGAAAGTGAGGAAGATTTCCGGTCGGATCTTCACGTGATGAAACATGCAGGAATTTCATAAAGTTGGAAGAATATCAGTTAAAACTGACTCTGAGTCAGTGTCTGTTCTTGAAAGTCAATGTGCAGAAAAACTGATGTCAAACGTTCTGAGAAACAGCAGCACGTTTCCTCAGAAGACACTTTGATTCACGATGGATGGAGGATAAATATCAGCAGCATGAAGACGCCTCATCAGAAGCTCGGCTCACACAGGAGAGTCTCATCAGGACCAGAGGACAACAAGTGAGATTTTACTTTTCACTCTCTTTCTGCTTTCTGCTATTTCTCCTTTGTTCTTCTACTTCTTTTTATTTTTCTTTTCTCCTGCCTTTGTCCTCTTCTTTCTTTCTTTCCTCTTTTTTCCTAATTTTTCTGCTTCTGTTCTTCTGCTATTTCTCCTGCTTCTCGTTCTCCTTTTTCTCTTCTTATTCTTCTTATCCTCCTTCGTCCTTCTGGATGGCTGCAGGATGTTTCAGCAGGATGATCTGCTATGTTTCTGTCTGCCCCTTTTCTTTTTTTTAATTTTCCAATCAGCAAATTAACTTAAATAAAAGCAGTTTCAGAAATATTTTTGCAGTTAAAAATGCTTTTCAGGTTGATTTAACTTTTTTCAGCACATCATCACACTCCTTCATTTTTCCTGACAGTGAGGCGAGAGTTTCGGGATAATATTTAAATCTTTACTTTGAAAAATTATCTACATTTAAACAGTTCAAAATAGATCAACAAATAAAAAAGTTGTAAATCTTCACAAGATTTTTCTTTAAAAGTAAAAAGTAGAAGTCTGTGATTTGGAATGTTGCTACTCATCCAAAAAATTCAACAGTCTCCTATTATTGTTGCAGTGCATTGTGGGTACTTTTTCTACCTTCTTGTGGCGTTGGGGATGGAGCTCGCAGCAGGTGGAGTGTTACCAACAGACACAATAGACCCTGACATGCAGAGTATCATTGAGGACCTGCAGGAGAAGATGGAGGCATACAGCAGCTTCGTCAATAAGTCGGTGAGACGGAACTCTGCAGGTTTCACACCAAAGTCTGTTTAAAATATGTAGATTTTTACAAAAATGCTCCAGTTCAGACTGTTTAGCTCTCTGCTGGAGGTCAGATGTTGTCATTGACAAACCTGGTTTGTGTCTTTGTTGTTGGTGTAGAGCTCCTTCATGGGTCTGCCAGTGCTGCCGTGCGAAGACACTCCTGCTCACCTGGAACAGGTGAGCATCTCTGACTGCACAAGTGCACCATCTCATCTGACTGAGTAAAGTGCTGTTAGTGTCCCTGCTGGCTGCACTGTCACACTGCACACATTGAAACTGACTTATGTCCTGATGTCGGCGCTGCAGCATTACATGTGAAAGTATGAGAAAAAATGCCAAGTAATTTTTTTTTAAGTTGTCATGTTGGAATTTAAAAAAAAGGAAAGTCATTTTCAAGAGGGTTTAAACTTCGACAGTAAAGATTCAGTTCCAGTTATTTGTTCTGAGGAGCCTTTGATAATTATGAGCCCGGGCAGAAAAACATACCAGCACTCACTGTGGCCTGCGTGCAGTGGCTCAGCAGGTAAAAATTGTGTCTTTTTTTAATGTGGTTTGGTGTAGAGCTCCATGGGGGCCCTGGCCGTCAACCTGTCAAAGTATCAGAGGTGTGCGCCGCTGCTCCTGTCCCTCCCTTCTTCTGATGTCAGCAAGTTGTGTCAAGTTGTCACGCTGAACAAAGACCTACTGCAACACCTGGTGAGTCTCTGCGCTGTGATTGGTCAGTTCAAACAAGGTGGATGTCAGAGTTCAGGGGTTAGTGCTGCTTCACATGACAGAAATACATAAAGAATAAAGAACAGTGGAAAAAAATGAAGAAAGAATTATGTTAACTTTTTTCAAAAATTATACTAATATCCACTCTGTGTGTGTGTGTGTGTGTGTGTGTGTGTGTGTGTGTGTGTTTCAGAGGGGTTCAAGCCAGGACTCTGTACGATGCCCCTCCTCTCCCTTACCTACAGTAGATTTCGACTCTCTACGTGAATCCATTCAATGTTTTAGGTGCTGGAGCCAGCAGGTGGCAGCACTGCGCAGATAACACACACACACACACACACACGCACACACACACACACATACATCTTTTGTAGACTAAAATATATTTTTTTATTAGTTGTCTCAATAGCAAAATATTTTATGCTCAAATGTATATTTAATATCAGAGGAGTTTCTTTTTGAATTTGGTGACACTGTGCATTAAAGTTGAATTTGTTTCATTTTCTAAATTTTAAACAAATTTTTATGCTGACTCCTTTTACATTTATTTTTTTTATCAATTTAATTTTTTTGTGTTTTTTTTCCTTTTTTCAATAATAAATGTGATCTATTGTAATTCTCTGAGTGAACAGTAGAGGGTCTGTGTAGTTTTCACTGTATTTATGTAAAGATATAAAAAAAACTGTGAAAACCAGCTTCATTTTTTCACAAAATGTTTTCTTTTTATCTTGTTTAAATATATTTTAAGCTGGATTTATTGCTTTGAATAAAAAAAACCTGAAAGAAAACTGATCTGAGATCTGAGACGCTTCATTAATCCCACAGTATCAGTGCATTATGACAGAGTTTAGCGCCATCTACAGGAGGTGAGGGCAGCCACAGGTTGGTCAGGAGCTTCTGTGGCCCTGAGCTTTGTTTGTCAGGCACAACTTAGTACCACAGATATGAGTTTTAAACTGTAAGATTTGTTCGTTATGTCACACATGTCGCGGTTGTGACGCAAATTTTGAGCGACAAAAGAGAAAATAAAATAAAATAAAAATGAATTTAAATTAAACACTCATTACTTATTTTCCAAAGACACAGGGAGCCTCAGGTTGCTGACCCCTGAGCTAGCCTGTCACAGAAACCTGCCTACCTGGACTCACCTGTGTTCTGCTATTAAAGAGCTGCTCCAAAACAAGTGCCTTCAAATTAAAAACCTTTCTGTGTGTCTGGAGGAAGTCAAATATTGATCAAGTATTGATGAGATTAATGTGAACATTGACTGAAATCATTATGTCAGGTGTTAGTTTGTTCAGGTTTGTGTCCTCAGTGTATTAAAGCTAAACGCTTCCAATGAAAGATGTCAATAAAAGTCCACTTTTCTTCAACTCCAGAAAAAATAACATCCTTTGATCAATAATGAGACGATGGACCCCCACATCCCCACACCCCCAATCCTGACAAACAGCAGGATCCGACCTCTTTGTGGTCGTTCAAATTTTTCATTCAGGCCACAAAAAAGCAGCTTTTTCTCTGTTTTTGCTTTTCGTTCACACTCAGTCGCAGCATTCGGGTCACAAACAGACTGTCAGGACTGTGTTTCTCACCTGTGACCACCAGGTGGTGCTGCTCCTCATGAGTTTGTTAGTGCTGGAGGACGAGTCTGTTTATTCGGTGTCAGTTTATGAACCTTACTGACAGTCTGAAGACACACTGACTGCAGCAACACACACACACTCACTGTGCTCACACATCTGTAACAACACACATCTGCAATGTCAAACATCTGTAACAACACACATCTGTAATCACACATCTGTAACGACAGTAACGACACACATCTGTAACGACACACATCTGTAACAACACACATCTGTCAGTTTACACTTAAATGAAATCTGGTTTGTTCATTTAACTTAAAAATTTTACAAAGAAAAACACTGGAAACATGAACATTAAAAAAAGAGAGAGAAGGCTTCAAACACACACACACACACACACACACACGCATACACAGGCTAATGCTAGCAGCCATACGTTAGCACAAAGAGGCAAATGTTTCTCATTCATTTTTATTGAAATCAAGCAGAAAAAAGTTTAACACAAAGTAAAAAACAATGTTGATCTGTGATTGATAAGTGTTCAATATTCATCCATATTCTTTCTTATTGATCCTTCAGTTAGTTTCTCTTTGGTTTTGTGCTGTTTCCTCCGTCAGAGGTGGTGTGATAACATGTTTGATAACCTTGATCAGATTCTCACCGTCTTGGGTTTCATGTTATTGTTTCAGTTTTACATTTTTTCTTTGGAAACATTTCATGAGGAAACTTGAAGTTTCTGAGATCTGATGATTTGGGGTTTTTGGTATCAGATGATAGTTTTGTTTCTTTACAGCGCCGAACAGACACCAGGCGCAGGATCAAGGATCTGGTTGCCATGGTGATAAGAAGTGATGGGGATCCTTATATCAATCACCACCGTCACCACCGTCACCACAACCACCGTCACCACCATCTCCACCATCTCCACCGTCACCACCGTCTCCACCATCTCCACCATCTCCACCATCTCCATCATCACCTAATTCATCTACTAAGTCCCACTCATCATCATCATCATGGAAGTCCAAGTTGACGTCACCTGAAAGAATCAAAGGACCTTTTTTTCTTAAAGATTCCCTCAAGCCAAACTTGTAGCACAGGTACGAGGTGATGACGAACTGAAGCACCTGGAGACAGACGGAGAGAGAAGGAAATGATCTCTACACAGACAACACAGAGGTCCTTTGCTGCCCCCTAGAGGCTTCTGAGCTCATAAAACCTCAGAATACAAAAGTACAAAAGGAAAAAAGACATGAAGTCGTCAAATTTATCGCTTTTTCTCTTCTGTTTCGACTCCAGTTTTGTTACCTGGATCACCAACATACCAATAGCCATGCCGACGACCGTCAGGACATTTTCCTGCAGCCAATCACTGAGCCTCTCTTTGCAGCCCTGCAACAAAAACACACGATACTGAACAAAAACAACAGACAGGAAACAGATCATCACACATCGAGAAACAAACACAACCTCACATTAATAACAGAACATAAAATAAAAAACATAATTCACATTAAAAAAAACCTCCTGTGGCATAAAAACAGAACCTCTGATATCTGCGTTTAAATGCACAACAACCATAAGATCTCAGTATCTGCTCTGGTTTCCATGTGGAATCCAAGCAGCATTGACCAATCACGCGTGAGTTTTTTCAACATATTGTCACCTGTTTTATTGTGTGTGTGTGTGTGTGTGTGTGTGTGTGTGTGTGTTACAGTACCAGCTCATACGTGCTGTTTCCTCGTCCAATCAGAGGGTCAGTAAAGTTCCCCAGCTCAGAGCACCAGGATGAGTTGGACGTTGGATGAGCTGAGCTGAAACAGGAACAAGGAAGCACATCTGGATCCTTCAGACTCTGGATGAAGGAGTTCTTCAGCCAATCAGCAGGCCCCGTCCTGCCACAGCACTTTCCCTGTCAGCAGGTAATCAATCGCTCACAATGATACTCAATATGTCATATTTTATAAGTTACAAGGTCAAGCATCAGGTCACACACATTACAGTGATGTACTGGGAATCAAACCAACATCCTGCGTGGACAGAAGAGCGACTCACCTCGCTCTGCACGTTGTCCATCAGTCTGTACAGACTGTCAGTGCCGTTTCCATAACGACGGATGATGTCATCCACGGCTCCATCCAGACTGCCTTCAAACTGTAAACAACCAACACGACCGCATCAGAAACGCTGCAGGATGACTTTCAGAGTTAACGACTGCAGAGGGACACGACACGACGAGACAAGAGACAAGACACAAGGAGACACGAGACAAGACACAAGGAGACACGAGACAAGACACAAGGAGATAAAACAAAGCACGATGAGACACAACGAGACATGAAGAGACGCAACGAGACATAACACGACAAGAGATAAGACACGACGACATACGACATTACACGATACAAAGGGACACAATGAGACACGAGACAAGACACGATGAGATACAACAAGATACAACAAGACACAACGAGACACAACGAGACACGACGAGACATGAAGAGACGCAACAAGACATAACGAAAAACAACAAGACACAACGAGACATGAGACACAAGATACGACGAGACACAACAGAACAAAACAACATGAGACATGAGACATGAGAATGACACAATGTGACACGACGTGAAAAGACGAACACAACACGACACAGACGATGTTTGACTCAGTCAGACGTCGAACCAAGAGGCCAAAACAAAGACTGACCTCGAATCTGTTGAGAGCCAGCAGCACTATGACATAGATCTGACCCAGGACCAGCGCGATGAGGAGGCTCAGGTACTGAGGAGGAGGAGCAGAGGGCAGCGAAGGGTTAACGTCTGCGTTACATCATGAGGGATTCACACGTTTGTGTTCTGTTGTTCAAATATTTCCTCTGATTGACACTTTTACTCAGCTAACTTCAGTTCTTTACAAATCGACTCTGAACTTTAGAAAAGTCGTTCAAACTGTCATTTTTGACTCTCAGCTGTCAACGTGAAAAAATGTAAAAGTCACAAAAAAGTAACTGCAGTTTTTCACACAAACGCAGCATCGACCTCACTTCCTGTTGGGGATCACAGGTGACTCACCGTCAGCAGCAGCACCTTGTTCTCTAAGTGAGATCCTGCACAGCCAATCAGAGCGGCCAGCAGCACCACTCCACCAATCAGCAAGAGCCCCGCCCCCACTGTATGCAGCGCCTCTGCACACACACACACACACACACACACACACACACACACACACAAACATTCATTGGTTATATTGATCTCATCGTCTCTGAATGACGATCGTCCTCCTGCAGGTTTTATCTTTTCTTCAAACCCTCAGAAGTATTTCGTAAACACAAAGTACTGAACTGTGGGACTTGTAGTCTTGTAGTTCTTGTAGTCAGCTCTTTTAGCGTGTAGCTAGTTAGCTCTCTGTGCTTCAGAAATGCAGCTGTAAACGACTCAAAGCTCATTGGACCAAAAGCAAACGATCGACCCAAAAACAGAAACACAGGGATGAACTTTTCACTCTGAAGCTTGAGGGACTTTTCTTGATCTGCTCTCGGTCCGTGGCAAAACGTGAGCAGGTGAGTTCAGTATTTCAGTCAGACAGAAGCCGTAAACTGCAGAAGGCTGAGTTTTATTATCTTTGTTGTTGAAAGTAATCAGTTCCTATCCTGTTGAATGCATGCTAACAGTTTCCCTTCACCTCCAGTCTTTGTGCTAAGCTAGGCTAACCTCATGCTCCTTGAAGCTGCAGCAGACTCACCTGAGGGGATGATGGACAGGGAGCCTGATCCGCTGAACAGGATCCAGACGGCACAGCCAGCGATGCTCAGACCCAGAACCTGCAGGCAGAGGTCAGAGGTCAGGGGTCAGGGGTCAGGGGTCAGGGGTCAGAGGTCAGCTGTGTCTCATGCTGCACAGAAGCTGGAGTTTACTTTTATCACACTGACAAGTTTGCTGACACAAATCAGAACGTGGCTTCATTTCTGCTCCAAACTTTGTCTCTAAAACATCATCTGCATGTGCAAACACAAGACATGAAGACATGAGGACACGGACAGACATGAAGACATGAAGACACGGACAGACATGAAGACACAAACAGACATGAAGACATGAAGACATGTGGACACGGACAGACATGAAGACATGAAGACACGGACAGACATGAAGACATGAAGACACGGACAGACATGAAGACATGAAGACAAGAGGACACGGACAGACATGAAGACATGAAGACATGAAGACATGAAGACACGGACAGACATGAAGACATGAAGGCCTGTTAAATCCTGTTGGCTCCGTGAAAGAACCGGACTCTGTTCAAACATCAGCAGCTCCGTGTTCTCCTGCTTTTCTCTCCGACACTTTGAGGGTCAAACTGACCTGACGTCAAACTTCCTGAATCATTTGTTTGTTTGTGGTTTGCAGCCTCAGAGAAACGGTCGGTTTTCCTTCAGCTCGTCCTGCTGGTCGTCTCTCAGTCACACGTTTGATTCTGATTCAGAGTTTCTAAAGAAAAACAAACTTCAAACGGATCTGAAACTTTTCTCACCAGGATGATGCAGTTAAAGACGTCAGAGCAGAACTTCAGCAGCTGGATCTTCTCCCCGAGCTTCATTGTGTCTCACCCAGCAGCAGGCAGCAGGTTCTGCCGGTCGGGTCGGTTCTGCCGGTCGGGTCGGTTCTGTTGGTCGGGTCGGTTCTGCTCAGTGGAACCACAGCAGGTTTTCCAGTCGTCTTCTCAGCAGAACGTTTCAGCTTCTGTCTGAGTCTCAACAGCTGAGATCAAAGTTCACTTCCTTATTGTGACTAAACATTAAACTGATCAGAATGTCCACACACACACACACACACACACACACACACACACACACACACACACACGTGCAAGCACACAAGCACACACGCACGCGCACACATGCATATGCAGGGAAACACACAAAAATAAAAATGTTAATGTGCACAGTGCAACAGTGTCCAGCATGCTGACACTGGCACACAGCAACAGAAAAATCTTGGCCTGGCTAATGGAGTAAAGGAACCAGCGCTCCCAGTGATGTCAACAGGCCAACACACACAACCCACCCCCCCTTCTCTCTCTTTTTCTCTCAGTGGGGAATAACTTTCTTTTATTTAATCTCTTTTACTTTTGACACCTTCCTGCCAGAAGACACTAAACATGATACTAGTTTGAAGACAGGCCTGTTTCTCTAAAATCTGCTCAGCTTACAGTCACTTCAGAAGCTGTGCTGCAGACATTACTGAGCAAATGTGAGCAAGCAGTGGATGCATGTGTGGAATACATGCTCAAAACAGAAACAGGAAATTACATCATCACTGGCTGCGCTTGTTGATGTTCTATGATGCTCAGGCGGAGAGGGGGGCAGAAGCAGGGTGGTGTGAGTGTGCGTGAGTGTGTGTGAGTGTGTATGTGTGAAGGGTTGGGGAGGGCAGCGCGGTCACAGGTGACTGTCATGTTTAATAATGATTATCACCACGCACCTGCGCCCCCACGCTAATTAACTGGACGCATATGCAAATGAGTCCGGGGATTTAAAAAAAAAAAAACAGCTCTTGGAGTGGCAGTGAGCGGTTGTTCAGCTGCTGGATTTGATTAGGGTAATGAACGGTCAGCGATGGAGGCACCGGTGGTGGTAAAAGCAGGGGAGATAAAGGAAAAGGAGGATATTAGGGTGAGAGGGGAGGAAGGAAGGAGTATTAGAAAGAGAGGGTGGAGGAGGAGGAGAAAGAGAGATATCACCGCGGTAACATAATGGGAACAGGTGGACAAGTGGCCTGTTGACTGGAATAAGAGGAGGGATGGAGGAGGAGGGAAGGATGTTGTGTTTGTGCGTTTAGTGCAACCAATCTGAGGCCACAAAGTCCTACAGCGTGTAAGACAGCTCAATGACTTTACAATCTAAACACACAGATTGTTCCATTGTTGTTTGCAACTGTGTGTAATTATTCACATTTTTTTGGAAGCGAAAAAACGGTGTTGGTTAGAGCTGAGATTTTGTCATTTGTATTTGCACATACCGACAGATGCCTTTCCCTCCATATTGCAGTGTTACTCAGGCTCTCTCAACTACGGCTTCAATTCACTGAGGAGTGTGAAGAAAGAGAGACAGAGAAAGAAGATGGAGCGCCTTTTGAACCTCATTCATTTATTCCAATGTATTCCAAACACGCATTCTATATCTCCATACTGTGATCCGGGCCGTGCATGCATATACACCTACCTCTAACAAAGCAAATTGCGGTTCATCCAACTCAATGGCCCCAATCTCAGTCGGGGGAGGCAGGCTCGTCACTCACACAGATAAGGGTGAATTAGGGTCTCGCTCTGGGTTTTACATTTCAATTTAGCCTCCGGCTTCAGAGCCATTAGGGGCCTAATCTAAAGCTTGGTCTGCAGGGTTCACTTTCTCTACCAATCGCAATATTGTTTTATTAACTTCCCAGTATGCCTGAATGAAACTCCAACAGGTTCATTATTTCGCATTAAGTTCATATTAGGGTTATTTGTGATCGGAAGACCTCTTATTTAAAGGATGTGCAGGTAGTAAATGTGTTTGTAATGCAGTGTTGCTGTATCACCAGCTGGTTCATTTGGGTGAGTAGAACAGGGAGTGTGAGTCTAATTGCAAGTTGATAATGTGCCTGGGCATGCAGAATGACCAAGACAGCTCTTGCCAACAGAGCATGGAGGAGGGAACACTGTGCAGGTGCAAAGTCAAAAGGGGACTGTAACTCTCTTAAGATAACTCTGAGGATCAGGATGTGCTGCAAGATGTTCATAATAGTGGGATAAACTCTTGTAGCTTGACTCTCATGTGTTTAGTAAATGTTACACAAAATCTGTGAAATCTTCAATAACGAACAAAGACACCACAACATGATTTGAGGTTGTGGTGAATTTTGTGTTGTACATTGTTTACATGAAAAATAAAATCAGTTCTTATTACATATTAGTACACATTGCATGTAACATGGAAGTCTTGGTGAAGATCTTGATGATCTTTACTGATCATTAACAGCTAGCATAATGTCATGTAGCACCACAGGGTCTGGCTATCACAGTGAGGCAGTGGGGTTTAAACTTCCTTCTTCAGAAAAAAGGAGATTATCAAGGCTTGCCAACTGCCAGTGTAAGCAAGCCGGCTGACAAAGGAGACACAAAGTATGCGTTACAGATGAAAGACAACTTTGGAGTGACTGTCAGTCATTATTCCCCATAACTGCCCTCCAGAACCTCCGGTTGCTGCAGCAAACGAACACAGCCTGAACCAGGTTCTTGGACACATAGAAACCACTTTAATTTTAACTATTTATCTAAAGATATTACCACATTACACCTAATTCCTAAGAACATTCATTCCATTTCCAATTCACTTCTATTGAAGCCTGTTTTATTGTGGTCTGTGGCCAGCCTTTGAGTGGGTGGATGTATTAGGCTTACCAATTCAAAAAAGGCTGAAAAAGTTTATTTCTGGCATATTCTGCACAATTTTTGACATTATCACATATTTAATCTAAAAGCTGTAGCTTTGCTCTGGTTCACTGTTTACTGGTTATGATCGTTCTGATCAACATTTATTTAAGACCCCTAAAATCCACTGAATGGCACTGCATCGTGACTGCTGTCCTGGTGAGACAGCAACAAACACCAGCCCAAACTGTTTAAATAAAGTAGTCTTAGTGAGGATTCAGGCTGAAAACGGTCCTGCATTAATGTAGGGCCACAACACTGAAACACTGCGCAACAGAGAAGTGCTTACAGACAGACAGACAACTCTACAATTTCCATGGTGGAATTGTAAGGATTTCAAGAAACACTTTAGAAAAACAGACTTCAAATAAAAGTAATTTGCAATGCCTGAATTTAACTGTAAAATGAAGTGCCTCACCAAAAACATTGCATTAGTTGGTGCAATGGAAAAAATTATCACAATTGTGTAACATCTTTCTAAATACTGCGTTTTTGCCAAAGACTTAATATACATTCCTCAGGTAAAATGCCAGATGGAAGCCCATAATATTACCAGTTTCCACTGTCATTGATCAGTGAAGGACAAGGTGGAAACTGTCTCCTGAAACTCATCGTGATGCTCTGCTTTACAAACCTCCCACCATGGCCTCCTCCTCACATCTCTCCTCTCTTTCTCCTGTCTAAAGCTGTTACTGTTTATCTACCAGGACCAAAACTACACACATACATCTATGCACCAACAGGTCAGACACCCCCTCCATTTTCCTGTACACAGGTTGGGTCAGTTTACCCCGCTCTGGGGTTTTTGGTGTGGCCTGTGTTCCCAAGCCGAGCTAGCAGTGGTGGTGATGGGGGATGCTTGCCAACAACAGAAAGTGTGTGCGTGCGCTAGTGTGTATAAGAGAGAAAGAGTAAGAGGGGGGAACATGTGGTAGTAATCTGGTTGTTTTACTGTCTGGCTCTGGTGGTGAAAGTGTTGGGCAGGGGCTTTGAGCGGTCTGGATCGTGTCAGAAGCCGCCGGAGTCAGGTTACTCTGACAGACCATACTGCGAGAGAGTAAAGTGGGGGAGAAAGGGAGAGAAAGAGAGAGAGAGAGAGAGTTGAGGGAATAAACAAGTGAGTGAGGGATGGAACTGGAAAGTCGGAGAGTGAGGTGGTGGACTCGCAAGAGCCAACCTTCTGACTTATTCTGTCCTCCCCCAGGACATTTTTATTAATCTCAGTGTGTATGTGTCTGCTTGTGTGCAATGCCCCTGTGTATGTGTGAGTGTGTGTGAACCCGGGCCAGAGGGCTCCGAAAGACGACCACTTGAACTAGGCCCAGCTGAGAAAACAAATGGCCTTGACTCTCTTCTCTTCTTCTCTCCTCATCCAATTTTCATCTTTTTTTTCCTTGACGATGGGCATTTAATCAAGTGAGGGAGCTAATCAAAGCCAGAGAAAGGCTCCTGAACCCTCAGCTATCTCCTCCCTAATCCTAAAGCTCTGCTTCTCATTTGCCATTGACCTAGAGGACCAGACTTGTCCACTGAACCCCCGCCACAGGGACATGTTGGGGGGGGAGTTGGATTGCTGGAGAGTTTAGCGGTTAGTAAAAGGTTATAGTATGTGTGTTCATTTGTGTGCATGGGTATAAATCCATATTCTAAGACACAGTAAAATTAAATGTCAACAAACCTCTTCAACTGTAGTGTATAAAACATGAAGAGGATGAGATGAATAGAGTTCAGGAATGAGGGAGTACAGGAGAGACGTGAAGAGGAGAGAGAAGGAGAAGAGCAGGGAGGATGGAGGAGGCACACGGGGTCACAGGGGTTGAGGTGATAAGTCGCCTGCTGGGGAATTAATAGGGAGCAGATGGCGCTACCTTTACTTAATGTAGGGGTGTAGAATCAAGGGGAGAGATTTATCAGTCTCTATGAATATGGAGTTGGCCGCTGGCTGGAGGACCGACTCCCCCATCCTGAGGAGGATTTAGCACATTCCTGCCTGACTGTGAACCGGGAGGTGTCTGTGGAACGGCAGAAGTTTGCTGTCAGAGAGGGGGATTTAAAATAGTAAAATGTGGTTTTCTCTCTTGCATGATGAAAGGAGCTGAGGGTTGCTGAAGGTGAAGAGGTTTGCTATTGTCACTTTGAATACCCAAGGTTCTTTGTTAATGAATACTCTTAAGTAGATGAATGATAGTTTTCAGTAAAATTATGTGCTTATATGCTGCACATGGTTACCTATTTCAATCCAGTTCTTGTGTTTTTCTTTCTCTCTGCTATTTCAGTTTCATAGAGTCAGGTTGTTTCTTTTGTTCCATAGAGATAATTGAGCTCTGAGAAGTCGGGGCTCTTTCATTCTTCTGTTCTGAGGAAACAAATTTACACTAATTGGTTTTACATCTACAACGTAATGTAAATCTACTTTCTGATAAGCTAGAACTCTAACTTTTAAATGCCACCATCAGCAAACCCCAACATGATTACTTAAACAACTATACAGTGTAAAAACTACTGTTGGTGTAAGGTTTTTTTCAATTTTAACCTTTCAGTAAATAGCTGAATAGACAATGATTTGTTCGATTAAAATAGTAACATTATACTGAACTCACAACAGCCATTTTTAGATGTAAAAAGCTTTATTTTATGACCTGTCAGACTGACTGTGCAATGTCTTCCTCAACTTGACCCAGTCCCAGTTTTTTCTATGGATACAGCAAAGGAACCAGAGGATGCTGAGTGGGCCTATCACTCTTATCACTTTAGTGATAATGGCCGTCACATAAAAGGTGACCCAGTGAACTCCACAAATGCCAGAGTGGCCCAATTAGCCACTATGCATTTCATACAATTTGCAAAGGGCAAATGTTCCCAAGCTGTAATTATGTACTCACATTGTCCACCTTGGGTGACCTGCCAACCAGTCTTGACGTCCGTCCGTTGTCGGGGTCGCCATGACAGCGCTGGCAAAAACACAGAGAAAAATGAGCTGCGGGGTCTATCATTGTGTCTGTAATTGGTCAAGTTGCGCTTGTTACCTAGTAGCGAATACATAATGGATGGTGCTGATTGCACTGTGAGATGGACGGGAAATGTCACTGTGGGGGATGTATGAGTGGGATGCTGCTGGTTATGTCTACAGTTTAACGGTAATGCCTTTTTCATCAGCATCGATTAGTGATGAAACACGACAAAATGTCATTTTATGACTATTGCAAGACCGTGAATACCTTTGATTTGCTCCTGAATGCAACAGATTGACCCAGCCCTGACCAACTGCACTGACCAACATATCTGTTATCCGGTGGACGATGGACCAACAACATAGCCATCTGTTTTTTCAGGCAGTTTGGTGTCACCTTGCACCATGTACTCTTAAACAGAGGGGTCATGTTAACCAATGACTTGCCATCATTTACAGATTTTTTTTAAACAGTGACAGAAAAATCTGAGAGCCATCCATCATTTTGACAGGTTAAAATACACAGGCGATCTTCCAATGTTATAAAAGCGAAGTAGCACACAACACTGTCAATAACCACATTTAAACTCTCTTTTGACAAGCTCCTGTCCTATTCACACACCCACACACACACACATACACACACACACACACACACACAAACACACAGCGAAGCAGAAGAGAGATACATAAAGTGAGGGTAATAGGTACAGGTATGCTAGTCAGAGACATGCTAACATGCTGAAAGATTTGGTGTTTTGGGCTTTTGCCTACCCGCTTTTAGCTAGATGAGAATATATTCCTTTAAAAACAGGTTGGTTATGCTGTTTTTCCCTCATTTTTTAAAAAAAAGTTTGCTAGAAATGATAAAGTTGTGATTCCAAGGTGTGTTTTATGTGGAATGAGGACTTTGCTGCTCTCCCTTAAAAAAAAAAGCCCTTCAGGTGAAACATTTCTTTTCAGCAGCTGGTCATAGGGAAGCTAAGAAGGCAGCTTAACCTTTTGTGCTCCGATTAATTTGGTATGCAGGTAACACACCAGTAAAAACATTATTTTAATGAAAACTCAACCACTAGCATTTACTCCTGGTGTTCACTGTTTTGGCAGAAAAAAATTGCGGGGGTTACCAGTGTACCCATTTTTTTTAAAATGGAAAATTTGCTTCTTAAAAAAAGTGTTATGCAGTGGATCACATTAATGCTGGTGCAAAGTCCAGCTCGTGTGCATTCTAAAGTCACCTAAAAGAAAAATATTATTTGATAAGTCTCTATAGTAAGTCTACAGTGGCAAGTTTTAGTAACTTAACCCTTGCTGTAACTGCAGGGAAAAACAACAACAACAACAAAAACATAGCATGGCATGTAAAGTAACTGCAAATTTGAATTTTTTTTATAAATAAACTGCTATAAAATAGGTTATATATCTTTAAAAAACATTAAATTGACCTGTAATTATAGACTGTGATGAAATTTTTAGACTCTGTCCTTTAAAATGATGGACAACAAGAAAGTCAAATGCAACCACTGTTCAAACACTCCTCTCACAGCTTGGAGTTTGTCTGGTCCCTTGCTAGACACCAGTTTTGGAGAGGCTAAAGGCTGCTAACAGCATTGCTCTGAGGGTCACTGATTCTCACAAACCCATGACAAAGCTGTGAGTGCAGAAACGAATGATTGATTTGGTCATGAGACCTGCTATATGTGTCAGCATCAATACTTCATAAATATGTCAACATTTTTAGGAAATACACTTATTCACTGTCTTGTTGAGCACTGAATGATGAGATCAATACACCTCTAGAGTCTGTCTGTTTCTTATTAAGCTTAACTTAGCAGCTGGTTAGCAAAGTAAAACAGCTTGATACAGGGGGAAACAGCAAGTCTGGATTCAAAAAAAGGACACCCAATAGCACCTTTAATCCACTAATTCATTAGACTTCGGGTAGTTTTGTAGTCACTGCACCCAGATAAGGAATCTTCCTGGCAAACAACCATGTTTGTTGTTTTTACCTTTCAGTCATTATTTAGTTAAAACAAACAAGCTATAAAATTTTATTAGTAAGCTTTAGAGTGGATGGGTTTTTATTAACTTTGGACGAAGCTAGGCTCCCTGTTTTAGCTGTTTCTTCGCCCCTAGACAAATAGATAATGAGCTTCTTACATGACATTCATTTCAATCTTCTTCCAAAACTCAGCAAGAAAGTGTGTAAGTGTGTTCCCTAAAATGCTGAACTATTCCTTTAATGACCACTGACAACCACTGATTAAAACCTCCCTCTAGAATTAAGTGAAAGTGCTTATTTAACAAAATCTCTGCATCTCTGTTGGACTTTCTGTATTATTTTAAGTAAGAAGCTTCTTCTCAGGCTCTCAATAAACAACTATCCATTATTATAAACAGTGCCTTAAAGAATTCAGTGAGATGACCTGTCTTAGCCCGTTCCAGGTTCTTGTGGTGCTGAGGTTCAGCAGTGTTCAGGAGATACTGCTGTGAGGCAGGCCCTCCCTAATGTCTCCATTGCCTGCACCTGACCCTGCTAGCCAGCAGTGGCCAAATTTAGTTTGGAAACGTGCCACCATGGGAGAGCCGACAGGCCCATTAATCAGCAGGAGTCTCCCCCCTTCTCATCCTGCAGGTCACAGAGGGAGCAGCACACACAAATGCACACACACACACGTAGAGATACACATGAACTACCTCCATGTAAAAATTGCTCAGATCGAGCACAACACACCGACTAAACAAATGATTGCTGAAACTTTCAAAGAACTATGACAGCTACCCCTCTTCTCTCCCTCTCCACTATGTGTACTAAATCCTCCATCACCTCCTTTACACACTCACACACACACACCTGGTCACGGCCCTCCATCACTCCTAGTCTGATCCCCGGCTCTCTTCTCTCTGTCTGAGCCAGGTTTTCTGTCAGCCTGGGGCCTCGGTCGTAGGGGTTATCCATACACTGCTACCCTTGGCTCAGATTCCATGCAAGGGATGAGGGGAACACACACACACACACACACACACACACACACACACACACCCAAGCACAAACATTGAGACCCTCAGGAACACAAACACAAAGATGAGAACACTCAGACACAGAGACGGTCTACAAAATATTCCAGATTGATGTGTTGGATCTGAGATGAAGAGCCATAGTTAGAAGACCTGGATGAATGTGAAGTGGAAAAAAAGATTTCAAATATATGTGGTGTAAAGCACGTTGAATTTGACGTTTATTAACATGCCTGAGGTGAACTCAAAATACACTCACCTTCGGGAATCTACACAGAAATCAGTAAAGATGTCCAACTTTGTCTATAGAATTCCTTACATCACCTGTTTGTGGAAAGTAAAACTGCAGCAGTTTGTTTGAAGCGTCAGCTAATTGACTTGTAATCAGTGTTTACTATCTTGCAATTAACACTCAGAGACAATGAGATCAGAGGATGTGGCACCAGCAGAAGGCATTTATTGGGAAATATCCCTGAGGTGTGGGAAGTAACCGGAGAGAATGTGTCTGATAACTGGTAGGCATTTATATGCAGTGTCACTGGTGCACTTATCCTTTCTAATGTGAAACTCTGCAGGGAGATGAACGGTGGGATTGGGCTAGATTAATGAAGGTTACCAAAGTCCCCAGATGTTTCTGTGGTAATTAGAGGGCTTTGTTTATCAGGAAAACAAGTCACATCAAGAGCAAAGCATTCATTATAATTTTTCATAATCTTAATAATTCAAGTGTAGCTGCTTCATTTTGTTCCCAATTTATCATGCTAATGTTATGAATAAATTAACATAATTTCAACACTGCCTGTTGGATCAGCTAGCAACAGACTTTGATAGAGTAAAATATTGAATTTGTACTTGAATATGTACATTACTGAT
>JAPZDV010000020.1:21003536-21026784 GCA_029814665.1 Acanthurus lineatus | reverse complement strand
CCCCCCCCCCCCCCCCCCCCCCCCCCCCCCCCCCCCCCCCCCCCCCCCCCCCCCCCCCCCCCCCCCCCCCCCGATACATATGAAACAGGAGGGCTCATACATAAACATAGCTCTAAGGCCCCGGGGCCAGGCAATCTACGAGGCAAATTGCTCACCAGTCAGCCATGGAGGCCGCACTGTTTACTATGCATGAGGTCTTGTGACACGCTTTAAAGCCGCCCCTAAAACATGACGACTGGGCCAGTGGTAGCGAGGACTTGGCTGTTTCTATTACTATGGTATTTTTTCCTATGAAAAATATGTAGTGGGAGGAGAACAGATCATCTTTTTACTCTGTGGAGCTGTTGTGTAGTGTACAGTAGATTCTGCATAAAAGGCAAAAAAAGGGTGTTAGGGTGTGACTGCCTGTCTGTGTGTCTGAGTGTGACAGCGTGCTCATCTGTGTATTAGTGTATTGTGAAAAAAAAACAGTGTTTGTGATGCAGTGATGGTGCAGTTTCAGTGCTGTTTTTCAGATTATTTTTGGGGAACTTTGGCCTTTACTGATAGCAGACGCTAGAGATGGATGGCATGCAGCAAACTGAAAGAGGGATGTTGCATTTACATGGTTTACATTTGAACCATTAGAATAGCAGGATATTGCTTTTAGTGGTTTTCTTTGTGATAGACAACGTGAAATGACTTACGAAACACAGTTATTCATTGGAAAGCAGCTTTGTGAGTCTAAACACAATTAAATGCACTTTTCCATCCACTAGTGTTATGCAAATTGTAGGAGTTTGCCAGATCAAGATAAACAGCTGGTGGTGCTAGTTTTCCAGTTGGTGCTAAACCACTGCAAAGGAGGAACACAGTGAGGTAACGTAATTAAAAGAGCACCAGTCACATTTTAGAAGATGGAAAATATTGTAGAAATCATGGAAATATGTCATCTGTGTTAATTTAATGTATTATTTCAAGGAATGTCACAGTGTCATCATTGCTTCACACAGATCTGATGCTTTTGTCTGCTGCTATTTTTACCTCTTCAGTGGACACTTGAAGGACAGATTTATCTCATGCTTCACCTGCTATTTGTCACTTCTGCCACTTCTGTTTCCTCTGCAGTTTGTCACAAATTGTTTTTTTAATGGTGCATCAACTTTTCCACCTTTGGCATGTGTAAAAACTTTTTGCAAAACTATTGCAAGACTTTTAGATGCAAGAGTTTTTTTTTATTGAATTTCCAGCCGATACCAGTCAAAGATGCACAGAAAAAAAAGGTGCATGAAAACAGGATGACAATGCAATTATTGAGACAATCTTTTTAATTAGGACCGGCTTTCCATTTTTAATGGCTATGAGATAATGGAGATCTGATAAAATAAATGATTTCTTTCTAATGCTCTATTGTTCTAATTTGGGGAACAATTAACAAAATCAAACAAAGGATCAAGCAGAACAACAATAGTTTGTGTTTTAGATTCACACAGATTTTTTTTTTTATTCCAGTTTCTAACGTCATGCAAGTAACGATTTTGAGAAAGTGATAGATGTTTTGGAGTAAACTGTGTATGTGCATGACAGCAAACTCTTTGAGACCGAACCCTCATACCCCGTCATTACATGAGAACATGTATAAATACAGCTAAGCAGAACAGAGTAACATAACCAAATGGGAAAAGATGTTAACATGTAAACAAGCTGTCAGGACCACATCTGCCCCTGCCTGCATTTACCAGCCCAGTATCCCAGGAGGAGCCTCCCTCAATTCAATTTCAATCTGCTCGACCCCCTGGGTCCGAGTTCAAGTTCAAAGTCAGGCAACCGTGGCACCAGCAGGAGAATTGCCCACCCAGGAGTCCCAGCCCACAGTGAACTATTCCAACTACAGATGAGATCAGGACAAATCCAATACCAGATCTATTCAAATGTCCTTTACAAGAATGTCTTCCTGCGAGTGTGTATGTGTGCGTGGAGGCATTGGGTGGGGATGGGGGTGGTGGTGGGGGGATACTGTCACATTACAAACACCTTTGCTGCCTCTCTCTCTCTATTTCTCTATCTGTCTTTCTCTCTCTCTCAGGCTATAATTATGCTAATAGTATGTATATAGCTGTGGCCCCGGAGGCTTGGGGCGTATTGAAGGCTCCCAGGTCTTTCTCTCCTGTAACAGTATTAGGGTGCTATTGAAAAGCGGACAGCGGGTGAGAAGGGGGGCAGGATAGAGAGATAGCGCGGGGTGGCAAATGGGACATGACCACCGTGCTCTCTGTCACGACGCCGCCCATTGTCTGGCCAAAGAAAAGGGCCTCTGCCGCCAGTGGGACAATAATAAAGAAGCAAGAATGGGCTGTGCATATTAAACAACACAACGGACCACGCAGACCAACCTGCATGGGTATGATGAAGGGGGAAGAGGAGGACACAACCGGGAGTGCAAAAGACAGGGAGGTGGGGGTGAAAGGAGTGGGAGGGAGAGAGGGAGTGGTAGAGAGAAAAGAGTGGATGATGTGAAAAACGCACACACACAAAAACAACGAGGCACAGAGATAACTGTAAAACAAAAACGTTGCTTTGTTTCTTTAGAGAGATGACACCAGCTAATGTCATAGGTCTCCTTAAGGGTACAATAGAGTCCTGACGCCACATCCCAGCTAACTTCTGTCCTGCCTGCCTCTGACTTCGTGCAGTCTTGGCCTAAAATATCTGACTGTGTTCTGGGGTTTTCTTTATGTGGCTTCTGGTTTGAAATTATTAATTCAAAAAAATATTTAACATGTTCTATCCTCTTCATATTTTATGTTTTTTCTAAATTTGATGTATACTGTCTGTAGAGATGATTTTGTGCTGATGCTGTTTTAGATTTACCTACTAAGGCAGATAAAATGGCAGAAGCAAACAGTGCTGCAGACCGATCAGAAGCTTATGAGGAAGTTCTGACAGCTTCTTTGTCAGGATTGCTTGATGTGATGACATCGCTCGAAAACAACAACAGTAGTTCATGAAGATTCTGCTATACCTGCAGTCACGCCTTAACTGAAGAATATTTATTTTATGAATGGAGTTGGTGTTTAAGTGGTTGAATCTAGTTAATAAATATTGATATACAGATGGTTTATCCAATCACCTGCCAAAAATTTTTTTAAGTGCATGCCCCTTTTTTTTATGGACAGCATCCAAGATGGTTTGATACACAAAACCATCCATTGCATCAGGTTATTTTTAGAAGTTTGTTACAGTGTTAAATATAATAGATAATTATTTACTTTGTAAGTGATTGTGTTGACAGATGTTTTTAAAGCAGCACTTCTTCAAACTAATCTCAACAGAGTCTATTTGGATTAACTATAACAGTTTGTTCAGTTTAGGTTTGACAAATAATTTAACAATATTTGGGTAAATGTGTTGGATTGACGTAGATGTCTATGTTTGTGAGTGAATTTTTGGTGAATAACAGAATTTATGTTTGTTTTTAATTGCTCTTTACAAAGGGTTTACAAAATACAAGGGGTTAAGTGAACCTTAATGTCATAATAATTTGTCATAGATAAGTTTTTCCATAGTCAAGAATGAAGCTCCCAACATGTGTTTGTAGATTCTTACCATGTTTTAGTGCAAATAGATTTCAAAGACAGACAGAGGCAGTCAGTAAACAATTATATGTAAATGTTTTCTACAAAATATTAAGATCAACATTTTCTGTCTTTACTTCACAGCTTTCTGATGATAAAAAAAAATCAGAGGCTGTTTTGACATCTGGTTAATTTCCTAGAACTACTTGGCTACGAATGTTGCCACTAGCACCCACTTCTAACATCATCCTCCCGCCTTTTGAACTGTGATGTGTGAGCTTCTGGGACCTGCTCTACCCCTATTTCATCCCTGGATTAGCTGTTGCTACTAGACTGTTCAACTCCCTGGTTAAGTTTAATTCCTGAGAGATTTGTGCTTGAATTAATTCATGACCATTACAGGCTGCTGCAAACAGAAATATTAAATACAATAATGAACCATTAATGTACCATTTCTGTCTCAACTCTGTCGTTTTACAAATGTCAAAGTGATTTTCACACTTATGGAACAGAACACTAAAAGTCCAGTTTTACAAAAGAGATGCTACTCATCAAATTGTCCAACACCTCTGTCATCCAGCGCACAGTTCAGCATCCTGCCGCCTCCCTCCCTTCCACCCTCCCCCCTACCCTCCTCTATCCCTGCCTGAGTATATTGAGAGGTGTCAACAGTAGAGGCGTGGGTTTGGGAGGGTCTACCATGGTTCACGGCTATCGCATGTGCCTCAGCGCAATGCACTTTGGCTACCATCTGTCCGAATGTCACACAGTGCGCTGCTCTCTCGCTTCCTCCCTCTCCCTTATTCTGCCATCCTCTGACCTTCTCCCATTCTTAAAACCTCTCTCTTGCTCTCTGTTCTTCTCATCTTCTGCATAAATGTTGGACAGAAACAGTGAAGGATCTCAGACTTTACCCTGATCTTGGATAGAAAAACCTGCAAACACTTGACAGGGTTTTTTTGGTTTTCTGTCACTTCAAATGATTTGTGATGAAAGGAAACTTGGACCTTGACATTGCTGTCGGAGCATGAAAATTGTAACATTATATTTTAGTGTTTGAAATGGATATAAACAGAAAGAAGCACAGAATAAGATGTTGTGAAAAGATATTAAGGAACAGAGGGAGACAGCAGCACCTCTCATAGACCAGTAAGTGGCAGTGTGCCACAGTTAGAGTTAGCCCTTTCGAGTATTGTGTGATACATGTATGCATACATGTGGTGCAAGAGTGAGTGACCATGTCTGTATCTGCTTGTGTTGTTTTTTACAATGTGCCGAACGGGAGAGAGGCTGCATATTGTGTGTATCCTTGACTGTACTTTGATTTGTGTGTGTGTGTATGTGTGTGTGCGTGTGTTTGAGTGTGTGTACGTGGATCCATGCACACTCCTCAGACAGATGGGCAGACAGAGTGTAAGCAGTAGCCAACTAACCATAATATTGTCATTAAGGAATTCAGCAGATTAATAGCCTTAAATACCTGGAAATGTCCTAAGATCTAGTATCTTTAGCTTGTGATTTCCTCTCTGGGTCCTAAGCACTAAACCCGCTGTGTTGTTTTTGGCATTCCTTAGTCAGACCAGAGAACATCGCATGGACACTGATACCTTCCTTTGGGATCCATTCTCCTCTCTATTTGATGGAAACCAAAAAGGGCCTTTGGCCAGGCAGGTCCCATTATGTCTCAATGACAGAGCCTGGGGGTGAAAAACTGCTCTGTTGTTTCTTCAGCGCACCTTTGGGTCTCAACAAGAAATGACATATGCCCTGTTGAATGGAGAAGGAGGTGATTTTCTTGCCAAATTCAGGTCAAGTTCTTTGTTACCGTTCTGAACTTTGTTTCAGCTCAAAAATATTTTTCCAAGTTGTGGATGATCAGAGCTGTTTTCTTTCTTCCATCACCCACCAATTTTATTGGAAAGAGTGGGCAACCTTGGATGTAATCAAATCCTCCTCTAAAGTAACACACACCACTTTATTTTCTTTCTCTTTTTTTTGGGCCCTGCTCACTATTTAGTTCAGCCTTTAGCAAACATCACAATAGCTGTCGGCGCTAATGATCCCCGAGTCCAGAGCCCTCTTTGCTCCCTGTCACATTCCCACCTCATGACCTCATGACTGGATGTATGCATTAAACAGATGTGGCTGGCTATGAGGGGCCTGAAACAGGATAGGACAGCCTATAGCCTCTAGGCTGGTCTTCTCTGGCCTTGAAGCCAGGGGCCTCTGGGTCCAGAGAACAGGATAAACACGATTGATGTGTGTGTGTGTGGAGGGTGTGTGTGAAAGAGAGACACAGAGAGACACAGAGAGAGAGAGAAACCCCTTTCCCACATGCAACCCATAAATGTTTGGGCAGTTTTCCATGTCAGCTTCATGTGAGAACTGGTTTCAGTGTAAGATGCTCTGACAATTTTCTTACTCGGGAAAAAAAAAATAAAGGTCACAATTTTGTTAAGTGGAACACTGGAAACTTAGTGCCTCTTTTGTGAATAACTGTACCTGTATTTATTTATAAATGTATCCCATAGATTGTTTTTCTTACCTTCAAGTCACGACTGCCATTAACACTCCAGTAATGTCTAAAATCAACTTGAAAGCTGGTGCAAATGACATTTTTCTTAATGCAAATGACTAAATGTGCTATATCTATCTAGATTTTTTTAAAGGAAGATACAACCTTAAACCGGAATTATTTTGTGTGTAAGATTAAGTTTTAAACGATGAAAACCTACTTTCTCTAAAAAAAAGGAAAGAAGTTACGAGGTTTACTGTGTAAAAGTGGCAAGCGAGTGTAAAAAAACAGAAAGAATTAAGTGTGATTTTAGAAAAAGATGTAATATTTGATGAGCTTGCATGCAAAAAGACCAACAAGTGCTTTGATGACACATTGATGAATTTTGTTTGTGATAGCTGCTCCCATGGAGAGAGAGAGCTGATATGGTGCACTCTTGCATCTGCAGGGGGCTTTGCCCATTTGCAGTCATTGTCCTTTGTGCCTCCTTTTATAGACACATTGTTCCACCAAGTCAAATAAAAGCATTAAACATAATCAGCATAGAAGATGGATAATGCCGTACAATGAGTGCATGTAGAGCAGCCGCACACTGCGCCCTGCTGCGGCAAGTTCTGTCGCCATGCTAGCGAGGAGAGTCGCCATTTGGTGGAACTGCCCACTCTAACTAGCCCACATCCTCAGACCCATCTATTCTCAATATGCCACGCTTTTATTCATTTTTTTTTCCTAAAACCTGACACGGCAATCTGATGATGAACCAGCCCCATTATTTTTTGCACAGCAGCAGGAAGAGACAGATCCCCGAACATTGTGCCTTCATAGAAGCAACATTATCCCTCTGTGTCAGAGGTGGGTAATATCCTGGCGGTCTGGGAGTCCAGAGGTGCATACAGAATGATGTCATTAATCCTTCAGGGCAATCTCTCTATACCTCCTGCTCTCTCTCTCCTTCTACAACTGCTGAAAACAGAGCCACATTTGCATGCTGCATATGTTGCCAGGTGGCTCTGTAGGCTGCGGGTACAAATTAGATTTCCTGACAACAAGGTGTAAGAGCGGGAGGAATGGTAGGAGCTTGCAGTGACTTTCCTTCTATTCTTTCTTTCTTTCTTTTTTATTTTTTATTTCTTAATGTGCATTTCTATCATTTTTGAGGAAAATAATCTTAGATTTCACATAGGGTTCTTTCTAGAAAAATAACAACACTGGTCACCTATTAAAATACTTGAAAATCAACCATTTCGTATGGTGCAAATGAATAAAATTAGCAGAGATGAGGTTTAACCAGTCAGGAAATTGGACCTTTTCCTAAGTAGCAAACAATGTTTTCTCTTAAATTGGCTGTTTTATTTTTCTCTAGATATGAGGACTTTGTAAATTACTTGACAGGAGCAAAAATACCCAGACCCCATTTTCACTGAAATATTAGCTATTGATAAAATGTGGTTATATGTCTGGAAAATGAGGGACAACACACATTCACACACACACACACACACACACACATTCACACACGCACACACACACACACACACACACACACAGACATCCAAGGCCCTCACCTTAACACTAGATAAAGAAAAAAAATTTAAAAAAAGAACAGCTCTGCGTGGGTTCTTACACTTTTTAGAGTTGACCGTAGAGCCGAGATCCACGTGCTTGTCTGACCTGTCCCCCGCCCCCCATAGGGTAGTTACATTGTGTGTGTGTGTGTCTGTCACCCTGGAACTAGCCTGGATGCTTCACCCACATTGCTTACCACCAACTCCTCAACAGAAGACAGGAAGGAGCATTGTGCATGACATTAACATTCCTTATATTCTTCATGGGGGTCAGGTCTTGATCTCTGAGTGGAGACAATGAGAAGGGGCATCAAAGCAAAGATGGTGTTCATCTGTGATCAGCACACTCCTGAATGTGTGTGTGTCTGTGTGTGCGTGTGTGTGTTTAGTCTTTTGTTGTCCACCAGCATCAAGAAGCAGAGCCCCCTGCCTTGTTTGCCCCAAATTCCACCATCATTGATCCGTCCCTTCAATTAACGGCCAGGTTTGTCCCCAATCAATTCCTATCTCCCTCCTCTGCTCCGCTATCTGCCTATTACTCTCTCTCTCTCTCTCTCTCTCTCTCTCCCCCTCTCTCTGCATTCCCCCTTCTTCATTTTTCACATTACCCCCATGTGTCCCCCGCTGCCCCCTCCCCTCCCCTCCCTCCCACGCTCCTACCTCACACCCTAAGGTCTCGGGGGTCACTCCCTCCAAGGTGATTCGTAAACAGCAGCTTGCAGAGAAATCAATACTATATCAACAAGCCACAACGGGCTTTCGCACTTATCCTATATGATCTTTGTGGTAAAGGCCTCCGAGCATCCATCTCCTCCTCTGGTCTGCTCCCTAAGCTCTGTTGCTAAGACAATCAGAACTAAAGAGAGGAAGAGGGATGAAGAGAGGAGGAGGAGGAGGAGGAGGAGGGAGGAGGGGCCAACGGAGGGAGGAAGGAGAGAGGCAAAGGGAGAGGAGATTGTGCGGGGTCCAGAGGCTCGCTGTTAGAGGAGGGATTTGCTGCTCTGCTGCTTTTAGCTTGATCTGCATCTGATTAAGGAGAAAGGGCAGAGTGTTGTCCTTCACCTCTGTGCTCCCCTGTCCCACCATTATGTACCCTGGCACTGAGATCCATCATCTACCTACCACAGGCCTGGCTGCCATAGCCTGGGGACTTATTAGACCGGCCCTCCTCCATTCAACACAGTCCCACTCTGCATACCATGGAGGGTAAAATGCCTCTGCTGCTGTAACATACTATATATTTACCATGCATCCCAATAACTCAGATGAAGTGAAAAGAATACATACATATATTAAAGTACATACACGTATGTGTTAGGAATATCATGCTTGTTGAATGTATCGGATGATTACATTTAATGCTCAGTTCAAGGCCCTCTTTATTCACTCAAAAACATACTTTATAACCTTCGTGACTTTTGTTGTTTATGTGTACGCTCACTCGCCTAAAATTGCCTCTAGAGGGACAAATATGTATTTTGAAATGAAAGGAATAAACATGATTTTGAACTAATGACATGTTTCAGAAATCTGCTAGAGAAAACGACTCACTGTTTGATGTAAGGGTCTCAGAGACCCCAGCTGTAAACGATGGTTAGTATAGCGTATTTTATAGATGCTTTAATCTGTGATTGGTGCTGACAGTACTTTTAACGCAGCACCATCTTCCCAAATCCCAAATATGTCTTTTAGAATTTCCATTATGGGAGTTTCGCAACTGTTTGTACATAAGAGGTCTAAAAGAAAGACAGACCCCTCTGAGATCTAATTGAACCCAAACATAACATAACATTACTGTTTAGTAAGCTTGTGCCTTTTTAAAAAGAGTCAAGTTAAAGCAAATTTAAAACTAACACACAACATGTTTAATTCCAATGCAGCACATATGCATGTATAATTAATATGTGAATCTTAGGTTACAGTGAGCTGTGGTAGTTATGTGAGCATATGTGGCCAATGATGTTCATCCCTTTTTATATATATACACACACACACACACACAAGCATATATACACATTCATTCTATTGTCTTCTGATGAGACAAGAATACAAAAGTTGGTTTAACAACAGCAAAATTTATACATTCACAGCATCTCAACAATAATGAATAAAGCTCCTGTTGACAAACCTATGGATTAAAAAACAACCAAATAAGCTGAGATATGCAGATATTGTGAAATACCGCAAGATCTAAAAAGTGATAAACCTTGATGAAACAGTCTAAGATCATATTTAGACTGTAATGGATCGGGACAGTCAGGCTCATTAAAAAAAACATTTCAGACTAAATCAAAAGGCCAAAATGTAACTTTTGTCAATTAAGTTTTGTTATGTTTGAACTTACCACGTCCTTCACCCACACACTTTCCGAGACTCAAAATCATCAATTCAAAACACATAAGTGGAAAGATTAAAAAGTTTTCTCACTCAAATGTCTTCACGCAACTACTCATCGCTTTTTTAGAAGCATCAAAACGATGATGAGCCTGGGTTTAATTTAACTCTCAATCACAAGGTTGTGGAGGATAGTCTCAGTTGTCCGTGCTGTCTCGCTCCCACCGGGTCTTGTCCAATAAGCCTACATCAAACCCGTCAGACTGAGAGTGAAGCGGAGGAGCCCATGCAAACATCAATCCAAAATTTCCAGCCTCAATACCATCATGACCTTGGTTGGAATGACATCTATTTGCTGGCTGGCTGCACACATCTCTTTGTAAATTGTATGGGCCAGGCTAATTTGTTTTTATGCACGTTTAGTCAAGAATGTGATGCCACGTTAGCTTTTGGGAGCACCGCCAATGTGGTGTGGGCTTCCGAGTGACAGACAGAAAAAGGGTGATTGAGGATGATTGTCCTGCCGGTGGTGTTGATATATGAAAAGAAAGATCCACTGAATGCATCCTGGAATGGGTTTACGGCAGACAGGAGTCCTTCTGGGACCACCTAAAGCTGAATATCATCATCTGTGCACAGAAATAAACAATGACCTTTAAAGCTAAAATCCTAGAGTGTAGGCAGGTGCTTAACAAATCTCAGAGCAGAGTACACCCTTCCATGTCATAAAAAAGCTTTAAAAGACATTTTTTAACATGAATCATTCTGAGTAAAGAAAATTTATGGATAAAAGAAAAAAAATCTACATGAAAATAAAACCTTGTCAGGCTTGTCAGCTGTACGCTCTCTTTACCTGCCAGCACAACAATCGCTGTGCCCTCACTAAATGTAAACAGTTCATGGCAGGAAAATATTTGCTGTCCTCATAGCTGAATTGACCTCTCAGCTCTTTGCAGTCAACCTCAAGCTGTTTCATTATCTCTTCAGCACAAAAAAATTGAGTCTCTGGTGCTTCTACCTTCACACATGCTGCCTTATTACCCATCATGACTTCTTTAAAGCGAGGTCTAATCAACACAATGAGTTTCCGCTCACAAGAGAACATAATGCCCCTAAACATGACCTGACTTTACAGCAAATTGATAATGTACAGTACACAGAGAGCAACCAAACACAGGGAGATAAGTCTTTATCATACACATACATACACTGCACACATCCCCCTTCCCCACACACATCCTCCTATGACCAGAGCCCAGTTCAACCAGCTGACATGAGTCTGTCTTCATATTACGGGACAGAAATAGTCCCTTTGGCCCTCATATATACATGCTGCAGGGTGCTATTACATACATTCAAGTAAATACTGTCCATAACCTGAGATGTTTTCTTTCCCATCTGTCCCTCATGTAGGCACGTTGGGCAATGCAGAGAGTTAATGCAAAAAAAAGGGTCACACAGATATGAACCTATGCTCAGACACACACACACACCCACCTAAAGATAAATGCACATACATACATACATACATACAGACATACCGTACTAACACATGCTGCAACACACACTTGTGGACTGTACTGAGAGGATCATGTCAACGTGTCTGCAAAGGTTACAGTCCAGAGACATAGTTCACATACTGTATGTCTTCATGATATATGTGACCAGAGTATGTTCGCTGGTCAACATGCTTCAGAGCTGCCAGAAAACAACTGAGCAGAGGGCAACGAGGTTATTTTCCACTGTTAACCACTTGTGTATTCTCTGTCTATACAAAGAAATGATTGCTATGGGAAAAAAAAATTAAAGGGTCAGTCAGCTCATTTAAATCATAAAGAGTTGTATTTTCTCACTTCTCACTTAATTTTTCTCACTTATTCTGAGTTTTATGTTTTTTGTGCAGAGGTTATGAGATATCAGCCTCCAAATATGTGGTAATGCAGAGGAGAAAAAAGTTTTTGTTTTTTTTTTGCTGAAGGTATTAAAAACTTTATTTTTAACATGTTTTTTTGCCCAGTTTCTGAGTTTTTAATTCAGAGCCTTTTACTTCTGCTTCAGTAATCAGGCCTCTTGATTAAAAAAATATTAAAAAAAGCAGGTGTTGATTTGCCCCAAAGACCCAGTAATGAAAACAAATGTTATCCTGTATTCTTGCTTTAAATGCTCTGTGATCTTATTGTGTAACAATAAATATACAATGTTTCTCCTCTCTATTCATGAAAAATGTTAGAATATTTTTGACAACTCATCCTGCCCTTGTAGGCTACTTATAACTTGACTCAGTCATAGACATTGTTTAATTGATCATCCTGTGGTTAACAGAAACTGCTCTTGACCATTAACATGTGACATGTGGGTAATAGTAGCTAGCATGACTGCATGATGGGTCAGAGGTGTGTGTTGCCTTACTAGTTTGCAAAACATTTATTTACAGAATCATGCGTGAGGTTTTAATTTTCAGTTTTTCTTGTGTAATGCAAGGAAACACTTGGTGGAGGTGTTGGAGGTTCTCTACAAGCTCTGTGTGTCTCCATATTCTCACATTTGCTAAGTGCTGCCTATTTTTAACAATACAATAAAATTACTGAACAGTTTGTTTTCTTGAAATAACGCCTCATTCACACTGTCTGTTTCTCATGTAGCCCTTATATCTCTTATATTCTCTTATATGTTTATTGTTGGAAAAATGAAACATAGGAAGTGGAAACTAGAGGTGGTCTAACAGCCGAAGGCCTGGAAGAAAAAACAACGCAGGGTCTTCAGTACTTTACCAGCTCATCATGTATTTATTTTAATTTAATAATTTAATTTAATTTATTTTAATGCACATCTATTTTAAAATAACAACTGTTATAATACTGTTACACAGTGTTGTAATAACTAGAGCTGTTCTGCAGTGTTTTTGGCATCTGACAAGCCTTCAAACTCACATAATTATTACTCAAAGTAGGTGTCTTGGATCATATTTCATCTTCTTACCCGTACCTGTATCAACACACCCAGCATGGTGCTACTTTTTGTTTCTGTGTCAGCTAACTTTGATCACTCCTGCAAACAACTGCATCTCACCATCACAGTATATCACTGATCTTGCATGTGAAAAGAACAAAACAAAACAAAAATGTGACTTTATATAATAAAATGAAATGTAGTCATTTTTGTCAGGATCCGCTGTGCATTAAATAGTCTGCTTAAATAAGTCCTAACTTGTATTGCTTTGTCCTTGTGTATGAGAATTCAACACACTCTCAGGTCCACAGATAATAGATGTCCTTTCATGCACGTCTTGCCTGATAGCCAAACACTGGCCTTGTACCCTCTGGCTGCCCAGGGCTACTCCTCGCCCACATCAAGTCAAACGTTCGACCAAAATTTGATTGAAACTGGAATGAAGAGATACAAGAGCATGTGATATGGCTTCAGGGATGGAGTGCAGTTTCGACGCAATCTCCCAGACAGAGCGGTATCAGAAATATCAGGTATGCTTGTATAGCCGGAGGTTATTTCATGGGATTAGAAACCAGCATTATCTCACTGCAGTTTGAATGTGAAAATAGACCATGCTGGGTTTAAGTGTGTGTCAGTCAAAGCACACTCAGGCACGTCAACCAGCAAAGACTATCAAAGACATCATTCGGTATGCCAGGAGTCTTATGCAAAATATCTATAAATATTCACTATATGATTCACCGCTCTCTCTAAATCAATAACATTAATGAATTCAGTAAAATGGGTCACATTTTTCACAGGTTTTGTAGATGATATCTTATGAAATAAAAAATCATTTGGCCTAGTAAACAGCAGGTGACCTAACTGCTTAAGCTGCAGTGCTGATTTACACACAAGCACAAGTAAAAAAGCTTCTTTTTCACTGAGGATTAAGGATTAGGGACATGAACACCTACAACGTTACCTACATCTATGTACTGTGTACTGTGTATCTATGTACCCACATAGAGAGGATAAATTGAGTCCATACGTTTACCCAAGGACTCTGTCCAATTTTTCCTCAGTGGTGGCCCTGTGCGTTATGGGTCAAATCAGCACTCCACTCACTTCTCTCCGTTTCAGCCTTGCTCTCATCCATTATCTTTCCCTCTTCACATTTTTTTCTTTCTGTTTCTTTTACTTTCTGCATTTCGATCCCCTAATTTTACCTGTAATCTTGACATCCCTCAGCCTGTCACTGATTCAGACTCCCCCCTCCTTTCCCCCTCTACCTGACCTGCAGCTCGTCCATCCGTCCGTCCGTCCATCCGTCACTCCGCTGTCCCCAGGCAAGCGGGCAGGAGCCGGGCTGACTGTACAAGAGGTCCTGGCAGGGTGACCACTCCCTGCTGTCTGCTTGGCTCGTGTCTGTTTGATGGCATGACTGTCTATTTAAAAAGGCAATGAGTTCTGTGTGTGTGCAGCAATCAGTCTTTTTATGGAAGGTAGCATATGCAGATATTTTAGTTTAATGACTGGACTTCATAAAGAGACGTTGGTGAACGTTAGGCATACGGTCTAAATTATTGCAACGTCTTGCCTGTCTTTTCCACTGCTTCCTCATGTTTTCCAAATGGCTCACTTGCTGTCCAGATGAAACAGGAAAAATATTCAACACCCATATTTTTACTTCTTTTCTACTTATGAGGGACTTTTGTTGACAGTAACCCAAAGAGGCTAACCACATGTAAAAACTACAGAACTCAGAGCGTGAGCGGGAGCATGCTGGAGCACGTCTGAAAATTAATGCCTATACAGGAGATCCACCGTAAAACCTCCTTTGTATGGGACGCTTTCAAGTGATAATCTTCAAACTGTTTTTCTTGCTGTTGCTAAATTGAATATTTGGCTCTTGTATTTTATTTCCAGCTGTTTGGAAACCACAGTAGGAAAAACATTTTTACCTTTGCAACTGTATATCTAAGTTTATCCAGATGGTTTTGAAAGGATTTCCTCAGCCAAATGCTTGTACAACAGGACACTACGGTAAATATAAAATTCCCTTGAGTCCAATTACCAAGGTTATAACTGTCATGTTATTGAGTGGCTGACCAGGGGCTATTTAAATTGTATGTCTACATGTACAATAATAGAATATAGTTAGTTGAGTTCCAGTCTGTTCAGCTGGTTTGCTGGATCATCAGCTGTGCTAATAAAAATTTAATAATTATTTTATATTAAAAGTAAATGTTACCTGAGGGAGGGCTCATTTTTACCTCAGAACACAATAGCAAGGCAAATTAGTAAAAGAGGTAAAGGGATAAAAAAGAGGTAGTAAAAGGGGCAACTTAGCAAACAGGCTAGAGCTTGTTGAGAAGATGCTAGTTACCTCAGTGAAGAGGTGCAAGAGCAAGCACAGGTAGAAAATAAACAGCACGGGGGCAGTTTTCATGCTGTGGATCACTGTGAAGGAGTTTAAGACCGATGAAACGCTGTTGGTTCGAGGAACACTTGGCTTAAACCTGAACCTCATAAAGATTAACTCTGTGAAACTCCGCCTGTGAGACGGCTCTGTGACATACAGCGTCAGCTCTGTGAGGAGAGTGTCCGCTCCCCTGGTCCCCCAAGGTCAAAGCAGAGCTGGAAAGGATGGTCAAGTGTGGCAACATTGAGGAGTTCAAGAAGCTAAAAGTGTAGTGCCCCCAGGGTCTCAGTCCCCTAAAAAAAAATGGAGTGACAGGTTGAGGATCAGTGTCAGCCAATAACAAAAAAAAAAGAAAAGAGGACGAGTTTTCTTTACCTGTCATAGTTAACATATTACCAAAGTCAGTATCCTGTTTTCCTTGCTCAAAACACAGCAGAAGGTTTTTGGCAAACTGACAAAACAGCCAAATTGGCCACTTTCATCACACCCATAGGGACACATCCCATTTGGTTTCTCAGGTGCACCAGAGATTTTTCAGGGGGAAATGTCAGTGCTTTTCAGAGGCCAAGAAGTAATTGAGAACTACAGGGACGATCCTTATCCACAGTGGGGATAAAAAGAAGCACGTGGAAAGACTCCAAAGCGTCCCTGGGACCCTGGAGAGAGCAGGACTGGAGCTCAACAACAAAAGTGCCAACTGCACCTAAAACGGCTGAACTACCTTTGGAACTGCGTCGACAGACAGCATACGGCCTGACTCCTTAAAAAATAAAGCACCAGCACTAAGCCACAGCCACCAGGCAGTGGATGGTCCAATAGTAAAAAAAATTAACACATCAATAAATATGAAAATAAAGATTATTCACCTCATCTGTTTATCTTTTCTGTAAAAAGTTTTTATTTCTAGTTGCAAAACAGAATCTTTCCAGTTTTATTGTCAGCTTCTGCTTGTTCAATGTCCTTGGGTGGAGGTGGGAAGAGAGAGAGAGAGATGGAAATATAGTATGAGGATGTGGAAATATTTTTAAAAACCACTTGTATGTCAACATTAAAACAATCCCATGCTTTGAAAGCATCGTTTAACAAGACTTTTCTAGTACCACACCCACTCCTGGTCCTCTGTTTGATAACAGATGCTAATACAGAGACTGAACATTATGGTGGACAATAGATAAACATACAGATACAAACAGTGACGTCATTTTGCACCTCTACTTCAGACATATGGTTTTTATTAAATATATAACCTTTTTTTAAGTCAAATACACAAATTCCCCGGTTATAATGTACTGTAATGAGGCAGTTAAGAAGAGTAAGAGTAAGAATAAGAGTTAAGAATGTTTGCTACTCAACATGATATGCTTGAAGAAATACATAATATTTAATAGTACGGGAATTTTCATAAACTTTTTTAAGATACAAACCAGTTGAATTCTGAGAGCAAAGCAAACCTCACAGTTTTTTTTAGTTAAAAGATCTTAGGGTCTGCAACAGCTTCAACAGTGAATACAAACCACAGTGTACAAACAAAGAGATATTCATGTTAATAAAGTGTGTCCCGATGTATTTTTTGTCACTGTAGGACACAGTAACATATATCCCTCCATTCTCAGTCAACGACAATTGTGCTCTCTCTCTCTCTCCCTCATTCTCTCTCTGTCTCTCTCTCTCTCTCACACACACACACTCTCACATATACACACATATACACACATATACACACACATCTAGGTCAAGGCAGCCAGGGGTAATGGGAAAAGCCTGAGGCGTATCTGCCAGGCAAATGATCTTATGAAATGATTAAAGAGGGTTTCTCTCACGGAAGGCGTGGATAAGACAAGAAAAGGGGTGCATATGCAGGTTTATGTATATGTGTCCATGTGCATGTGTTTGTGCATGCGAAACGGGATAATCCAGGCTCAACACTATCCACCCAAAGGTTCCCTGGGAAGAGGCTTGTTAAGATGCAGTTTGAGCAGCATGGTAGTGTAGAGGAAGGAGAGAAGATCTTTCAATTGAAAAAAAAAAGTTAAAATTCACATAACTTAAACAGAAGTCCTTCATCAAGACAAAGAGCCCAACCTTCCCCAAAGGTGCTCGCCTGTGCCCTACCCTGAACCTCTGTTGCCTGTTTGTCCTCATTACTTTTGCCAGGGTTAGGGTTAGTTTAGGTTAATAATAATAATGTATTAAATTCCCATTAAATTAACTACAAATAAACCATCAGTTTAATAATCATAAAGTTCCTTTTACTTATTAAACCCATTTAGTGTCATTTGGAACTGTTGGTTCTCCCAAACTACAACACATTTTCTCACTTACTGTCCCTCATGTGGGCTCATGTACATCCTCTTTGCTTTTATGTTCTAGTTATGTTTGTCTTTATGACACCAGCATATTGTCCATAGTGCTGGCAACATTAAAAAATATTAAAAACTTTAACAGCTATATTTATTTTTAACAAATTGAAAGGCTGGTTTCATGCAGAGACTATTTCTGTATGAGTTACAAAGAAAACTGCTGACATCATGTTCTGTGGTTCATCCAGGGCAACTGGAAAGATTTATAACTTTTTAGCTTTTAACTTTTAACCTGGATTTTTGAAAAATCATCATTTACAGATGGGGAACAGCTGAGATGAGTTAGACAGTGATACAGTCCTTCTCACTTCTGGCAAACTAATGAACTTTATTAGGCCCCTGTTTTTTTATTTTCTGAAGGAATCGGCTCTATTGCAAAGTGCTGACAGATATGCAAACAAGCAGAATATGTGTTGATGACTGCTAGCTGTGTGTGAATAGCAAGGTGTTGATTGGTGCTTCTGCAAGCTGCTGTGGCAAAGAAAAGCCTGGCTCACCATGGTGAGTTATATTCACCCTCAGCCAACAATAACCAGCTTCTGTCTGCAGCAGCAGCTCTCACAGTCACTTCTGCTTCTGTCCTGACAGAGGTGGTGCTGTCTTGTCGCTGGACTGAAGTTTGCCTTCTGGCCCTGTGGAGGAAGAGGGGGAGGATAAATGAGACCCTTTTGGACAGCGGTGAAATGACCCATATGTTTTATCTGGTCAGCTCTCCCCTTGTTTTACCTCATTTACTTCTATTTTGCAACTGGGCATCTCTCTTTTTCTCTCTCTCTCCTCCTGTGCTCCTGCCCCACACCAGCGGTGACACCACAACGACAGCAGGCAGATGTTTGATGCCACTTTTGCAGAGAAATAATGCAGGACAGAGACCATAGTGTGCACATGCAAATTTATATAGTTAGACACCACATGCACTGCACAGTGACAGCTGCACCAACTGCGTGTGAATATCTCCCAGTTATATGCAAAGCTTTTCAAGTAAATTCTTCACATAAACACGTAAACACACCTGCACATACATCTCCTGTGCCCACATCAAAGGAGAGGCTTTGTATTTGTTGCCGGTGTCACAGGATCACCCTCACCACAGATGACAAACAGATATAATCAGCTCTCCAGAGACCCATCCTGCTTCTGCCACAGTCATTACAGCTGGACTAATACATACATCAAACAATCAGGGGCCACTGGCCACTACACAAAATCCACACATACACACACACACACACACACTTTCTGCAAAAACATGACTGCTACATATTTAACACGCATATGCATGCACACACAGTTAGATGCTCATAATTGCACGCACTGTCAACACTCATTGTCATGGCATCATCACATATCTCATATCAAAGGAATTGTCCCTTTGACCCTCTGTAGCACACAGACCAGAATAATCGCATAATCTCCAAACTAAGGAGCGATATACATATCTAAATGACTGGCTGGCTTGTCCTGTCATTCCATCAGTAAGGATTTGCATGTGTGTGATGTGTTTAATACTTTCCCATGCCTGATCCACGGCACCATAATAACACAGCATGCGAATCAAGCTGAAGCAGACCTGGAGCTGATTTATAGCTGTACCCTGGCTGGAGGCATCGTCTAGGGTGTTTGAAGTGACATGACAGTGTCTGTGAGTGTGAATGGATGCATAGAGATACAGATATAGGTGTTTATGCATGTCTCAGTGTGGGTGGACGAAGGAGTATGTGTGTGTGTATGTGTGTGTGTGTGTGTGTGTGTGGGTGTCTGGGGGTTTCACCCGTCTGATGCATGCCGTCTAGACAACATTTGTGCCCTGCGTCCGAAAGGGGTGATTGTCTTATGTAAATTAGGCCACGCTAGCTGGGACATGTCGTCCAGCATGTGGGTCATGTGATGAGAGGGAGCGAGGCAAGGCAGTGACGGTTGATAGTCTGCTTTTTTATTTATTAGCATGGCCATTGTTCACCATCATCTATAGGCAGTGAAGACAGTCAGGGGTTTTGAGGCCAAGAGGAAGAGCACAATGTGGGACCTCTCACATCTTTTATGTTGGTAAGTTAAAGTCACATACAAAAGGTTTCTAAATGATTAGATGGCAATTAAAATGACTTACACAAAAAAGTCTTCCGAAAGGATTCATTTAATCAAGTGACTAAAAAGTATTTTCTTTTTACTTTAGCTGTCATGCAAATAGTTTTGGGTCCAAGTTTTAAGTTATATTACTGGTTTTTTTAAACCTGGTAACTTAAAACCAAAACAATCTAGTCTAGGCTAAGCTAGGTCAATAAAAGTTCACAACTTCATTAGTCAGATATAAATAGATACAAACATCTAAATATGTGATGCAATATGCCAAAAAAGTTTTTTTTATCTATAATCTAAAATTGGGAGCTGGCACCTTGCTAAATTACACCTCTGTTGATGGTAGATAAGAAGATGACAGGCTGAAGTTAGGAACCATCTTTAAAGAGTGCATGTAAAATTGGCCTCAGACCTCTTCCAACCCCAGACACATTTTTTAAAAAAACTATGCAATATGGTCAAACAAGTTATTCTAGACCATTTTATTTTAATAGCTTTCTTTTGTTTCTCTGTAAACAAATTGGTCCCACATTTCATTTGTGTGGGCCTTCTCTCATTATAAATGGAAAAAAGTCCTAAGGAAAAATCATAAATCACAAACATAAATACAGTAATTTTGGTGTCACAAATAGAAGCAGATAGTGCTACCTTTGTATTGCAGCTCTATTATCTGCATGACTGTAAACCCCAGAAGGTAAAGAGAAAATATGTGACACAGTAATTTAGGGGAAACAGCTCTCTAAGTTTCCTCTCCTCAATCAGTGTGGATTTATTTCAAACACATGTAAAGATCATATTCAAAGCTGACACCAACATGTTCTGTCCCTGACCGGGCTTGAGCAGCATCTCCTATAAATAATGATGAGGCTGCATGTTGAGCACTGTGGGATACGACTCCTCTTCATCCCATCATACCCTCTTAGCCCTTTCCACCAAATGTGGCAGCCATTTTCTCTTAGCTCCCAGTCAAAATGCCCTCTTTAATTATGGAAAGCCAAAAAGGGTTGCGGTGGAGAAGGGAAACACTGTAAGGCTTGGGATATAAAAGGGGGGGGTTGCTGGGATAGCGGGGAGTAATATGGACTTGACAACCCAGGGCGTGAATCTTGTGAATGGATTTCAAAACAGATGACCTGCATGCTGATCTTGTGATCTGTGCCTTCCAGTCCTTCCTAAATGCAAGCTTTTTACTTCTCATCTCTCGCTCATCATTCGGCCTGTTTTTTTTTTTTCTCATTCTCATATAGGAATCACGCCCTCCCCCAGGCCCCCCCCTCCCTCACATGACACAGCCCGGGGTATTATCTTAGGATATGTCCAGAGGTCCATGCTGGCCTTTAACCTCAGTCTCTGGGATAGAAGGGGGCCCCGTTCTCTGCCTGAGCAGAAAGAGTGGCGGGGCCAGCGGCGGTATTGTTGAAGGGGGCTGCTGACTGACAGGTCATTTTTCACCCATTGTTTTTTTTTTTTTTCTTCAAACAGCAATTTTATCTTGCAAAGTAACGCCTTGGCAACCATGAAAACTGTAGCTTCAATGTGCTTGTTATTGTTAAGTGATGATCCGATGCCATTCAGAACATAAAGGCACGCAAGTATTTCACTGGGGTGAGTTTTAAAAAAAAGGTTCTATCTGTTCAACATGAACAGCATTTTCCTAATTTATTACTGTCTGCTCTTGTAATGTTAATAATAATTAGCATTTTAAAAAGAAAAGTAAAAATAAAAAGATTAACAGCTGTGAAACATTTCCAGACCTCTCTTTAATACAGTACAACCAAAACAGGAAGCAAACCAAGCAGCCACAACTCAACATATATTTCATGTGTTTGTTTACTTGAGGTAGTTGTGTGTTTACAACCGCAGGCACACCAACGCACACTCGTCTCAGTTGCCGCAGCTCTCCGTCTTCTGTTGGTATCTGGCGCTGTATCAAAGCAGGGGGAACGAGACTCGCTCCAAGTTTTAAATTGAATTTCATGCTGGATTAGTGGCACTTCTCTGCAATGCATGTGAGCCTCCCCCTAATGATGCGCTCATCTTCGCACTCCAGAGACACTGTGCGTATGTGTGTGTTGTGGATATGTTTGCATTTGTTTCTCCATCAATTAGCACAGGCAGTCTAGTGGCACATAACAGATATGTTTGCCTTATCAGTGAAAGTAATTGCTTTGTTAGGTTCTGTTGGCAGACTTCATCAGACTCTGTACACATTATGACAGGAATTTTTTTTATTCTTAACCTTTGTTAAATTCAACAAACATATTTAGCGTGGAATATATAAATGTTTGTTTTTAACCTGCAACGGGTGTCTGCATTGCTCTCTGCAGGACTTAAAGTTTCATAAACTTGGAGTCTGCTCAGTAAAATTCTTCCAAATTGAAATAAACTGAAACAATTAAACCTTCAAAGAACACACACACTTGCTTTAAAACACTAATTCAATCCCTTATCTTACTCTCTCCCACCTTCTGTGCCTGGTCAAGTCTGAAGAGTCCAGGCAGCCTTGGGTCTTTCTGTCCTTTGCCATGTGTCCTCTTTAGCACTGACCCATGCTGGAGGAGCAGGGCCTGGGGCTGAGGAGGTGGAGGAGGGAAGGACTCAGTGTGTGTGTGTGTGCCTGTCCGTGTGTGCATGCGTACATGTGAGTGAGGAGTGGGGAGGGGGGGTGGCCTCTGCTAGAGGCAATGGTTGAGCAGAGGGTAACAGTGTGGGGGTTGAACGTAAGCTGTGCAAGCCCTTCTTCCCTTCTATCCACCACTTCAACCCCCCCCCTCGTGATTCTGGCCTGAATGACATGGATGAATAACAGAGATGTGCAGTAGTACAGGCTGCCCTGCTGCTGACCCTGGCTGCTCTGGCCAGGCCAGGGATGCTGATTGTGTGTATGCGTGTGCATGTGTGTGTGTATGAGAGAGAGAGAGAGAGAGAGAGAGAGAGCTTAAGTGTGTATACATGTGCAAAGTTATTTTCATATTCACAGTTTTCAAAGTGTGCATATACTCCATATACTCTACACTGCTCAATATCCATTGATGCAGGTTTTTGTAAGTGTTCACATATCCGTATTTGTCTGTTCATGCATTAATACGAGTGTCTGTGTGTGTGTGTGTGTGTGTGGCCAGCAGGAGAAAATAAACAATGTGCTCTCCTTGTCAAAGGCAAGGCCCCAGGGCTGTGGAATATCTATGACACAGCTCACACAGGGAAGGAAATCAAGCAAAGGAAGAGAGAGAGAGAAAAGTGGCTTCACTTCCATATGGCACATGGCTGAAGAATGTCACTCTCATGTGAACATCCATGCGCCTGTGTGACAAGGAGGCCTTGGCATTTGATGATAATTATCTGCAAGTACTTAATTTAATGAATTTACTATACTTCAGCAACATTATATTTATAGAATAGTTTTTACAAGCACACTCTTCTCCAAACAGACACACACACACATACAAACACACACACACACACACTCGTCTGAGAGTGCAGCCAGTGAT
>JAPZDV010000020.1:20972117-21003436 GCA_029814665.1 Acanthurus lineatus | reverse complement strand
ATAGATAGATAGATAGATAGATAGATAGATAGATAGATAGATAGATAGATAGATAGATAGATAGATAGATAAAAACTGATCATTTTGACGGAATAACACTTAAACTTCAAAGAAATAATATGTTAAGTGACAGGAAATTACACTTTAAAGGGTGGGCTGTATGATTATGTCTTACAAAATTTTTATATAACTTGCTCCTTTAAATTATATTAAACCCAAAGTTATGCACTTTGATTGACAGCTGGCTGTCTGGTGGGCATCACACAGTTTTTACTAGCAATGTTTACATACTCACTACACTCTCAAGGCTAGATAGTTAACTGCTGTGGTTTACAAGCTAGCGGCTAATTTGCCAGGCTAGCAAGTCAGTCACAAAAGCTGTGGTCCTTTGCTCAAGTTTCTCTCTACTGTTCTGTTTACTCTTTTCTAGCATTTGGTTCACCATCATAAAACATTTTGGTCAAAGAGAAGTAACTAAAGAGGGAAAATAAAGCTCACTTAGCTAACAAGTTATCCTGGGTTAATTCGCAAACTGGGTAGCTTGTTAGCTTAGCTCTGTCCAGATGACTTGTTATTAGTCAAGGGCCCAAAAACTTTGCACACACACGAATTTAAATGAACTGGATTTTAAATGCTGATGTTACTGGGGTTCAAAACTTGACAAATATTTGACACAAAATCCTGTGTTGTGTGGATGTAGAGTTTAGGGCTTTTACCAGGTAAAATAGGGCAGAGTAATAAAAGATGCTATGAGGTTGCATTATGGGAATTGCAGGGAAATGTGTGAGTGTTACTGAGGCTTATAACCAAATGAGGAAGGATTTCTTTGCACCTATTTTGACACTGTCTGTTTTGTTTCATATCTTATGAGTTCCCAAACTTTATGAAGGTTTAATACTAAATTATTGAAGTACTTCCTAGTACAAACACCACAAAGGTAAAACTAAAAATGATCTGAACAGAAAGGAGGAGGGAAAGAAAAGTACAAAACTAACTGTAAAAAAACATTCAAAAAGTGTCCAGAGTCTTATTTCAAAGCAACAAAAAGGTTCCAAAGAATACTGGGCTTTGAAAGCACATATATGTAAAATAAAAGTTCTGTTTGATTTTGTATCTGTGAAGCAGAAATAATGTTTCTTTACAGGGCTTTAATTGTTTAAAAACTTTCCTATAAATAATGATAATTAGGTATTGTTTAGCAAAAGTAAAGACAAAGTTCTGTTTTGTTTATATGAGTTAAGTAAATTTTCGAGTTAAGTTTTTTTTTTTTTTCCTTGCAAGTCAAGTCGAAATCAACGAAAAACATTTAGTTGCATGTAGTTGTTTGTAGAGAAGACGAATTATGTTTTTGGTGGAACAGCTAAAACTTGTGTAGGCTAAAACATGGTGGCCCCAACCAAACCTGTTCTGAAGGGTCCACAGGCCAAATATAAAAGTGTTGGAAATCTCTAGTCAATCTTAAACACCTCCATGGGCTTATGTTGTTGTACTCATAACCCGAAAAGTAACGGTCAAATTAATGTAATAGAGTAAAAATAGTTTGTCCTTTGATATAAGGGGAGTAGCACATAAGCAGGAAGGTGAAACAGTAAGATAAAGTACAAGTACCTCGAACTTGTGTGTAGGTGCAGTACTTCAGTAAGCGATCAAGTTCTTAACCTCAGGTTATTTTTATAGCAAACAACCACAAGTATATCACGTCTTTCCTGTAATTAGAGGAGCACCCTGCCATAAAGCATAGGCCTATCAGCGCGTGGATTGTCATATGCGCACATTTGTCTGCAGGCGGATTTGTCTCCCACGGTGTTAGTGGGGCTCGGCCTACACGAGGTGATTCATAAAACCCTCCGCGTTCATCTTCAGAAGCCAGCCAGCCTCCTCCGCCCCATCTGCAGCTTTCACACATCTGGTGGACTGGTTCAGCACCTCGGACAGCGAACTTCGCGATAGGCTGCGGCCCGTCGGCGGCCAATGACTACAGCTGCTCGGCTGCGACAGCGAGGCTCGGCAGCAGCAGCATCCCGGCAGCAGCCAATGAGAAGGCGTCGTTTCTCCTCCACATCCAACCCGAATAACTGCAGATGCCCGCATCAAAGCGACGATGCTCTCTCTCTCTTTCTGGCAGGTTTGCGTGGTTGAGGGTATAAGCCGCTGTCTATTTTTGGAATTCATAGTGGCCATTTTTTTTCTCTCGGTATTTTCCGCCTTTGTTTTGATTTAGCTTTTCGGACCAATATGTGCTGTTTTATTTACGTGTGAGGTCCGAGGTTGGATGTTTGTCCAAGCTGTGAGCATCGTAGCGGGACATTAATAGCCGTGACCGTATAGATTTTTGACTCTCAATGGAAGACACCTTTCCACTCGCTGCGAGCGAAGGAGTGAAGCCCTTTTCGCATCTGCTTCGCATCCGTATTTCCATCGACGAGCGAGGGACTTTTTATAAATGAAGGTTTAAAAAAAGGAGCATCCCACGGGAAGACAAACCTGTCGGTCTGTTAAACTGGGGGTTAGGCCTGTAAATTACCAGGGATCGAACCGTTTTCACGCCCTGGAGCCTGTGTTGGTGGTGTGGAAACCGAGCCGAACGGGTGGAGAGCGTTTTCACATTTTGACCGCATTTGCCCAGCAGCAAGGGGGTCAAGGTGTGATATATGGATTCCACAAGAAGAGCCGATTAATTTGAAGGTAGGAAAACACGGAAGGTTGTTCTGTTGTCTAAGGCAAAAACATTTTTCAGCTTTGCAAATGATAAATTTAAACAGCCCAATTAGGGGATCTAAATATTATTAATAAGAGAACAATATAGATACAATCACATAACGCACAAGTGTGTGGCTGGTCTATTTAACATATTTATTTGTCTTATGTTGCTAAAACATCTTGTGAATAATACAAATAATAATGATCACAACATCATATTCGTAATGTTGAAGCAGTGGATGTGTGAGAGCACAGGCCTGTCAGCTGATGCTTGTGAGGATGCCTTGTGTTGGAGGAGCTGTTTTCAAGGCTTCCATTTTGAAGCTAAGATGGATGCTTGCGCACATTTCTTTCTAAAGCCTCTGTGGCCTTATCTTGGTTCTTATATAATACTGGTGAACACTGGCAGCCGCGGCAGGCCCGTGTGACGGTTACGTGACAGACAATGCATCTGCTACACGTAAAGATCTAAATGTATCAGTAAGGATGTGTAATCACAGATAATAAGGCAGAAATAAAACCAAAATGAACTTGAATTCATGATTGCTACAGTCCCTTTAAAAGAAAATAAACAGCAGACTCTTTCATCTGTCCACTGTTGACAATTTATCTCACAGGTGCTGTGAACTGTGAAGGAATGCCAAGAGATGATGTTGCTATACAATGTATAATAAGGTTTTCAGTCAGTTGGAGACCTCAGATAAAACATAGCCTAAATAAGCTATCAGGGATTTTAAAAAATACATAAATATTTATGTATTTTGGTTTAAGTTAATCAAATATTTTTTGAAGTCTTTAAAGGTTTTCTTCTGAATCCCTCCCACAAAAACAAGTTCAACCAATGTTTTGACTAAAAAGATTTTTTTAAAAGCTGCAAACCAAAAACTCCACTTAGCTCAAGGTCCACTTTTTTGTGAAGCCTTCAAATACATTTTATGGTACTATTTAGAAATCTAGGTTTGCTTGGATACCATGGTTACTAGGTTGGTGGTTACATCAACTTCACCACAGAAAAATCTGTCAGGGCAGTTAGATCCATTCTGAGCCAACTCCATCAGGAAAACTGTGAGATACACTTTATTGCACAGAAAAGCCAAGTAAAAAGACTTTGAGTTTTTGTTTGTTTGTATATTTGTTAATCTGTTTTTGCCAAAGTAAAAAAGCATTCTTTTGTAAAAATAATTTGGTCAATAATTATGACACATTTGTTATTAAGGGCTCAAATGTGCCCTTTTTACCATAAGTAATATAACTAATAAAACAACTGCCACTCTCTCCTTTTCTTTGCTCACAGGTCTGACTTCCTCCAGAAGTGAGGCGCACCTCTAAAAGCCCTTTTTCTGGACCAATCAAAAAGCCTTTCCTTTACCCTACCTCCTTCCCTCAGTTAACTCTCACACAGGCATCATGGGTACGGTGCTGTCATTGTCTCCCAGCTACCGCAAGGCTGTGCTGTTTGAGGACGGCCCGGCCACAGTAGGCCACTACACAGCAGTCCAGAACAGCAAGAATGCCAAGGATGCTGCCACAGCAGCCGCAAAGTCCCTCAAACGCCCCTCTATCATCAATGTGTTGCCATGGAAACGCATTGTGGCTGTATCGGCAAAGAGGAAGGGCTCAAAGAAATTGCAGTCGGATGCCGGGGATGGAGGGAAAGGAAGCTCTCCGGATGGCCATGCCACTGCCATGGCCAACTCAGCCTCCAACAGCCTGAAACTGAAGAAGTCTCAGTCCTGTGCTAACCTTTCATCTTACTCATCAAGCCAGGACCCCTCAGCAACCACCACCACTACCTCCTCCCACCTGCCCACCTCCAAGACCCTGGCAAACGTAGTTACTGTCGCTGCTAAAAAGAATTCCCTCACAGGCTCCGGCATCCAGCCATCTACTGCAGCTGGCACCCCAAAGCGTGTCATTGTCCAGGTATCCCCATCCTTACTATTTCTTCTATACTATTTCGTCTTTTTTTGTAATCACAGAAAAGTCATGACTAAATACTAATTTAAAATTATTCTATCATGTTCATTTCCCAAATCCTCCTTCTTACATCCCTTCTTTCCAATATCTTCTTTCTTTCCTTCTTAGGCCTCCACCAGTGAACTGATGCGCAGCCTGGGTGAGTTCCTGTGCCGTCGGTGTTACCGACTGAAACGTCTTTCCCCAACAGATCCGGTGCTGTGGCTGCGCAGTGTGGACCGTTCCCTCCTCCTACAGGGCTGGCAGGATCAGGGCTTCATCACGCCAGCTAATGTGGTCTTCCTCTACATGCTGTGCCGCGACGTGGTCTCGTCCGAGGTTGCCTCAGAGCGCGAGCTGCAGGCCTCACTGCTCACCTGCCTGTACCTGTCCTACTCTTACATGGGCAACGAGATCTCCTACCCGCTGAAGCCCTTCCTGGTTGAGGCAGAGAAGGAAGCCTTCTGGGACCGCTGCCTGGAGATCATCAACCGCATGAGTGGCAAGATGCTCCAGATCAACACCGACCCGCATTTCTTTACCCAGGTGTTTGCTGACCTGAAGAACGAGAGCAAGAAAGAAGAGGAGAAGACCAAACTCCTCATAGGCCTTGACCGATAAGAAGGAGCTGGGAGGGGGGAAGGAAGGAAGGAAGGATAGAAAGATTGATGGAGGTAATAGGTCGAGGACGGGTAGACAAGTGTGTTGCAGTGTAGCGATACCTTGGAAAAGTACTGTTGTCTGGCGTCTCTACTGGTTAAACATTAACCAAATTTCCTGTTTTGTAGTCCAGAACCAAGAGCTTCAAGGATTAAAATTGACATTTCCATCCTTCGAGTTGGGTAGTGAGTCACCTTAACACTAACACGCTTTCAGACAGATCTAGTAACTGAACCTCAGTGTCTCACATGAAGGCAACAACTGGCCTATAGGACACTTTTAGCACAACAAAGCAGATAATATAACAGTTACTGCAGTGCTTTGCCACACTATCAACCACCTGACTGGATGTGATTAGATTCTAGAGACCAACAGGCCACTTGTTACACCTGGGCTTTAAGGCTTTTAGCTTTGAGGCAGAGACGCGATCATTAGTTTTTCAGAAACAGTGTAACTGACGACACAGATGATGGCAGCTGTGTTTCTCAAACGTCTGGCCAGCAGGCCTGGTGATGTGACATAAACAGGCTGTGAAAAAGCAATGGCCATCATTTGTATCCGTTGCCTAAGGCCTAGAGACACATCAATCTGATACATACCTTGATTCAATGAGATAGGAATGAAAACTGATTCATCAGTTCATTTTTCTGACCCTTGAGAAAAATGAATGCATTTAGAAACGCCAGACAACACAGATTTACTAATTAGGGGAGGATATTAAAAATATAAAGATACAGGATATTAATATGATGATATTGTGTGACAGCATCCAGACATTTCCGCTATAGAGAAATGTCAGGGAAATAAGAAACAAGAAACACCTTGCATGAGGTCACTTCATATGTTCTTGCACATGACCACCTGCTTATTGCCAACTCACTTTACCTTATTCCCATTGTCCTGCCCAAGCTTATTGCACTCACCAACACTGGCTGTATGGTCCATTGTTGAAACTTTAAAGCATTAAATAATGTCATAACATAAGTGAGCTAACTCAGCCACAACCCAACCAGTCTGCAAACTTGTTTGACAGTGAAATTTAAATTGTTGTTTGGCATAATTGTACGATAGTGGATTCATAAATTCCCATATTACTTTTAGTACTGTACAGTTGAGAGAACATTTGGGTTTATCACCAAAATCTGCTATGATTTGGAAAAGAAGTTATTTATTTTTGAAATGCTAATCCACTGGGCACAGATTAGAAATCATTAAAAAAGCTTTGCTGTGAGCTGTTTACATTTACAAAAACATGGGAGAATGCAATACTGACCTATCCAGGGTGTATTTTACATGGAGAATTATTTCATTTCTGCCTGTTCCCCTGCACTTTTCCTGCAGTCCATATTGGTGCTGTCCTGTATGACCACAGGAATATGTTCTACTGAAAGAAAGAAAGAAAGAAAGAAAGAAAGAAAGAAAGAAAGAAAGAAAGAAAGAAAGAAAGAAAGAAAGAAAGAAGGGGAAAAAAGAAAAAAATTGTCAAATATCATATATAATTAGGTAGAGAACCGAAGCCTTTGGCACTAACTGATAAGTGTAAATAAGGGGAGAAAATTGTACAGATGAGTGAAAATATACTGCAAAATAGTCATATCATCAAAACTAATTCATACAGACAGTGGCAGAGGAAATAACCATTTTTATTTAGGTGGCAACATTTCAATTAAAATTAAAACAACACAGAATAATAAAAGTATTCAGTGTAGAAAATTTAAATTTGTGTTTATTATACTAACTTATGTTATATTAAATGATAAATTGTTGTTGTTATGATTTGAAGTTCCATTTTCTGTTTGATTGAGGTTGAGCTACTTTTAAAGTCTGTCCGTACTGTGGGTGGTTTAATTTCATTTTGTAAGCTCTCTAAATGTTTGGTTATTGTGAAGTTGCAAAATAACTATATATGTGTAATTAAACAATAATACTGTACAATATTTCCATCTCAAATTTGCACTTAAAAGCAGTATTTGAGTAAATGCGCTTCATTACATTCCACCACTGAGGAAAAAACAGAATATGCAGAATGTGTGAGCTCTTTGGTTCAGATGCACAGATGATTCCAGAGCAAGAAAAGCTAGACGTTCAATGCAACCAGGCATCAGCTATTTGAATCACTGTGGCAGGAAGCATTATGTAGCAAGATGGAGCAATGAATGAACACTTGAAGTGCTCCTTGTTGTATCTAAGGGGCTGAGCAGAAGGCTAAAGGTGCCAAATGAACGTAACTTTTTTTACAGTCAAATGCATGCAAACTGTTCCTTTTTAGATCCTTTTTAATAATGAATCTTAATTATCTTTTTTATATTGGTACAACAAGCAGTTAGTATTACACTATTCGAGGCCTTTATTCATAATTTTGCAATTAAATTTAAATAACTAGGGTTAGATCATAACAGTAACCCACAGTGATAAAAAAAATAAATCGTTTTAAAAAACAAGTACTCTCTTTTTTTAAAAAAAAAACACTGCAGTAACTTTGCTTTTATATTTTACTGGAGTAAAACCTTGAGTCAGTTATCTACTTTTGACTTAACCACATTTGCAAAATACCTTGGAGAAAACTACTTTGCTCTTAACATTGATATTGAGGGAGGGGGAGAGCACATAAGGAGCATCTTTTCTGCATACAGCAAGTTTCAGCTGCCTGAAAGAAAAAGAGGCACCACCTGTCTTTTTACCTGAATGAAACGATGTAGCAAGAGGCAACTTTCAGCGAAAGTTCCTGCCACATCTGGTCATACTTTTATGCTAAAATCTAAAGAAAAATAAAAAAATCAACATGATGAAGGGCTTTCTGTGCCTCCTGAAATAACCGTGTGACCTTTGTTTTTAAGACGTCCTTCTTTAATATTTGTAAGCACGTTTAATTTAATGGCACAGACTGTACGAATGAAAATGTAGTTACCAAGCAAACGTCAGCTGTGTACATTTCATGTGTAACATTAATCTTCAGTAATATGATAATGACTTATCTTGAAGCCAGTGGTCTGTTGGACTTTAAATTAAAAACTATTAATTAATCATGTTGATTACAATGTAATATTAAAGGAAGAGTAACTTGGTCTTGTACCAAGTACTTTACTAACCAGTTTTCTTTTTTCTTTTATTTACAAGTTTTTCTGATGGCATTTTTTACTTTATTTGAGTCATTTTTATTGGAGTAATTGCACTTTTATTTAGGGAGAGTTTTGTGAGACTCATACCTCCCTGCCAATTATATTTTGTTTCATGCTATTCTGTTGTAATCTGTTAACAACAGTAATCTGTATTCCTTGCTACTTTACTACATGTACTACCACTGTAAACCTCACTGTGTGGTCTGGTGATTAATGGCACAATAAAGATGGACATTTCCGACAACTGCGCTGACACGTGCAGCAGTAACGATGCTATGCAAATGTGCAGCAATCAATCTTGGCACAGAAGTGGTTAAGTTTCAGAGGGAGGTGGAACAAAAAGCCAGCCATATTGGCGGTGCAGTGTGCCAAGTGGTAGTCATGGCCCCTGCCCAGCCCTCCTATTACGAGGCTGGCAATAAGTTGGCCTGCCCGCCGGGGAAAACAGGGATCTGACACCAGGAACATATGCAGCAACACCTGATTGCTGTGCCACCGCCGCGGACCTGGCTGCCAGAGGAGCATAAACACAGCACATGTAGATTCAATACACACACACAAAACAATGCTGGAGGGGGGTGTAATACTGTATACTGAATATATTATAATAACAGCTTCATAAAGTCTGGATAAATACCTGCAGAATAATGTAGTCTATATTAAAAAACTCAAACACGAACAGTTACATCCATTTTTACTCATCATCACTCAGGCGACACAAGTATTACGCCCAGTGGAGCACACGCATGCATAAACACACACGCTCTGACTTACACAGCAAACCCATTGGGGATTAATTTCCTTACTCAGAAAGTGTGTATGCCAGGCTTGGCTGGTGTGCCAGTCGCCCGCGGTGCACCACACGCTGCCATGCTGTGCCAGCAAACAGCACTGATGCCCTCCATTTGCAGTGTCACATATATCAAATGCATGCTGCTATCACTTAGCCCTCAGTTGTCTGAACCCTGCCTGCCCGCCTGCCTGCCTGCCTGCCTCTGCAAATGTGTGTGTGTGTGTGTATGTGTTTACGTTTAGCATCTGGTTTCACCCGCTGCTGTGCACTCCGATGGATATTTGATTGACGACGGTCCAGTATAATACCATGATTGATTGTGTGAAAATCAGAGTGAATGAAAGTGTTTTCGGGATTATCTGTGACCAGACACTCACCCCGCTCTGCCTCAACACAAACTGACATTTCTTGGGATTTTATTTCCCGCCGTTTTATAGAACTTTATACCATTTCCCCAAACCCATGACCTTCTTAATAATCTCACACCCATGCAAACACACACACACACAGATGCACAAATTTGCCCACAACTGCACAAACACATTTAAAATTGCATACAGATTTTCTACCTCTTCTCCAGCAGTTAAAACCGCAGTCAGTAAATCATTATGGAGCCATGTGTGGTAGAGGGAGGAAAGCTTGAGAGAGGAGGAGGAGGAGGGTCAGGGAGTAGTTAGAATTTAGCCCTGCATTGTCTGCTCCCTCTCAAAAAGGTTTTTACTGTTCTTCATGGTCACGTTCTGAGCTGGATGCAAGCCTACAGGTGTCCCGGCTCTCTAAATGTGTTCCCCAGACCCTTCACCAGCCCCCTCAAGCCTCCCGTCTGTGACCCCTGACCCCGCAGACCCCAGGAAGTACGGGTAATGGCAGGCTTGTCAATAAAGTTCAGGGTCACTAATAGACTAGCTTTGTTCTGCGATGTCAGCTACCAAAAAGGAAAAGACGAGGGGGAAAAAAAAATTTCCCTCTAACCCACCATCGTATCTGGGTCTATTCAAATTAAAAATGGGTGCTTTTGATTGTAAGCCCACAGATCACCCCCCCCCCACTACCACCACCACCACCACCTCCTCCTCCACCCCCCCCCCCTCCTTCCTGCCTGCCTGCCTTTCCTCATCTCCTTCCATCTTCTTGCCGGGCTCTTCTCGTCTTTAACTCCAAAGAGGTGCTTGTGCGTTGGGCTAAAAGGTCTTAATGTGTCTGCATTCATGGAGCCAGACCATAGAAGGCTGTTTTTAACCCTGTTTACGGCCTTGCATCCATTTGGCCAGGAGTCCTTCCCTCCGCGTCCCTCCCCCTCTCCATATATCTCTCCATTTTTCAACCTCCTTCAGTCTCTCTTACTCTCTTTCTCTCTTCCACCCACATCCCAATCCTTTTGTGATAGGATATGAATGCACTTTGCTAGTTGATAATTACACTCTCCTTCTCTGCCCTTCTCTCTCTTTCTGACAGTGGGATCCACAGGCAGTCCTTATTCAGCCAGTAATTTGCCTGTCCTCCTCATTCATTGAGAAGGTACAAATTATCCCTCACACGGGCACTGGCTATTCTCCCTCTCAGCCAGTGTGATGAGGACTGCACTAAAAGAAAATAGCCAAGAATATGTACTTTGTATCTGCTCTAAGTGTAATTTAAAAGAAGAGATTTGTTTTTCATTCAAAAAGTACAGATTTCTAGTTAATATGATGAAGTAATAATGAACAGCCTTAATTGTGCGGCATTTTTCAGCAAAAATTTGTTTATTATGATACAGGCGTCCCCATAGAATGGATTTCAATTTGTTTTGAATGTTTTTGACAGCATCAAATACAAAATGTTTGGCTTCAGCACAATAATTACAGTCAACACTTCAGTCAGCCATCTTGAGATAATTCACAGAAAATGAATCCTGGCATGACATGGTCCAAGCTCTGGCACATTTGGACATTTGCTCCTCATTGCCTTCTCATCAACACCCATAGCTGAGGTCTCACCGCTGACCCAACTGGGTTGAAACCTTGTCCAAAATAGTAAGATCGACAAACAGATAGTTAGGAAATGAAAGGATCCCACGACAAATTACTTACAGGACTCCGGCTTCTTGTGAGCATATGTGTCTGCAGCCATTTATATCGCCTTCATGAGTGTGTAGTTTTGTCAGGATTTATGGCTGGATATGAATTTTATACAGTATAACACCCTTCAAGGCTTGGGTGTTTTGAATCCTTAGACAGGGTTGGTTTATTTCAGCATATCTGTGTGAATTTAATTACAAGTGCTTCTCTCAGTTAAGAAGCACGACCGCACCACGGCCATTTTGGTCATTTATTTATGGGTTTCGTTGGCAGGGTAGTAAAACCTCATTGGCTGGAGCAGGGTTTAAGCAGCCAGTGGCGATTACAGGGCAAACGAGACCACTGGACAGACAACAACTGGCGTGGGAAGTCAACAGGAAGTGCTTTTTTTAAAAACCATAATCACTTTTTGTCGAGTAATTACAGAACAAAACAAAATATATGAAAACACATGGTGATAATGGGACAAAGCATTGATCCTGGCTGTATGGAACAATGCCGGATGGTGATGGAGGGACAATGGAGTACAGAGGCACCCATTGTTCCTTGACTCAATGAACTATGTAGCTCATTAGGTGGAGCTTCCCAAGATTAAAGAGATGGATATGAGCGGAGGAGTCAAGGCCCGAGGTTAGAACTGGGGGCGACAATCGACACTCTGCCACAGCAGAGATGATCCAGCTCCCGAGCCCTTGACCCCACAGCGGGCTGCAGCCTTTGATTCTTCTCTTCCTTTTTCATCCCCACATCAAGAACACCCATCGTTTCATCTCTTTGCATATTATCAGGCTCCACCTCGTTCTACTCATCTCTAATAAGGAAGATCCGTCTTTTTTATCTTACTCTTCCTTTTCTCACTCTCTCACAACTATTGTCATCTTTCCCCCTGTAAGGGGTCCGTAATTGATGGATTTCATTGAAGGGTTTTAGGTGTTGTATGTATATCTGCCAAAAGCACTACGGCATTGATATTCTCCCCGAGGCAAAGGAAGAGAGAGGGAGAGAGTCAGAGAGGGAGAGAGAGGTGACCCTGCTGGCTGAGTGGCAGTGGCCGTCATGCATAGCATCTCTAAAATGGAGGGGGGGGTTGGAGGGAGGGTGAATGTCACTTTCAAGTGTCTCTTCGGCACTCTCCCTTAATGAGAGATGGGTTCTGCTCCACAGACAGCCAAGGGGACCAAGGAAGGGCCCTCCCCGCCTCCTTCTCATTCTCTCCCTCCACCCCTCAGATCTCCAATCCTCCAAGGAGTTGACAGCTCGGAGATCCACAAGCCTGCATCTCCTCCACCTGCACAACCTCATTTCCTCATCATAACAACAACAACAAAGGTAGAAGGATTTCTGTGCGCTGGTACAGTCCCTGTCTTCACAATATGCACATCCTTTGCGCATCACTCTTAATCAAGATGAACCTCTCTCACGGTGTATTCTCGCTCATATCTTAGCTTCCTAGCTTACTCTTTTCTTAAGTGAGAGACGCGCACTAAGGCTATTTAGCTAGCCTGGCTAGTCATTCATCCATTCCAGCTGAAGGGAAAGGTGAGAGGAGAGATCTCCCAGGACTCCTTGCAGCCCCCATCTGTCAGACGCACCCAGCCCACTGATTTACATTTACCGCAAGGATTTATGGGATGCCCGCCACAAAACGAGTCGAAGCAGCAAGAATCATGGGGCGAGAGACAGAGCGGGGAAATTATTCAAAGCAGTGATTATTTTTGGACGGCCATTACGCATGCACACCTGATCAGGGGGTGTCACCCGTGACTCCCCCCATCCACCATGATGGAGAGGGGCCTCATCTGTGCTGCGCTCTTATTTTACCTGGCTTGCATAAAGGAGAATTCTCTTAGGCACCGGGAGAGTCTACTAAGGCTAAATTAGGCCCCCGGACAGCCAGAGGAGAAGGAAGAGAAGAGCAGATGAGGCAGTTATGTATGCACAGGGGATTGAGATGAGGGATACTGGTCAAATTCACGATCAATCTTCAACCAAATGTATCATGGCTATATATTCGCAGATGAATATTTGCTGCTTTTTGTTATTTTATTCCTGTATGGGGTTATTTCAACATAGCTGGCTCACCATCTTTAACATATATTGCCACATTTAGACCTTTAAATCTATTGCATTGCAAATCAGTAGGAACTAAATGCAGTGAAAGATCATAAATGTGTGAATTTCTGTATGTTTAACAGATGACATTTGCTAGTCCATCTGCTCTCTCTGTAATTCAGAAGCCCAGAAAATGTCACAATGACAGCCCTCCTTTCAACGTGGCTCTTAAAGCTTTGTTCACTTGCCACCTTCAGTGAGGATCATCACTTATAGTCATTACTTACAGCACTTTGCAGTCCGTAGCTGAAAAGGGTTAGCGTAGCCAAGTTTGAGCACATGCTCCTGTGGTGTAACGCTACAACTGAGGTCAGCTTAACGGCAAGTCTCGGCCCTCCTCCCCTCTCCTCCTTTCTGCTCCCCATCTCCTCGCCAAGTTCATTACCACTGGCCCCCAGGAACGACCTGATTTCAATTCAGACGCACTTTGTTCAATTGCCCTACATGGGAAAACTTGCTGGAATGGGGCCAGTTGATAATGCTCTACCACCACTATGCTTATTTTATTTAATGCCCAAAACAGCAGATAATTTTAAAAATCTAGGGCAACTAATCATGAGGTTTTTTTTTTCCCCTCCACTTCCATTTGCAGCCTTATGTATCCATTTCTTCTACATGTTATTTTGCACTCTGAGGCAACATGCTGAAAATGTTTCATGGTACACTTAGCAAGTGTCTGAGTGGTGTCAAAGAGCAGTTGAGAATTGGTGATTAGCTGTTAGCAATTAGCTGACCTTAAGATGAAAGGAGCAAGGATAAGATCTTTGCTGTCGTGATGAGGTCAACATAACTGACCTCTAGCGTATGTTTTGACCTCAGAATGACAAAGAGATGACTTCAAATCTACACTGAATGATAAGCAGCAGGGCTAAACTGTAAATGCCAAGCTAGCAGATGTGGTGTTTTAGAGAGTGGTTGTTATTGAGTCTGCCACAGGCATTTTCCTTCCCCTTTCATGTTCCCTCAGTGTAGGCAACATGGTCTTGTGAAATTTTGTGAGCCTGGTGTCTTTAATGACAGCTCATGCATGATTTTTGCACAGTTTTTCCATCCCTTTAATGTACTGTAAATTGAATATTTTACATTGGCTGCTCTGATTAAAAGACATTTTCATTTTATCCACTGCTCCCAAACTCATTTGCTCCCACTGAAGTCAAAAAGGCAAGTACAAAACAGTTTTGCAAAACTGAAAGCACTTAGTACATAAAAAGTAGAAAGCAAACCTTTAATTTCTACAATTGCATTTTAAAATGTCACATTGAATTTACACTGAACGCCTCATTATATTTAAACAGTTTGTTAGAATATTTATTTGGGAGCACATTAAAGTTTGATCCTTAGGATTTTCATGAAATCAAACCCTTTTTTAATACTATACACATGGTCAGCAACAACTATTTGGTGTATTTAAATTGTGTGATTGCATCTCTAAAGAGTAGTTAAAATTGTTGATGGCAGAGGCCCATCAGCACTGGATTCAAACTGCTAGTATGCACTCCAGTAGTGTGTCCTGCACCCTGAGTTCAGTGGTTCCTGCTCAAAAAGGTCTTTGACATTTCACTTTTTTTGTTTGGTTTTGTGCTTTTTTTTACCATTTTTTTCACCTGTCTCAACCAAATCATTTAAAAAATCATAGCCCTAATATCTGTTATTATTTTCCTCTGAGCTTAATCTTTAGCAAAATTGCTTTAGTCTTTATTTTGACTTAAAGTTATACCTCTTTAATTTGAAGATAGAACCACAGCACACAACTTTAGCATTTTGAAAAAGAAGGAAACAGTCTTTGCTAGAAAGAGTCTCTGTGTCAAAGGAACTGGGGTGTTTTATTGAGCCTGGCCAGCCAAGACTGTGATCCCCTTACCTATGAGACATATTTACAGGCATTTCTGTACTGGACAAAGTTCAACGCCAAGCAGTGCAATATCTCTGTTTTACTACACACTCTTTTCCCTACTCATCTACTTGCCTGACTGCTATATAAGGGTCTTTGCTGAGATGAAAAGCAGACTGAGAGTCACTATTTGAACCTGATTCAAAGCGTCTTATTTGCTCTATGATAGTCTTTTTCCTGGCAGTGAATGATCAGCTCGATAAAAATGGTCCTGCTCTTTGTGCCAGCTGATCCTGTGATGATGAGTCGTTTCGGCGGGTCCAAAGGAAACTTGATTTGCCCCCAAAACACAGAATCCTTATTCTGTCCGTTCGACATTAGAACACCAAATGAGAATTGACTGTGGTCCGTTTGTACCACACTAAGGCTCACAGAGAAAGAGGTGTGAGCAAAGCCCACTGTAGGGCTTAAAAAGGGAGAAAAGCTGCTTGGACGAGAGAAGCGCTGGACTAGGTGGGCAGATTAGTATCACAAGGATCCCTCAGAGGGATGAGATGATGACGGAAGGTCTGCTTTGCATTATACTCTCAAATGTTGCTGCTGATTTATTCTGAAAATCATCACATTGACAGATTAAAGCAGCATAATCCATTGAAGTTGAAGAAAGCAAGCTTAAAATTGCTAAAGACACTTTCCTGGCACCATCCAATGAACGCACAATAACGAATATAATGGCTATTAATCATGATTAGCATATTCTGCACTAGACCTCTCACACTATTGTTTTTGTCATGCATTCATACAAACTGGTGGACATGGTGATGGTGAATATGTGGCACAACATATGTGGGAAATATTTCAAGGCTTTTGTGGCCTGACAGAGGAACCACCTAATCTGTGGAATAGCATTCCCTCAGATAGTAGGTCTGAAAGGCTGTTAAGCGAAATAGGACAAAGGGACTCTTAATTTCCAATACGGCTTCATCGGTTGTCAACTCAATTAACAGATCAGGAGGGATCAGTCTGTGACAACTGTCAGAGCACAACCTCAAGACAAAACAGCCATTGTGCCTGAAGGAAACCTACATGCCCTGGTCAGATAGACGGGTGGGGAATAGGTAAGACCGAACATTGGGAGATAGACTAGAGGTTGCATATGTGTTCGAAGACAAACAGGTGTATGTATTTTCAAAGTATGCCTGCACTGGTGTAAACATAGCAGTGAATGTGTCGGTGCCTGTGTCCATGTACAAACCTCTTTTCTCATTCCTTTCTGCAGCTCATAGAAATATCGCAGCAGAGGCCAGTTTGCCGTATCGACAGCATATGCAGAAAATTTGAGGCTGGTTCGCAGCAGTGTTGAGGCTAAGTGCTGGTGACAAAGAGAGATGCCTTGAGGACTCTTCAAACGTCCATCCTCACACGACATGAAGCGGACAAGACCTGCAGCGGCTCTGAGATGGGTTGCCCATCTGAGCATATGTTGCAGGGACAAAGCAGCGGAGGGAGACAAGGGAGCGAGACAGAGGGAGAGGCAAAGAGGGTTAATGCAAGGCATGATAAGAGAGACAAACAGACAAGCAAGCAGGCGGGCGGTCAGACAGACGAACAGACAGACAGAGAAGTAAGGGTGAGAGAAATAATAAACAGAGAGATGGAGGGGGGTGTCGATGTTGAAAAGGGACAGAGAGGCTGTGCATGAAAGGAGGGAGGGAACGAGGGGGGTGAGGGGGTGAAGGAAAGGAGGGGTAAAGAGAGCGGAGGAAGTTTGAAGTAAAACTGTTGGGACGTGTGTGACATTAGGACATTGGAGCCCTGGCAGGAGTTGTGTCATTGGTCCATATGACTTGTGTGTTGCCTGGGTGAAGTAACGCGTTGTAACAGTGGTGGAATGGTCACTGTATGTCACTGCCCTTTCCATCAGAAGCCCTGTAATGACATGTCAAAACATTTAGAGGGGCGCTGCACAGAAATGTTGCTGATGACTAAATGTCCTTTGGCTGACAGGAATCACTGTTTTGGTCAAGAATTAATCATTTAAATAATAAAAAAAAGAGAATAAATAGGTTGAGTATCCCTTATAAGACAGAGAGAAATCTTGTCTCTCCACGCCCTTTGTGATGGAGGCCTGTGTGTTTAGTTGCTGTGGCCTGATGAGACTGAGCAGAGTCCTTCGGCCATATAAACAAAAACCCTCAGCAGAGAAAATGCCATGGTACTCCAGACCCCCCTACCAAGAAATCTGACTTGACAAGAAACAGACACAGGTTCAAGCCTTGGCCTCCAGGCCTCGCTGCATTCTTCACCACTCCACGAAACATAAAGTGGTGCGGAAATGTTGACATTTTTCCTGTATTTCACCACAAATTAGTCACACAAATAAAAAAAGGTCACCTCACATTTAATAGGAAATTGCATAAATGTGTATGTTTATTCAACCGAGACTCTGACAAATTACCTTCATATGGAAATATTTTTCATTAGCAATTGAGCTTTGTATAGAAAAACACATTACCACACGGGTTTCTTTCGCTACCAGTTGATGGTTTGATATTATATGCTGTCTGTCATAAAAGTACCATTCAGGAGTCTGTACAGGTGCATATCAATACAAAATAACATCAATATAAATAAACTAGAAAATCCACCTGAAAACACTTTAGAACATTAAAAGGGGCTTAATAGATTTTCAGTCATTATTGTAAGAATCAAAGTCTGGGGAAACAGATGTTTAATTTGAAATACGACTCTGGAAGAAGCTTAAAGCTCAAAAAGCTGAAGTCTGAGAAAAAAACCTCTGATGATGTCATCGGGGTCATCTAAGGTTAGGCTTGGAAACTTGTGTTGAAAGCCTCAGTTGCAAACTGAGGGTATGAAGTCTAAAATTTATGTTGGCATTTACCAGGAATGGAAGATCCAACAAAAGATGTTATTGTTTTTTTATGGGAAATGTGGTGTCAAGGGCTTTTGTGAACTTTGATTTAGACAACTCTTTTTAAAACGTCTGTCTCGCAAGCCAACATTGCTGGACTAAAATGCTGGAATACCCCTTTAATTAAACAAAGCAAAAATAAAGATAAAATATGGGCCCTACACTTACTTCTGTCTGCCTTTGTGTTTAAAAAAATGTTTAACCATGATCACAATATAACCTAGAGTTTTTGTTTTTGTTTATGTTTTTGGTTTTTTTTTACAATGGTTAACATCCTTTACTTTATTTAGCTTTTAAAAGTATTAATTTGTTTGTTTCTGTGTTTATTTTCAAGGACATGACACAACAGACCTATGTAAATCCTTTAAAAAATTACATTTTAAAAGAGAAATATTTTAAGAAAAACAGAGCAAATAAATAAATTTGTTCAAATCATCTGATAATAAAAGATACTCACGAGAAAATAACATTATCATCTAGAATTTTTAAACTCAAGATTTCCAATTCTGATAAAAAAAAGTTTTAAAAAAATTTGCCTTTCTTTTTTTAAATACCTTTTGCTTATAAACTGTTCTTTCCAAGTGTCTTGAACACCTTTTGTTGTGCATTGTTCACAAATCACCAGTAGTCCAAAAAAAAAAAAGAGAGACCGGCCATTTCAGTGTCAGAAAAACAGAACTCCAGTTGTGAATTTCACATTGGCCTTGGGTCACTGAGTCAGCTAAACTTGGTATTCATCCTTCAGGGTTAAATATGAAGAAAAGAAAAAGAACTGAGGAATTGTGGGGAACAGAAATAAAGAAAGACATTTCAAACTTTAATAACTTAAGAGAGCATTCACTGTGGGCCTTCATGAGGATTAACTCTTTGTTCTCCAAATACTCAGCGATCAATAACAAACAGGCCCAGACATCTTTATTCTCAGACAGCTCAAATGCTGCTCAAAAGGAGGGGAAAGAACACAGCCCCCTATTCTGCTCTCTCTCTCTCTCTCTCTCTCTCTGTTTCTAGGCATAGTGATATTCCTGTTTCCTCTCCTTATCTGCCTGCATGCATATTGGCCCTTTTTTACCTTCAGATATTTTTCTCTTTTTGTGCATGTTTTTGTGACCATGCATACCTAAAGGATTAGAGGCAATAATTCAGTTTTATAAGACACACATGAAGCAAAATATACATAGGTAAACTTAAAGTATTACTCATTTTTAATAGCAGCAGGACAAAATAATTTAAGTAACAGTCAGGGGTTAAAGGGGCACTTGGAAATAGCAGATAAAGCATGAGAATAACAATAGAGGAGTGCACTAAACATGTGTTTGCCAACCCTAATCTTGGGGCTTCACTCCCACATCCTGGCTTCTTAAGGCTAATCCAACAGTAAACAAACAGCAATCTTAGCAACACATCTAATTATTAGAAATATGATGGAATAAGGGAAACCACACGAGAGGGGGGAAAAATAAACAGTTTTCCTCTTAAAATGTGTGTCCTCATTCCTTTCTTCACGATGGTGGACTCCCACAGTCCTTGGGCCTTTGTGTCTGTCTCCTCTTTATGAATAGAGGCTTAACCATGGCCTGAAGCAATGCGTCTTCTACTCCCTCATTGATAGCCAATGCATTATTCATTTATTTTCATCATATCATCAGACGTGCATAAGCTTCACCCAGTTATTTTTGGGGTGGCATTTATTATTATTTTTTTCCTCCATTACTTCTTAAAGTCTCTGGGAACACATTCACACTATTCATGGCCTCTTAACTTTATCAAGACCCCAGCCGAGATGAAAGCTAGTCTGTGTTATTGATTATCAGAGGGATTAGCTCCCAGTGAAAGTTAAGGTTAACCCCCCAATGCTGTTGGTCAATGGAAGAGAGCTGGTCCTTTTTGTCAGCAATGTTACTGCACGCTACCCTCTTATGTGCAGGTTAGACGCTTTGTGTGTGTGCAAAGACAGCAGAAATGATCTTCAAATCATACTTGCATTCTAAACAGTCTTATTTTTTTTTCTTCAGTTCATTCAAACTTGATGCACTCTGGGCAATTGATGAAAAAGCTTTTTTTTTCCCATCTTCAGCAGACAAAACACAAGCGGGCCAATAGGTAAGATGAGGAACAAAGAGTGTGAAACTCTATATCCTGTGTCCACAGCCCTGTGTGTAAGTCAGTTCCCTGGACCAATTATCCATAGCTCTTTCCCCTACCTTTCTTTACTTAGAATGAAAGACAAACAAAAACCCAAAAGCAGCTGGCTTGCTCGGTGCTTCTGTATGAAAGCACTGCTTCTCTCTCGACCTCTCTCTTCATACAGTGCCCACAAGTCTCCAGCCTTGACCATACATTATCTTTCAGGCTCAATGCTCCTCTTCCTCCTCTCCTTTTTCCTCTTCTCTCCTTTTCTCTACCTCTAGGAGAATAAAGCGCTCCTAATGACCGTGGGCTCTCAAGGGCCTGCTGGTGCCCGGGTACTCGAAAGTGCGGTGCAGTGGAAAAGGGGGGCACCTCCTCCTTCTCTTCCTCCTTTTATCACAGGTGAGAATAGAGGGTCAAGAGGGGTTAATGTGCTGCTGTTGCACAGAGGTTTGGGCTATCACCATGGCAGCAAGCATGTTGAATACCAAGGTGTATTTCCTTCCTCCTAAAAAGAGAGGTTTGTTTATGACTTGTTTTTTTGGCCTTTGGGATCAACTTCATTTTCAAATTGTAGGTTGAAAAGGTTTAGCTTTGACACTTTTAAGTAAGTTCAGAATGAGAAGAATATGTTTTACTGCTTTTGAACCAGTATCAAGGAAACTTTGTCCAGGTCCAAAAGCCCGGCAGAGAGCACTTAATCACCCTAAAGATCCACAAGTTTCTTTTTTACTCGCCGGCCTATTTGTTACTCCTGCGGCTGTACGAGGCCTGCAGCACATGAACAAAAAGTCATGGGGTCAGGGGCTAAGGTATATGATGGGTTCAAGGGAAGATAACAACTGGCCAGTTGTTAAGAGGGTCAGTGGTGCAGTAGGAATGCACACATACATGCTGTACATGTAGAAACATGCGGCACAGATAGATTTGGCTTTAATTGTGGGTAGCAGCAAAATTGTTTTGCATTGTGCAGACCTGAGAAAAAGCATTAATCATTAAAACCCTGCAAGGCTCAATGTGCTAATTTAAATTTCACGTCCACAGTAAATTAGCTTACTCCTTTATTCTTTTCCCCTCAAACTTGAAACAAATGCAGGCAAATCTAAAATAATTAATTTCAAAGGGTGGGAATTCAAGAACATTTCCATGTAACCATTTTGATGCAATTTGCATTTTGATTTCTGCGATTTCTGCACTTTTTTTAAATTTTATTTTGCTCCCTCACACTCTCTTTCTCAAGGTTCTCACTTTAATATCAGTGTGGATCAAAAGGCTTTCATTAAGGTTTTCTGCACTCCTTCCAGCATTGTTTGGCTCCTAGGATAACAACAAAGTGCTCTCCCCTACTCCAGGGCCAGGTTAGTAGAGAAGAAAGGAACAGTTATTCCTGGGCTAAGTTCACATCAAACACAAGGGGCTCCAAGTGAGAGAAGATGAAAGCGCCAGGCCTGACCCGGAAGATTAGACCAACACTGCTGCCAGCTCTGTAGCACCCAGGGGCCATTCTCACTCCGGGATCCTACCCCTCCTCTTTATACGCCACAATAGACTTTAGCAGAGAACAAGCCCAGAAGAAGAGAGTAAAATATGAGGAGAGAAGGAGATGAAGAAGCAGACAGAGGAGAAACAGAGAAACAAAGATACCAAAGAAAAGAGCGAGGCAGACAAAGAAGGAGAAGGGGGGAAAAAGGATGAGAGGGGAAAAGGAAGAAAGGAAAATGTAATATAATTTGGAGAGTGTAAAAACTGCAGAATCTCCCAACCTACTTTTCTCGCCTCTGCTGCCGCCTCCTCTGACAGAAAGTGGTGAGGCAAGGAATAATGCAGATTATCATAATTGCTTAAAGTGTGTGTGAATATTCATGATTTCTCCAACCTTATTATAGCAACAAATCCACACCACAATGAATGTAAATGCATTGTGATTATTTTACGTAGCGGAATGCCCTCAATCCTTCTACCCCTCTGTGCGTGTGTGTGTGTTATGTGTGTGCACGTATGTGTATGTGTGTGTGTGTTTGGACTGCAGCTGCGGGTGTCAAGGTTGGGTGCTATCTCTGGCTGGCCCTCATCAGCTGGCTGAGCTGTTGCCATGCATCACATACAGAGGAAAGAAAAAAGGGATAAGATGGAGGGAAGTAAGAAGCGGGAAATGAGGAGGGGATAAAGGGGCGAAAACAATGAAGGGATCAGTTAGCCAAGAAAGTAAAGACGGTAAGGATAGGAATATGTGAGGAAGATATTAGACAGAATCAAAATCAAGAAAGAAAAGTGAGGTTGTCCATATGCAAAACAAATGTTCTTTCCCATCATGGTTTCAAGTTTGAGGATGTAAAAAAAAAAAAGATGTGAAGAAAGAAAACAAGCAAACTGGATCTTAAGGTGTCGAAGAAGCATGATAGAGTTTGATTTGAGCCCATTAGATATACAAGGCACATAGTGTTGTAATATCAAGACCTCCCCGAACCACACACACACACACGCACATGCACACACAGGGCCCCCCTCCTGCTCCTGTGCCCATGCCTCTGAGGTGCCAGATGGCACAGGACAAACCCTCCTTAGGGGAAACAGCGTGATGACCCCTCCCTCTCTCACCCGTACTTTCTCACACATTGAAGACACATGGAAACAGAGATGCAGGGGGGCCGAGGTTATCAGTGATGCCCATCAAAGCATATATACACACACACACACACTCACTCACACACACAAAAAAACACAAGCTATGCACTGAGTAACTCCTGAGATTCAGCGATATCAAGGCATGCCTTGACATATTCTGAGGCAGGAGAAGAATTTGAATAGCCCTTCAAAAAATTTGCCTAGCCTGTGGGTCTGCTGCACTGCCTCACGGACAGTGGCCTACATCAAACATTCGCTCACTTCACTTTGTCTGCCATTCATGCCCTGTTACCTGAAGATGCTATCTCACCTCCGCCTGCATGCTACACAGTGACCCGCCCCCAGACCTCTGCCGCCGTGCGGCAAACAGGACCCGTGAATTCTGTCCAAAATCTTTCATGGAGTGATGGTGGTAGTTATGGGTGAGCAAACCAGAGACAGAGAGAGGCAAAGAAGGAGATAGAGAAGATAGGAAGTTTAGGAATGAATGTGGGTGACATCAATCAAAGCACCTCCATAGCATATGTCATATAAACTGTGGCAGTAAAACAGCTTTGTAATTTGTTTTTATGTTAAGAATTAACACCAGGTTATTTTAATGTGGGTTTTATGTTTATAGTTGGCCCTCATTTCCATCAGTTATGAAAACACTCTACTAACACAGTGACACCAATACAACGAAGCACAACGCACAAGATACATACATTGTCAAATCATCAGATGGGTTGTAACACCGTGGCCAGATTATCTGAATCACTTTATTTGCTGGTTAGACTAAAAACAGAGGCACCAAAGATTTTTATGTCGACAAGTAGGGCAGGTCAAAGTTGAAATTAGAGGTCTATCTGTAAACTGTGATAAAAGTTCACAACAGGACATTTAGGTAGTAGATTTTTAATTTCCCCTTTGTTTTTGTGTCACTTTTCCTGTCTCTTTAGCAACGTCCACACTTTCCCAGGTCTTGGCAATTAACTTTGAGAGGAAAAATCTCATTATCATGTCTAAATGAATTCAAACTAACATGTAATTCATTCAAATTCATTCAAAACCCACATACCAGTAGTCACATTTTGAACTACGGGACATTGTAAAATTAACACTGTCCAGCTCATTCAGAATGTTTCTGTTGCCTCATTTGAGTGACAAGCTAGTGTTACTGCAGGGCAGCTGCATTTTGGGTTAAGAAACAGCCTTATTTTTATCATCAAATTGCCCATCTGTGGTGCTGAATGCCTCCACACATTACATCTGAGATGGTGTGGTGTCATGATTATCCTTTCAGCAGAGCATGCAACATTTCTCCATGTTTAAAAAAAGTAGTAGTAGCCTCTCTTTTAATGAGGGCAACATGTGCTGGGTCAGTGGAGATGGACAGTGATTTTACAGAAACCTCCTTCTGGAGCACCAGAGATGTATTTTTGAGCATATGTAATGAGAGTTTTAACTTTGAGCAGATGATTACAGATCAAATATTTATTTTTTCCACATTCAAAAGGTATTGGAAACATTAGAGCCGTAATATCTTTTGAGTCACTCAGTAATATTTGGCCACAGTTACATGTAAAACATCTGTCTTTGGCTAAAGAGTGACCTATTTGATTTTGTCTCGCTGCTCTCTCTACATGATGCCTTGGAAGGAAAGTCTGCACTGGGAGGACAGGCCAAGACGTCCCATCGGGCTCCACCACTTATCACCAGCCTTCTGAGATTCCACTAAGATTCACCCCCTTATGAATAATCTCACCCACAGGCACAATGGAGCATTGGAAGGGGGGAAAAAAAGCGACAGATTATTTAGAAAGACACAGGGAGGGTGAGGGATAGTTTGAGGGGGAATGAGAAAGAGAAACGAGAGGAGAAAAGGGAGAGAGATGTGGGAGAGAGGAGGAGAGGGGGAGAGAGAAGGGAGAAGGTGGGGAGGGGACGAAGGGCAGAGAGAAAGGGAGGCGAGAGGAAGTCTTTTGATGTGTTTCCCTCTCCAGAGCGGGCATCAGGGCGGATGGTGGATCCGAAGCCGGCCCCGCTGCTTAAAGGGACTGACTAGTTTATTAAACGCTCCCACCACCCCCATGCCTCCGAGCATGATGGGATTAATGCTGGCATAACCCTTTACTTAATTCATTACAGGGGGACGCTGGCTAATTTGATTTGATATTATTTTAATAAAGTTCTGTGATGATTTGGAAGATTGTTTCAGGCTATCAGAAATAATTTTCCAGTTATTACCGCCGTTCAGGCAAGTCCTTTGATAGCGGCAGTCAGTCTTGGTGTGTGCAGAATACATTAGCCGTAAGTGCAAGTGCTTTCACTACAAAGCTACTGAAGAAATACTAATAATGAGACCACTCTGAATTGCTGAGTGTTGTGAAATGATGTTGAGATGTGCTGTGGGCAGGCGCCATGTAAGACAAACACAACAGAGGAAGAAGAAAGGGGGAAAGAGAAGAGAGAAGGAGACAGAGCAGAGGAGAGATATTTTGTATGCATTGAGCTTACACATGTCACCATTGTTAAATCTCCTAGGGATACATGGTTGCCTTTCAGAGGAGCACCAGTGCTTTGTGTTATTCATGTGGTTATTGTAGAGTCTCTACTGCTAGCGTGGGTGTCTCAGAACAAAAAGATGGACCATTTTCTCTTTTCATGGCTGTGGATTTTGTTTGTCAGTGGACAAATGATCAGATGTAGAGCATGAAAAATGACATGATAAAGGTTATCCTTTAAAAAAAATACACAAGTTTCATGTAGTTTTTAGCAATAGTTGGTGCGTATCTCTAAAATATTTTACACGTTTTATTTCAAACATATTGTGCTTTGCTTGTAAAGTAGTTTTATAGTTTAATTGGCTCCAAATCTGTCTCAGCAATATATTGGCCCCTCTGTGTCAGAATAATCCTGTTTTCCACCAAGCCTTTTGTCCACCTCATGTCATGAGCCGTTGCCAGTTGCGTATAATCCCACCACTGTCTCTTCACCTATTTACATATTCCTCAGGATAATTGGAGACACTGTAGATGTCTCACACTATTTCCTTAAGCCTGCGTCCCGACCTTGCAAGTTTTGGAAGAGAAGGGAAAGAAGTGAAGGACCGGGGGTTCAGGGAGGGGGTCGAACTGTATGGTGGTGACAATGTTTTTGTTTTGGTTTTTCCTTAAACCCCAAATGACACACATTTCCCTCTGAAAAGATAAGCCCTCAGTCAAAGGCCGCGGGAGATGTCTGGGACCCTGTGAAAGAAGTGGGAGAATTACCTACCAGGGGTCTGGCATGAAGGGAGGTGGGGTGGGAGTGGAGAAAGAGGTGGTGGGGGTGTGTGTGGGGGGGTACCCTTATTCATTAGTCCGTCTGGGGTCCAAGGCGGGGTCACACAATGTGACGGTTGTTCTCCAGACCCCCAGACCCCAGCAGACACGTTTAATGGCCACCGTTTCCTCTCCAGACAGAGAGAGAGAGAAAGAGAGAGAGAGGGAGGGAGACGGAGGTGGGGTGGGAGTGGAGGTGACAGAGGGGGATGGACTTTGAGGGAGCAAAAAAGGGGAAGGATGAAGGAAAAGGTAAATAAAGAAAGTGAAAACATTGTAGAAAGATAGGAGGAGAAAAACAAGATCTAGGAAAAGGGAAATAACGGGGGGGTGGGGGGGTGATCAGGCCGACTGGCGCTCAGAGAGACGAGACACATTTTTGGGTCATTGAGGTTCTCACTCAGAGCATGTTAGTACCTGCCCTTGGAGAAAAAAACGGCAGAGCATTCCTCCTCTGGATGCCTCCTTCTCTGTTTTTTCACAAGCTCACAGGTTCACAGGTCACAATTTGGAACAATTATTGGGGTTAGAGTTCATGGTTTCTGTGGGTAAGAGCAATTACACATACGTGGAATTTCATGGCCAACAAAAAACTACTTTAAAAAAAAATCTTTCAAAAATGAAAGGTATCCACTTTACATAAATACTTCAGCTGTGCTCAACATAGCCGTATATACAGTCTAATTAAAAAACTTTAATATAATGATCAAGATCAACACCTGCAAACCAATTGGGATGATTTGCGGCTTCCCATCACTCATGGAAATGGCATGCAAATTGTATGTATCGTACATTGTAGTTTTGTTGCATATGTGCATTTTAACCAAGGCATTTGATAATGTCAAAATGTCAGAGGTTTCAGTAATAGCTTGCTTTCTTTAAGTTCATTATATCCACGGAGATAGGCTGCTCCAGGTTCAGTAGTATCGCCCCAGGCAGAAATCAATGTCCACAAAAAGGTTTTTTGATACCACAGCAAGTAATCAAGGTTACAGGAAAGGGCATGCATTAACACAGTTGCACTGAAATATGCAGAGTTCATGTGCATATGTTCCGAGATTAAATCAAAAACTCAAATGTCAAGTGTAAATGCATGCAGATTGAAGCAAATAGGGCAGAGATGCTGATACTGAGACTATGACTGGAAGGCGCAGAGAGGTATACGATCTCAGTTAATGATCAGCCAGTGAATGAAAATCAAAAAAGGACTAAAGCTGAGATGCGGCCTTTTCCTAGAATCAATTATTCCATTCATCATATGTTGTGAATATCATATAAAACAATGTGCTTTAGAAAGATCATCTGTTTGTATTTGTAGCCCTTAACTATAGACATAATTAGACTCTGGTTTAAAAATAAAAATATACATACATGCGTACACTGCACAGCTTTCCGAATGCAATAAAATTAACATATGCTCTGAACAAAGTGTAATGGATAATGGCAAATTATTCCTATCTAATGGGCTGTTTTTTTCACTTACAATATGGTTTAGGATGGAATTAAAATATATAACATTAACTACCTAGGTATCTTTTCCTACATCCATCTCTAGAGGTTCCCTCTTAGTCCCTGGTGTGAAAGGTAGTAATTTGTCACTTTACGCCGGCTCCAATTAGATTAATTGCATTAGACAGGCTAGTTTAGTGAAACCCCCTCCTCTGGAGCGGAGAGACATGGGTTTTCTGTCTTCTTTTCTTCTCTCCTTCCTTTATACGCTGTTTCTATCCCCAAAGGTTTTAGTCATGATCTTGAAAGATTTTGTGATCCACTGTTGGATTATATATTATAAGTAGATGGAGCAAGTTAAATTAATTTAAGACAACGCCTTTATTTCTATGCAAAATATGTTTTCCAAGTCTATATTCCGGGGTTTTTTTTAAATTATTCATCTGAACGGTAATGAAACACCACAAACAGATACCTCCCACTCACCTACATGTCTCAACCATGTTAAAGACACACAAATAAGAACTTGTTCCTCATAAAATCCTCTGTGTTCTGCACCTTCTTCTTAAAAGTCTTGTGGCCAAAACACATGTTGGTGCTGCCAAAGCTTTAGTTAGCGCCGTACACTCTGCTGCTGACTATAGAGCAAGAAGATTAGGGGTCATGTCAGCTCCAGATTATTGGAGGATTTTACATTTATAAACCTGTGCTGGCTCTAATTTAACTGCACCTTCAGGGACCTTAAAGCGCGGCTGGAATGAGAGAAACAGATGTGGGGCCCTGTTAATGGGGAAAAAGCAGCGCTGGGATGGCCCAGCAGTCACTTGAAAAGAGCCAAAAAAAGAGCTGTGGACATAAAGACGAGGCCAGACAGGCTCGCGCATGCCCTCATACTCAGCGTCTTTGTCTCTTTTTCCTGTTCTGATTTTCCTCTTTCCCCTCCACCACTTATGCACTGTTCTTCCTCAATCTCCTCTTTCCTCTCTCACCACTTCCTCCCCCCTGCCCTTTCCTCCCCATCTCCTCATCTCAGGTGGATTTCTTGCAAGACTTTAATGCCATGTACTGTTGAGTGGGTTTTCTGCCAAGTGCTTAGTATCCAGGTATACTCAGTTGGCACTGGCATACTGGCTGAGGCCCAGGAGTCTTTGGTCAGCTGGCAGAGCAGCTGAAAGTTAAACGCTTTAGACTGTGAAATCAAAGGCAGTGCAGTGATTTGACTTGTATGATCTTTGCAGAATATTATGTCACCAAGGCATGAGTGAGTGAAGGATGGAGTGGAAAGAGATTATGGGACGTAAGATATTGTGTCCTGCTGCTGTTGTACGTTTCTGAAGGGGAGAGGGTTTTAGCCACAGGGTAGTTAGATCACTGCGGGGCAGATAATACTGACAAGAGCAAAAGTGAGAGCTAAGATAAGGCACAATACTCAGGCTTAGTCCCTGGTTAACTTAGTATGTAACTGACTGATTGTGCTTTTAGTAATTCAGGGCTTATGTAACACCAAATGGTAATATTTCTGTGAATCTCCTCCTTTGGGTTTTCAGCCTGAAGTGGGTCAGAGTTTAAATGGATCTGCTTCCCATTTGAGGGCCCTCAGCCGTCACCATGCCTAATGACAGAGGGCACCGGATTCCTCTCTTTTTCTCAGTCTGAGAAATCTGGCCATGGAAGGACCAGCTACCACAGAGAGAGGGCTGCACGACTGCTGATTGCTGGGTTACAGAACTGCCTTTACATCCATACAAAATAATGAGCCTTTTTGTGATATGCAGACACCCTGTCGAGTATTCTAGTAAACAAACACAGTCAGTGTTTCTTAACAAAATGTATAGCATGCATTCTTGATGTCCAACATAAAAAATGTCTGATGCCTCTTTTCTTCACATTTAAAATTTGCAAAGGAAATATTTTTCAAACTACACTGTTAACATCAGCCAGCAGTGGCCTTCCATTACACCTTTTGCAAGCACCCTGCTATTTTTCTCTTACTGTTGTTACTAAGATAAATGTTTAAAGGTAAATTGACACAACAGGATAATGAGATGTTGTGTAAGATAAGAAGCAAACAATGGCAGCATATAAATTTAGAAATAAATAGGTCCACATATTAAACTCTGTGATGCACACAGGAGATGGAGGCTAAATGAACTACAGTCAGGCTCATTTATGGGTTGTTTTTCACTTATTCAGTGTTGTTAAGTGAGAAAAATTATAAATATTGAAGAGAAATGCAAAAGATATATTTGATATCATTTAGAAAGATGTTATTAGTATGGAGTTTGTCCACCAGTGAGCACTAAAAAGTGTGTTTTTTTCAAAAGTACAGTGAAATATCTGACTTGGTAGCAAATGATAATTTGAATTTAATTTAATTCAAGCAATCCTACCACAGACAATTCAGTATATGATTAATAACTACAAAAACACTAGGATTAAGTCCTCTTTCTGGGGCTTGAAACTAACAATGAGAGTTACATTTTTGATTCACTTTTTTGTCATTGAACAATGCAGAAAAGCTCCAAAGTGTACCTTTAATCATGATACTCTGTCTCAGGAATGAATTAAATTTAAAAGATATGTCTTTAGTTACATAGGTAAATTTAGTCCAAACCAAAGAGTTTCTGCTGTGTAAAACTGTGTAAATTTTGTTTTTGCCTCCATTTTATTGTGTGTCAATGGGACCATCAGGCTGAGCGAGTGTCATGTCATGTGTGACTAACTGTAGAAAGTTGATAATTATAAGCTGTCCCTTTAGATCAACTTGCTCATAATGCTTCTGGCAAGTCCTCTCGTCCCAGAACTGTAAAACTGAATCATCCTCATCCACATAAAATTACTGCCATAAAGTGCCCCGTCACACACCACACATGTACACATGCAGGGACATACACCCATCCTCGACATACAGTGGCTTGGTGTGAGAGGGGCAGAGCGGTGCCTCATCAGTGGCCAATCAGTGGTTTTGTTCCATATGGCACAGATTGGGAGGCATCTCATGCTCGCCGGCTTCCCAGTCCTACTGCCAGACAGGCCTGTTAATTGGGTGACAAGATCAGAGGCAATATTACAAGCCAATTAAAGCGATCGGGACAGATTGCCAAGTGATGAGCTCCACTGCGTAATTGAGAGTGTGAAGTGCTTGTCGCCTGTCTCTCTCTCCCACTCTCTATATCTGTCGCTTTCTCTCTCTGGGTCCATCTGAATAAGTGATGAGGCTGCAGAGGACTGAAACTAGTTAGCGCATTAGTGATGTCACTTGAGGCCCCTTCATCACTACTCTTAGAGCGAATCGCAGTGGATTTGGGTTAGAGGATTTGCTGCACCAGCCTCACTTTAGCCGTTACTGTGGTGAGTGGGCCCGTGGTGCTGATGTACCGACATCAAAGCGTACGGCAGACATTACACAGTGAAACGAAGGCTCTCTCTAGACCCATCTATTCAAGTTTGAAAGATTTGTTGTTTCATGAATCTCTGTTTGTTTGATTGCTGCAGTTCTCCTGTGATTTGAGATCGACTGTGTTATTAGTTTGTTTTTGGGTAGGTGTGTGTGTGCGTGTGTGTGTTTGTGTGTGTGAGAGAGAGAGGGAGGGAGAGAGAGAGAGAGAGAGAGAGAGAGAGAGAGAGAGAGAGAGAGAGAGAGAGAGAGAGAG
>JAPZDV010000020.1:20921649-20972017 GCA_029814665.1 Acanthurus lineatus | reverse complement strand
TGAGCTTTTTTTCTGTCTTTCCTCCCACCTGATACTCTGTGTGCTTTATAGGCCTAGTGAGAGAGAGAGAGAGAGTGAGTGAGAGAGAGAGAGAGAGAGAGAGAGAGAGAGAGAGAGAGAGAGAGAGAGAGAGAGAGAGAGAGAGACTGATCCATACGACAGCTACTTTAATTTGTTCTGGGAATAATGTTGTACTGGTGCAGTCCACTGGGTAGCACCTGCATGCCAAGTTTGCTTAATCATGCAAAAAGAACAGAAAAATGCATTACAGATGTCAGACTGCCTCCCGATAGAGACAGAGATTTGACAAACACCTTGAACCCTGAGAGAACAGTGGTGCAAAATTCATTTTTGTAGCACTCGAGTATCACCCTGTCACCACAATATGAGTTTTGCCTCTAATATTTTGCACATTAGCAGCACATACAGTAATTAATCATTTCCTCTATCATCCTTTTTGTTTTTGTTAATTATGTATGAGAAAGAAGGTCTATATTTAAAGAACATTAGTGTGAAAATAAAATACATATCAAAACATTTAAATTATCAAATATGAAAACTTTTAAGGTGGAATTTAAAGTGCTATGTGTATTATTTAAAGACTGTATAATATATGGTACAACTATGCAGATTTTTAAAAAGAGTATGATCAGAACCAAAGAACCAGAGGCTGAGATGTCCTCCCTTTTAGTTCCTAATAAAAATATAAAAAAGTTGAATCTGAGGTAACTCTGATGACATCACCCTGATAACATCACATCACATCACCAAGATATTTTTTTTAAAATCAGGTTAATTTTTTTCTTTGACATAAGCAACTGCTCCACGGCCACAGAAGACATTACACACGTGTTTTCACAGGCTGTGTGGCACAAACAATGATGCATAAATTGGTAAAGTGTTCCTTTAATGTTAACATTTTTTTTTGTCATTTGTTGCTAAAGATTTATCAGGCAAGAAGGCTCAGCACAGCTGAACAGTCAGTTTTGGGGGTTTTTCTTGTGCCAGTATTCTCAGGAAAACATCTGTGAGATACTGAAGGTTCAGTCGCAACCGCGAAAGATCAGGACACAACCACGACAGCCTCTCGTGGAACAAGAGATGCCATTGGACCCACAACAAATTAGAAACCTTGGCTTACAGCTTTTTGATGTAAATATCTTGAGCTGCCGGAGACCTCCCCAGAATCTGAAAACAGCTGATGAAACACAGTAGCTACAGAAGATATGTTTTTATAAACCGGTGGTTACAGAGCTCAATTACTGTAAGCTCCTTGTGATTATGTTATGACAGTTATGACACTGAAGACTTATCTTTGGCGATAGTTTCATGTCATGTGTGGTTTGGAGGTAAAGGTGGTATTTAGCATAGCTGAAAACCAGTCTATGCCCTTTGCTATCTGTCTCTCTCTCCCTCTGTCTCTCTATCTCTCTCTACCACTATCTGTGTCTCCCTCAGCCTCCCCACATCCCACCATAATACCACAGTAGCCCTTTAATATCCAACGGCTGTGATTATCCAGTCAAGTCAAAGATTTTCTCTGATATTTTCCATTTGATTTTTAAAACTAATGGGGTGTTGGTGCGTGTTTTGTGTATGATACACTTTTTAAAGGATTGTCGGGGCTCCTTCTGAGGGCTCGGAGCCATTTCAAATAGCAGCTTACGCTAGACTCGACTGACTCTGTTTGTTTTAAAGAGGGGAGAGTGACATTTAGTGGCTAACCGAGGGGCAAGGGAGAGAACATGAAAGTGAAAGTTTCGTTTTTAAAAAGAAAATGCCAGCCTGCAGGTTTCTGTTACAGGCAGGTTGTCGTATCTCACACACCCTCTCAAACCTCTCTCCCACACACACACACACACACTTTTATGCCCACACACACAAGCACACACTCTGAAGTCCCAAACCTAACGACCATTTTCAGTTTTCCCCATTAATCTTAAATGTTCTGCAAGGTGCATCCTCGTCACATTTAAGCACACTTCTCTTTAAATGGGCCATAACTTTAAAGGGAGTTGACACCAACTTCCCATTACAAAACAGCTACAAGTTTCACAACCTTTTTTATGAGCTTTATTGACAACTCTCCCTGCAAAGCGGAGCAGCAGCGGTTCAATAGTTGAATTGTCCGTCTTTCCCTCTTTCCCTCTGCTCGTACTGCTGATGTTGTTCTAGTGCTACTCGGGGAATAAGAGACCTCACACTGTGGGGACTTGTAAAACCACTGTCATGTTGATGGGGAGACTCAGCAGTGTGTATGCTTGCGTGTATGCATGTGTGCGTGTGTGTGTGTGTGTGTGTTTAGACCGTGTGCGCGTCTTTGGATGTGGGTATGAGCGCACTGCAGAGACCAGTAAAACGCTGTCTGAATGAAGTCCCAGTGCAGCAGTGGTGAGTAGTGTTTGATGGCCATGTGATTTGTTTGTTCAGCCCCAATGGCCTTTTCTCCTGGCTGAGGGAGGGAGAGAGAGGGAGGGAGAGATAGAGCAACCAAGAGAGAGGGAGGCCTGAGCGCTTCACACCTTCTCCCCTCCTAGCCCCACCAATGAGCCATTTAATCCTCCTTCTTACAGCTAAATCAACACCTCTCACACACTCCTAGCTGGGTTGGACCACCACTGCCGACTGTCAGACTGTCTGTTATGGTGGAATTTCAGTTGCGGACGGCGTGCGTGCAAAATTCTTTTTTTTAATATGTTTGTCAGTGTCGGGAGACAGTAATGGATATGAGTCATTGACAGCATCCACTTAATCATCTTTACCACGTCTTAAAAAATAAGAGTTCTCATGTCACTTAAAGTACTATGACGGAGAAAACGAGTGCAAGAGAGAGGAGAAAGGACTGTAAGAAGAACAAACAAGCAGTGTGTGAAATATATGAATAATTGAAAGAAAGGCCAAAAGCATCAGAGGAAAAGAGGTTTGGAGAGAGTATGGAGGGCCTTTGATGGGTACTGTAGCTTGTGGGCGGCACATTTAGCCCGGTGTGGTAATTGTGTCTCTGGGGTGAGATCCTTGGACCTGATCCTGGCTGAGATCAGAGAGCAAGGCAGATCACTACAAAGCAGAAGAAGAAAGAGAAATAATTAGACAGAGAGAAAAAAAGAGCAAGGGAATGCTGTATCTGCTGTTACGAATAAGTAGGTTGATGTAATTGTTGGAGTGAATGTCAGCACACCTTTATCACCACTGTTCTATGTTTTGTGGAGGACAGGTACAGTAGGTGTTAACAGTATGTTGAGTTAAATCAGATTACTGACCGAATGAGATTAAAAACATGACACACTAAACATGCAGTGTAAACAGCAAGAAAAACAGTCAGCCTTTTTTTGGGGTGACATTTTGACATGTCATAGCAAAGCTTGTATAAATAATTCATGGCAGAATTCCATTTTGCTGCTTCAGTTTCGGGGTCCTAGTATTGTTTGATCACTGTCACATTGCTATGTTTAACTGGTAAATTTGAATGCAACAGGCCATCATCAATATTATTAGGGACATCTGTGCTTTTCTAACTATGACAAGTCAAAAAATGTCTGCCTTAAAAATCTACATTCATTTTCTGTGACTGTACCTTTTGCTTTATTTCAACTTAGGTCTTTATTTATCCCTTTTTACCCAACATTGTTTTTAGTTATGACAACATTTAACTCACTCAAGTAGATTGTAGGATCTGAAAATGTGGCTCAATTGCTAAATTGTTTTTAGGAAGTCAGTAATTTAGGCCATTGTGAGGATAAGCTATCAGTTTGGGTGACTGAAGAGTCCAGAATGGGAATAGCAAGAGAATTTTCTAGGAGTTTATATAATGGCCACAGTAGCCTTATCTTGTCAGATAGACAAACACTGTGTCATTGGGGCACAGTCACTCCAGAACTCAACAATTACTTTGGAGAGAAGAAATGATACCCAAAACTACAAAAAGACTTGTGGGATGCAGGGTAGTGTTACAGTAAAAAAAAAAAAAAACAACTAGATCAGATTAGACACCTCACACACTGGATGAAGCGTACATTATGCCTCAGGATCAACAGATGAAATACCTATAATCTGAACATTTATCCAAATAAGCAATAGTGGGACAATTTTAGTGCATTTCCACATTCTTAATGCACATTTAACGTGCAGCTAATATGCGGATAGCAGTTCTGGGCCATTTTGTTGTGAGCCAGTGTACAGAGGGGCCGCTACTTTGCTCCCTGCTGAAAGACCAACACTCTCGTGTGAAACACCTCCTTATCTCCCTCTCCCAGAATGACCAGGTTTGTTTCCCTGCAGGCCCACCAACACACACACACACTTTTGCGCTCACATGCATGCACACTAACACACACACACACACACCACCAAGGGAGCTAGCAAGACTTCTCACAGACACATGCTGATGCACACATAAAAATGTGTATGCAATCACACAAACTGAGCCACACAAACGTATATTAACTCTCTCTCTCTCTCTCTCTCTCTCTCTCTCTCTCTGTATTCTTCTCCCCTCTCTCTCCATTCTTCTCTCTATCTGGTGACAGCAAGAGAGCGAAGGGAAACGTGAGCGTTGGCGGTCCAAGTGCCTTGGTGTCGACTGACAGATATAATTACAGGAGCGGTCTCTAAAATCTCCCCCCTCCCTCCTCTCTCCTCCAACCCCCCACCCCCCTCTTGTCCACCACCACCCCTTTTTCCTCCTGCTACCCCTCTACCCCCCACCCGCCATCGCCACTCTTACCCCCTCGGCCCTAACCATTATTTATTTTAGCAGCTCCAGCCCGCTTCAGAGGGCTCAGCAGCACTCACAGGGCCCCTGCCAAAAAGTGGCTTTCTGACTGAAAGCTTTCCAAACAAGCTCCGCTGGTCCATTTGGCCGAGATCCAACGCTGTGCGGTCTCCCTACTCCCTCTCCCTCTCCCTCTCTCTCTAAGAAAAGAGGGAGAGAGGGAGTCTGGTTTGCATTAGGATGAATATGTGTGTGTGTAGCCACATGTGCGCCCATACTTCTGCAAGTCTTGTGTGTGTGTGTGTATATGTGTCTGTGTTTCTGGCGATCTGACCCAGACCCAGAGTGATGGTCCCTGGAACCTGAAGCCACACGGCTCTATATAAACAATGAGCAGTGTATTTACACAGAGCTAAGAGAGCAGGAGACTGCGGCTCCTCCAGTGCATCACAGCAAAGAAAGTCACTGATACTATGCAGACAACCTGTTTATGGCCTCGTGTGCGTATGTGTGAGTGTGTGTGTGTGTGAGGGAGAGAGGGCAAGAGAGGGAGAGAAAGACCCTGCCAGGACCCTTCTGGTCTCTGGTCTACCTCGCTTCCAGGTATCTTATCACAGTCTGTGACGATAGGAGTATATGGAGAAGGCTGTTATAATGGCACCTAAGATAAGTCTGTGTACAGGAGAGTGAGGTGGGCAGATAACACACGATTAGATTAAAAAAGGTGGTCAGACACTGGACTGTATAATGTTCCATACTGCTGCCAGTCAGCAGAAACTTTTGGAGAAGTGAATTACAAATATGGCTGAGAAGTGTTTGAAATGATTTGATAGAAGTTCCAATATTATACTGTATCCATTTTCTTTCAATCAAAACATGTTTCTTCTATAAAACCCTGTTTTTAATTTCAAACTTAAGAGTTCCCTAAGGATATCTTTTAAAACCATCAGACAAGAACCTTTTTTAAAAAACGTAGTGCAAAACTGAATTAATTTGGTATAAAAGCTAGAACTCTGATCAGAGAATGTGATGATGATGAAAGTGAAGTTATCACCATACAACAGTTTTGATTCTGGGTGCAACAGACACATGTTGATTAGAAACTTGAAGCTCTTTTTATAAGACAAGAAAGAGAAACAGTCAGAGAGAAAAAAGAATAAATGAGTATGTGCTCTCAGTGTTTGTGTGTTTAACTGTGTGTGTGTGTCTTGTGTCATGGCATTTGCGTGAGATTTTGCAGCTGTCCACTCTTCCAAGAATCAGGAACCAGACCCAATCTCACCTGACCTCCTGTGAGTGGTGGAGTGTGACCGAGAATGCACACACACACACGCACCCAGACACACACACACACACACACACACACACATGCACGCACAGGCCCTAGAGGAACAGAGCAACAGGACACACACTCTTCCACAGGCCAGCAGAGAGGAAGGAAGTAAGGGCTGGTTGTCACAAAGCACGCCAACGGTAAACCTGCCTGTCAGACACCACAAGTTGCCTTTCAGCACTGTAACCTCCAAAATGAATAGACATCTTAATGAATAGAGTTTTTCCTTTTTTCTCTTTTTTAATCAGACCTGAACTAGCTCTATTCATCAAGATGGGCAGTTCAGCTTGGGTTTGAAATGTTGACACTTGATGTGGAAACATATAACTACAACAAACTATTCAGCACACCTTTTTTATTTGGTTGAACAGCATATACACACTGCGTTCCAAAAGACATAACCTGACAGTAACTATACAATTCTCCAGTAAATTTTCTAAGTTGACTTCTGAAAGTGGATGAACCACACTTTTTAATACCGAAGACATTTTGAAGTTTTGGTTGAAAGGTGAAGAGGTTTTTTGTATGCTCCATTTAGAAGTTTTGAAAAGGCACAGTCCGATGTTAAGAGCGAAGTACGTCTTCACCATGTAAACTTTGAATTTTTCTAAGCACATGACTGCAGTCACAAAGAGCTTGTAGTGCAAGCAGTCTAAATGTCACCACTGTAAATGTTCCACATGACAATTGTTCAAAAACTGATATAATAAGAACTATTCAAACTCAAAATGAAATTCAGAATGAAAAGTTTAAAGCAGCATCTGAAACTCTTTACTGACTTGCTACTCAGGTGCATAATTTTAACAAGGAAATGTTCCAGCATGGAAGCACTGGACACTGCGTGAGCATCCCACCATGCAACTACACATCAGACAATAAAGGACAGCAACCAGGGAAGCCATTCAAACATCATCAAACATTTTATTTTTTTTTATTTGTTCATCATATTGTTCTTCTGAATAAATTATTATGTAAAAAATGTAGCTGTTTTTAAGAACATTTAGTCTTGACCTTTGATTTGTGGAGCCTGAAACAAAAGACACAGATTCTTTCTTTACAATGTAATGTTACATGTAAAGAGGTCATGTTGTATCTTGGGATCACATATGATGTAATTGTTGATTTGGCACTGATAAAAAGATTAAGAAAACACAAATTTATAAAATACAAACACATAAATAAAATTAACAATTAGATAACTTTTTTGGATCAAGATATTTTTCGCTAAGGGATTGTGCCATTATGAAAACAACACCAGTCTGTTGTTTACAGACATAAAATAGTTTACCTAATGAGTTAATCAAAAAATATATGAATAAAGAATGATTTGCTTTGTAAAAATAATTCTCATTTGTTCATTTTAGCTTTTTTTGTTTTTTTTATACATCTGATTCAGCCCTTTATTTATATTCGTAGAATTGAAAAGCACATCTATGAAACACGTGGATGCATAGTTTTGAGGCACAGCTGGATGACGGACGATAAAACGTGACTGTTTACTCTGCTGAATGACGGCAAACAATAACAGCCTATTTTAAAGCCTTACTAGTTTTACGACTCCAACAAAAATGTACGAAACTGGAACAGCTGGTTTTATATGTGTGAACACAATGTCCATGTTAATAACCAGCATTTACAGAAGCACTGAGTGATGTCGCGGAACAGAGAAGTGATTGTTCAGCTAGTTAGTTTGCAGTTGCTGTTTATCAGAGGGGTCAAGGCTGGCAGTTATTGTTTGAGTGCAGCCACTGGTCCTCTGCTGCACGTAGATGACTGTAATGAGCAAAAGGTTGCCCTCGCTGATAACTGTCAGCGAACCAGAGTGTCACAGCTCACATCAATCATTTCTCCGGCTGCTCAAGTCATCCCCTTTTGTGTCCGCTCTTTCTTCCTTTCTTCCTTCATTTTCTTTTTTTTCAATCTTTTTATTACCCTGCAATTACAGCTTATCTGCAGTGGTAAACTTGGCCCCTCCACTTCCTTATCTCTTTGCCTGGGCAGAACAAGGGTCTCTTGAGTAAGAAGACAGGGAGGACAGAGGGAGGAGGTAGAGAGAGGGAGAGAGAGAGAGAGTTGAAAATAAGAAAAATCGTGCAGAGAAAAAGAAGACTTCAAGCAAATGGATGTGCAAGTTGCAGAAAGGAAGCAGGCTTTACTTATGACTTCCTAACCTCCCTTCTCTTCTTTAACAGCCAGCACAATACATTTTCTTTTTATTTTCACCCCTCACACTGTCAGCCTGATAAAGAAAGTAGCTGGATTATATGGATTAATTCACATTTGCTGAATAATGATAGTTCGAGGATGAAAAACTTTTTTTTACTAAAATGATTGTTTAATAACTTATCTGCTAAGTCCAATTTTTTTTTACTTATATAATACTCAGATATTAACTGACATCTTACCATCAAAGCTTTTATTCAAATATTTTTTTTTCTCCTTGAACCATTCTCCTATTATTGGTCAGTGGGTTTATATTTGAGTATTCGTGTGTGTGTTTGTGTGTGTTTGTGTGTGTGTGTGCGTGTGTGTATGTGTGTGTCTGAAGGGCCACTGGGGTTAGAGAGTAGACCTTGGCCTTGTGGTCTGACCCCAGAGAAGAGACTAGTGTCTGGGTCTGAATGCCCTGTCTGACCTCCCTGTCACAGCTTTTGTGTGTGTGTGCATTTGTGTGTGTGTGTGTGTGTTTTCTCTATCTGACAAGATGCTTTGTGTGCAAGTGTGTGTTTTTTATATTTGTGCATATGTCTTCCTGTGCATGTCTGCATGCACATGTACTGATACCAATGTGTGCATGCTTGTGGGGCACCTATTTTTATTAAACTATTTGCATGTGTGCATACATGCATGAACATATCTGTGCTTGTCTGTGTCTTGGTGTTTGTGTGCGTGTGTGTGTGCGTGTGTGTGTGCATTACCCATTCCTCCTGCTGTGTGTTGGGGGGCAGGGGAGCAGGGCTCTGGCCAGACGAGACAGAAGTGACAGGTATTGATCATCGTTGTTCCAGTCAAGCAAAGACCCTCTCAAGCCTATGTGCTTTGGGGAGAGTCCTGTGTGCATCCAGGGGGAGAGAGGGAGAGAGGGACAACCACAATCAATGTCTGATCCTCCTCTCCAAGCGGCAGGGTCAGTCTGGATTTACCTCTCTTTTTTGTTCCTGACTGACAGCGAAAAAATAAGACATGTCAGTAAACGAACATCCAAATAACAAAAACATCAAAAGACAATATTGATATTTTCAGTCCAAAAAAAGACACAGAAAATAGAAGTAGAGGAAAAAATGATAGAAAAAAAGTAGTGAGCTCTGACAAAAAAAATCTTTGAAAAAATAAAAAAGTTTTGCACAAAATTGACATTTGTTTTTATTTTTAGGTTCAGTGATGACAGAAAATCTCAGCCCTCTGTGCTAATTGGCTTTATTGAGAGCCTCCTTGTTTGTTACAATTTGTGCGAAGGAGCAGAGACTGTGACAGTGTTTTCAGGAGGAAGAGCTGCATACCTCAGTCTTTTCACTGAGTCGTCCTCTGAGCTCCACAAGACCCCAACCCACCTCCCTGCCCTCACCCCTTCCACAGACAAATTGATTTGCAAGGGTCCGGAGCTGGCGAGCCCTCAGAGCACCACCTTTTTTGCATACAGAGCGCTGCGGGGATAGCACAATGACTTGGTGCAACAAAAGACGAGAGGAGAGAGGGATGTGGAGAGAGAGAGAGAGGGAAAGAGAGAGGAGGAGAGGGAGGGGGGAGGTTTGTAGGGGTGGTGAGTGTTTGCAGGTGGGGGTTGGCTGCATCAGGCCAAACTCAGCAGGACAGCAAGAACTGGCTGGTTCAGAGGTCCGCAATATCAACTACCATGCATGCACACACACATACACACACATACACACACACACAAGGATGCAGCCATGAACTCACTTATGCACATTCACAAATAAGCATCCATGAACAAAGATACACACACAGACACACACACACACACACACACACACATACACACTCCAATGCCCTCATGCCCTCAGCCCTCCCTCCTTGTCCCTTTATCCCTGTCTGGTTGGAAAGGTCAGCGCATGTCTGGGAAAGGGGGTCCCAGGATCCCCAAACCCCTCCATTCCACACACATGCAGACACACATAGACACACATGTAACAACCCGGTCTATTCATTTTTATGTGAATTTGCCATACTTTTACCAAAACTGCACACTAGTACATACAAAAAGGGGTCTGAGGCACTTATATATGAGCTGGTCATCATCACCCCCTACAAAACACACACATGCACACCAGACAGTGCATCTCCCTGTCCCATCACCCCCAGCCTCAGTGAAAGAAGAGTGAATACATTCAAATGGAAAACATAGTCCATTGTGATCAGTGTTTTGTCTACGACGTATCTACCTACACTGGCCAGTAAACAGAAATATTCAGTTGTAGCAGTGGAAAACGACTCAGCCGCCATCAGAGATGTCGTATTTACATTCATGTGACAAGATGCTATTTGAGATTTTAGTCAGACTTTTTGCAGCTCTGGAGCAAAAATGTGTGTATAGGCATGTAAAGTAATTTATTACTGCTCTCTTGGCAAATGTCCAATCTACTCAGGACTATAATGGAGTAGAAATTTAAATGGAGCAGAGTACAATATACACACACACTTATATCTACACATATGTGTGTGTGTGTGTGTGTGTGTGTGTGTGTGTGTGTTCATGTTTGGGTGTGTTGTGTGATGATCTCCTGTCTGGCTCTCTTCCTTTCCCCCGATGCCCATGAGACATCCCATTCAAGCACAGAGACACACACGCACACACGCGCACACACACGCACACATACACACACACACAGTCTACGACAGAGAGGGAAATCCTCCTTCATGAACCTCCCGACCTAGAGCCCTATACAGCTTACCAGGACAGGGAGGCAAAGAGGGGAAGATGGGGGAGGGAAGGTTGTGAGGAGGGGAAGGACCGCGGGCCCAGCTGGGGTGGGGGAGGAGAATAAAAACCTCCCTCACCCTTTGCTCTCTGACCTGCTGCATGGAGGAGGACTCGTCATGTCTGGTCCACTGTGTGACTGTGGAAGAGCTGTTCAACACCGAACTCATCTCTGATTTGTTGCACCAAGACACGTTGACTGCACCCTAAATTTCAAACTTTATGTGAGAATCATACATCACCATATATGCAGTTTGGATGAAAAATGGTAAGTGGGGCATTTTTAGAACACACCTGTGGAAAAAAGAACTCAAAACAATATAGGTATTCTTCAATGTAACTGACAAATACTGTAATGTTACACAGAGTGTTGACCTGCAGACCTGTTGCAAGACTCAGAGGTTGCTCACCTGCCTCTGATCTGTTTGCACACTGGACATCCTTGGTGAGTGTGTCTACGTTTATTGGCCTAAGAGCAGAGCTTTACTCTCCAGCAAATGCAGGGTCACCATTGAACTTTTTTTTCTTGTGGTGGAAAGCATCAGCTGATCAGAAACAACTTCAACAGATCACGTTACCAAGCTTTCAAATTTAGAAGCACTGATAAATGATCATAAATAAGGAGCAGAAATGAACTTTACATTACATACATTTGTCGTTAAGAACATTAAAGAGAAACAAGCAGGAGATGGTGATATGAAAGATTTATTGTTCTCCTCGCTTTGCTGTTAAATAAACATCATAAAGAAAATGATCAGATTGAGAAAATAGAAAGTCAAAAATCAGATAAAGCAATTTACTTATTCACAACAGTTAGTCAGGCAGAAAGTTGGATAGGTGATCTCGGTTAGGGTTATATAGGGTGGGGACTATATGCTATGTATAAATACTCTGCCTTTATATGAATTGTTATGCTGTAGTATCTCTGCTCCTGAAAATGTGCCATTGACGACCCAAAGCGTGGAGTTCTGAGCTGTTGCATTAAAATTACAATGTTGCAGAGGTTTTTTGTGCAAGTTGTGTGCCGTCATCTCACAGGGCTTTTTATTCTCTTTTTTTATTGCACAGTCTTTAATATGTGCTGTTTTAGTTTTAGCCTTGATTATTCATTTAGCCACAGGATTAGGTTTATTTTGAATCATTATTTTTATTATATTGCTGCCAATTCAAGTTGTTAAAGTTTACTGTTTGTGAAATTCTGACCATGGATGGGATAAAGTTTGATTAATAGTTGGGAGATAATGCTGCACAATAAAGTATTAATATGCAGCTTAATTAGAATTAAAATTAACTCTAGATAGGTGGTTCCCTAATCAAGGTTCCTCATTAACTTTGACCACATTTTAAGCCACATTGCTCAAGTAAATTGTACTGCAGTTGGTGCTAAAATATTACAAATAGTTCAAAGAAAAAAAAACAAACTTGCAAACGAAACAACAGAATTTTCTATATATTCTGTTTCATGTCACAAAATGCATTTATATGCATTTAATCAAACTGATTGACAAACTCTTTTTAATGAAATCTGTTTTGCAATTTTTAATGTTTTTTCCTATAATTTGCATCTCAGAACAGGCACTCTGCTCAGACTAAAGTACATCAATTGTGTCTATAAAAAGAGACAAAGCTTGTTGTGACTCCAGTGGAGAAGGATCTTCTTCTTCTTCTTCTTCTTCTGCCTCGTCCTCTTCATTGAGATGCACTTTGTAAGCAGCTGCCTCGAGGGAGAAATGTACAGACAAAACAGTTACATGGACACACGTCGAGGACAAACGCACAGACAAGTCACAAAAGAAAAACAAACAAAAGCAGGAGAGAAAGTCAAGGTGATATTGTGTCTAAGCTGTTTGTCCATGACACTGAAAGAAGGCAGTTGCTTTGTCTGTGTGTTTGTATGTGAATGTGTCTGTGCATATGACTGCACCTTCGTGTTTATGTGTGTTTAAGTTTACTGTTTACGTTTTTATGCATCCGTGTTTTATGTGTTTGGGACACAGGGTCATTATTCACCTGGTCTTTGGTCTACTAGGTGGTAGACACACAATCAAACACACACACACACGCACATATGCATGAGTAGACACACACACACCACACCATGAGATGCTGGTCCTGCCTCTGATCTGGGTCAGAGGAGACCTTATTCAGGTCCATTCTATCCCCCAGAACCCCCTGCTGCTCCTGTGCTCCATCCCCACCCCAGCAGCCTCTCACTCCTCCATGCCAGGGATTGTTTCCAAAGATTAGACTTAATATGAATATCCATAAACAGAATGGGACTCCCAGACTGTGAAAGCTATCAAAGACATATTTGCATCTAATCCTCAAAGAACCCCCCTCCCACCCCTTACAGAGAGCTCGCCACCCCCTTTCGGCCCCCCGAAAAAATCCTACTAAACCTCCCCCGTAAAAACCCTCAAACCTGCCATCCCCCAGCCATAGAAACCCTCCCTTCTTGCCCCCCGGACCATCCCATCCATTCCCCAACCGTTGGGCCAGACAAGACCAGACCAATTCTGTTGGGGATTATTTGGCTTAGAGATGAATAATGGATGACCATCTCCCCTCTGGCTCTCCACCACAGCAGCACCTCTCAATTGGCCTTGGCATCGAGCCATTCACTGGCCTGTCTGGATGGCTGCTTGGCCGGCTGGCTGGCTAGCTACCCAACCCAAGAGATCTTTACAATGATTGCAATATTGGGAAAGTATGGACAGAATATTAGTCCTAAATATTGAAGAAAATGCTGATATTCATTCAGTTACATGGTGTTAAATCTGTTATATGTGAGAGAACTTTGAATATAGCTTTTATCAATTTAGCAAAAACAAAAAAGTGGGTTCCCTTCAAAATGTTTTTCTGCTTTTCATGTTGGAACTTTCATTTTGATGGCTGATGGAGAAAAAAGGCTGAATTTAACCATTAAAAATTTGTATTTTCATCTATCACTTTACACACATTTGAAAGTGTATCTGTGTCCTTGAAATATTTACTAGAAAACTGCTCACTAAACATGAAATTACTGAATGCCTTTCAATGAATTAAAATATAAAGTGAAGGTCTTGGACACTAAGTAGACCACGGGGGCAGAAAGAGTTTTGTACAGAGCGTGGGAGAAAGGCCTGAACATTGTCCTTGCCCTGAAAAGCAAGGAAGCCACTCTTCTTTTATTCCTCCTCTCATCCTTGTTTTGCACTTTATCTCTTTTCATTCGCTCCGCTCTCCGTCTTATTTTCAATGGAGCACTTGGGGCCAAAGAGATGTCAGTGCTGTGGATACACACACACAAACACACGCACACACACACAAGGACACACCTGGGCATAAGAGCGCCAGCTGAAAGGAGACAAGTTCATCCAAAGGGCCTGGCTAACAGTAACACAGGAGGGGCCAAGTCCCATTGTGCCCCAGGTCCGCTCAGAAGCTTCATACCCCTCACTTTTCCTGAAGACAGGCTCCCAAGGTGCAATTCGACAAGATGGTTTTTGTACACTCATTATTTGTGACCCTTTTTTGTCTTTCATTTTCTTGTTTTACGGCTTTGTTTGTTTGTTTCTTTCAGGCGAGGATAGAGTAGCCTTGGGTCTTTTGACGACAGCTGTGCTGTCGAGCGCTGCATAGAAACAACACAAGTTCAGCACAATGACTGACAAGCGCTTTGTAGGACAGGAGGCCCACAATGAATGTGTCCCCACTAAAGACCACCGGTTGGCCCCATAAAGACCTGAATATTAGTAGCTGCCTCGTCCGAAAGAGTCGACTGCACTCCTGCAGCCCCCTGAAGTAGTTTGGACAACTGCGACCTCCTTGCAGGAGGTTGATATGTGGGCAAAATCTCTAAAAAATGTGCATGTGAAGTGTAAACTAAACAGACTCATTGAAAACCAAAAAAGAAAAAGGAAAGAAAAGGTGTGGCTGGGGGTGAAAGAGAAAATTAGACTTAAAAAGGGAACAGAAAAGAGCTAAGAGTCTATTAAAAAAACAAACAGATGTGACACAAACTCTCTAACTGTTTCTCTCTGTGACAAACACACTCTGACTGTTTATCCTGACATTATGCAGAAGTAAGTAAATTAAACATACTAAGTCATACATAAAAACTGTAAACACTGCAGGCAGAAGAAAGTATATGCAGGTTGTAATAAGGTCAGCCTGGCAGGTCAGGCATGTGACTGTGGCCCTGCAGTCCCTCTTCCCTCCCCCTCATCCCGTTCTCTTTGACCTCTGGGCCTCAGGAATGAACCAGGAGTGAACCAGGAGTGGCGCGGCATTTCTCAGAAACTTCCAGAAACTTCCAGAGCCCTCTCACCCCTCACCCTCAGCCGGTGTTAGCCTCTGTCACCCCTGCAACAGCTGGAGTGGCTCAGCGGGCTCTGCTGGCCCCCACAGGGAGGGTCAGTGCTGCCATATACACCTTTAATACATGAAAACACATAGAAGGACACACACATGAGAGTACATATTGTGAAGATATAGATAAGAAGGAACTGGGAAAGTAAACATGATGTGAACGTAAAAGTACTTTGCATGTGAACAGGATACAACCAGAGCTGTGGACAGAGGTGCTGGGAAACAACCTCATTACTGCACAGGTGAACGTTAAAGGGACACTCTCTTAAGTGTTGCATTTCATAAAGTTAAGGGACCTGCAATAAATAGATTTAGTTATTAAATTAAAAAGGCAGAGGCCAAGATACTCCAAATTTTAGTCTCACGTATAAGTCCATAAAACACTTGAGGCCCATGTCCCATTCTGCAACAACAAAGCATCTTTAATGACACCTCCCTTTTACACTGAACCAAAGGATTTTGGCATAATGCACAGAATGTACACATCAGCCAGCAGCACTGCCTTGGCATTTTCTTTGCAATGGAATAAAATGGAAAGAACAGTGACTTGCCATCCCTGTTATACAGCAGTTGATCTGATCTTGGATATTTTTGATTGATACTCTTTTTCTTTGAGTTAGCTGCAAAACAGCTGCTAACTGCTTTTTAAATCTTTGTTGGTGGGCTGCACACTTAACCTAAACTGTTCTCATTTTTTTCTTATGGACGTAAAATCCCATTATTCTGATAGAGGACTGAGTCTCATTTTTTACAAATTTCATTGTCAAGAAAAGTTTTTAATGCTGAGACTTAGATAAGAAGATCAATACAGCTCCCACATCTGTCTGAGGGAAAAAAGCTACAGACATCAGCAGGATAGCTTAGCTTGGCTTAGCATAAAAACATGAAACCACAAATCGGCTAGCTTTGTTCCGTCCAAGGAGACAAAATCCAGCAACTAGCACCGAATGCATCAATTGATATGAAAAGTAAACTTAGATGTTGGACAATTTCTTGTCCTGGAGCCACAATTTTATCATCTTTGCTAAGCTAATCAGCTGCTGACTGTAGCCTTATAGATATGGACTATTGTGACAGCATGTATCAATTATCTAACATTTGGCAAGAGGGCAAACAAGCATATTTCTTAAAAGGCTAAACCAGTGCTTTAAAGAAATTAAAGTATAAATATCAGCCTTTAAAAATCATCATCTACAGATGACAGGATCTTTTTGTATTTGGTGATAGCTACAGTCCTGGACACAGCAAAACAAAGACAGGAAAAAGTAGTAATACGTGCAGAAAAAAAAGACATTTCTAATGAGTTACACAGTGTTCATCAGTGTACTGTCCAGTCTTTACTGTCACTGATAGGTATTGGCATAAAGAGTCCAAAGGATGAACTTTGCCTCTTTACTCACAGGACTGTAAACAGACGCCCTACTGTCTCCCACTGCACACACAGCACACAGCTCATACACACACTAAGACACACAAACACACAGGTGCACAGACAAGCACACGCAAGTCAGAGGTTACTGATAATATGACCCTGTTTTACTGGTCATATAAATTCTGCCAGCGGCGTCGCACCTGGAGAACACACACTCACGACACAAAAATATGACCACGAGAATTCACTAGTCCAGCAATATGCAGACGTATGCATGTGAGCGCACACACCCACGTGCATATGTCTGGCTTTGCCACAAGTCCATACGTAATAAAGCATGACATGCAACACACACAACACACACTTGAACATAGACTTTTTAGCAGCAGTTGGTTTAACAGTAAGAGCACGGTGCCACCCTGAGCTCCACGCCCCATGGTTCAAGGTCAGATCAGCCAGTCCCAGGAATCTACTGCCCCTGCCCCGCCCCACCTCCTTCACCCCCTGACCCTCCCCTCTCCTCTAACCACCCATGCTTTGGAATGAACCACCCCTGCAGTGTGCCAAAGGAAACCCCTTCGGCAATAGACCAACCACATACTGTACTGTGCAGTACAGATAGTGCTGACCTGTATAAGGCTGGCCCTTATGTATTACTGCACACACTGTACACACAAACACACATGCCAAAGCTCAAACACTTGTGAAACTGGAATATGAGTAATATGAGAAGAGTTTTTGGGAATGTCAAAGTCTCAAAGGTCAGTAATAAAGGCAGTAGCTTAAGGCTCATATCTGATTGCACTGCATGAAACCAAAAGAGTCCACTCAATTATGGTCAGTGTGTTATTTAAGACATTCCTTCTCCCCTCACCCCTTACCCCATGTCCTTCTTTTTCACTCTGGGGTCAAAGTTTTCACCTTATCTGGAAGCCATCAGCAGTACCAGTCCCACCTCTGTGACTCATTTAGTTGAAACTGTTGCACGTCGTTAAAATCCTTCTCTCTAAGTCTGAAAAAGAAAGTAGTAAAAAAAAAAAAAAAATCTAACACAGACATTTAAAGCAATACTTCTCAGGCGAGGTAATCCGTGTCTCTACCAAGACATTCACTGCCAGTTACAGCACATATTGTCTAGCGGGCAGAATACGACTGAGATTTTTGTGAAGGCGAAAAAGAGGAGGAGAAGGAGGAGGAGGGAAAGGAAGGGGGATTCTGCTGTGATCCAGTTTACTATTTTGGCTGGGGCTTTCTTCTCGCTGTGTGGTCATAGGGGAGATCAGCGCAGCCAGCAGGCACTGCGGACACTGGCTGGCCGCAGGCCGGCACAGAAGCCACATGGCCAGAGAAAGAAAGAAAAGAAAAGAAAGAAAAGGGGACAGAGTTAAGAGAGGGATGTAAGGAGAAAGTCAAGCAGTGCAATGAGGTGAGGAATGTGGGTGAGGTTATTCTGGTATTCTCTTTTATGTTCTCACATTTTCTCACCTTCAGTCCCCTTCTCTTCTTCCTCTGTGTCGTGCTTCAGAAACACTTCCTCCTCGTTCTTGCACTTCAACTTCAGCCTGACCGAACTTCAACTTAAACCTCGTCCCTCCATCCATCCCTCTATCCACCCCCCCCTCTTTCCTCAGACAGACACAGCTACCCTCCTGGATGTTTCCTTTCTGCCGGCCTGCCCCAACAAAGGTGCTCAGTCATGTGAAACCTAATCTCCAGCCCCCCAAAACCTGACCCTTGACCCTCTCAGTCTTCACACAGCCAGAGGGGGAGGGGAGCTGGGGCAGGAAAGGGAGGCTTTTGGGAAAAGGTCACATTCCCGAAGACACTTTTGTGTACACACTTGTGTGTGTGTATATGCATGTGTGTGTGAGTGCGTGCGTGTGTTTGAACGTGCATGCACCCAATCCATTATGTGGTTTGTGCTCCAGCATCAGCATGTGTGTTTGATTCTGTGTCTGCGTACATGCATTAGGGGAAGTTTGCCAACACTCCTGTGCACTTAACTGCCTTTTAAGTTTTCATGTGTGTGCATGCATGCATGTCTTTGTACAGTAGGTATGAGTGAGTGTGTGCATGCTTATAGCCGCACTGTATGTGCATGTTTGTGAGAAAGCACTTTCAGCCCCCAAGCATAGCTTGCTGTCCATAGACAAAACACAGACTTTGTTTTCTAGCCGAGCCAGACCTGTGAGTCTTGTCTGGGCAGAGCTCCTCTCCTTCTCCACCCTATACTGGCAATCCTCAGATCTTTGTGAGTGTGTGAGTGTGAAGCGTAGTGTGTGTATGTGTGAGGCACTGGGTGTCAGCTGTCCTGGGTGATTAGTGCTTTTATATTGTTCCAAGGAGCCCGGACGAGGCCCCCTCTTCTCTGCACAGCACAGCTGCAGTCTGCCTCTCCATCTCTGCTCTTCAACCCTCCTCCATGCACCAACACTCATAAGACAGGCTCGGGCCCGAGAAAAAAATGAGCCTAAAACAGGCAAAAACTAGAGGCAGAGGAATAGACAAAGACAAAGAGCATGACAGAGTAGATAGGGAATTTAAAAAAAGGACGAATAGGAGAGTTAAAGAGAGATGATCCACAGACAGTTGACGCAAGGAGGAGACAGAAGTGACAGAGACGGAGGACGGCTGAGGAACAGAAGGAGAGCAGCGGACAAGGAGAAGTGGCATATTAGGAGGATTAGAGAGTGGATTCAACACGCCAACTCTCTCCTGGACAGGATTTCCCCAGCTATGCCTCGGAGGCCTCCCCTGCTTTAAACACACAGGCAAGTCAGGACAGAGAGAGAAAGAGGTGAAGTAGGGGGAGGAAAGGCGAAAGAGGGAGGGGGGAATCTTTATCTTGTGTCTGTGAACTAGTTTTGATTAGCATAATGAACCAATAAATTCTTGCCCTTCAAAAGAGAATCAGTGTATCCCCCTAAGACTTGCCAAAAACGAGTGTCACAAAAATGACACTTTTTCTTTTTCTGCAACATCTTGCTTTACAAATGAAAACAAGTTTGATAAAAAAAGAAGCAGTTCAAGCAGGACAAACCCTCTTCTCTCTAGGACAAACTTTTTTAAAACCATCCTTTCTGTCAAAGAGTTGTGACTGTTGCCTTTACAAGTTAAGGACATATGTCCACACAAGGAGGGAGAGGTGGGGGGGAGGTTGGGGATGGTAGGCAAGGGCCAAGAGTCTGCTATGGGAAAAGTATGTCTGCTATGCACGGGTTGTTTGGTGGCGGGATTTGTGGGCCAGAGCATTGTTGCTCTCTTGACATTGAACTTGGGAGATCTGAGACAGGGGGAGGGGAGTTAACCACCATTCTGAACATTATAAGTGTGTATATGTGCGAGAACACACACAGGCTAACAATTCCTCACTCCCAACACCCATCCAACCAACCCCCACTTCCTTACGACTCTGCTTTATCTTAACTGTCAACACCTGGCCTAAGCAGGAACCTCGCTCTATCTGTGAACTTTAATCTGGCCCTGCTAGGCAAACAGCGCCAGGCTCGGACAAGGAGAGCGATTAGTCTGTCACGTTGCCCTCCAGTGCTTCAGCAGGGACAGGAGGAAACGGGGAAGGGAGAGGTCGGAAGAAAAGAGAGAGAGAGAGACACTGGGACAAAGGGAGATGTATAAAGTTGAGTACAGCATAATGAGAAAAGACACAAAAAACATTAAAGAAGAAAAGACAGAAGAAAACAGTTCAGAGGTTCACAAAGAGGTGTGGTAGACAAAAGAGATGGGGGAGGTGAGCAAGACAGAGAGAGAGAGAGAGAGAGACAGGGGGTGGGAGGTTTTCTAGAGATATAACACAGACGCTTCGCTGACCTGACAAGGCCACAGATCAGAGATATGGTGGTGAACTTCCAGCCCCTATCACAGGTGACTCAAGCTGAGCCATGCAAACACACCTGGGTGCAGCACTTCCAAACAAATACACTTCAGTGGACTTAAGTACATTGTAGTATATCTAACATTTTCCATGTGTGTGTGTGAGCGTTTTCAGGTTGCTCTTTATGCTTAAGGCTGTAAATAGCCTTCATGTTTTTATAATCAGACTGTGAGAATGCAGACTGCAATAAAAAACAAAAACACCAAATTCAGATATGTATGTAATACTTTTTATTTTTTTCAAGACAAAATGGCTGAGTGAAGAGAATAATGCAGACAACAGCTGAAAATAGAGTGGCATCTCCGTAACTGAAAAAAATAACAACAACAAAAATCTGCAAGTCGAGCAAGAACTCATGAATGTTGGTCAATGACCTTTGGTCATCCAATAGAGAAATTAAACCATCACAATTTCTCAGGAGGGAGAAAAATGAACTGATTTGTTTTGCATTGACTCTGTTCTGAACAGAGCGTATGTGTGTATAGTCATAATAAATAACGTCGACCAAATGCCATAGGTCAACTTCAAGTTCAGTTCAGAACACATAGCTTGAGAGTAAATACAGAACACAGGATGAAATTAGGCTGAAAACTCAAATGTACCTCGATACCATCAGCAATGATAACATGTACCAAACTTTTGTCTGTCTAGGGTTTGTGTTATATTTAGAATATGCCTTGCATATGAGATGTACCATATTTAAATTATAAAGCACCATGGTTCTTTTGGCAATGACAAAAACAAAAAAGTAAAATTAAAATTAAAAAAAAAAAAAAAACTATAGAAAAAAATGCTTTTCAGATTGATGTTGAATTGATTGCATATGACAAAAGGTCTTTTTCAAAAACAGCTGGAATGTCAATCAGGTGGTACATGTTCAAGGACAGTAAAAAGTTTGCTACCGAGAAAACCCAACAATAGCTTGTATTACTGCATATAAAATGGCAGGAGAGAAAAATATATAAAACAAACTAAAAAGATATGTACAACCACCTGTTTTTACCTCATTGTGGTCACTCCAGCGGGACTGCCTGAAAGGGCCATTACATGACCTCTCACCCTTGGGGAACACCACAACAATTTCTTTTTCAAAAACATACTTATTTTCAAGCATACAAATTATTCACACTATATTATCCTGCCAAATTAAGAAAATATACGGCGGCAGCTTGTTGGGATTTTTTTCACTACAGAAAAAAAAGAGTACATTGAAACCTTTAAAGAGTACAGGCAAAACAGTTAAAAATACAGGCTCCAACATAAATACTATAAGTGCCTACACTAAGTGAACATTAATTTCAAATACCATTCTAAATACAGGAAAAAAGTAGACCATAAATGTGTTTTGAACATAGGAACTTACATGAGTGTGCATTTTCCTATGTGTTTTAAGTTCTCTCTATATATTTATATATCATAAATCTCTCCCCAATGCAAAATTTTGTTCAACCTGAAGACTTGTGTATAGTAAAGGCCAAAAAAAAGGCAAAAAAAAGAGAGACACGTTCATTACAAGTCATTACATAGTGATCAAGTCCTGGATGTCTCCAAGACTGAAAAGAGAAACGACAATAAACAATAAAAAATTAAAACAAATTTAAATAAGGTTCTCCTCTAAAGATATTGAAGTGTTACTTAAAAAAACTCGACAACACCATTTACTTATCTTTTAAAATCAAATTTGTAGAATTGTTATCTTTCTGTACTGAGCTGTATATTTCTATAGTTGATATGAAGCAGGATATTTCTATGGCGGTTCCTGCATTGATACCCCAAGAGCCAAAAGTGATGTTTAGTTCTCAGGAATAGACATGGCTGGCAACAGTTTCTCGTTCAACTCTTTTTTTCTCTCTTTTTTATTTTTCTGTTTTTAATGCAAAGCAAGGACACCACACTAATCTGTCAGCATAAGAGCAAGTTTTCCCTTGAGCGTCTGACTGTAAACTGGGAAAATTGAACAGTGCACGTAGGTAGTCCCAGATCTGAAATCCGGTCCTCATTTTATACTCAACCGTCTGTACCTCCGATTAGAGAGACAGATACAGAATCCAAGGCAGAGTGACAAGTGCTATATCATCAACAATGACAGAGGATGGCGACAAAAAATAAAAGTACCACAAAGAGATCTCCAGCATGTTAACTCAGAATAACACAAAACGTGAAAATTTTACTCTTAAAAAATTGTGTGGATTGGGTAATTTATTAGAAAAAAAAACGATTTTATTAAATTCTGATTCTTGACTTTTGATTTTGACTGCCAATACGATTATTTCTGATGGGAGTTAATAAAAAATGGTTTCAGATTACTTAAGGGTTTCTAAGATCTAATGCAGTTAAAAAAGAAAAAGCGCTATAAGGACATAAACATTTGAATTGTAGAGACACCTGGACAACCCACTCCCGACTTGCTACCCTGACCCTACCCTCTGACACCCGCCCAACCCCCAACACCCAAAATCTGTCTGGCTTAGAACAACTAAAACCCACTCTGTGGTCTTCAAATGGCTGCTGGCTACACTGCCTGCTTGCTGACACTGAAGAAACATAATTTTGTGCTACTCACAAAAAGAAACTGCAAAACTTTTAATTTTCAAAGAAAATAAACACTCTGGAAAATTAAGAGCTTAACGTTGGTTAAAACAATTCGTCAGACTACCCTCTCAGTATGGTACACATGTACCGGAAAACATAAACTCCTAAACCAAAACTCTACACACCCAAACTCCTACTCCTCTTTAGCATGTAACATGCCAGTAAACAGAATCATAATCTGGAGAATAACAATATACATGAGTCAGGCAGATAAATGATTTACCAGAGATACACAAAATCTTTTTTTTTTTTTTTTTTTGTAGTTTTTTGTTTCAGCTGGTTCCTTATGCTCTGTTATGTCACAAAACGACACGGGTGCAGGTGCTTGATGCAAGGACCTGCTTATTCTACATGTGCACAAAAAACGTCCTGTAATCTTCTATAGCAGAAACTCCGAGCTTATAGCAAAAAGGAGGATTAACTTATGCGGGTAAAATATCCAAGGCACGTCATTTCACACCATATTATTAATTTCATTGCTGTTTGTCAAAGAAATATTTAATGGCGCTAGTGCCTAGCATTTCATAGGCAGCCCAATTTTTTTCATATATATATTTATTTATATATATATATATCTTATCTCAATCTTGCATGGAAAATCTTTCACAAAGATCAGTTTTAAGTGACCCTGCTTGTCTTGATGTTTTGATAACATGACACTGTCCACTATGTTTGAACACGAAACTGTACATGATATGTAAAACAGTACATACTGTAATGCAGCATGGGTTCTCATGACTAACTTTTTTTTATGTTGAAGAAATCAAAAGTATCAACAGCAACACAAGTACGACCAAACCCACCAGCCGAGGACAATTTTCTCTCTAAGTAGCCAAAACACACCGAGCATGCTGTCCAGTTACAAAAAATACAAAACGTGTAAATTATTGCACAATAGAAAGGCTCAAAAAGTTTTGCGTTTGATGCAATAGTATTGCCCCAATGATGGATCATGCACTCAGCTTTTTCCAGATGGGGATAATAACAGGGCTGTACCGTGTACTCGTGTCTAACCCTGTTGTCCTTTCCCCCTCATTTATTGGCTAGTTAGCCAGGGTCACTTTTTAGCCAGGGGAGCTGAGAGAGAGAGAGCTGCCAGCATGCTGCTCTTTGCCTACTCAGTCTTAATGTCATTAGCCAGAGGGCGGTCGCTGTGCCACTTCTTCATGTGTTTCTCTAGAGTGCTGTATACACTGAAAGGCATGTGGCAAATTTCACATTTGTACACGTCTTTGCCCATCTGTCCGTGGGTCTTCATGTGGCGGGTGAGCTTTGAGCTCTGGGCGCACGCATAGCTGCACAGCTCACACTTGTAGGGCCGCTCTCCAGTGTGACTGCGTCGATGCACTGTCAAGTTGCTGCAGTTCTTGAACACCTTGCCACAAAACTCACAGGTGTCACTGCGGCGGCCGTCTTTAGAACTCGGCCTGCCGTTTCCGTGGGGAGTGCTGGCTCCACTGCCGGTGCCGCTGCGTCCTGAGGCGGCCCGTTCCATGTCCAGCTCGCCAGGTGGAGTGGAGAAGCGCAAGCTGCCGTTTTCTGACGAGTGCTCTGATGAGGAGGCAAATGGCGATTGTCTGGAGTCCCCACCCGTAAAGTTGATGAAGGGGTCCTTGAGTTGTCGTGAGGCTGCGTAGCCAGCTAGCCACTGGGAGTAGACGTTCTCTGTGTTGGGGATAGTAGGTGTTGGGGGGTCGAGGTCCTTTTCCACCTTGATACGTTTGGATAGGGGACTGAGGGAGCCGGGGCTGACCCCTCCACTCAACAGCTTCCTGGACAAGCTGTCAGTAGATAGAGGTCCCAGACCATTCATGGTAGTGGTTCCATCATCTGCCCGGTCTGACTCCATAGCTGAGTCATCATCGCCAGGCTCCCGGGACGAGCTCCGGCGGTGTGGATGAAGAGCCTCGCTGTTCTGGTGATGGCGGGCCCCTTCCAGCCGCAGGCTGAAACGATAGTCATTCCTTCCCTCTCCTTCTTCTACTACAGGTTTACTCTCAACTTCCTCCTCATCCCCCTCCTCCTCTTCTTCTTCTTCTTCTTCCTCCTCCTCATCTTCCTCCTCCTCCTCCTCCTCCTCTTCCTCCTCCTCTTCTTCTCCATTTTCTGATATAAGGCCATTGTTCTCACTCTTGAACTTGGCCACCACTGACTTGAGAGCGTCCGTGGCACTGCCCATCAGATCACTGGTACCAGGTTCAGGGGAGCTTGCAGTCGATAGGCCATCATCTGACTTGGCATTAAGCACTGAGGACTTGCTCTGTGAGTGAGTCTTCATGTGTCGTTTCAGTTTGCTGGCCTGGGTGCAGGCATGGTTACAGAGGTGACACTTAAATGGCTTTTCCCCCGTGTGGCTACGCCGATGAACGATTAGGTTGCTCTGGAACTTGAAGGTCTTCCCGCAGAATTCACAAGACTTTGCTTTGAGAGGTGTGCCCGGTTGGACCGCATTGGATACAGCATTGGGGGTGGAGCGTGAGCCAGAAGGTGACTGAGAGGTGGAGAGGGGAGGCGTAGCTGAAAATGGAGGTTTAGAACATGGCTGGAATGGCTGCAGCAGCCGTTGCATAGGGTTGGGCCTGTTAGGGGAGAGAGGTGGGGAAGCCCCGGTGGCATTCCCAGCCAGCTCACGTAGACGTCTAGAAAAGTCCATGCTGGGAGGGGCTTCTAGTGGCACTGAGTTCAGCCTCATCACCCTGTCGAAAGCACTGGGATGGTGGGTTGCCAGGGCAAGATCATCAGGGCTGAGGTGGTGGCGTGGTGGGGGGCTGAACAGAGGTGGGGTCCGAGGATAACGGCCCTCACGAGGTGTGGACGCCGAATCCCGGCCAGACCCAGACCCTGGCATCCTCAGGAGGCTGTAAGGACTGCCATCAGCCAAGTGGACAGCATGAAGGGGAGGCTGGGAGGAGGCACAGTCACCCCCCATCCCAGGAGCTGCAGCCACGCGGGGGGTGAGGGGGCTGCCAGGTTCACTCTCCAGATAGATGCGGAGGCCGTGGGTGTTCTGGGCATGCTGGAGCAGGAACCAGGCACTGGTGAACGGCTGCTTACAGGTGGTGCAGGTGTAACTGCTGGGCTCATCTTTATCTGACAAAACACAGCAAGAAGAAGGAGAAAATTTAAATTGACTTGTTAAAATTACAATATTGACTAAAGTAACAACCTACTGAAGAATTAACTGATATTACACAGTTATTGTAAAATCATTTTTAAATGGTTGATGGCTCTTCAATGAGTGTGAGTTAAATAATAATATAGTTTTAAATGTCAATTATGTTATAAAAATTGGAATGTGACATAATTAAAGCATCAAATTCACTTAATTTTTTAAACTAGAACTTAACCACTATCTGCTCATTTTTAAGCAATTTCAGAATCTGCCTTTATCACATGAAGAACTGTATGATGGCCAAAATAACAGTAATAGGGTAAGAGCTTTTCAGATGATTTTAAAACAATGCAACAAATTTTGAAGAAATCACATAGAAAGAAATCTTCCATTTTTACTTTTGTGATCATTAAGTGTGACTTAATCTTAACACGCTGCTCACAGCATTTTAAAACTGCTATTACAAAATTTGAGATCTGAACTTTATCATGTGTGAAAGAATAAATATGCATTTTATGCATTTTTCAGTGGCTGTACACATAACAAAAGAATAAATAAAACAATAATGAGAGGTAACTCAGGCAGAAATACACAATTTACACAGTTCAGCAGGCATAGGAATATTTCAAACAATAATTGACTTTCAATAGCACTTGCACACTGACCGGAGATTTGCCTGACAATGCACGCCTAATCTCGTTAAACACACTCATCTCCCCTCCAATGCTATGTTTACAGAATTAGCCAGGCTAAAGTGGGACATGTATCTGATGCTGCATATTAATACTGAATACAAATAAGAGGTCACATGTTAATAAAATGTACCAGCGTTTATCAGAAAAAAACACATTCACAGCAAAAAAGGAGCAAAAGGAAAAATTGTCTGAGTGTTTGTGTGTGGGTGGGGAGGCTCCTATGAAAATGCATTTCATGCATTACTTTTCTATTTCTGATATTTCATGCTTTATGGATTTATTTAAATCCTCTCAGGTGAATAGAAACGGAGAAGAAGGGGAAAGCAGAAGTGAGAGATATGCAAAATAAGAAGCATCCGCCACTTGCAAATGTGCTCCCTCTTTCATCTTTTGGCTTTCTTATCCTTTCTTCTCTTTTTTCTTTTTTTACTGGAGGGCATTTTTCTGAAGTCATTTGCAGACACTGAACCCAAAACCATGGCTATACTGAGCTCGAGTGAGAGAACAAGAGAGGGGGAGAGAGAGAAAGAAAGGACATGTGTGTGTGATTGCGAGAATGAGCCATCTCTAAGATGGTGGATGGACAGTCTTGCATGTTTTAAGCCTGCTGTGGCTAAGAGACAAAGAGTTGAAGAAGGGACGGCGAGAGAAAATGGCTGTGGATGAGCTACAGACAGAACAGATTGGTGTTTTGTGGTTCTCCTTTCTGTCTCATGTGTCCACGGCCACCATGGCCCCCTCCAAACAATCTCAAAGACCAGAACACGGCATAAAATGTGCACCCAATCAAACCTCCACACAAACCTTTTTCTCTTGACTGAAAAGAGTTGGAAGGGGGGTATACTGGTAAATTATGGATCATTACAATCTGCAAAAATTACAGTTAATTGCTGCCACCTGCAAGGGGCTTTGACCCACTATGGAATTTTTCCATCATAAAAAAGCCATTTGCCCATACACGTTTTTGCTCTCTCTCTCATAAGCACAAATAAAATGTGCCCATTACATTGGCTTTGGCTATATGTAAGTTTCCTGATTATGTGTGTGTTTTTTATTGCTTAAATAGAAAGCCCCATATCACTCGTAAAACGGTTGCAATAACCTGGCCTCTCCTGTTCACTTCGCTTTGATTTGCAGCCTATACACAGTTCCTTTACCCTGTCTTAATGTGTGAGCAGAGAGTGTATACGCATGAGGAAGAAAATAGATGAATTTCTCTGTTATTGAGAAGGGAGAGAGAGAGAGAAGGGGGGGGTTGGCTAGAATGTCGTCCTCTCCTCCGAGACACAGCCACGTCCGTCAGAGGAAAGAAAGCCCTGATCATGGAAGTGAAGAAAGGAGGCAGGGAAAAAGTAAAGCACAGAAGCAGGGAGAGAAGTGTGGCGTGAAGGGGACATTTCTAATGACAACCCACCACATTTCTGAAGGGCACAAGAGCCACAACACAGCACTTCAAAGCTGTCGATTCATTTTCTTATGTCTAAAAAAAAGCATGTCTTGTGCTATGCAATCACAACCCCATCTATGAACATTTGACAAACTCTACTCGTGCCACAAGAAGCGCCAATAATTGTTATTTCCATCCAGGCACCCGACACATTGATGGGCATCAACAAGCCAGACCGACGCATGTCCACATTCACAACAACAGCAAGATATCTGAATAAGCCCACTATTGTCCTTAATAGCTGTCCTCAAAAGGATGGAAGGACAGTTATTCAAAAGAAGAAAAGACATTCTGACAAGGCGTTTGATGGCCTTGACGTTTTTGTTTTTTTGGCTTGCAAGAAGAGCAGAGAACTGTGCGAGGGAGGATAGATGATCTTATAAACGAGTATGTCCTCTAATGGAATAAAGGAGAGCTTCCTCTCACTCTCTCCATCTGTTTCTCTCCCTCCATTAAGTCTGCCGAGAGTTAGGGCTGGAGAGCAGGAGAGCTGGGGCTAATGCTGGATCTCCAGGTCCCTTTGAAATAGGATCAGCAGAGAGGAGAAACCACACTGACAACCCCTGAGCTGCCATTTCATGGCAGCATGGCAGGGGCTGAAAGAGGGGACTTTGGGGGAGAGGAGAGAGGGCAGCAGGATCAGGAGCACAACGAGTGGAAGAACGATAATCACAAAAAAAAGGGAAATATAGAGAAGCAAAGGGGCAGAGCACAGAGGAGAGACGTGGGACAGTCACAGGAAGAAAAAAAAAGGGGGGGTTAACAACTCTCTCAAAGCCATTTCAGCACATTGCAACACAATGCAAGAGGAGGCTATTATGGTGTCTAACGGACATAGTTCACCGCTATCAGGCAGAGAATATGATCCAGGGCTCATGCAAAAAGCACAAGGCCGCCTGACGCAAGGCCAGGGGGGAAATTATGGCGCCTTGAATAGTGGATGTGGTTGCCTGTAGCTGCTGACACCACATTCACACCGCCATCCCAGACAACAGCACTGACCAGACAAAGCAACACGCACAAGCAGTCTAGGAGGCTGAGGCATCATGTACACTTTGCACATGCAGATTGCTTTATTGTTAGTGACCCAACCCCCATAGCCAGTCTCACATGCACTCAGTCTCTTTCAATCAGCGCGCACACACACACACACACACACAAAATAACCACATCAACCCCTCCCCCTCTTTTAACCCATTAGTGGAAACGCAGCCGCAAACACAAACAAACCAAACAACAGATTCCAAGAAAACAATGACCTTGACCCAGTGTTGGCAGGTTAATGATGCGTTAAGAAAAAAAAAACTGTCATCAACTGTCTCTTCCTCCTTTCATCTCTCAATCAAATCCACCATCCTTCAAATGCACCTACTCACTCAAACTTTCCATCCGCACATACAAGTGTTAGCAGACTTGGCTTGACCTCCATATTTTTTGTTTTGTCCTTGACCAAGCTTGATAGTGGGCTCAAGCTGTCCTGGTGTGACCATGCAGCTCTCACTGATATTGGTCATTTAGCTAATGGAGGAACGAGCTAACAGGATTAGCTTGCATGTCTTCCAAAAAGGAGAAGGAGGATGAGGAAGGTGCAGAGACGCGAGGGGTACACAGCATGTCACCGCCATTTCCCAAAGTTATCAGTCGCCTGAGCTCGAGAGCACTCACACACACCTGAAAAGTGATTATGCTAATAGCAGGTCTTAGCCAATATTCATAAGTGTTTATAGGTGTTGGAGTGAGTGCCTTGGGAAGACAGAGGGTTGTCAATACAGTGCCACTTAAGAGTGCCCCAGCCGTAACTGGCGTTAATGTGATTACGACTCTGTTTATGTCATTAGGGTATTCACAGTCAGGGACTGCACAGGGGTGAAGGGTGAAGCGGGAGAGGACAGGTGGAAGAAGAGGGTGAGGAAGCAGCTCCTCTTTTTGTGTTTTTTAAATTCACTCTGCTGTACCTGACTTTCACCTGATTTAAAGGTCTAAATGGAATAAAAAAAAAGTTTTTGAACAAACGAACTAAAATCATTTGTTAGAGGCTCTTGAGTGTAGGAGTTGATGTATATTAAAACTAATATTCTGCTTGGGTTTTGTGCAGGGTGTCTGTTTTTATGTTATCACCTGAAAAACACCTGACTGTTTTAACAGTCGATACATCCGTGTGCATTTGTGGAGATACCTGATCGAGCAGCTGGCTGGCCTTGACCTTCCTACTCGCTCCTCTATCTTTCCCTCTCTGTCTGTCTTTTTTTTTGCCACAGCCACACACACATCAAGGCTCACACACTCACTTCTTTGTCCTGGGCCAGACTGGTTGTGGTGTGCTGAGCCACTGGCCGCAGACAAAAGGCTTGTTTGACCAACACTTGTTCCTGAGACAAAGCCGGATGCAGGAAATACCGTTTACCAAACAGAGAGCCAGCCAGGGAGTAGAACAGGCCTAATTCCCAGCTTTTTACAAGTCTGATGGGCCTGCAATGCTGGCTGGTGTTGGGAGTCACACATTAGAGGCTAACCAGTAACCACTACACACATCACAAAAATGGAGGACACGTAGAAAGAGGCACTAAGAAAAAGAAAGAATGGAAACCAAGGAGAGCAAAAGATGAGGAAAAAAGAGGTAGACTGTGCTGAGGAAAGCCTAGCTGGCATGAACAAGCAAAGGGAGGAAGCAGATCTCCAGATAAAAATCCATGGTGGTCTTCATGGGCCTGTACCTGGAATTAAGTAATCTGCTGGTTGTGCCTTTGTCTCTGATCAGACCTTCACACTTCTTACCTTTCCATTTCTCTTCTTGTTCTCCTGAAAGTTGATAAGAGGGACAGTGGAAATGAGGCTTCTCTCTGAGCCAGTAAGAAACCATTATGGACAGATGGCACACACACAAGGGCCAATGAATGCATACACCATACACAATAGACAACTGTTTGCGTGTGTGTGTGTGCATGTGGGTGTGAGTGCATGCACACTGGGGAAGTGTGTTTTTCATATGCATTTACATTTGCATTGCGTGTGAGTGTTTCTTTAATGGGCATCCATGCCCTTTGTTAATGAGTATGACCACATGACTGTGTCCATGTGTGCACGTGTCTGTGGGTGCATTTGTGAGTGTGTGCGTGTGTGTGTGTGTGGACATTAGTATGTAATACACTTGCTACAATCATTTCAAAATTAGCATCGCTCTGCGCTGTCTGTTTCCCTGCGTAACCTTACTCCCTTTGATCTTTTCTCGGCTGAACTGTATTTGAACTGACCATCCACCCACCCACCCTTCCATCCGTCCGTCCGTCCATTCCTCTATCCCTCCATCTATCCATCCATTCATCCATTCAGACTAAGCCCAGCTGAACAGCTCTGTGCTTGGGTGCGGCTCGGTCCGGCAGACCTTATAATAGGCTGGGCCAGCCGTGTGTCTGATGCAGATTATTATTTGCTTTCTGCTTAGCAGCGCCGTTGGTAGGCCGCATGCTGTTGTTTCTCATCCTTGTGTTAATGGTACAGTGAAAAGACCTTTGGGCTTCTAAGCTTAACCGGTCTAATTAAATGGACTATTGCTTATGTAAGCATCTGAGGAGATTATTTATTAAGTTGAGATACACTCCGCAGGATCAAATCACCATCAACAGAAGCCTAAACTCAATGGATTAAGTATTAAATAAAGAAGTTGAATCAAAGAGACTGCAAACTGCCAAGTGTCAGTTTAAGCACACATATCTAGGTACATAAGAAGACTTAATCAAGCAGGTATATTTTTGGACTCGGGCTATATCCCAGATGGGCGAGCGGTCTCTGAACACTTTAGAGGGGATATCTGAAAAGTGTTCTGTCAAAGAAAAGATACGTCTCAATAAACTGCAGCTTAAGAGGAGGAGAACAGAGAAAAATGGGCTAATGAAGAATATATGAGAATAAAATGAAATTCAGTTGAATTCAATAGAACACAATAAAACAGATATTTTGCCTTCTTTACTTTCTAAAATGCAGGCTGCAACATTCAGATGAGAGCATCTGCTGTCTTTCCTTACAAGCATCATCCCTGTTTGAAGTGCACAGACAAGAAAGCCTCCGTAAGACATGAGGCCAGCAGCCTGAGCTTCACTATCTCTGCATAGCTCAGCTTATGACAGGCTGGCGTTCCTGCAGAAAGGATGGAGGGGGACCAGGGAGGTCGACTAGCTGCACATTTCTGCATAAATCTCCAGATAGATAGCATCAGGAGAAGAGAAACAGGGGAGGGAGGCAGGCAAGCAGCGGAGGATGATAAGGCCCCCGGGGCAGGGCATTCGACACTGTCAAAACTGTTTCGTCTCCGGCTATTGGACGAGTGGAGCGCGTTATGAGCCTGCATACCATTTGCCAGGACGCGATTCGGCTTCAATGGAGCATAGAGGGCCCTGTATCTGACCTCCCAGCTATCCCCCTCTTCAGTCTGCGCAGACATGCAGGGAGCTGGACAGAACAGCACAAACACCGCATGGAGAAAGACGATGAGGATTTGGAGTGAACACATTACACTCACATTACTGTAATGCTCAGAGAAAAAACCCTGCTAATCAACTTTATGGATTAATATTGTGAGAAACATGAGACACTGATAGAATCACAAAAAGCAAATATGTCAATCTTGGGTTTTTGTTGTTGTTTTTTTTAGGTCACATACAAGAAATAAATGCACCAAACTCTAAAGCAAAGTGCACTGGTAAAAGAGAGCAGGATTCCCAAATCAAAGCTCACACATGGCAATGGGTCTGACACTAAACGGGACAATCATTAAACACCATGATGTTGTGACTTTAAATATGGACATCAATAGAAATTGTGAAGAAAATAACAAACAAAACTGCAAACTATCAGCTTCACAAGACTAACATGTCAGGGCTGTCTTTTGTAAATCAACTGTATCAAAGGCTTAAACACAAAGACATTTTATCTTTTTTCCTTCTGTGAAGCCACATTTAGGCAAGACCAAAGAATTTTTTTTTTTTGTGCTCTATTTACATCTAACAAAATAGCTTTATTATGACTCCTTGGAAGGGGCACAACACTAGCCATGTTACTGCACCCTTGGATCAACTATGAATTAATTGTCTTGCTTAAACACACTTCAGTAGGACAATAGAGTTCTAGAAAGTCAAATGCAATATGGACTCGTACAGCCTCCAATACATAAGAACAAGATGCTTTAGTTCCTGAGTAGCATCTGTATGAAGCAGTCTAACAAAAACTGAAAACCTTGAAAAACAAAAGGACACAATTAGATTTTTTTACCTTTTGACCCAAATTTTGTTAGTCTTTTCTATCATTTTTTTCCTGCTGTGCATTTGGCCTGGTATTTAAGCCACAAGAAGACTTAATAAATGACTAACAAGAGGGCAGAAACTATAGTATATGACAATATTACTACTTATCACACAGAATGTGCTTTAGAAGAACAACAGTGTGTACATGCACAGATAAAGCATGCACATACGTACACAAAAAGCAATATTTAATGCACCATGTTCCCAATACATTCCCTCACAGGCACTTTTAATAGATGTGCCTTGTCTCTAACCCCTGCTGAGGCTTTGAGCACGGTGTTGACACTGCAGAAATAGTCACTTTTGGAGTATTACAGGTTATCATTAAATGGGAGAAAACCACATGACAGAATTGGCCTTTGCATTCATATTAGCAAATTGAAGAATTTTGTTGCAGTACAGGTCACCATTTCACTCCGAATCATTTCTAAGGCTCAGAGACCTCCTGATGTTCTCAAACCAGGAGAAAATTAAGTTCTACTTGAGACCGGTCGTCTGTTTGGGGCCCTGTGATGGATTACATAGTTACTGCTTTACCACTGACTTAACTACTATCTTAAAAAGAAATGGTTGTTTTTTTTCTGATATTTATTTACCTATTTTTCATTGTTTTGGCAGAAATTTTAAGTGGTTCAGAGGTGGGCGGCTGTGGGGCAAAAATGCAAAGAAAAAAAAACATTATGTTAATGTAATGTTTACTGTGCTTCCTTACTTTTAAAATAAATATAATCAATTAATCAGAAAAAGTAAATGAATTGACAAACATGAATAAAGTGCTAAAAAGTAGAGATTAAACAAAAAGTAGTAGAAAGTTTAAAAAAAAAGTCAGTGGGTAGTGGGCAGTGTTAACAGAAAGATAGCCAGAGAGCAAGTGAATGAGAGAGAGAAGAAAAGTTAAAGAGGAAGAGTGGGCAGTGAGGGTGAGAGACTGCTCCTGATCTACAGGCACAGACCTGCAGTCGGGGTATCTCTGAGCTGACGAAAGTCGAGACACACACACACACACACACAGAGAGAGAGAGAGAGAGAGAGAGAGAGAGAGAGCGTCTGGTTGGATTGTGTAAACACTTCAGCCTGTCTGGAAGAAAGAGTCATTCCCTCTCTCTCCCTCTTGCTCTCTGTCCCTCATGCAGCCTGCATGCTCCTTTGTTACCCCTCCTTCATTCGGGCTTTTTCCTTAACGCACTCTGATGACAGCACTGAGAAAGGTTAAAGCGAGTCCATCTTGCACAATCAAACACACACACACACACACACACTCACCCTTTTCTTTTACCTCTGAAATACTCTACCCTTGACCAATGACAGACGCACAAACAGTTTCTCTAAATTTTTCTTTTCTTAAGCTCAGGGGGACACTACCTTTGGCTGTAAACACCTGTGCCACGATACACCTCTCATCTTCTCCACCCACTCATTTAGAGCCAGGCAGATCTCGAAAACCATCCATCAGGCCAGAGAGTACAAATCTTATTTTTTCCCATCTTTGCCTGGGGTGCTCCGTCACTGTAAATAATATTTCCAGAGAAAACGAGACACACAGAATGGGCAAAGGAAAAAGAGACGGGGCAAAACAGAGAAAGATACTCATCATTATGTTAATCTCTGTGGGACGGCACTGAAGGAGAGTTTGGGCTTCCAGACGCACTTTGATCACCAGTGAAATACCACATTTTCATGTTCAAGTGGAGGAAGGGAACTTTTATGAAACATGAAATTACCGATAATGTAACCTCAGTTGTTTGTTCCTGAACACGCTCGCAGTAGCCCCGGAAGCTGTCAAGCATGGGCCATCATGTAGATACCAGTGAAACAAGGGCTGATTTAAACATGCAGTTATTTTTCACCCGGTCCTACCACCCCAGGGTGAGAGGACCAGGGCATGTGAGCTTGGGCCAACCGTAGCAGCTCGTTATGCATACGAGCCTCGGGGCATTGTGGAGGGACATGGCACTTTAAAACAAGAGGGCCAGTGTGTTGGAGTGTCCCATGGCCCGGAGCGGTGGAGGATGAGGGTTTAACACGCGTCCCATCTGCTGTGTGTGACTGTGCACACGGTGGTCGAGTGGTTAAGGAAGCATCAATAGCCGGACTCTTTAGATCGAGGGGTATCTCAAGGTCAGATGTAGCTTGCAAATCCATTTTTCTCTGTAACAGAGTACCAGGAAGTAGGGATAGATGCGCTTATACATGTGGAGAGTCTTGGATGAAAACTGATTAATTTTTAAATGCTGGAAATATATCACACATCCTCATTTAACTCTGTTAAATTCACTAAAATGTCATAGCTTGTAGAGCTTAAGACATGAAGTTCCCTGATCCTTTAATAAGGACATGGCCACTAAAGTGAGACCTTAATGCCCCAACCCACCAACATTCATCCATCCAACCCTTTCGTTCCCTGAATTATTAATTCATTGTGGAGAAAACAGTGCTGGGCCACTTCTCAACCCCAAATGCTCTCCAAATCCTGATTAAAATTGCAAAATGGCCTCCTGTTCAGTCCTAATTCAACCCCTTCAAGACATCCCCACAGAAGAAGGAAGCGACATGGCAGAGCGAGGACATGGTCAGATGCCCAAACTGACCTACAAATATTTCCTCACGGCTCCTCTGCTCTCTGCTGGAAGTTGACATTAATACTGCTCGGACTACCCAGGCTTAATACCAACCAGGCCACACCTTAATGACATTATGTTTTGGAGAAATTCCCCAAACAAATGGTTACCAAATTAAATGAGTCATGGCTGCATTTAACAACACAGGTCAAAATATTGTTTTCCAGTGACACAAGATCGTACTTTATTTGCTACAAAAAAAAGGCTGTAAGGTTAAAACAGGGTGAAGGCAACCCGTTAATACCTACAGGTATGGTTTACCATCAATAACAGCCTGTAAGATGGATGGGCCATATGCTTGGCAACGGCAGGCCACGCTCCACACAATTCTTCATCTCTGAGGCTTGCCGTACCAGATTCCTGCCTACTAATTGAAAACATGTGGTCTGATCAGCCACTAAAGCAATGCAAGAGAAAAATGGTGGACAATAGGACCTTATGCAGTCCAGGAAGGCAACACACAGAGCCGTAGTCCTCAATCTTCTGCAGTTTCAGATGGCAAACTCTACATTTATATCAGTGACATGCCTGGAAGGCCTTATAAGAGCCATTTAAAGCCATAGTTAGCACAGCTATCTGTGTCTTTACAGTTGCTTCCTACGCAGACCCTCACTGTCACTGGTCTGTTAAAAATACAGCATGTGGACCCTTCCACTTATTCTCCCTAGAGGTGTGTCAGGAACATGCTTAGGTCCAAGCAGTAGCGAGCGTGATATTAATTAAGGTAGCCAACCTGTAGGTTCCTTTGTGCCCAGCTGTAGAGCATAAATCAGGCTTTTAACGAGGCTCGAGCCCTAAGATCTCAAACCGTGCTGGAATGCTACCTGCACAGCCATGCCAAAAATCTGTCTGGGTCTAGGGCTCCTATAGATCACTATGTTTATAATGGGGGCTATAGCCACCTACCCTGGGGAGGAAGGGAGGGAGGGCTGAGCAGAGGAGCAGAAAAGGAGGGTGGCAAAAGGGGGGCAAGAGCTATTTCTATTGGGTCATCAGGTTTAAGTAAACATGTGTGGTGTTGCTGTGTACGTGTGAAATTTTGCATGTGTGTTGCATACATGCATATGTGCGGCATCACAACAATTCCTCTTGTTTTTATGAGAACACTCTATATATATATACATATATATATATATATATATATATGTATAGAAAAAAAGGTGACCATGGAAAGATTATTAGACAGACAGAGCTAATAAGAGAAAAATAGACTTAAGGCAAACAAGGAGGAAGATGGTAATGGGAAAAAAAAACTTCCCAGTGATTCAGCAACAGTCAAGAAATCTACAGATAAAAAGAAACAATAAATTCCTCCCTCCTGACATAGTTGATAGAAAAGCTAAAAAAAAGTTTAAACCCTGAAAGAGTTGATGAACAGGATATGTTGAGAAATCCTGTCTTGAAAATCCTTTGGTGACAGAAGGATTGATTGATTTACAGACAGCTGAAGGACAGGACGCATTCGCATGTAGAGACTGACTGACTGACTGACTGGCTGACTGACTGACTGACTGACTGAGGCTGACTCACTGATGGCACACTGAGTCCTTCTCAAGTCATCGTTTCTGCACAGAAAGGTTCCTCAAACGACTGGACGTGCAGCCAATTCAAGCATGATGCAAATACACATTTACACTCACAAAACCACATTATGTAGCCGCACAAAGGAGTCAGAACTCTGCTAAAGCAATGTGTTAAGCTGCGCTACAGTTTATTGTCCTATGCATTAACGGTACAGCAGTGCCTACACTCTGGAAAGCTTACCAGCTAACTGACCGCATATAAATAAAGTCAGCCTGGAAGTGCGGAAATTTGGATTAATGGCTGATCAGGGGATGGGTAGAGCTTGTTTCTCAGGCTGCACTCCACAGCCACACCTGAGATTTATGAGCCAGATGTTTGTGCCATTGCTTCTCAAACAGACTATAAAACTTCATTTACAGAGGGCAGCAGTGGAGTCTCACAGTAAAGCATCGCCGACATGCTTACATTTTGCTGCGCTGATCCAAATGCCAGCTTCAGATAATTAAAAAATTTAATTAACAAACGGCTGTCATTTGAATTGAATTGAATTGGTAATACTTGTGGACTTGTGTTTTCTCTCTCGCTCTCTCTCTCTCTCTCTTTTTTTCTCTCCTTTCTTCTTTTCTTCTGTCACTCACACGGTGACAGCTTTGTCAAGAATGTGGCTCCACTCCTTGCCAGCACAAATTCAGGTTCTCAAGATCCACCCTGTCATTTTTAAAGGGACTGACATCGACCCCGGGGCTTTGACCCCAGTAGACTGCTTATGTTGCATTTTCGAGAGATGAACTTTGTAGTTTTGTGCAAGGTCAAACTGTAAAGATCCTACTAGCTTATTTCATACATGTCAAGCTGATATGGTGCAGGTCTACAGACAAACCGCTTCAGAGACAATCCAGCAGCTATCTAATGTACCTTTGACACTGAGGTAAAGATATATAAACGCATAAAAAGATATGTTTGCTCTTAAAACACATGGCCTTCATTGCTCTCGTCCGGTTTCATCACCTTTGCAGTACACAGAGGGGTAGCTGATGAAAAGAGGAATTAAGGGCAGTGAGAGAACAAGGAGATTATCTGAAGAGGAAGGGGTGTAGTTGAAGGGTGTCAAGAATGGTGTAAAAAGCTGTGGAGAGGGGAAGAAGGGAAAAACAAAAGAGTGGTGGACAGCTTTACACTGCAGCACCCCATTCTAGATTACATTAGTGGCAGCTGCTTCCTTTGTGTGGTTTTATGGCCTGGCCCAGAGAAAAAGCTGCTAAAATTTCATTTAATCTGCTGCAGAAACTCACGTGTCTGTAAGCCACTCAAGCAAGGAGCCTAAAAGCACCATGCTCTCAGATGTCGGAGGCAAAATAATGCTAATAATATCTCTGTACGTGGCCATACAGGCAAACATTTTGTGTAACCAAAGAAGACTTGCCTGTACCAACGATGCATGGGAAACCGGCCCGCTCTCCGAGTCCAGGGGCAGGCCCTTAATAGCGGGTAGGGAGACAGACAGCATCCCCCCTTCTTCCCTCCTTCTCTAACGCTTTATCTCCACCTCCCGTTCATCCGTCCTAGTCATTAGCTTATGTTAATCACTAAAACTACCGGGAGTGACACTCAATTCGATTTAGTATGCCACTATACTTAACAACAGATGACAACGCAGCTGCTACAATATAGCTGATTTATTATGGCAAGCTAATTGCATGGGCCTATATTTTGTGCTAATTTGTTTAAGTTGACCACACTCTCAGGCAGTGATGCATACAGTGTGTGATAAAAAAGAAAACTCCATTCTCATACTACTTTTTATTTTAAACATTTCCTTTTAACAAGACCAAAATCCATTTCTGCAAATTCAGTACATTCTCTCACTCATTTACTGCTTTTCTTGTGGACAATAACTTACTCAGTAACTTACTTATTTTTACTGCATCATGTTCAAATCTGCTTTGTAAGAACAATATTTTTACACTAAAAACTCTGGGCAAAGGCCTGCAAATTGCTTTTCCAAAAATCTGAGTCTATAAAAGAGGCCAAAGTCTAATAGGATCTAAGCCACAATCAAAATGAGCCAAAAAGTGGAAATGCCAGCATTATCCTATAAAAACAAATGCTATATCTCAACTGCCTACTCCATATCCTGCGCGTTAAGACTCAGATACCTAAAAGTAAACACAAAAAAAGCCCCACAACATTTGGCTGGCTGTATTAGCCTGACACAGGGACGGAGCTTTGACAGCAGTGGTAACTGACAGAAAGCAGCAGTACAGGCAGTGGTTAGGGGCAGCTTCCTTCCTGGGCTTTGGGTTCACAAAGCAACATGTCCACATACGTCCAAACACATTTTATTCAGATAAACTGAAGGGAAGGAGGGGGGTGTAAGTGGCTATTTTGCCTTGTGATGCCACTGCTGTAGCTTAAGGCAAGGAGATGAGGGAGAAGGAGGAGATACAAGGGGCCTCTTCCCTTCGACCTCTGAGATAATAAGATGGCAGGAGTGAGGACAACCAGGGGGATAAGGGAGGAAGGGAAAACTATATGCGGCCAGAAAAGAGCCAAAACAAGGGGAAGGGTCTGTCTGAACCAGATCCCCACTCCCTCAGTCTGCATGGGGCACATCACAGATGACGAAAGAGAGCGAGTGACTCTTTATCCCACAGGAGCTGTTCTCGCTTTCACACTGCTCATCCTCTCAGGTTTGGCTTAGGCTTGAGAGACTGACATAAGCATGTGTGGATAATGACAGTGAAGTACGACCACTGCAAGAATCAGAAAAGATGTCAAACTCCTTTTTCTTTGTCTTGCAAGATAGAAGGTTTTTGTCTTCATTTAAATTAACACAACTCTTAGAATTACTGTAATGCCAAATGCATTTTTATGCAACTTGATGAGCAAAATCTGTTCTTTTAAAAAGAGCACATTTTGCTACAATGACTGTTCTTCCAAAAATGTCAATTTTTTTAACGTCTCGCTTAGAGATGCTGCATAGTTTAATCAGAAACTGAGCTGAGTTAAACATAAATTGCTCAGAAGACGCTTTGAAAAAAAACACACTCTGTAACCGCTGAGAACAATTAAAAAAAAACATGCCTGCTCAGACAAAAATATGCTAATAGACATTCACCCTTAGCTTTCCCATGTAAAAACAGTGTTAACAAAATGCAACCAAGAAAAGAGAGAAAAAGAAAAAAATTCAAAGGAAAAGTGACAAATGAGTGTTAATGAAGACACAGCAAGCTGTAGAGGGGGGGAGGCAGAGGAGATGGGCGAAAGGCAAATTAACCTTTTTAATTGGAGAGTGGTAGTCCTCTTTGGACCCTGCAGTTGGATCCAGAGTGCTGACAGATGATGAGAGGAAAATGGCAGGCCTATTACAGGCAATCTGGCCCTGCAACTTGGCAGACCACAGCAGTACCAGAGCCTGGGGAGAGCAGGGCATGTCCAGCATGGAAAGCATTCCCTGCCAGACCGCTCGCTGGCAGAGACAGGCTTGCCTCAATAAAGGTATAAATAGAGAATGGTTATCTTGGCACTTTGAACTACCGGGTGAAGGGTTGTCATAAGAGAGTCTGGTTTCTTGTCTGATAACAAAATATTACCTGGTCAAAAACAGGAGAGGAGTTTTTCTAAATGAAAGTGAGAAGGAGAACCAGCCTAACAGGTAGGAGCAGGAAGAGTGGACAGGGAGAGAGGTGTGGGGATAAAGAATTGCACTGAAAAAATTCACACACCATTTAGGTTCAAATTACTTTTTTACGCATGTACACACACACACAAACACACACTTTCAAACCCAGTGCATCTGCCCGGTTTTCACCGAGGAGCCAGATGCAAGAGAAAGACATCAGAGAGGATAACTTCCTGTCTGTCTGTGTGTCTGGATGCGAGAGCCATGTTTATGTCTGGGGATACAAGGAAAACAAACATCAAGGTCAGAGAGGCTGGAGTCTGTCCAAGCGATAGATAGCCGCTTCTTAACAGAGCTGCGGGCCTGTTTTAACATACAGCCCCCCAAGGGGACACCAGGATTTAAACAGAACCTTTAGGTGGGATTTCATGTTGAATATCTGGCCCTCCACACTCCTGGAGTTATTTCCCAAGCTGAGGACTTTTTACCTGACATCTGACAGACACTTGTGGCTGAACAGCACAAATCATGTCATTGTAAAAGACAGAAATATATCTTGGGCTTGTCTTTTCTTTTCTTTTTCTTCAAATTTGATCTAAAAAGCATTACTCTAAAATTCAGTCAAACTTAATTTAATGTCATGTATTCCAAAGTAAATGACAACCACCTCATTCATTGTCTCACTGTCCGGCAGACAGTTGATATAAACATAATCCTGATGCCTTGCGTGTACTGCTGACCCCATTAGCCAGACGTCCATGGGCATCTCTAGGTCATCCCCACTGAGACAAAGAATTACCAACCCTGACCTCCGTTTTTCTTCTACCTGCCTCCAATCCACACCTTTTCTTTTCCTGTCCCGCTCTTTGTCCATCTGTCTTGCATTATGTATTTTAATGCATTTTGAATAAGGCAAAGACAACTTCGAGCAAACAAAGATGCTTTTAAGCTCATCATGCAAAGTGATCCAAGAGTTGCTACATGGAGCTGTGAAAGTCAATAAAGTCTCACACTCTTCAGACGTATATGCCCGTGTGCAAGCTTACACACACCCACACACTCTGTGCCCCTCCATCAGCATCCTCTGCATCACAAGCACACACACACAAAAAGTCTCACTTGGAAATTTTCACTCACGCTCTCTGTCTTTGTATCTGCCTCTGTCCATAAACACGCACACGCACACACACACACGAACACACCAGACACATGGCCGAAGGGAGCAGACTACCATCTGGGAGTAGTGGCCGGCTTTGTCTGGGGGGGTGAAAGCGCCAATACGACCCCCCTTTAACACACTCGCACACACACATTAAAAACCATACACACAACCCTTGCACGGCCCCCGTCACCCTCCCCATCCAACTGCTCTAAGTGTGAGAGCTCTTCTCATACAATCTGCACATATACATATGCAAATTTGCAGGGGGGCATTATAAAAACAGCCATCGTCACACACACACACACACACTCACACACACAGACAGAAGCAAGATATTTTGTTGGCTTCGGCACCAAAGTAGCCAACGCAAGAGTTTTGGAAAAGCAAACGTGTTTCTGAGAAATAGAGCAAGAGCTGGAGGGCTGGAAGAAAAGAGCACATGAAAAGGAAAGATGAAAAGAAGAACCTTCTTTATAAATAACAAATTAATGTGAGCATGTGTGAAATACATGCAAATGGGATTGCATGCATTTACATGGAGACACATATAAACACGTGCACACACAGACACGCAAACATACATTATCCATGTTTGCCCTGCAGCACGCATGTGATGAATTTTTTACATAAAAACTCACTCCATCAATTGACACAAGATTTATTACAACTGTCGTTATATTCAGCATCGCAAACAATAACCACGATGCTCAAAGCTTTGCTTGATTTCTGAAGGTTTAGACATAGTGTGTTATTCTATAGGTGTTGGGTAGAGCTTACTGTTGAAAAGGGTTTTAAAAGGTAGATATTTAAAGTGCTGCTATTATGTGATATCTTTTTTTCATCTCTGTGATTTTTTGTGATATTTTTTCTTTAACGAAATTTGCAAAATTGTTCAGCACATCAATATCACTTTACGTCTTTAAAGAAACAGTAAGCCTAGGGATCTGACCAAGCATTTCGTGCTTACTTTTGATATTTGACACCTTTCTATGCCTAGACCTTGCCCCAGTGTACAAATGAGTAGACACTTACACACATTCATCACAGGTTTGCAGCACAAATGTATACCAAACTTCAAAGTATCAAGGTAAATTAATAATATGAAGATATTTGATACAAGATGAATCAGCTGCTCTGTGGCTGCATATGGACTTGAAGTCTTTTATCTCGTGTCTATTTGTCACAATAAGAGACCACAAGGCGCTGAGCAAGGACAGAAAGACGCAGAGCAAAGGGTGAGACAGCCAGAGACAGAGAGAGTGAGAGAGAAAGACACCTGCAGGGCTGGCTGCAAAGCTGACACCAAATCCTCTCCTGTTCTTACATAAACCTCAGCATAGCGTCACACATAAGCTTTCACACAAGTTTCACACTTTTCAACAAATCAGGTTTCTCACCTGAGAGGTTCAGGGTCACTTTTGCTTTTGTCAAAATCACACTTTTTCCCCTTTTACTTAATATTGTAACCATGTGCGTGTCCAAAAATGTAAATATTAAAAATCAATCACAGAAACACTTTAATCAAGATGACAGAGCGATAGCCACAGCCTGAACGAGGACTTAAATTAAGAATTTCTACAGTCCTGCAGTGATAAAATCTCGGTTCCTCAAATTCTTTAGATGTTCATGATGTGACAGAGCTTTCTGATCTGCCATCTCGAGGCAGGGTTTGTGTGTGTGAGCTGAAAGCATTTGAAGTGGAATGTTGAACAGCCTGCTCTCAGAACTCAAGGGACACATCCGAGTTGTAATTAGGAGAGGAGCTGCGTCCATATTTTATCTGTGCACGCATGCAAACACATTCACAAACATGATTTCCATTACTGCTGCATGAGAACATATATGATGAATAGATCCACGGGTATATTCATGCACCTAAAGCTGACACAAATAGAAATTTTCTGGTCCACTCAGCACGGGAGTCCATTATGTGCATCTTCCATATCAAATTCTCTCCTCCAGTTTTCAACACTCTCATGTTTTCTGTAATGTTTTCAGTACACAATAGCAGTGGTGGTGTTAAGCTCATGTTGCCCCATCAAGAGGAGAGCACCAACAACAACCAAACACTTTTCCCTCCTCTTCCCACCCTGCTTACGACCGGATCCTTTCGTCCCTCACTTTGTTCCCACGCTCTCTCTCTTCTTTTCTCTCTCCACTGCATTGTCCTGTGCCCTCAGGTTAGAGGTTCTCTCTGCTTCCTCCTCTAAAGCCTGACAAACAGAGAAGGAGGACGAGATGAGGCGAGCTGGTGAGAGAGAGAGAGAGAGAGAGAGAGAGAGAGAGGAGGGCCGGGCGACGAGGCCTGTCCGTCGGCCTCCTTCGGCCTGGCTGGCTAACCGGTCTGAACTGGTTCTGACATAGGTGAACCAAAGACGTGTCCTCTTGCCTCTGGACAAAAAAGAAGCACGGTGGCATTCCATCCACAGTCAGCAGGTACCAGGGAAGAGTGCATCCATGTGTGTGTGTGTATGTGCATGTGTGTGTGCGCCCGTCTCCCAAGACCTTTGAGGCCTGGACCATTGCCAAGTTCATCTGTTAATGGACAGCTACTAGGAGAGCTGCCCCATCCCCCTCTTTCCCTCCTCTCTGTCTCTCCAGCAGCCATGCCTGCTCACGAACCCCCTTAACCTCCCCAACCCCCAGTCAGGCCTGCCCAGATACAGACCCTCGCTCTCCCTCTCCCTCCTCCTCCTCCTCCTCCTCCTCCTCCTCCTCCATTCCCTTTCTCTCCCTTCCCCTTAAAGCTATATCATTCCCTTTCTCCTCCTCCTCCTCGTCCTCCTCACTGCCCCCCAACACTCTGTGCTTCTCCTATTCAAGATAAACAGAGTGCTTCAAGTTCAGGGGACACCCTGGGACCCTTTAACAAAGCCATCTATCATGCTGTCTGCCTGAGACTCCTTTGGCCATAGCGGACTCTGCTGCTGCTGCTACATCTCTCTCTCAATCTGTATGTGTGTGTGTGAGTGTGTGTGTGTGTGTGTGTGTGAGTGTGAGCATACACAGACTGGACACAGACCAGCCAAAGAGCCTGATCCTGAGCTGGACAATTTTTCCATTGTGTTTGTGGCCCCTCCTGGCCCCTCTAAGACCAGAGCAAAGACAGACCCCTCTCCTCCTCCTCTGCTAGTGCAGCTCCCCCACCCCCCCACCCCCCAATGTTAAAACCAGACAAACTCATGACGAGAAAGAATGCCATGGGTTGAAGAACAGCATGCACGCGTAGGCCACTTTCTCTCCACACCTCGGAGACGGACCACGCTGACCCCTCTCCGATTCCCCTGAAGTCAAACTGTGGGACGATTAACCAAACTGTCAACAGCTTAATAGTCTGGGAAGAAGAGACTGACAGTACGCCCAGGAGCCGTGTGTAAACACTATGGAGATTATGAATGATACACGAGAGCGAGAGGAAGAGAGAGAGGGAGAGAGAAAAACAGAGAGAAGCCCCTCTTATACACAGATCATGCAACATTTATGGGTTCACCTATGTAGGTAGCCTTTTTTGGAATTCGAACACAACTCTGCTGCTTAGAAATATTTCTTGGCAGGTGTTTACCCAAGTGATGTGGTGTCCAATTCATTATTTCTTGCTCATTACAGGTGGCAGCAATATTAACACAGCCCTGGTCTGACTCATCAGATGAAGACACTGTGGGTGTAAGTCTGCCATTGGGCACCTATTTAAGTCGGTCTTCTCCTCCCCTTCCTCTATTCGTATGATACTATTCTGCATGGACACTGTTGCTGCATCTTGGCTTAGCGCCACCAAGTTTTAAGAAAAACAAACAAGTCAAAACCAATTTTTCCTTACAGCAGAATGATAATTGCAGCCAGACCTTTGTTGAGCGCTGTCATAGTGTTGTGGAGATAGGGCTCGCTTTGCAAAACTAAAACAGCACCAAGTTTGAAAATGAGGACACGACAGAGGAGGAGCATGATGAATTGTCACACACAGTAACTTAATGACATAAACTTAAATAAGGGATATAAAGTCAGTTGCAGTGTTTTATGCACTACTTCCTAGAGCAGTTGCCTCTGTTTAAACAGCCCTACTGTCCTTCCTTCATGAATGTTACAATGCGCTCTGGTCACTTTAAAAGCTATTGTTTGAGGGGCTGTTGATCCGCTTTGCTTTAAACTACTAATTACCTGTCTGCCCAGTTTATATAAATAAAAGCAGACATGATGTTTTTTTTCCATTTGTTTTGCAATTAAATGACAAACACTACCATATTAGAGAACACAACATTTAATTCTATCATATGTGGAGATGGTGTAGCTCTATGCGGATTGTCCAGTGGCAACAATAGATGTTCTTTTTGCAATTCAGCATTTATTTTATATGTCCTCAAATTAAAATGCTTGCTGCTGTGGCTTTGTTTTGACACAACAAAAAATCCTATAAACAGCTGAAGTTTTCAACATGCAGAAATGACACCAGTTCCTTTCCCACAAAGCAACGGTAATGACTATAGCCCGAATATTTACTAATAAAGGTGCATGCTGTAAAGAGCAAGAGAGTTTCCTGGCTGTGACAAGGGACTAGCTAGCACTCACGTCGTGGTCACAAAAAAATTCACTCTCTCCTCCTTCCTCTTTCACTTCCCCTCTTCCTCTTCTTTCTGCCTGTCCTCGTGTCTCTCTCCAGCACACAGCAGCTCCAAAAGCTCAGCAGCTGCTGTGGAGAAGGGGACCGGCCTGCCGGTTTTAGAGTGCTAAATTATCCATTAGATGTTATCAAGTTGTAGCAGAGCGATGCCATTCTGCTAGGAGCCATCAATCTTTCATAAGTCCCAGGCACGGTGTGCATTGGGATGAACCTCCCCACCACTCCAAGCACACCACCCACCCCATCCAACTCACTGAACTGCACGCAAACTTGGACATGTACACACAGTCAGGCAGGAATCCACGCACACAGTCAACAAATACACATGCTGACATAAATGCAGCCAGGTACACGCTCTTGCACTCAAGCTCTGCAGAAGCAAGCTTGTTTAGGGAACATCCAGTTCAACGTCTCTTGTCTTGTGTCTTTTATCCCTCTCTAGCTCGTCCCACTCCCCTCCCTAAACAGAACTAACATTTTTTGAGCCAAGCATCAAAATTTATGCTGCCTAAACTGTGTTGCACTACCCCACACACCACCTTCCCTTGCATGCTCTTCCTTTTTTCTCTCCTCCACATTTCTCCCTCCCTCCCTCTGCTTCTTGCCGTGGCCTGGCAGGCAAGCAGGGCAGACATGTTCAGAATGCGCTGCGGTAATGGGCTAATCAAAAATGCAAAACAATTGGCAATTACCGCACGGGGCCCTAATGGTCATTAGAATTTACAACAAGGTAATGAACTGAGAGTCAGCTCAGTCCATGCATATTCATAAAGCAATCAGGCCTTTGAAGATTAAAGAAGCGCTTCAAATTTAAATGAGGGCGCCAGCATGTTATCAGTGAGATTCAGCCTGCAAAAGTAAAGGGTGCCTGGGACAGGAGTGTGCATTTATGAGTGCGTGTGTCTGTGCGCTTTGAGGGTTGGGGGTCAGTTTGGTGTGGGGGATGGAGTGGAGGTGTAAGTATGTGTATGTGCATGCATCCCTGCAAAAATGATGACGGCGTGTGTCGTTCAATTGCTGTTCCAAATCGTGCCTGCATGCTTTTGTGCAAAGCAACTATAGCACACCAATACCATCATCTAGCCTAAAGTGATTCTAATTACCAAATTAACACTCTCTTAAAAATGAATGAGGCCCTTATCTTCTGATCATCGTTTTAAAAGACATGGGATTTGAATCTAAGATCAAATGTACAGTTAACTTGAGCTATTAGGAGGGAATGAGCTTTTGAACACAAAACCCTCCGAGGATTATAGCAAACTATTAGTATATATTTCTGAAAAAAGTGCAGCGGCAGGCATAGTTTGCATGCACATGTCCATGCTTAAGCAGTCTGGCATACAAACACACACACACACACACACAAACAGATGACAGTGAGTTTTCACAAGTGTAACGTCAGATACAGGGGCCATCTCAGTGCTGTATCTCTATGGTTGAGATAAGACTGGCGAGACACAGCTGTAGACGACCACCCATCGACGTACAAAGGGTACAAACTGATTCGCACACACCCATGTGCAGACATGCACATTCTGGAAGACCAAGCCCAGGGCTGGGACCTGCAGAGGGACAGATAGTAGAGGAAGACAGATAGTGACCAGGATCAGTGGGTTCACGTCCCGATCATCATGGCTCTCTCATGGCCTCAGAATTATCACCATGGGTGTGAGAAAGTCACAGCAATGGTCCTTCACCACTGCAGCTTTAAACACTACAGTCACAATAGGAAGCGCAGAGGTTGAACTGACATACTGAAGTGATACAGGATGTGATAATGCAAAACAGACTCTGTGTGACACACACAAAAAGTCATATCAATCATTTACTTGAATAAGAACTTAAAGTAAAAAAAGGGTTAATTTTCTAAGAATTAATGAGATTTATCTTATTTAAAACTCATTCTCATTCTAACCCCAAACTAACCCGCCAACTTACCAAAATACCACTTCTGTCCCTTTTGCTCTCATCTGCCACTTCCTGAGCTACAGCTGTATCAAAGACACTTTTTTCTTCTCTGTTTCTGTTCTGTCTAAAAATAAAGTCATTAACCTGCAGGTGGTGAAGCCGGCAGCTTGCATGACAGGCCCTGACGCTGTCAGATGACCCTTGACCCTGTGATGTGACTGCCTGCCACGCTATTGACAGGACAGAGGCAGGACACGCTTATTTCTGAGAATACTTTTTCATCCCATGTGATGCGGCCCTGGACAAACAAGGTTGTTTCTGTCATATAGCTTCGTTTGACAGTAGGTAGAGGGGATAGAAAGAGGCAGCTAATGTGTGTGTCTGCGTCTGTGTGCGTGAGTGTGTGTGTGTGCATGTGTGTGTATGTCTGCGTCTGTGTACTTGTGTGTCCTCTGGCTTGCTCTGCAGCCAAATCAGTGAGAGTGAGAATGAGCTCTAGAGTGGATGTTGGAAGCCTTTAAGAGGTGCAGACGCGCTAATGTAGCCAAAACTTAGCGTTTTCAGTCCCTCGAGACAAACTACTGGAGCGATGCATGGAGAGAGAGCACGGGTGAGAGAGGGAGTAAAAATGATAGACTGAAAAGGGGAGGAGAGAGAGAAAAAAATGCAACAAGAGTGGGAAAACAGAGGGGAGGGAGGCTAAAATAAGTATCATATGTTTCTGACAGATCTCGTCAACTCACAACACATCACAGGGCCTCTTCAACAACACATTTATTATAGACAAAACACAGGTTCACAGGAGGGGGTTTACACCGTGAGCGTGTGCGTGTGTCAGTGTGTGTGTGTGCATCTGTAAAACGGGTGCGGGAAGCATTGTTGTGTTCATAAAACAGGTGTGTGTCTGTGTACATTTGTGGGTGGACGGGGGGGGGCATGTATTTGTGCTAGCCTTTTTCTACGTGTGTGTGTGTCCATATATGTGTGTGTGTGTGTTTGTGCATACTTGGACTAGCCTCCACCTGAATAGCCCCAAGCTATGGTACCGAGGTTGTTAGAAGACAAACAGAGACACAGGAAGCTCAGGCCAGGAGCCCTGAGGACAGCTCACACACACACACACACACATACAAGCCTTTATGGCCAACAGTGCACTGTCGGTTGTGGCTATCTAAAAGGGGGCTT
>JAPZDV010000020.1:20896179-20921549 GCA_029814665.1 Acanthurus lineatus | reverse complement strand
ACGCGAAGTCCACTGTAGGTGAATGTGTAACGACGCCTTGTTCCCCTGTTGGATAGAAACGCAAGTGCACACACACAAACACACACACTCACACCCTTAAGTGCTCGTAGTCACGCACACACTCTCGTTGTCAGTCACACACATAGCAGCCGCCTCACTGTAAGTCCTGTTTCTGAAACCCACAAAACACTGCTTTAACACACAGATACACCTCCTACCTCCCTCTTTTACACACTCACGCACACACAGTAAGGGCCCAGCCCGTCCCTGAGGCCCTGCGCTGTGTGCCAAGTCTGGCCTGGCATGGTCCACAGAGGGGTGTCCTCAGGCGAGGCTTGCCAAGTCAAAGACCCTTTCATGTTCAGCCCGCACGCCCAGAGTAGTAAAGCTTTAACAAACAGCCCGACACACACATAACAAACACACACATACACACTCCGTCTCTCTCACACACACAACAAGGAAAGCTTTAAACAGCTTAAGTGGTCAAAACAACACTATATACACACACATATGTGATCACATATGCACATACATTAGCTTACAGTGCATCCACACTTTAGATGTAAACATCCACAAGAGTTCGGTACTCGAATGCAGCCAGAACCACTAACACTCAGTCCAACAACAAAGGCTGACGAATCTCCGCCGGCAACATTTGTGGGTGTTGGCTTCAGAATACAAAAATGTCCTCTATGAAAAATTCATCCTAAAAACCATTCCTGTTCACCTTCATTAAAACTTAGTGCAGTCCACATCCAAAAATAGGACTGATTTTATCAGAGCCCAGAGCAACTGTAAGATCAAATTAGAGTCAGTTTTTACAGACAATGGACTGCTTATGGTAAAAATATTAGCTGGAGTCCAATAATTACAAAAGTATGCATCTGGGCCTTTTCAGTATCAATTAAAGTGATCACCGAAACAAAGGCACACACCACATGTGCTCCTCCAAAGCGACCCATATGCATGCACAAACACACTGGCCACAGGAAAAAGATATCACTACCGAGGAGCCTCTCGGCCCCCACCGCTCACACAGACGCTCTGCATGCACTGCCCAGCCCCCCCAGTTCAGATACCCAGTGTGTATATGTGTGTGCTCATGAGGGGGGTGAGTAGAGGGGGGATAGTTTGGAGAAAGGTGGCACAGTGCCAATACACAGCCTGCTAAATACCTTTGTCTCCACAGCACTCAGGGACAAACAGGACAGGCAAGCTGCTGCAGGAAGACACGCTACACATGGAGAGGTGTTACAAGAAATATGGCTCCGTTGTTAGAATGTTTACCCCCCCGCACCAAGGAAAAAAGGAGAAAAGGTGGCTGCCATAATTAACTCAATATCGATTCCGAGTCCAGGTTACAATAGAGGCAGTGCACTGGAAAGAGGCAGGAGTGTGAGATGGTGGTCGATGTGAGTGGCTACAATGGCCTCATTAACACACATGGCTACACGGGTGAGAATGCAAGAGGTGCTAATGCTGCCATGGATAAATACAGGACACAGTAATGTAGCAATATGAGCACAAGAATGTGGAACTACACTCATGAAATGTAGTGGGGGGGAAACAATTTGTAAAAATACTAATTATGGTATGTAGGACATGATAATGCCTATATAGAGTAGCACAGCTGAGTGGCCCAAATCATAACAATGAAAAGCATCTTGCTCCAATAACTCAAACCAGGAAGACCAAACAATCATTTACTGCAGTGATAAAAACCACATTTAGTCCACAGCATAATAAATGTGAATGTAAATATAAACTCTGAATCCACTTCACCACTGTGGCTCTTTAGTAGTGATTATATCCTGTAAGATAAATTCAGCTTTACACTACTCTGCGGTCACATAGTTTGTGTGAGAAACCGTCATCTGCTCTTTTTCTGGGCCATCTATAATCTGGAGACAAGCTACGGTGTCCCTGTGCATATCTTAAATTGTTTATCATGCAAATGATGGCACGCAGGCTGCTCTGCCCTCCTCTAACGGCCCAGAGCTCCAGACTGCAGACCCCAGCCCCAGCTGCAGCCATGAGACTCCCAGACGGCCTCAGCTGTCCCAAAGACGGAGACCGAGCAGCAAAGCCTCGTCTCCAGCTCTGGGTATATTTCAGACAACTGCAGCCCCCCCCCCACCCCTCCTCTCCTCAAAGTTCAATCATCCTGGGTGTCAGGCTCCTTTGGTCCAGTAGCCTCTTCCTAAACCTGACCCAAGCCCCTGTCTCTGTCCATATAGAAAATCCATTTGCATCAAATGACATTTCAGGATGAGGGCGAGGAGTGGAGGTAGAGGGGGGGGTCACATTCATTTGAGTGTATGCAGTGCAAGCGGGATATAGTAAATCTTTAAGGGTGTAACATATCATACACACCCCTGGAATAAACTGGACATGTAGCCAGTGTGGCAGAGATCCAGTGGTGAGAGGGGACAGTATGTATTGAGATTCCTCATCTCAATGTCAGCCTCTAACTGAGCAGGGTGAGAGAACATGGCAGCTAGCATATGGGGTACGGGGTGGCGCGCTGGCACTGCCAGTCTGGATCCATCAATCTTGGACACAGAAAAACAGAGGTGGGGGGAGGTTGGCTTTTATGCACATGTGACTGATGTTCGCTCTATCCTGCACAGTGGCTGGGTCTTCTGTTCTTCCCTAAATCTGTTTTACACTTGTGCTTTTTTTCCCCCCCTCTGGTTGTTCATAGGGAAATTTTATAACAGGGTTATAAAACAATCAATGAACATTCATAACAGGATACAACTTTACTCCACAAAAACCAAATTAATCTATTCATTACAACACAGGAAAAAATCCTGACTGTTACACAATGCCAAGAGACATAAGGCCGATAAATAAAGCTCCACTCACAATGCAAGTGACCTTATGATATCATGTGAACTCCACTGTATGATGCTCTAAATGAGCAAAGAAAAGCATGTCCAAACAGCTGACAAGGCCAAGAGGCATGCTGGATGAGCGTGTATGAGAGGATGTGTGTTCACATGTCCCTCTGTGTGTATGAGTGTGTGAGTGTGTGTGTGTGTGTGTGCTTATACGCAGGGCAGATGTTTAACAAACTGCACACTAATGAACAGTGGTCATTCTGTGTGACAGTGGGCTGACGAGCTAACAACAGATAACAGTGGTCCCTTCACAATGCCATCTGCAAAGCTGCAGCGCTGACTAATACAGTACAGTGGTGCACGTTATTGAGTGCTACTCTCCTTGCATTTAGCCTGAATTGGCTTCAAATTAAATCATAACTGCCCAGACAATCAGTCCAATCTGGCACATAATATCAGACCTGTTAAAGGAAATGAATAAACACTCAAATAGGCTGGACAAAATCAAACCCCACTCTGTAAAAACCAGTCATGAGGGACCCACGCTTGTTTGCACAGCTTCTCATGTTTTCACTACAGCCTCATTTAGCCCCGGTGGACAAACAACAAACCAGCCGCCTTGAGAAGTCCTTAATTACTCAAATCAAGGCAAACACTGACAATTAGAGGCTGAAGGGTTCCTCAAAAATAAATGCTTCTTCTTTGACAGTTCAGCATAATTACATTCTTTTCTATCTCTTTTTAATTTTAACATCAGAGTGAGCCTTCGTAGCCACACGTTTGAGGGAAGGAGAGATATGGCAGTGTAATAAGCCAGGGAGGGATAGAGACACATCTCTCTCCACCACATGAGAGAGAATGTGGAGGCCACAGGATCTGAGCACATCTGTGATGCAGCAACAGACCAAAAGAAATCCATCTCTCTTTCTTTTTCCTTCTTTCTCTCTCTCTCTCTCTCTCTCTCTCTCTCTCTTTCATAATGAGTTTCTTTGTCTGTCTCTGTGTGTGTCTTTTTCCCTATCTGCAAATGTTTCCTTTTCTCACAATCATTTTCAGGACGGCTGGTCTTCATGTGGGTTCGTGGCTCATCTGAGGCAGATTCACAGCTCCTAAATGCAGCGGCAGATATTTCACACGTTATGCAGATTGGATACGTCCCTACTATCAGCCGCAGAAGCAAGGAAATCAGAAAAAGCATTTGGTCCATTTTGAATAAACTCACTACAAACCCCTGAAAGCGTGACCCATTGCAAACCTTTAGACCTTGATAGACTCACTTTCCACTTTTTTATTCTTGCTTGTTTGTTAAAGCTTGTGTGGCAGACATATTAAGCTCCCACTGTGTTTACCTGTGATATTCTCCTGCTTAGGGATTATTCCTTGCAAGGGCGCAGATAAACAATCCTCATCCTGCGGCGACACCTGAACAGCCACCTCCACGGGCTGATACGCTCTCCGTGGGTGCTGATGGTGGGTCCGCGAGTGTGAGGAGGATGTGGAGAGGGGTGAGGCGAGCGGGGAGGGCGGCGGCCTGTCCAGAGGTTTGTCCGTACAGAGGTTCCCGTGGCACTGCCTCCGTTTGTGTTCAATGAACAGCAGGATGTCAGCCAGGGGAAAGCGGGAGTGGCACTGGCCGCAGGTCAGCAGGTCCGGGTCCCCTTTTAGGGGCTCACCCTGAGCCACTCCCAGCCTGGGGGAGTCCTGAGAGTCTTCTTCTGGTAAAACACCTGACAGCGGCTCAGCTGGATGGAGAGGCAAGAAAAAGAATAGTCAAATATAGATCAGTGAGAGGCAGTAATTCTGTAAGAGCTGATAAACAAATGTGTCAGGAGAGGGTATTGAAATAAGCACATAGTGATTCTCACACTGCTGCAATATATGCAGACATCTACAGAAACAAGGTCAGGTTGTAAAATGTGTATAAAGTATTTTTAGAAAAAGGAAGAGAGGAGGAAAGGAAGGAAGAAAGAAAGAATGAGCACACAGACTACTTCGATAAGGACTGACATGTTCAGCTTGCAGGCAGCAGCCAAACGATTAAGTTGCTTGACCCTCTTTATTGTGCTGCCAATCTCGCTTTTTTAATGAACCTAACACCTCTGAGAATCAAAAAATAGATTCTAATTTGAGTTCAAGATGATTGGACCCCATTTCGTTAAAAGTGCTGGGATCTCGTGAACCAAGGTTAGACATTGAGGGGTTGGATGTGGAGTAGGTCCCTGAAGTACCGACAGAGAGAAAGAGAGGAGAGAGAGAAGAGAGAGAGAGAGGGAGCATTTTAGTACAAGAAGTAATCTAGCCACACGGTAAACGACATTGGGCGCCCCGACTGGGATGTTGAGATAAGATGTGATGAATTCTCGCCGCCGGTTCAACCTTTAATTCCGTGTCGGGTCAGACGAGAAGGTGGTGAGGGACTACGCAAGATAGGCCCTGTTACCTGTATGTTCAACTGCATTAAAGATGAGGGAATTTGCCCCTATTTTGCTGCAGCTTATCTTAACCAGCTTATGCCATGGACATATGTGAGGTGTGTGAGGCTGGGTTAGGTGGAAAGATTTTCTTCAAACCGAATAATCTCATTTTGATGCCATGCAAGAGTGATGTGAATAACTTTGAAAACTAAAATATAACCCTTTTTTTAGACATCTGACAGTGGTGGAATTTAAAGTAGTTTAGGTCAGTGTTTCCCACTGGGCTACAGGAGTAGGTCTGCTTCACTATCAGGGAAAATCATTAGGCCTCTTCCTTTACTGTTTTGGACTGTTATGACTCCCTGTTAACACAGTGGATCAATTACTTACTTTCATCTTATTCATTTAAAAACTGGTTTATGGGAAAATATATGTATTTTTCATTATCAAATTAAATAAGAAATCAGGTAAATGTATCCAGCATGTACAGTAAATCTGCTTCCTGCCAGTATAAATATGTCATCAGTTTTTCCTTTTCTATAAAACAAACAGCTCATCATGGCTCATAAACAGAATTATGCAGTATGTAGTACTTTTTTGTTCAAATTAATGTTAGGAATATTGAACATAATTATTAGGAAAAAACTACATGTGATAGAGCTGATCATGGCCTGATTCAAACATAGATATTAGAAAAAAAAACTTCATCAAACGTCTGCAAAATTAAGGAAAAGTTTTTTTTTTAACAATGTTCATATTTATTTGGTCCCTGCAGACAAGCCTATTACTGCTTTCTTTAAAACACCTTAAGTCTACATCATCTTTGACCACTTTATTTTATTTTGTTCTTCTTTTTAAAACATTTTATAACCATGAAAGGCATCATAAAAAAGACAATGACTTATTTTTGCTAAAACGATCCTGTGCGTGCGCTTGGTCAAGCAGCAAGGGGCTAAAGTGAATCAAGTTCAAGTTCATAAGTGGCCTGCAGGACTACAATCATATTGCGCCCCCCACTGACAAACCTTTTGACAATTATCCGACAAATGAAGGCATACATGTTGCGAGAGCATAATTGGTTTCAACCCAAATGGGAACAACACGCAGAGACACATTTACGACAAAAATAATTAAGTACAAAAGAAACACACGGGCTCCACCTCGCCACTTAAAACTTAAATTATAGCAATTTGTATTTCCCGAAGTCTCCGCGGTGCCTATGGATTTATTGATAAAGCAATTTCCGCTCTTATCAGACGGATAGAGGTTTAAAAAAAATCTCCTTTCAAGTATAAATGTATCTGTACAGTATGGAAACTCTATCATGCGATCAGTCAGTGCCAGGCAATTTTATTACACACGCGCGTAAAGCGACTCTCCTGGTTTCCTCTCCCATAGTTGTAAAACAGTATAGCGCACGGAGTTTCCTGCGCATTCATACACAGCATGCACACATAGTACCTGTTAATGACGCCGCGTAACTACAGCGCATTTAAAATCACCGTGTTTAAACGGCAGCCGTGAGGAATTTGTGGCACACAAACTATATTCCGTAACGCACACGAGGTCTTTGCGCTGTGGACAAGTGGGTATGTAAACACCACTTCCCCGTGTCCAACCCAGCTCAACCCTCTGTAAATACAATCTAACAACAAAAAAAGAAGAGTGTTGGGTGTTGTAGTGAAACAGCTTCACACGATACACCTGAAAACAGATCAGTGAATAGCAGCAGCGGTCTTCTGCCTGGACTGCCGTCATATAGCCAAAGGTCTCTGGCCATAAAGCCCATGCATGCCCTTTAATGGCGAAAGAAACCTTCAAGGCTGCGTTATACAACACGTTAACCAACACAAGTTGAAGCTCCCTGTCCCGTTGTTTCAAAACTTCCACCAAAGGATTCCGTAATCAATTTAAATTAACCTGTAGTGTTGGATATATTTGCGTTTTGCAATTTCACTCAGGGCAACAGCGGGTCCGTACGTGGCCGTATCCTACCAATTAAAATTCCCCAAGGAAGTTGCCCCGCACGACAAAAAACACGAGGTGGCTTGTAGAAAGACACAGGCAGCTAAATTAAGTCAAAATGCGATTCATCTCCACTTACGCGAAAACTCCCGTTTGCTCAAGTGCTGGGGTTTGCCTTGCTTACGGCGAGACATGTTGGTTTAGTGGCGGCTTTTCAGCTGAGTTCACATTGGGAAATCCGTTCCTACAAGGTAGACTCCAAGTGAAATATCTTCATTGATGCGTCTGACATCCAAATAGGGACAAAAAGCAAACAAAAAAAATGAACTGCAGGTCATACAGAGGGTGAGGCGTAGCGCTCTACGGGCTGTGCGGACCTCTTCATGACTTTTTCGCGAGAGAGAGAGTGATGGGGGTACGGCGAAGCCCCCCTGAGCTGCAAGTTCAAGTGCGGACGTGACGTTCCTGCGAACTTGAACGTCAGGAGATGGACGGACTGAGACATACAAAACATGGGCAGGGCGAAGCTGGCCAGTGGGAGGGGGACAAGCCATAGTAAAAACCAATGGACACTCATTATGGACTACCTATGGATGGGGGTGAGATGGGGGTGGGGGGAGAAGAGAGACCCCCACGACACCAATCACCAGAGCGCACCGCGGGGGGTGGGCTAAGAGAGAGAGAGAGAGAGAGAGAGAGAGAGAGAGAGAGAGAGAGAGAGAGAGTTATCCAAGGAAGCAGAGGAGCAGTAGAAAGCGCATGAAGCAGTGAGCGTGCATTAGCAGGGATGTGATGGAGGACAAACTCAGCTTTACTGCTCCATTCATATTTATTAGGAGTTTATTTTGAGACTGATATGAATATGCAGTGATTATGTAAATTGGCAGTGCAGACTGGAGGTTTCTATGTGAAGAGTCTTTTATTATTATTATTTATTAGAATTATCACATGGCCTAATAGGATTCAGTTTTAATCTATAGCCATGACGGGAGACGGTGTATTTTTTTTCATGTTTATTACGTAATTGTTCGGCCAAATTTGTTTTATTTGGAAAATTAAAGCTTACTATAAGAAACCAGTGTGTGGTTTTCCTGCTTTGATATGCGGACTGCAAGAGGATCTACTTCTCCTGGAGATGGTGCAAATATTAACCCACGTGGCCCAAATGCCAAAGAATGAGATAAGATAAAAACGTATTGTTGCACCCTGATGATCTGGGTGTTGGCACATCAGACTCTGAATGGGCCTATAGCCTTGCAAAAATAAGTAATATACAAGACTAGACTCATGCCTAAATGTAAAATCCACTGTTTTTAAATTTGCATGCCACAACACAATTTTAATATTACTGAAGGTGCGTCAGGGGTGTTAAACGATTAAACTGAGCCTGTGCTTAAAACTATGAAGTGAAACAGAGGTTCGTGCTCTCCGCTTATCTTTGCCTTCATTTGATAGTCCGTCTATCTGGTAAGCAGAACAAATTCTTAGCAAAGTACAACACGCTTAGCACTTATGATAACAATGATAAAGCCTTCAAATTCACATTCAAAGCCAGTGGGATATTAAAAGGATTTAGGTTTGAGGATTTTTTTATGGTTTTATTATGATGTTATAGCCTTTACTGTACAGGAGCACAGACAGTAAAGTCGCCTGGATTTACAATCCCAATAGGCATGAGCTATGAGCCAAAAAAATAAATAAATAAATCTAATTATGACTAAATAATTGTAACAATTTTGAAACGTAGCTGTAATTCGCCCGTAAAGTCAGATCATGTGTCAGACTGAAGCTACAAAGCACAATATTTATAATACAAATTAAAGCATAAGAAATATTAGCTGAAGGATTAATGAGGATTAAGGCATCAGGGGAGTGTGGCTGCATTTAAACCACTGCTGTGTTCGGGAATAAAAGGTTTATGCAGCTAAAACAATGAATGTGGGATAGTTTGAAGGTAACCAAAAGCTTTCTCTATCCTATTTAAACTCCTACATAATTTATGTAGAAAGCCTGAAAACGTTTTTTCTCGTTTTGTTTTGTCTTGCTTTTTTGTTTGTTTGTTTTTTTTAATCGTTTTTTGTTTTGTTTTGTTTTGTTTTTGCATAACGCAATTATATTACATAATGTGAAATAAGATCGAGTCTGAGACACATTAGTCACATTTTGATTACTGAAGCTTCCCCTATGACTTAAACGGTTTAGGGCCCATAAACAACCAAAAGAGATAATTCATAATCATCTCCGTTACATTGGTGAGATTATTGGTGAGAAAAATAACAATTTTAACTGCTATAACTGTTCTTATAAATAGAATAATTAACGTTTATTTTGTTTCATAAGATTTTGAGAAAGTGAGAAATTTTGTACACCGACACGGTGTCATGAAAGCCTCTAATTGATCAGCCAAACATCATTTCTAAAGCTTCACATCACAGTACAATACTTTGGCGCCATCTAGTGTTCTAAGTACAGATTGCCTCCACATGCAGTCATAGTCATATCATGGCTTAAATATTTTGTCAGTTATGATTAAAAAAATAACTGAGCTGAGCTATAAAAATGTTTTTCTAAATTCGTCAGAATTGCAAAGAAATGCTTTGTAGTCGTTCAAACTATATTACAAACTTAGTTATAAAATAGATGGCACACTTAATAACATACAGTGGTATATTTAAAAAAAAAAGTTCAGGTACAAATACCTTGAAACAAAAAAAAAACAGGTTTACAACGCTACAAAAAAAACAGTCAAATTTCTCTTTTTTTTTAAACTCTACACTATCTTGACCTACTTTTTCAGGCTTAGTCAATTAAAATATTAGTAGCCCAAATAGCCTTTATAAAAATCAGTTTTAAAAAATCCACAGTCACACACTCAAATATAAGGCCACTCACGATTTTGCAGGCATTACCGTATTACATAACCTCATGTGCTCTTCCTATATGAGCACATAGCGCCACCGTGAGGCCAAGACACAGTGATGTTCGAGGAGCAGGGCTGGGCAGCGGGCTTGAAGGAGCATCAGTAGCTCCATTCGTAATCCTCTACATATCGGATGCTGGTTGTCCGTGAAGCACCTGGTGAGTGACATTTGTGTTCCTCTGCGTGTTTGTGAGGCGGGCGGACCCTGCAGTCTCGTGCTACTTTCTCTTCTGAGGATGCAGGCGGCGAAACAAGCATCGCTGTGTATGTGCGACAAACCTAGCCTATATGTCGTCCATAACGGGTGAGCCCTGTCTGCACAGTAGCAGACAGCCACCATAACCTCATTTACAATAACACGTGAAAAGTGTTACCGCAGATATGTCTGAATTGGACTCTTTTATTTGGCTTTAAGAGCGTGTGCTGATGAGAAGGGACATCCTTAGTGTTAAGAATCAATGCGCCTCAGATGACATGTCGATCATTAACATTCACACTGTAGCCAACATATTGTAGCTATACATTTATTAATACCCTAATGTGCATAGTCTTTGTGCAACGTTGGATAATGTGGTTGAATTTTCCTCTTTAGCATGCTGTCATTATTAAATTGCTCTGTAATAAACACCGGACCTAGACATGGCCTAACTGGGCTAATTTTCGGGCTCTGTAATTGGCTGAATGTGAGCCATCGCCTGCTAGCGTGCGTGATGCGCTGTCATTTGCTGAGATTTATATCAAAGAGTGGTCGGAGTCGTGTGTGGTCAAGCGTCTTAAAAGGGGGAATCTGGGCCAGTATGAAGCTAGGGCACTGATAGGGTTAACCCGTCTTTTTCTTTCATGGGGAGGCGAGGGGGAGGCGGAGGGCTGTCAGGTCCCATTGAGATTGAGCAGATCCATAGAGGAGTCCCTCCCGGATAGGCCTGTGACAAACTGTGCTCAGTTAAATCTCACTAATTCACCTAATGTCTCGTTCAGAGCGTGAGTCAGCAAGGCCCGCGCGCTCCTGGTGCTCCTGCGGACGGAGGACCGGCTGTTTGGCTCACTGAAAAGAGCTGTTGTGCTGTTTTCATGTGCAGGGGAGGGAACCTGACAGCTGCATGGGGATCATATGAGAGCATCATGGGGAGGAGAGATGTGTATTTAAATCATCATTGCCCTCTCGTCTTCTCTGTGTTTCCCAGACTTCCTGCCTCTTCCTGGCCTGTCCATGCTAATGTGGTTGTTTGTATCTGTTTGTGTGTAATTTACCCTACAGTCATCTTTACTTCCTCCTCCTCCTCTTTGTGCAAATCTAACTCCTTCTCTGTTTTTCAATGTTGCAGTGCTGGATTTTGTGACCGAATGACTCTGCAGAACAACTATTCTTTTTGGAGGTTTACTAATATGCTTTTCCGTAAACTGTCAGTAGATTTTTACACTCTTACAGTGTTTGATGCTCAGCTGGGAGAGATGGGCATGTCATCGCCCTTGGGTGATACCTGAAATAGCTACTGTGCATATGACACACACAAACACAGTCATACACAGATGTTGAACTCATTTTCTCTTTGTTGTCGCGTAAAGCAGCATGTCTCATTTGTAAGAACTTATCTTTTTATTAACCAAAGTGGGAATCATGAACAGACTAAGATTCACATTGATGGATGACTGCAAATTAACACTGTTCCTGTTTTCAGCAGGATGCATTAAGGGTCAAAGGTGAGCTAGTGAGGCAGAGATGAGTCTGACTTCCTGGTTCCTGGTGAGCGGCGGGGGGACGCGTCATCGTCTCCCCAGGGAGATGATCTTTGTGGGGAGGGATGACTGTGAGCTCATGCTTCAGGTACAGTACTGTAGCTCCTCAGGACACAAGCTCTCAACTGCCATTCTTTATGTGGCTGGTTTATTATCTGAAGCACTGAGATTAGCCTGGATTATGGTGATTGACTGGATTTTGTGTGGTTTAGTCCCGCAGTGTGGACAAACAGCACGCTGTCATCAACTATGAGCCAAATACAGACGAACATAAAGTTAAGGACCTGGGCAGCTTGAATGGGGTGAGTGTTTTATTAATCTATTTTTTCATATTTTATATTGCTTAAAAACAATGAACCTTGAAGTGAAACACTATATTATAACCAGAATTGCATCAGATGTCCCCCTCAATGAAAAGATATGCTTTGCTTATTGTTCCTTTATTGTTTAGGAGTGTTTAGGAGTGTACTGTTTAATCTTCTCTTTTTTTTTCCTTTGATTGTCAAAAAATGTGTACTTAATTCATCATTTTTTTCCAATGTGGTTTCTGCAGCAGTCTATCATGTTTGATAATGTTCAACAAAGTCTTCTATATTCTACCAATTTTACAAGAAAAGGATAAACAATCTGATAAACATAGATAACACAATCAGACAGACTTTTGCCAGGGCTTAAAATAACAAAATTAGTATTTAATCCGATCAGGAAATATCTGTTTAAAGAACAAGGTTTTTTTCATTGTTTGTTTTTAGTGTTAGAAGTTCATCTTAATCCTGTTGTTCTAAACCACATTTTGCATTTGTTTGCAGACATTTGTCAATGATGTCAGGATACAGGAGCAAATTTACGTCACACTGAAAATTGATGACAAATTAAGGTTTGGATATGATATCCTTTGAGTATGGTCTTGTAAACCTGTAAAAATCCAATGACATGAAGCACAAGGTCAGTGTACATGGACAATGTTGTAACTTTATCTGTTTTTGAATGGCTGTGAATGCTCGCTGCGCTCCGCCTGCTGCATTATAGATGAGGCTATGAGTGTGTGTTTCTCACTTCTGCAAAGAGATCATCGTCCTGTGCCTTAACCTGCCTCACATACCAACCTGTTCACTGTGGTCCGAGGAGAGCTGCATATTCCAGAAGAGGCCCTCAAGGTCAGACTGCATGGTGTGCATGTCATGAGAACCTGGCAGCCATACTTTAGATGTTTATGGACAAAATAAATAGGCTTGATATAAGAGTATGTGCAGAAAGCTCCCATTTTTTTTCATCAGTGTGTCAAAAAACCCTGAAAAGCGGATTTTAGTCAACCAAAGCATTCTGCTGAACTGGGCAAAACACCACTTTTCAAAACTGATGAATCTGCTGTTTCATCACAGCAAACTCTCCAGGTAGCTTAAGGAAGGAAAGGATTTCATCTGAATGAGAAGGATTCAAGTGTAATTTAAAATGAGAAAGACTTAGAAAATGTATAGTCTAAAGTTACGCACTTTAAGTGTGTGCAACTCAAATTATCTCTCTCTGAACTCTCCTTGCTTGTCTGTCAGCATGAGAAGCTCAGCAGCCAGCTTCAGCTCAACCAGAAGAGACCTCCTGAGGGAGAATCCTCTAAATCTGAGGTGAAACCCCCCGAGGCAGCAGCACCGGTGTGTGAGGGGGCAGCTGTAAAGCCCACAGAGGCCAGCAGGGTGGAGGACAAGACGACAGGTGAGGATGTGAAAGGACACAGCACACAAGACAGAAGTTAGAAAAGTTAGAGCAGTTTTACAATTTTATAGGAGTCATAGGATCACATAGGATGTCTAGTTACGTTTTAGAGTATGTTAGCATCGAATCAGTGTTTTGTCAACAATTTATTGATCAAAATTGCCAAACATTTACTGGTTCTTGTTTTTAAAAGAAGACTTGATTCTTTTCACTGTTTATATCTTTCTTAAGTGTAACCCTTTGTACAAATCATTCTCAGTTAGGTTTATTTACTACAACAGTGTGATCTTATGTAGCCAGGCATTTATTTAACTGTTTAAAACAGGTCTAGATGTTCAATCTTTGCTCCTAAGTTAAATTGTCTTAGTTGTGGTAAATGCAGTTCTGCCGTTACTTTGTGGGATTAACTATCGGGCTGTTTCTGCTAGGGGATGTAGCGGTGCTGCACAGAGGCACCCCCCTGTATGGCCAGCCTGCCTGGTGGGGAGATGGAGACATTGATGACCAGACAACGGGGAGGCCTGAGGAAAAGAACTCAGATCGGAAGCGAGAAAAAGCTCAAACAGGTCATTTACAATGCTGTGAAACTTACTAGCTTGTGCGATCTTAATGTAATTAATGTGGACTGCTTAATTTGAAAGATAGAATTTTTGAAAACTTGGCTAATAATAGCTTAAATATACTGGTATTTACAGCTATGTTCTCTCTGTAGACTTCCTGGTGCTAACACATATGTTTGCTTAACTTCTGTCAGACACTAAGAAAAGTACTGAGGTCCCAAAGTCTGCCCCACAAGCAGCTTCCAATCAGGAGCCCAGCTACTTTGAGATCCCAACAAAGGAAACTCCCACTGCAGGTAAAGTGAGTGGTGAAGCCCCCACACGAGAACAAGAGGGTGGTGCATCATCTGCTGCAGAACCAACCCATGGCCACGCCTCCTTCACCATTGAGTTTGACCCTGGAGCGACAGGTAAAGTGACTGTCAAAGATCGAGTGGCGAAGATGGGACCAGAGTCAAGGCCACGTCCTAAAAGTGCCGTTGGAGAGGAGCTTAGTCCTCTTCAAACAGCCATGGTAGCTGCAGAGGTCAAAGTTGCCGACTGGCTGGCCCAGAATGAGCTGCCGCTGGCTTTGAAGGACATAGTGGCAGAGGATGATGGAGAAAGTGTGAAGAGTGATGTGCCTGTACAACTGAAGAGTCTTAAAGGTGTGTATGCGTCGGCGTTCGTGCAGCCTGTGTGTCTATTTATTGCAAGATGTGTGTTTTATTGCTTGTTTACTTATGTTTGGCATTAGCTTCTCTTTAACTCCTTTTGTTTTTTTTCTTTACATTCTAACTCATCACCTGAATCACGGCAGACAGCAAACATGAGGACGGTACGCAGAGCGATTCAGAGAACGCACTCGGTGACCAGCGCAGGGCTGCAGTAATGGAGGAACGCTCGTGGGGTCTTTGGGGCGGCGCAGGGATGAAGATTAGGGAGGGTCGTGCTAACGTACCAGAGGGACTCTTCGCAGAAGAGGACAGCCCTGCTCGTCGTCGCAAGTCTTCAACCTCTAAAGTGACAAGTGGATTAGTGGAGAGGCGACGTGGAGAGGCGCCGCATCAACAGAGTGGCCGTGATGAGTGCTATCACCATGGGGATGATTACAGTGACAGAGGCACCTATACCATTGAGCTGGAGAATGGAGATCATGAGGAAGAAGAGGCTCGGAAAATGATTGACAAGGTCAGAAACGGGAAACATATAATAAAGCCACTTTTTTAGATTTAGTCGATAGTATGATTGCACTATAGAACAGTCATTTTCATTCATGTTGGGGGATGCATGCTTGTATGTTGCAGGTGTTTGGTGTGGATGAGCAGGAGGCTGTATGTGTGTCCAGGATGGGGGGTGTTGACCAGCGAGAGAGGCTCCCCTCCCAAAGGTCTGGTACCATGGACAGAGGAAAGCCTAGACGCATGGAAACAGAGGTGCAAAAACAGAGAGCTTTAAAAATCAAACTAGGATCTTGTGTCAAAACTGACAGCCAGATCGTATATATTTTTCCAACCTGATACTGCTACTCTGTTTTAAATGCTTTAATTTTCTCCTCTTGTATCTGTCATGCTAATTTGGTCCAGGTTCTACCTGAGGAGCTGGTGGTGGGCGGACCTCGCTGGGTCTCACAGTGGGCTACTCTGGCTGCAAGTCACATTAGGACAGACCCTGAAGGATCAGGGGGAGAGACTCAAATCATGGTCACAGAGGATAGAGGTACTCTTATATGAGATTCATGGTCTAGATTGGTGTATATTTTTTGAATTTCGTGAGATGAAGCCTTCCACTATCAGATATTGGTGAAAAAAATACATTTTTCTGTCCTTTCAGCTGAAATAAGTGAGTCCAGCTACTCAGCCTCTTTTGCCTCATCTGGCTACACAGATCGTAAGAGGAGAACCCTGCCACAGCCGCCTGGTGAAGAGCTTGTCCTAGGAAGAAGAACCCCAGGCTCAGGCCTGCGTGCAGACATGGGAGAGAAACAAGACACAGAGCTACAGGAGAAGGAGAACCAGGAGAAGACGACCAGGGGAAAGAATCGTTCTGCTCATGGCACTGTAGCTATAGGCAGTCACAGCGGCAGCCCCAGTCGCTCTTCACCGGCCAAGTCACAGGACAGTGGTGGCGGGAGATCGGACAAGTCAGGTGCATTGGCTAAGCTCCCCCCTCGCCCACTGACCAGTGGGGAGAAAAGAATGGAGGAGGCAAGGAGGAGGAAAAAGCAAGACGAGAAGGCTAAGGAAAGTACTGGGAAACCATTGTTAAGGCAGGAGAGCTTTACTGTGGAGAAACCGAGTTCCAACGTGCCCATTGAGCTCATACCCCGCATCGATGGGATGACACACAGCAAAACTCAGAGCAAGGAGACTGGCATCGACAGCACCACAATTCAGAAAGACTCAGAAGCTGTGGCAGCTTTTCTGGAGACGACTGTTTCAGACCAAGGTGATCCACCAAGTCAGTCCATTGAAGGCTCCATGTCTCCAGAGTCAGATGTGGACACGACTAGCACAGTGAGCCAGGCTGATGGAGCAAGAAAAGTGGTTCAGAAGCGCCGTACTCTTGCAGCGCAGCAGAAGGAGAGAACGGTACTGTGCTCATCCAGTAAAGGCCCTGCTGGGGCCAGAGAGACCCAAGACAGGAGAGTCAAGAACAGGGCGTCTGGTCCTCCACAGCCCAGCCGTCCTTGGACTTCCCTGGACCTGACTGATGATGACATCAACTCTAACTCACTCCTCTCAGACTCCCAGCACACCTCTACACAGGAATCTAGAAGCTCACATGCCAGAGCCCAGACTGGGAGCACGACAGTGGGGGCTAGCACTAAGTCAAGTCGAGCTAAAGTCACCCAGGCTCCAGCATCTTCTGCAGCCAATAAAACCACCAGTGTTCCCAAGCCCAGGCCCACAAGGGCCTCCCTGCTGAGGCGAGCCCGGCTCGGAGACTCATCAGACACTGAACCTGCTGATCTTGACCGAATGTCAGTAGCCTCTGAGGCTTCCACCACAAGTTCCACATCCAGGACGGGAATGGCAAGAAGGGGAATGTCCAGGATAGAGGCTCTGGCACAGCCAAGGAGGCCAAGGGTGGGTTCCCCGTCAGCTCAGAGTGACTCAGAGGCCACTGTGACAAGGAGTAGAGGTCTGGGGGCTCGTGGTTCTGCAGGTGATTACGCCATCCGACAAGGACTGAGAGGGTCTAATGTCACGGCCATGTCTGGACCCAGAGCGAGGGCAAACAGTGCCTCCAAGCTGCCTGACAAGAATAAAGGCACCTCCTCCCATGGACACGTCACACCTGCATGTACGTAGTAAACATTTTATTTAATAACATTTAACCACAATATGATTTTTTAAACATTCTGTTCTTTCCGAAGTTCAACGGATGCTTTTACTGCCTAAATATTAAAAGATTTACCTTCATTATCAGCCCATAAAACCCATCTAACAAAGCTACACTAATTAATGTTTATATTGCAGTTGGTATAAAATAATTACTTGTTCATAGTAACATCAGCTTATTGTATTGATTTTAACTCTTTCATAAGTCTTATATACAGTCACAGGAGCAGGATCCCAGCTGGTAAACATACTGCTACATTAAGCAACTACAGAAATCGGTAGAGACCAAAACAGAGCTAAAAGAGAGTGTTTCTTTGACTATCAGGTTGTCAGTAATGTGACTCCAGTTAAATGCTTTTATTGCTCAGTGTCTCAGTAGATTTGAAAAAAGTCCACTGTGTCCTTAATCCTGTTTTGATAGCACATTTTGAGCATGATTTTAACCCAGCTTACATTGTTTCCTTATATCAGCGGGCTCTCGGTGGCGCCGTGTTCCTGTGGAGTATGCATCCACCTCAGAGGACGAGTATGGCTCAAACCGTCACATATCTAAACAGGGTCACGCACGGCCATTTCCTTTGACACGGGTAGCCCAGCTAGGAGGTTCAGCTCCAGCAACTCCCAATCCTGCGAGCCTGGCTGCCATGAAGCAGCACTCCAGGGAACAGGACGAGTACATGAGAGACTGGACGGCACACAGCGAGGAAATAGCCAGGTACGTTGGTGAGAGGTACTGCAGTTTTTAAGAGCAGTGATGAGTCAAAATATCAATATTTAAACATGTCTCTCTTGCTTAGAGGTGTAATGCTGTTATTACTTACTTAGTTTAATTATTTTAAAATTGATTTACTTTTGTTTGTGGTTTTGCTAGCTTTTTTATGGTTATGAATACTTTTATGAGTATTATAATCATAGTATGTGAAACAAGTATCACTAAGTAGAAGAAGAGGGAAATTTTGACCATAATAAGATGGTAATTTCATATCTGTGTTTCATCATCAGGATTAGCCAAGACCTAGCAAAAGACCTAGCCATGCTTGCCAGAGAAATTCATGATGTGGCAGGAGAAATCGACTCTGTCAGTCCTGCAGCCACTGATCCTGGAGCTCTGGTAGTCATCATAAAACATCAACAAATTTTTCTTCTATTGACCAGATTCAGTTACTGACATTGACAAAAATTGTCATTTATTTGTTGCTACCCAGATTCAAACAATTCTTGATAAAATTCTGATTCTTAACCTAACATTATGTCAAACTGACCAAAACAGGTTCTGATTTCCTTTGTATACACTTTAACACACACATTTCATTCTTTAGTTGGAGGAGCGTGTATTTGATGACGGCTTGGAACAAGGTGGTCCAACAGAGCACAGCAGCATTATGGGAACCAATGGTCGGTCTGTGGAGCTTCGCCCACGAGGCTCTGGTGGACAGAGCTCCCGCTCCATTCGCCGACAGACATGGAACAGAGATGATGTGAGTCTCTATTTCAATGATAACACTCTATTCTCAAAATATACAGACTTATCCCTACTGTAGGACTTTTCCAGAGTTTGAATTTTAAATATTTTTAATAATTTAAGTCAATTTCAAATATGAGTAAGTGAAACACTGTTAAGATTGCGTAAACAACTTGGAACACAGTGTATTATGTACAAAATATAAAAGCTCCTGTGAAATCAACAAAATGAAAAATAAAAGTTATACAAACTTCATTTTCCACCTCAACTTTGTAATGAATAATTTGTGATAGTTTAGTAAATCTGTTAAACAATACAATGGGCAAAGACAGAATGCAGTTTGTGCTACAAATGTGCCACTAGAGGGAGCTCTCTACATGCCAACCACAGTTACACCTCATAAGACTCAAGGTGCTTCCAATGTAAAATCCAAAGCTACTGAGCTAATAAGTCTATTTTTGTTAATATATTAAGGCATTTATAGTCATGGCTACACTTAGGCTGAATTCAACAATATAATTGAAAGGGTTGTGTTTGCTTATGTAAGTTTGATCAATAATGCCTACATCTACATTCATTGTGTATAACACTGTTAAATAAAAGTGTCATTAATGTGTTATATTCATATCCTGTCAGGCGGTGTTAGACAGTTTGCTACTAGCATCTGTGACTCAACTCTCCAGTAGGATACGTCAGTCTGTTGACAAAACAACCTATAAAATCAGGTGAGTATTGTGAAACAACACTAAACAGGAAATTGGTCCATGGAGGGATGTGCTGTTTTTGCAATTTGGTGTGAATTAAACAGAGAAGAAAAACCAAGTGCAGGGCAGATCAGTCAAAGTAGGAACATAGGAGTGTGTTAACACTCCTGCCTGTGTTTAATCTCAAAAACTAGGACAACTAGCAAAATCTGAGTGGCACATCACAAAGGTTTACACTGACAACCAGCTTCACGTTTTACTCATTATCACATGCAGAATGACAGCTGAAAGGGCTTTTGTTCATTCTACAGACAGTGCATGAATAAAATCACTTTAGCTGTCAAATAATACCTCTATCAAGAGGTACATTAAACAATTTTTCATGCCTTTTACTTTGATCTATTTTTGTACCACCTTGGCTTTCAGGATTCTCTTCAAGGATAAAGAAAGGAAATGGGAAGAGATTGAGAACAAACTGCAGACAGAGCATGAATCCTTACTACTCAAGAGCTCCAACAAGGTGATGACACTGTCCACTTTTCATACTTGTCTGATTTATCTGCTGAAGGCTTGTAAAATAGACAGTTATACAGTCAGCCTTGAGTCGGGTGTTAGCTGGTATTTCTGGACCGCTGACACATACAGTATATGCAACCCAGATTAATATGACGGTAAATCTGTGTGAAAAACAGACAGGTGAATTTCAGGGAAGCCTAATCAGAATAATGTTTGATTTTTGTTATTGGCATAAATTAATACATAAAACAGTAATGAAATAATTTGTCCAAGAATTTAATTGTATAAGTAATCTTATAAGATAGGATTAATGCTCTACAGTACTAAATCCACTTCTTCCATTTCTCTGTCGTGAAAAAAAGCACAATATCTGATTACTTACTGAAGCAATCATAGTGAGTGCTGACAGTGTAAGAGCTGTCTGGAGGATCAAATCATAGACACTTCAGTCATCCATAACAATGTTGATTTCCTTTCAAATTCTCCTTTGGAGAGCAGAACACACTGAAATAATATGGTTGCTATGATGGAAAAAAAAGACTTTAAGGCTGTTGTTGTGGATGCAAGATGTTGTACAAAACTTCATTGTGGCCATAAATTCTTACTTTAAATGAGTCTGGCCTCATGTGACCTCCCTGCAGTGATAGGTCTATCCACCCAGCAGTCACAGGGCTCATAAAGCATCACTGAGCGCATACGGCATGGCTCCAAACTTCCTCCTGCAGCAACCAGGAGATAAATTGAGTTGATTAAGTTGGTGTACACAATCACTTAATCATATCCTCAATCATTCACAATCTTTTATTTATGTTCTTTAACAGGAAATTTCCAGCATTATTCAAGACCTGAAGAGAGTGGAAAGACAGCTGCTTGGTATGGATGAAATGCTTTTCTTTAGCTTTTAGTCAACTATGACCAAAAAATAAAATCACAAGGATCCGTACTGTTTGTCATTAAACTCAAGAATAATTATTTTAAACGTTTATTGTGTGCCAATGCAACAGTAATCGACATGATGGTTGACCCAGACGGCACCCTGGATGTCCTGTCCAATCTGAGTCTGACCAGCCCTCTGACTGACCAGAAGTTCGACCCTGGGACTCAGCAGGGGGCGCCGGTGTTACCTGGGGCAGGAGCTTCCTCCAGCACAGCCGCTCCTGAAGGCCTGGCCACTGATTCCTGTCGACCTTCGGACCATGCAGAGGTGGCAGAGCGAGACTAAGGGCCTCAAAAGGGCTCAAGATCCTACAACTCATACACCAAGGACATCATTTAGAATGCATCGTCTATGTTGGATAAATCCTGAAGCTCTTGGAAGCTGATAGGAGTGTAGGGTTTGAACACTGTTAATTGTTTGGTTTCAGACAAAAGGAGGACAGAGGGAGGAGAAAAATGCCTAGCCTGACTGCCCTAACTGTCCGTCAAAGTGGCTCGCCATTGGACTTTGTAAAAGTCCATCACTACCAAATAGCACTTCTTCGGGTATGAAATATAAAATATGAAGACATAGTGATTAATGGGGTAGTGAAGAAGCTATGGCATACTATACAGTATCCCATTTGTGTTTTTGTGTTGCAGCTCATTTTTAACATCCATTATCCTGAAAAATAACCGATGGAAAAGATAATGGGATGTAAATTTAAAGACAAACTCAGTATTGCCGTTTAATTAAAAGGCCTGAGATTGTTTCAGTCATAAAGCTGTTGGTCTGTTGATTAGGACCCACACAGAAACCTAAATAAAAAGGTGCAATGGTGTCAAAAAATAATAAAGCAGAAGTTTATGATAAAAGTGTTATCCTATCCTGCCATAGAATTATTTATAAAAATGAGAGTCTGTTGCACTTGCATTCGTCAAACATGTCTCGGTAATGATTTCCCATCAGAAAAGGCTGTGTTGCTTATTTGCTGGGAAAAGAACTGGGTATGTACAGTATGAACCAGTGTAAATGTTTCTCTTATAGTAAGATCGAAAACTCCCATCCATATCTTTTTTTTCCTTGTGAAGATGTCATTTGAAACCAATTTATCAAAGATAGACCATGTGTGTTAATAGAAAGTATAAAATCAAATGTAGCTCCCAGAAAGGTTTTCCTCTTCCAAATGTATTTTGTCACAAGTGCCCTGGATCAAACAATCATTACTGTTTGAGATGTGAGCTGCTGGGGTGTGCAGGAGATAGCAAAGAGAAGAAATTTGTGTTTGCATATTACAAACCTGCTGTAGTGGCATGTTAAAATTCATCTTCAAGGGACCAGGACATGCTTTGCCCCCATGACACTCCTTTGTGATGTGACCATCCTCGACCAAAAACAAAGCAGGGTGAAAGCCAGCTTCCTTTACATGATCAAAAAACCATATGATGTGTTTAAACCAGCATCGACAGGGGCTACCTCCAAGTCCTGCAGCTGCATTTTATTATTGGAAGGATGGACACTGTAATGGCTGAGGTTCTCCAATGTCTTGCCTCATACCGATGTTTACACATGAATGTAACCTGATCAGAACTGTTGAAAAATTTTAGCCAAAATTACTTTAATAAAGATTAACAATTGCATTTTTTTTCTGTTTGAGCTTTTGGAGAATTTTTGTTTGGATGTTTTGTATGAAGTTTTTTTTCTTTGTAATGATGTTAGGTTAAATGTTGACCTTGCAATACCCATGTATGGTTTGTCATATTTCCAATAAAATGCATGATAATCATGAGCTTTTCTGTTTGTTTTCTTTTTAACATTAATTACATTACAATGCAAGTTCAGTATTTAGGCAGTTTTGGGACTGAGTATTTCCTTTGTATGGCACTTCATATTGTTACCCCACTGCAAGTGTTGTACTTTGTGCTTCACTAGATTTATGTTAATATGACAGCTGCAGTAAAGCATATATCAGATTTGAAAAATAAGAAGCATCACAATTAAACAACAGACAGTATAACATAAGAAAATTAATTCCATACCAATCCTCTACACAAATAAAATTAATAATAATAATCTATTTATTATTTATAATTAAAAATACTGATAAATTCACCTGTGGTTTTACTGTGTGTTATAGCCTACATTTGCAAAGTACTGTGTATTTCTTTTACCACTGTTGTAGGTGTGTCAGATATGATGTCAAACCTGTTTGATCTAGTAGGAAGCTGAAGTCTTTAGTTTTCTTATCCAAAGCAACAACCTCCCAGAGTGCTCCACAAAGATCACAATCCCCCTTCCTTATTAGTCTGTCTCTCATTCTTTGCAGAAACAAGTCCATGCCATTAAATTATCTTCTGGAGGTCTCGCTGCCAGAGCCACTGCATTGCTAATTGCATGTCTTCAGATATCCTGCTGTACTTCCTCAACACTTACAGCTGTGTCAGGGTTTTCCTCCCTTGTAAGCAACATTCACTGCAGCTGCTTATGCACATCAGCTCCTCTGCAGATGTTCACCTGAGAGGCAAAAGTTTGGCTGATTTGTTCCAACTTATTTTTATTAATTAAGCTCAGGTTCCCTGTAGGCTTTGTTACTGCACCCTCACTGCTTGCATTCATTGCATATAGATAAAAAATTCATATCACTGCAGCTCTTTTTTGGCTCTGAGATGTCCTTAAAAAATGATGTGTTTATTTGCTCATGTATAGTAGTTAAATTTTAATATGTATATAAAATATTCGCCAGGTGGTGCTCAGCATGTGTCCTTTTTGCTGTTAACGGTAATTTGAACTGCCATCGATGATTTTGCAGCCATGCAGCCTCAGAGTGAATAAGATGTATGATGTCGCACCATGTGCATAATAGTGAGGGCATTAACATATACTGCCCCCCGCCTCACTGAGAAACTATCATTGCTTATAGTCAGTGGGGAAAAGAAGAACAGGAAGAGGCTATACATGCTTTTTCAGCAAATCAGGTAGAGGCAGTGCACAAACACAGGTAGGTACAGTACATCAAAGGAATACCTGACTGACCTAAACCACTCACAAGCTGACAGGTTGATGGCAAAGCTAAAGCCTAGATCAACACTAAGCTAAACATTTGTTTGCTTTCTTGCTGAGACTCAGATAAGAAGACTGATATTTCCCAAAGGTCAGTGTGAGTGGTACCTTTAGCAAGCAGCAATTAGCTTAGCTTAGCATAAAAAATCAAAAAAGGGTTAAAACTACCTTGCTCTGTCCAAAGGGAACAAATTTAGCCTTCTAGAAGCTCTAAAGTTCAATAACCCTCACTTTAGCATGTTTAATCTTGTTTCTGTACTTAAATAAAAGTGTAAAAATGCAAGATGCAGGGTTATTTTCTTTCTTTGACAGACTTTTCTTTAGTGATCTTGTCTTATTTGTACCAACAGTTTATCAAACAAGCAGCAGGCACAAAAAGAAATACAGATATTTGGAATTGATACATATTTAATGCTTAAATTGGCATATGTTTGTGAACATTTTAAGCCTGCGGTTCCTCCCAAGACCAAATTAAATGGATTTACTGGGCCCTAACACCAGCCCGACCTCTGACCTGAACCTGAGAACATAAACACTTTGTAAAAACAAAGACTAAAGATTAAAATGTGCAAGTAATGTAGCCTGCAAAAAAATAGGGATGGCAATTCTACAAGACTGTACAAAATGCAATGATGGTTTCTGAAGCCAGAATTCGGGCGTAGAGATACAGGGGGCCAAGTATGGATAAGGTGGATGGAGAAGTAAACCTGTAAGTAGTATCATCCAATTCAATCTACATTCAAGTTTCAACTCATACTAATTATTTTCAAGTCTTACCTGGTCTTAACAGTGTCCTTTTTTTGTAAACAAACATCAGTTATGTTTACTGTCATCATATGTATCCCCCCCAAAATGCTTATGTGTATCCCTGAGGTCTCACAAATGCAGTGATGAGTGCAATTTCATCTTCATAAATTATTCGTCACATCAATTGTTCTTAAACCTTTATACCTAAATTGTCTATATCCATGTTTACCAGTATGCAATCTTCCTCTGAATGAATTAATGGATTCAAATGATGAATGATGTCGTAGTGACACAGCAGCCACAGGGGGGGTCGTGTTTTGAATTGCATTAGAGAAAAGTCAATTTTTTCTTACACCAGCACCTTTTTGTATCCATAACATAAACTGTGCAGGCTATAAAAATCCTCAATCATCTAGTTTGTGTTTGTGTGTGTGTGTGTGTGTGTGTGTGTGTGTGTGTGTGTGTGTGTGTGTGTGTGTGTGTGTGTGTG
>JAPZDV010000020.1:20858092-20896079 GCA_029814665.1 Acanthurus lineatus | reverse complement strand
GTGTGTGTGTGTGTGTGTGTGTGTGTGTGTGTGTGTGTGTGTGTGTGTGTGTGTGTGTGTGTGTGTGTGTGTGAGTGCGAGCGTGCTTTTTATAGCTGGCATATGGTGCCTTTCTCGACCTGCGCCAAGGGTTTCTTAAGGTGAGGTTACAATACATTACGATGTTTCTTCTTCCAGTATCAGTATTCTGCACATGAGGTGCAAATGGATGAAATTAGATTTCATGCACTTACTTGTGTGTGAAAGTGTGCACGTGTCTGCATATCTGAGAGTCTCTTCACAATTTACTAAATCACTTTATTCATTCCCCTTCACTGTCTGCTGCTCTCTGTCTTGTCCAGTGCAGCACTTCCTGTTGCTCGTCCTCCCTGTCCAGAAGCCCCAGTGCCTGCCCTTGCCATACCACCTGGGAGACTGTGCTACACACACACACACACACACACACACACACAAACACACCCTCCCCATCAAGTGTGTAAAAGTGTCTAGAGGCCTTGCTACTCTTGCACCACACAGACAGGGTGCATACTGTTGCTCAGACGGCACGGCACCAGAGACCAATAGTGGCTGATTAAGCTCCTCAATGATAGATTGAAAAGAAAAGAGGGAGGACTGGAGTGACAGCATTTCTATGTCACTGAGTGTGTGTGTGAATCACAGTCTGTACCCCAGCAGGCAGCAGCTCACAGGTCATTGGTGGAACTGTCAGATGATCCAAAGTTGAGAAGACCAGAGGAGGCCCCCCCACCTCTCCTGCCCTGTGTGTCCTCAGTTAAGAGCAGCAGCCACAGAGCTCTCCAACAGCTCGGCTACTCTGCATCCATCTTTTTCCAACGGAAAGACAAGCTGGAACAGGTGGAATGTGTGCCTCTCAAATGCAGTGCCGTAGTTTTATTTTACCTATCCGCATTTGATAACAAGTAGAAGTGTCTGCAGTGCGTGTAAGAGCATATTCAAAGAAGTTTATTCACCAGCTGCATTTTCCAATATGCGTTATGGCAGTGTGTGAGCCCAGGAGAGGCGTTAGATTCATCAACTGGAAACCCATTTATCCTGCATGCCTTTGATGCACCAGCCTCAGCACTGGAGGATTGCTGCTGGAGAAGTGTGCAATTGAGCTCTGCTGCCTCCAATGAGAATTGATTACCACTTTCTTCACTGCTGCTACACACACACAGTACATTAACACGAACAAAAAAGAAAAAACAGAACTGCTCACAAATGATACAGTCTAAACTAACAGATCATACTTTCTTGGTAGGACCTTCAGACCTTGTCAGTGGTCCAAGTCCACAACAAAGCTGCTTTGCCTCTGAAATTTAGTTAAATAGCTTTCTCACCTGCATCTAACTGGTCAGCACAAGCAAAACATGAGAGGTTTTTGAAAAGGAAAGAACCAAAAAAAAGCAGCTCAGGTGACTCCTGGCCTAGTAAAACTTATTATTTCAACATTTGCTTTAGAATCAAGGGGCTTTGGTTGTTTGTTCAGTCCTGTTATTCTCTTTTTTAGTTTGCTGGTTGGTGAGCAAGATTTCTCGAAAACAGTTTTAAAAAAATCAGGTTAAATTTGGTGTAAAGTTAGCTTATTAAGGAAGAACTGACTAGTTCCTTGTGTAGAATGTAGTGTCAGTTTGTCTTTCCTGAAGCACTGCAGGTTATTTGTTGCCAAAGGTGTCTTGAAGGCAAAGGATTGTCAGGCTGAGAGGAACAGGGACCTACTGACATTACACAAAGACACATTATTGTGTTGTAGTTTGCTCATTTAAGCTGCAAAATTACCCTGAGAAGGCAAAGGAAAAGCTACAGGCTTCCAGGTTCAGTTGAAAAGAACAGCAATCTGCATGTGTAGATATGTCTCTGTACTAAAAGTTAAATGTGTTTAACATCCACCCCTCTTTGATTCCTGTGTAAAGCCTAGAAAAAGCAAGAAATGTGAACTGTTAAAGGTTAGTGGTATATATTTAGGAAAATACTAATGATGTTATATCAGTTTTACTATACAAGGGGTTATTATATTTGAAGAAGTATCATATTAAATTATGAATATAATAATAAGAAAAAAGGACCAAACGCTTCAAGCCTAATTTTTGTGAAATTGCACAATTTCTTCATGCTAAGCTAAGCTGTACTTTATCCACCATCTTGGCAAATATTAATTTATCACAGAGGTTAACTGATAAATGTACAAATATGTGGCACTTTCTCACATCAAAGCCAGAATTCTTATTCAAACTTTATTTTTCTTTCTTGCAGACAGTACAGATATAAAAGAAAAACTGTCCAAAAGCATAAGTAAGCAAATTTTAACATCTGATCCTCATGTTTCAATACTTAAGCGCAGACAATGTGTCACATTTTTTGCTCAAAAACAAACAGGCTCAGAGGATCTGAAACACAAAAGATAAAATGTGTATTTGATATTTATCCTTTTGGTCTAATATCCAACACATTGCACTGCAAGATGTTTGTTCTTCTGATCGCTGTCAGCATCTCCTCAGACATTCATTGACAACATAAGGAACTGTGAGGTAAAGAGAAAGTTGGGTGCATTAAAATCAAGTTCCAGAAAGTAAAAGGCTGAATTTGGTTAAGAACAAAATGAAGCAAACAAAGCTTGTGACCAGAAAGACAGTCTCATCATATGTGTGAATACCATCTGCTACCCCATGTGTGGTAAAACAAACATTTGAGAGTAATTTGCATAGATCTGGGGATGCGTTGTGATACAGATGTGGTTTTACCTGCATCATGTTCATTTTCACACGTCCCTTGCTGCTTGTATCCATTTCTTTAAAAGCTCCTAGTAAAGTCAATTAACATTAGTCAGCACAAAGTGGCATAAAACTTTCTTAAAGTTGACTGTAATGTAAATGAATCTTTACTTCTGAAGAGTTATTTTGAGACATTAATTGTTAAGTTGTTGTAAACCTAAGGGAGGATATCTTCTGTTACATACTGAACATGTTCTCCAGACGGACAATACAGGTCAGGTAGTCATCAAAGTCGATGTCGTAGTTGGTGTCAGCAAACCGTAGGCACAACAGCTGCAGGAGCTGGTTGTTCAGGTGAATCCCTTTATGGGAGCAAGCGGTTACATTAGCCTTCAAACTTAAATACACATTCACACACAAAAACTGAAGCATTCCTAAAAACTGCCACAACCTTTAGACTTGTAAGTTGCAACAATACTACTTTGATCACTTTTACCATTAATAATACAGTAGCACATTTCAATGTAGCAATAATTGATGTATTCCAAATTAAACTATAACTAGATTAAATATAAAGTATTCACAAGCAGAGTAGCATTTTGTTTTGAATTGTTGAACCTTTACAAAATATGGACCTCAATGTGTTATAGACATGCCCTTTTTTTATGAATGCATTCAAACATGAAACAGTTTAAAAAGAAATGTCTCTTAGGGATATATAAAATGATCATTACAAATAAATTAAATAAATTGAAAGAAGTTGAGTGTGTTGACAGTTCTGAACGTTGTACAGCACTCACTTGACACTCACCAGCAGCTTGGAGAGCTATGCGAAGCTCATAGGACGACATCTTTCCTGAGCGGTCGGTGTCATAGGACAAGAAGAGCATCTGCAACCAAAGGAGTTTACCTGTGATGATATCTTTATGTACTAGTTACTTTACAAATTCAAAATAATATAAGAAACATATTCAGCAAATAATCATAATGTAGTAATAAAATATATTCCAAAACAAGTTTTGAATGCAGACTCTGACATCTGACTGAGTGCTCCTACACTGTGATATTCCTGGGTTTACTAAGGTAAAAGATCTGTATTCTCCCTCCACCATGTACTGATTTTTGTTTTAGCTCTTAAATCAACACATACAATCCACTTCTTCATCTTTTCCCAGAAGACCTTGAACTCTTGGAATTCCATCTTCCCTGTATTGTCCGTCTGGTTAGCCGTCAAGGACAAACTTTGCATTATGCTTTATCAATTTAAAAATCCCAGTCCTCTCTGCTCCTCCCTCTAATCCTTTAACTCTTTATGATGCATTAGCCTTCATACTGTTTGCATGTTGCCAATTAAGTGAAGGGAGGTTTACATAACTAGCCTATAATCACAGATTTAAAACAAGTCATGAATAATTTTGAAGGATACATCCATCATGTTCATTATACTGCGGCAGGTGCAGAGAGTCAGGCCATCAAATTTGATCTCTCTTCCTGCAGGCAAAAGAGACAGAAAAGTGGAACATCATTTAGCAAACAAGCCAACATGCTTAGTTTCATTACAACTCAAGATTTTTATCTCAGTTAGGTGCTTTTTAATTTGTATCACAAGAATCATAAAGTTGAGAAAGTAGTGCTGAAGAAATGTAGAACATACTGTACAGATGAAACCATTAGCCTGAACCCAGTCCAGAAGTAGCAAAATCTGCCAGCCAGCACCTCTAAAGCTTACTAATAACATACTTGTTTGCTTGTAAAACACAAGATGTATTTACTTCCTGGAATCCTTGCTGGTTGCCTAACAACTGCTCTGAGCCATGAAATAGGCTGGCACATAACTTGTGGTGGGAGGTGGCAGATTTTTTTACCTGCAGACAGAGCCAGGCCAGTCTATTTAACATAAACGTGTGTGTCATCTGTATAGTTATGATACCAGATGAGATGGTAAGAGAGTCAAATGGAAGCGCATAAGAATTAAACATAAGAGGAGCATGAATGGACCCTTATGAGACTCCAAACTGCATGTCAAGTACACCAGGTGATGTTGGTGCAATGAAAGCATCTGTAAATAGGTTTTATGAAAAGAGGGTTTACTAGAATCAAATTATAAATACAGAAAGACTTTACTGCTTTACTTACGTCTGCTGAGAACACCATTGAGCATCTGCTGGAGCTCTCTGACACTGATGGCCTGGTCCTGCAGAAACACCAGGATTCAAAAGATAACTTCAAATTCATTCATACTGAGACAGAATACAGGAATTACCACGTGAAGTAGGAACACTGGTCCTCTTTAAAACTAAGTTTTTCATGGTAGTACTAACTCTAGTTTAAATGTGCAGAATATGAAATAAAGTTTGCACTATTTATCCTAAAACTGACATCTTCCTTATATTGAAAAACAGTTGTGATCCCTGGACAACAAGCAGAAAGACAAACATCAATGTGGTGAAACCTTATAAGATAAAATATTAGCCAACAGTTTTACAGATCCAACAAAAAAAGAACATTATCGCTAATTTTACGTCCATAGAGGGAATAAAAGTCAAACATTCTTCCCCTCAAGCTATGCTTTTAATCAGCAACTCCTGACAACTCCTGACAGAGTTTGCTGCTTCCTTAGCTGTTTGGTCCTGAGCAGATGGTGTACAGTGAGTTTATCAGGACTTGTCTGATGAAGACAGCAGCCTGCTGCCTCTGAAAACACTTGGCATGAAGCAGATACAAAGAACCGTTTCAGACCAAATCAGGTGTTATGGTAATTTAGGTGTGAAAGTTTTATGACACAGCTGGGGAAGTGTCAAGATAATGTAATGATAATGAGTGCCACAAAGAAAATGGTTAATTTATTTATCTGTTAGTATCTTCTGGTCTGAACACAGGCTTAAATAATTGACCATTGTGGTATGATGTTTGATTGTGTTTAGTTTGATGCTGTTTCAACTTTTCACCAGAGCTGCAGAAGGGTTGTTCAGCATCCCGTGTGCTTGAAAACCGTGCAGCCTAGACTCACTAACCATGTTGAAATGAATGGGAAAACTGGCATTTGATCTGCTCTACTGTGCTCTAAAACCAAAACAATGAGCGAAAAGAGGTGAAAAAGCTCAGTATGATGTCAAAAGTCATTGTACAGTACTGAGCCAAGAAAGGTTATTTGGTTGGCTTTTATCTGCCACAGTAATAAGAAAAAAAACAGTTTGTTCTTTACATAAAGTGAAAGTACAATAAATGTGGACCAATCTGTTGAAGGTAAAGCAGCTGTTTTCTTACCTCACCGGCCAGCTGTTCAAACAGCCTCCTCAGGCCTTTCTCCTCATCTGATTCCTCCTCTGGAAGGCTGGGTGGAGGCGGCTGGTGGAAACAACACAGCATCAGAGCAAGCAGACAGGACCAGCTGACTGACTGACTGATTTTTAAACCTGTGTGATCATACTTACATCTGGGAGGTCAGCATCAATGTTGCTCCCCATCTCCCTGTGGAAGAGAAACACATGATGTCTTAAAAATTCAAAGAAAAGTCAGCAATATCAGGTAAACATAAAGACATGTTTCTGATTTTTAACAATTTTTTACTCTAAATAGGTGAATTATTTTAATTTTATGTGGGTTTTGAGAAAAAATGGACTTTTCTGTGCTCTCTGACTTTTGTCCTTGTTCAGATTTGACCCAACACTCACAGAGCTTCAGCTTTCTTCTCAGAGAAAATCCTGATGAGGAAGTCGGCCTCGCGGTGCTGCTGAAAGGTGGTGGGAACCAGCATGTATTTCCCAGGAGGCAGTGTGAAGCGCTCTGACACCTCCCGCAAATTGATGTAGGTCTTGCTGCGAGCCTTCGATGCATGGTAACGAAAGAAATCTTTTGACACGTAGTCCTCGCCCTCTGGAGCCTGAATGGACAGAGACACAGACAAGTTCAGGGCTGAATGATATATGCATTTCTGTATTTCTTGATTTTTTCAGCAGTCGGGCAATAATAACTAATAACAGTATTAAATATATGATAAGATATTAACCTTGCTGCACTCACAGGCTGTCCACAAGGAAATGGCAAAGCAAATTGTGTTTATGGGGATAAAATGTCTTTCTCTTGTACAGCACATTAAGAATACAACGTATTCCATCATACCATTATTTTGATTGGGACTAAACCTCTATTTTAAAATTAGTACATTTAAGTTGGGCAAAGTACTGAAAATAGTTTTTTAGCCAGAGTTTGAGGCTCAAACTCTTTATCTGACCTCATAAAGTGCAAAGCCAATGGTCTCCAGGTCGAGGCCCTCCTTCCTCAGCATGCGTCTGTTCTTCTGCATCAGAGCGATCACCACGCTGCACATGTCGTCATCATCGTCAGCGTCCTCCAGCTGAACTTTAAACTGCGGGTTGGTCCAAAATGTGTCTGTGGGTTGAAGATGCAGAACTTTAGAGGGCAGCTACTTGAAACAAGTCTACATTTGAACAGTGTTATGTCAAATTTATTTAATTAGTCTCAGATCTGTTGTTCTCACCAATGTAGTTCCTGCACCCTCCAGCGGTGGAGCCACGGATCCAGCTTCCCTCAAACATGTTGACCTCCCAGTGACGCTTTGTGTTGTCAGTCAGAGAGTCAGGGGTCATGTTGCAGATCTCAACTTTGTCATAGTTCCTCTTGAAGTCCTCAAACTCCATCCTGCAGACACAAACACAATCACCATCATCAGTAACTATGATATATTCACAAGAGGTTGCATAGAGGTGCAAATCTCTTTGAATTGTTAGCTAGGAACCATTTAATCACATGGACTCACCAAAATTCACCATCATCTGTTGAATTCTGTAAGATGCGTTTTTTTTCTGCTTGGTCAACATAACTCCATTCTCTGGAACTGAAACAGACAAGAAAACAACCAATGAGTTACTAACTTTACATGCAGGGATCAGAGAGAAGCAACAATGACGATATTTTCAAGAACAACTGACAAAAATACTAAAAAACACTAATTTTTCATTAGAGACATCGTTTTTTTGTTTACTTTTACATTTAAATTGTCAAAACCTGAATTTGGGTTTCTAGCAAGTATGAAAAAAGGCTTCCTACTATACAGAAACAGCTTAAGGAGGGAAATTAAAACTGATATTGGTGACATGACAGGGCTGTCATGTAAAAGATGGTTTTGGAAAGACATTCAAATCCTCAAATCAACTTCTTTAAAATGTATCAAAATTTCAGTTTCAAAAGCACTTTTTAATGCTTTTTGAAGTGAAAAAAAGGACTTTTTTTCTTTTTTAAAATGTTTTCGAGGTTTAATTAAAGAATTCAATGATTAAAAATAAATTTAAATTGAATGAAACAACTACAAAAAACCACAGTGCAAAATGTCCGCATTAAGACATGGGATGCACACACAGAGACACAAAAGAAACTACACAAAAACAAAAAGGGATTAGAAAGAGATGAGCAACTACAAAGAGATGCGGCTCCGTGGCATGTAGTCGCTTTGTGTGCCTGTCAGTCCGTCCATAAAGGAGAGATGAGAAGTCTTTTGCATGTCTTTGCCAGGAGCCCATTGTCTCATAATTGTCCTTGTGTTGTCTAAATTGAAAGTAAAGCGGCATGTCCTTTGTGCTTACTTGTCACTCCAGGGGCCGTTCCACTCGACCTGACCCCAGGGGTTTCTGACCCGGATCAGCTGGACCTTCCTACCTCTGTAATTAACCTGGTAATCAGACAAATTGTTATTTGTTTTCCTTCTTATTAAAAAGAAACATCTTCAGATGATCTCAAACTCTCTGTCTCTATTTTCTTTTAAATTCTATTTATGTTTGACTGCTTCATTCACAGCTTAAGTGTAATTTTTATTTAGATTAACAATCTTATGATCTCATCTTTATAAAAGCAACTTTTTTTAAAAAGATTGCACTGGCATGCATGTTTGTGTGCATTTTGTTTTCTTCATGTAAACAAGAATTAAAGTTTACTTCTTAAATCTGTTTTTGAAACTCTTATGCAGTTTTTTCCAAGGAGTTACATCATTGGTAATAAGTCTGCAGTTCTGTTACTGTTTCTAGTCTGAAACCAGATCTGAGGTGTTTTCTTGATCCCAGATCAGAGTCTTACCTCCTCCAGGCCTGTGATGGAGTATGCGTGTCCTTTCACCAGGCCAGTGGATGTCTTGGCCTCAGACTCTGCAGAGCTGGTGATCTGGGCAAAAAAAACAAAACACCCAGAAAGGTTAAAAGCAGAACAGCTGGGATAAAGGACATGTTAACACTTTTTTTGGGGGATATTTTGGTCTTTACATCAATAGAGCATCCCATCATGGAGCCTCTGTCCAGGGCCTTCTTCATGATCGTGAACAGGTTGTTTGGAGAGTTCTTGGTTTCGTATGTTTCCCCCACTCCACCGGTAAAATCCTCCATGGCCTCCATTGTGCTGCCGCCCTTCAGGGACTCGTAGCTGCCATGGAGTCTAAAATAAAAAGGGAAACATATTATTAAAGATAGTGATGAAATCAAAAGCCATACTTCAAAAAATGTGTTCTATTTCACCAAATACATTTTTTTAAACAGCCACATCCCGTGAGTTTTAAGATGTCAGTGTTGCCATTGATATGTATGTTTGCAAGAGGATGGATCCTGATTCTTTTGAGGGCCCCTGACCTTCCAAATAGCACCAAAACCTCAGCTTTTACTCATCAGTGACAGTCTACCAACATGCTAGCAGCTCTGTGAGGCTGCACAGCATAAGTTAGACCAACATCAGCATGCCAGTATGCACACATGATAAAGTTTACATACTGACACTGAACAGGTAAGAAAAACATGTTAGCCATGTTACTTTAGAGTGTTGGCAATGTAAAATTTGCTTATTAACACTTGTAACAAGAACAGCTGAGGCTGATGAGAGTGTCATCAGTTTTACAGTCTTTTTGGTCCTAAACAGAAATTAAAAACAAACAAAAGAGCATAATCAATAGATGATGGCGCAAAATAAAAGATTAAGCAATCACCAATGTGAGCATCGAATTTTCCTTTATAATTCATGCAACAGTTCTTTAAACATCATCCAAAATCACAAATGTGCACTATCATCCTCAAGACAAACAGGACATATTACATTTGTACTTCCCAGAGGTTAAACACTATTTATTTAAACAGTCTTTTTACTTGGTTTCACTATTATTAAAGACCTAGGACCTGCAGAGTCATCAGTTGTTTGATCTAAATTTTTGTGACTGTGGGTAAAACAAATAAAGAGCTTTACATTTTTAGTCACATTCAAAAAGAAATGATCAAATTACAGCAGTTTGCTGAGATCTATAAGTGATTCGGGATGAATCAAAGACAAAGGATGGGTATAAAGGATTTAAAGTGTTTTATGTTAATCATCTGTCACTCAAGGGCTATAAAATGCAGTGTTGTTACTTGGCGTAGGCTTTCTCCAGCAGGGCGCTCCAGAACTCATTGTTTGAGGCGGAGTGAAGCATGATGAGTTGATTCCTCACAGACGGCAGCCTGTCGTCCACCACAACATCCAGCCATTTGTTGTGCTTCCAGAACTGAGGGAGAAACAGAGAATGTGTCACACCTTGTCTCTATGATGCTGTTCATTCAATGAACACAACTCAGTACTTGTGATTTGTCACAGCAGAACTTTGCCTGGATACAGTTTGATTCTGTAAAGAGACAAATTGTCTCTTCAACTCTATTTAATGTCGTGATGAGACTTTATGTTGTGATTTTGAGATTTGGCTTATTTGTGAGCAGAAACCGCTGTACTTAAGTATAATAGGCCAAGACACCTGTCAATCAAGTAAAAGCAGAAATACCCCCAAAATACTTCTCTTTAAACCTTACTATCAGTGGAAATAATGACTATTTATATAAATTAAAAATAAAGTGAACACTGAGAAAACTTGAGCCTTTTTGATTCAACAGTTTGTGATTCTCATGGTGTGAATCTAACAGCTGTTAGAGGAAGTGAAGCTCATAGTATTTTGTTAGTGTTGCATTCCTCAGTTGCATAGTTGCATAGTTTGAATACTTAGATAGCTCTGTTTCTTTCTTTTCCTCTTGTTTAAATTTACATATATGGCTACATTACTCTGTATGTATAGCTTTCTCTAAATAAAATTTTGGATTGTCTTTCATTTGGTTGGAGTTCCACTGTGTAAACTTATGGTTTCTTCTCCTCTCTTGTCCCATATGTTTTAATGATTTTTATTTTAAAAAAAATAAACTGACTTAATAAGATTAACCCACTCCAGGGTTAATTGAATTCAGTGGCAGCAGGGGAGAAGCTCCGGTCCTGCAAAGGATAACTGGGACGAGAGGTGGAGGGTTAAGTTACTTTATTAAAGGAGTGTTATTAAATAGACACTGTATGCCTCAAGCACAACTGTTACCACACTACACATTAATCTGTGTGGTTTTGTATTTGTATTTTAAGATGAAGCTTTATTTTCTCCTTCCTGACTAAAGGCTGAATTGTCTGAAAAGAATCAGCAGGAGTGCTTGCAGCCAGTCATCCGCTGGGGTACCTGGAAGTGAAAGATGCCGGCGTATCTGTGGTCGAAGTCCTGGTCATGGGGGACGACACGCGCCAGGCTGTCTTTTTTGAGGGTCAAGGATGCAATGGCTGCCAGGAGCCAGCAGTCACCTGTGATGACAAACAGGTGCATCATGGTTAAATGGGTTAAATATGTGTATACCACATACACAAACACCAAAAAACCCACATTATGCAAGTAACTCGAGTTGACCAACCAAGCTGTCCTTGGCAAATGTCTGTCCTGTCTGCATTGCCGAGGATAAACTTCGGGTTGTCGCAGAGCTCCTGCAGAACAGGAAAAAGAACAGGTTGGTTTATTTACAAAATTGAATAAATAAAACAAATGACAGTTGAGAGATGATGTTGGTGCCTTTGATAGGTGTGTTCACATTCCATGTATATTAATCATCCTGAAATTCCGGTCACCAGAACAAATAAACACACCACAAACCAGACGCAGGTAGCTGAAGCATTTACTCTGAAGGAACACCCAAGAGAGAAATGTACTGTATAGTCATTGTTAAAAAGCATGAGTGGTGAGTTTTCTGTGGTTTATCTGAGACGGTCGGTGTTAAAGGCATGTAAATGAATGAAGATACTGGAGATAATCTAAAAATACTCTTATTAAGGTGTAAGGGGGATAAAGCGACAATGCAAAAAACAAAACAAAACAAAAACAAGCAAGAACATGAGTTTTAAGTTTAAAATATGTAAGAAAGTTTAAAAAGGTTAAAACCAGTCAGCTGCAGACAGTTGCCTGCATGTAGCATGGAGTTGTGTGGGGATAAAATCTCAATATGGAGCTCAAAGTGAGGCAACTTCCACTGCGTTGGATTCTATTTAGATTGTTTTTCTAGCAGAACTGGTTTTGCAGCTATGGCTGGAAAATGCTTGATTGTTAGTTTTTCCTTCTTTTTTATTAAAAGCATTAAAAACAGCTTCAAATAAACACTCAATACTATGATGTCAGTTATTACTGATTTTCTGTCTTTCAGTGTTGCCAGCACTCGTTAAGTCAGCTGTCTGTTTATTGGTTTTCATTTATTCAGGCTTATCGAGTCAGAGTTTTGTTAAAGACTCCAGTGCCTGTTAGAATAGTAAATTTAATCAGTATCGATTACTAAAAGTGTGTGTGTTAAAGTGGTAAACCATCTCAAAACAATCCACACGAGTGACAGAAACTCTTATAAGATGAATCGTTCACCTGGATACCACTACATTTCATTCATTCTACCTTTCACAAACTGAATTTGAGGCATAAATTACAGACTATTGAAACACTTGGAAATGATCCCAGTATGTTGTTTTGACCACAGCATCAGTCAAAATCTCTCAAACTTAAAATTCAAAATCTTCAAGTGTCATGAGCTTGCATACCTTAGGCCTCTTCCATTCGATTTGCACAGGAACACTTTGGCTGTAGAAGAGCGAGGAGTCGGTGGCAGGGAAGTCTGGATCTTCAAACAGGACCCCGCTCTGCAGACACTCCTGCCTCAGCTGCTCAAACGACTTCCCATCCGACTGCGTGTCTTCAGCCTTGTTGGAGCCGCCGCTCTTGCCAGAATGAGTGGACTGGAGAGGCATCTTCTTTAGGGGAGAACCTCTGTGAGTGGAGAAGGAGAAGTGAGGTGGTGTCTGTGATTGAGTGAGATGTCTTGTGTGTGTTTGATGCAAGGAGCCTGTCAGGTCAGTAAAGCTGAAAGGTACACACCCTCCAGACAGAAACTGGTTTATCCACCCGTGGCAGTGAACCTCGCCCCTACTGACTATCTCACTCACTCTCTCGCTCTACTGCTTTTTGGGCTTGGTCTGCAGGAAACTGCACGGATTCATTCTTGATGGGTTGTCATAAAAGGCATTGAAAAGCTGGAAGTTCAAACAGCGTCTCTACATGGAAAATCAAAAGATCACAGAGGTGTTGCTGCTTTTACAATCTATTAACCATTACTAGGAGGACATGCAGCTTAATACTGTTGCCTTAAAGCAAGAAGCTTCTGGGTTTAAACCATCCTGTGTAGAGTTTTTCTATGGTGGAATTTAAGCGCATTTATCAACATACTGTACTTAGGAACAATTCAAGCTACTTGTTCTTAATGGGTATTACCACTTGTATGCAACTTTATTATTCTTTATTCTTATCCACAACTCAAATACTCTACTTTTTGCTTCACTACACTTATCTAACAGTCACTAGATACTTTTTCAGTTAATATTTTACACAGAAAATCTCAAGCCATGGTTTTAGAGTGGAGATCCAGGACCCCCACAGGGCTACCAGGAAGCACCAGCAGGGTGGCAAACTGCAAACTGGAGTAAAGAAGAAGGAAAATAGTGAAGAAAAAAAATTGCTGTTTTTTAACATTTGCCATAGCTCCCATGAGGTAGCCAGCAGCAAGACTGTCAGCTGCAGAGCCACCACAACCTCGCTCTGCGGGATACCTGCAGGGACCTACACACCCTCTCCATCCTCCGCCCTTTCCACTCCTACCAAGGAGGAGGTGGAGTTTGAAGGTGTAGTTGCTCTACTGGCTGCTCCACACAGCTGGTAGTCTGTAAGCCTCGAGGCAGTGACCTCCACCTGCAGGTGTGTGCTGATAGCCCTGCAGAGGGCACTGTGGTCTTCCCTCTGCAGGTAACACAGCAGGTGGCTAAAGGCTGGCTGTGTCATGTGATCCAGGTACTTGTGCTCCAGAAAGCACACAGCTTAGGGTTTGCTGCAATGAGTGGTAAGAAAAGTATGCTCTGTAGTGGCATGCTGCTCACTTTCATGAAAAAAAGCACTGAGGAAAAGACTCTAAAAACCATCTACTGCCCCCTTCAGGTCACAGTGCCCCATGTCAAGGTGGAGGTAGGTGAAGAATGGGCAGAGGATGCTGCTCAGCTACTTTGCCCAGGACATTTCTGTTTCTTATTTAGAAAAAAGAAAAAATATGCACAGAGTTTTGCAACTACAAAAACTGTCACCTTGCATCGAGTTATGACTTATAAATATGATTTAGTGGATGCCATTTTCCAAAACAACACAGAGAAGACATTTTAATGGTAACAGTTGGTCATTTCACAGCACAGCATAGTTGTATAAATACACACTCATCTTCAGCTAATGAACTCAGCCACCGTGTAGCAGGAATGTGAATGTGATACCAGCAAGAAATAAGCAAAGCCTGGTATACACTGCTGTGGGTCAAACTGGCAGAGCACAGCAGTGACCAGGTTGGTCCATCTCGACTCTGCACAATCTACTTTATGCACGAAGGCCCCTTTGAAAGCATTAAATATTACAATAGTGTGTTATTAATACAACTCTTAGTCCAAAAAAGTTTGGAAAAAAGAGCAAATGCAAAGGTGTAAACAAACTGTATCTACCAAGTTTCACATAGTTTCATATAAACAGTTTCTACAAAGTGGGGAACATAACCCCACCTTTGCTTGCAAACAACTGAGCCTTTCCGCCCCATGTCCCCTTCGTACCCACTCATGACTCTATCATCTGTTACAAGTGAACCTGTGGAAAAATCCAAACAGGTATTTTCTGAGCATTTCTTAACTTTTCCAGTCTTTTTTGTCACTGTCCCAACTCGTTAAAAACAGGTTTCTGGCATTAGATTTAGAAAACTGTTATTTACAAAGGTCAGTGAAGCTGGGTCGTAATATGGAATGTATTAAATGTAAGCAGAATTTCAGTGAAGCAGATATTTCACTCATATTGTCTCATTGAGAAAATTTCTCTGGACTGTGTATTTATGCATGATTTGTGCTTAATAGACATTTGTCTCACTGTTTTGTAGTTGCAGGACAAGTTCAAACTTTGTCACTCTTATTATTATAGAAACTCTGGTGACCTCTCATAAATCTCAGCATAGCTTTGCAAAAGCAGGACTAATGTGCCAAAATAACTGGACAAACCAGTGAGGGTATGTAGATCGAGTATAGTAAAGCATATTATACAAATTGATAGTTATGTTCTGTATGAAGACTAAATGTTGTTTTTAAATAGATGTAGCAGAATCAAAGTAAAAAGTGTTATATTTTCCACTGAGATGTAAAGGTGTCATCGTTCCCCTGATATTAAAGTACTGAAAGAATGTGTTGAAACACCATAATCCTTTCATTTTTTTCATTTTTTTGTTACCTGTGAAGTCAACAGTGTCCTCCAGGTGTTTGGAAGAGGAGTCATCAGTGTCCACATCAGCTTTTGGTACTAAGCCACAGTTTACTGGATCTGCTTCATGACCTGAAAACCCCCATAAATGTATCACATACCTGAGAAGTTTCAGACAAGACAAATGCAATGAATCTGTTCTCACAAAGATCATCAATACACCAAACTCTCTAGATGACACCATTTCAAAGCAAACAAAACACTTTGATAGTGTTTGCATATATGTGAAAGTGCTGGAGTTAGGGTTCGTCAATAGATATTGACTCACTGGAGCATAGCATCTTTACAGTAATGTAAGTTAAAGTTAGTTAACTAGCACAGAAACAAGCTAGGTTCATGTGTTTAATAACAAAATAATAATAACAAAATATATAAATATTAATAACAAAAAGGACCTTTTATCTGCCCTTGTGATGAAACTAATGTGGTAGCCTGAAGCACCTGGTGCCTCACATTAATATATTCCAGTCTACAGGTTTTCCACTTTCGAGAACTTTGGTGGCTTTCTCCAAAATTTTATTGAGATTTACTGGTTTTGTAGTACCATTGGTTGAAAGCTGTAAAAGATGGCATATCATACTCTCATCCGTTCTCATGTGGGACTTATTTTCCAGGTTCCTCAGTTCTTAATATTTAAAAAAAAACTTTGCAGCAGGAAAAGAAAAGACTATTTCCAGAAGAGAAAGCATTGTATTTGTATGCATGTTTAAATCTGCATACATGTTCCACCTAACAAGTTCAGAACAACTTTGCATCAGCTGTCAAACACAGTGGATCACCGATGGCTTGTTTCAGCATCACTCCTCTCTTAATCCAAGCCCAACTGTTTTCTGCCAGATGAGGTTTGTTCACAAGGCAGATAAAAAAGGAAGATAAAGAGAGAAGAGAAAGAGGAGGTAGGAATCGGAGAGGAGGAGGGGGGCTGCTGGGGCTCAGAGCTACAGCTCTCTATTGGCAGTAAAAACGAGAGGGGTTGGTCTTTCTCCATCTCTCTCTCCCCCTTTACTGAGAGGCAGAGACTGAGCAGCACACACACAGTTCACACAGACACACACAAACACACACACACAGGCTGGAAGTACTCTGTCAGGACATGGGACGGACCAGGATGTAAGATGCACACACATGCCTTCCAGGACTGTGAGAAACCAGCAGGATGAGGACATTATCAAAGAGTGAGGACATCAGAGAGAGACGGACTGAGCGGAGACAGACGGACAGAGCAACAGACAAAGATGTGTGACTGAACTGCTGTTTCCCACCTGTCAGAGAAGTTTGAAGGAGTGCTGCGCTCATGGCGGGACCGACCACACCGGAGCCCCTGAAGGTGACATTTTACAGCCCTTTAACTACACTTGCTTCACACTGCATCTGTTTAATGTGTGGTATTCTCACTTTGTCTGTCTGTGAGATTTCAGTACGTTTGTCTTCTGTTTTTCTTGCTGTCTTGCATTACATTAATCATTCACTAATTAATTTGAATGAAGCTTTAAATTCACTTTGTGTTATTCAAGAAAAATCAGATGTGTGAAGTAAATACAGTAAGGCATGACTGCAGAAAACAATTTTATCAGCTGTTAAATAGCAATCGTACTTTGAAATGATTGACTTCAGTCTGTAAAATTTCACGCAGTTTTAAATATTTTTAATTTTATACAGTATAAACAGGTTGGAATAATCCCCTGTCCACTTACTGTTTGTCTGTTTTGACAAATGATATAGTCAATTCTATTAATTATCAAAATTGCTGCCAATTAATTAAATGAATGATTAATTCTATAAATAAAAAAAACACACACACACAGTTGCTTGTTCTGTCCTAAACTAATTAAAATTGCCAACACAATAAAAAGAGAGAGGAAGAAAATCAACACATTTGATAAACTGAAACCAGGTTAGGTAATGAAAGGCTATGTTGACTGTTGAAAACAGCTGTGAAATGTATTCAGTGTGTTTTCCTGTTATTGTGACCGATCTGCCTCATTCTGTCAGTCCTGTTCTGTGACATAACCGTATGACTTATGAGGGCTTTATTTCCTAGCCTTGTACACGTCCACAAGTCAAGCATAGAGCTCGACTCTTCTAAATGTGATGAAGAGCTCAGTGGTGGTCTCAGTGGACAGCAGAGGATTGTGGGTGCATCCGGCTGGCACCAGTGTGTCAGCCTCATTGATGTGTGGGAGATGAGGTTGACAAACATCCTCCAACCCCCATCTTTTCTATGACTTGGTGCTGAGTTTTCATTTGTTTAATAGTCTTTTTTTTATGTTGAAGCTGGGAGTCATCATTGTGAGAAAAAACTCGTCATTGAGGCAAAATTCCTGTGAATCATCGAACACAACAAAAGAGAATATGTAATGTGACATGATGACAGCTCACAAAACAGCCACAGCCAAACAAGGCAGGGAATGAGATGGTGAAAATCTGTAGTCGTAAGCAAAACAGAAGTGCCTAACTGCACTTTTAAAACAGTGAGAATGAAGACTCCTCAGGCAGGATCAAGGCAATAAGGCTGCTGCATCATAACCTCTGACCACACCGACCGTCTCTCCACCCTTATTAAAGTCAGGATATACCATATACTGCACAAACATACAGTGTATGCATGCTTATATTTCAGCCTTTAATATAACATGTCATAAACGCAACATTGAGGGAATCCATCCTGGCACAGAGGTCATAAAATTTCTCTCAGTTGGGATTTGCAAGAACAACAAAGCAGGCAGTATAAAGAAAAGCATAAACTTGAGCTTTCCAATATTCCTTACAGCTGGGCTTCAGTGTGTATCAATTTGCCTTCCGCTGGAGAGCGTTCCACTTCACTTGTCCTCTGCTCTGTAGCATGAAGTGAGATTTGTTAAGCTGAGGGGGTGGGCTGCTCCAGAGTTTTGAATGCCTCTGCAGCCCCACTGTCAAATCAAGTGTTTGTGCTTTCAAAAAAAGAGAAAGACTTGTTGTGTTGTATTGACCATGAATCCGAACCTCTAATCAATTATATTGACTGAGGACATTAACACTACAGGACTGATCATTTCCCCTTTGTACACCACCCAAAACTAACTGCCATCACATCAATGTCTTTGACTGGCTGTAAGTTGTTAACCTGCTGTATAACAACAGGGGAAGAGTTGAGCTCTACAGAACTGACATTTGCTTGACATGTGTGTGTGTGTGTGTGCATGTGTAAATCATCTTCCAGAACCAGCAGAAGTGCATTGCTCTCTTTGCCCTCCTCTGCTGCTTTGCTGTGCTGGTGGCGCTGATCTTTTCATCAGTCAACGTTTGGGGGGACGATGAGGACGGTATCACAGAGGAAAACTGTAGCAGAGACTGTCGGTAAGATGATGCAAGTGTGACATGATATCATAACAAGATGAGAGAAAAAAAATGGTTTGCTCTCATGTATACTGTGAAATATGTATGAACTGACTGTGGCACAGTGATTCCTTAATGTAGTTTTTCAAAACCTGTTCTCTAGAAGCTTGTCATTGTTTGCTACATATTCCTAAATTTAAAATTATTAGGAACAAGTACCATTCATAAATCCAGGCCTAATGGGTGTCTTACAGGGTGTTTGCTCAGGATTTTGTGCACCCTATTGCAGTCTTATTGTAATGTGTTTATGCCTGAAGAGAGAAGTAAATAACAAGCTACATTTATGTAGCACTTCTCTACCTTAACTGGCAAAGTTTCTGACAAACGGTCCCTCGGTCACTCACACACAATCCTACAGTGATTGAAACACAGATGTCATGCAAAAAGCTTGTCTACCTGGAGTAGCTTGGGTCTCATTGTCTTTCCCAAGGACACTTGGATGAGCGGACAGGATGAGGGATCCCAGAGATTAGTGGGCTGAGTCACAGCCACCTTATAGCACCATATCTGCACGCACTTACAAGAGCACTTTATCAACTCAGCACTGCACTTCTATAACATTTTCAGGCTTAAAATGGACAGTTTAAAAAAAGGATTAAAATCTATGCAACAGAACCAGGGATACTACCCTTTTTATCCAATGCATTAGTCTTCTTTGACAAAACTTGGCCCACAATTCAACTCGACCGCTGAAAGTCTGGTCCTGGATGTATTATTCTTGCAGCTACTAATGCAGCTTCAAGCTCCAAATAAAGCAAAGATGAGGAGCAATTCAGCTGCAAAGATCTGCTTAACTTGGCAAAAAGAAAAAAAGACTTCTCTCGTAGGCTTTATTTTAAGTTTTTTTTTTTCAATTTTAAACTTGTAGTCAGTCAGTCCCAATCAACTCTGCCTCTGTTGACATCACTTGAGGATATTTGTCAGATTTTGCAAACCATTTTCAGTAGCATTCCTAAAGACGTGTAAACAAACTCTGACATGTAAAAATCATTCGGTTCCTTTTTAAGCTTCCAGAAACTCAAGATACATGTGCTATTTTCAGCATTGAGCTTGTGGAGAATATTCCAGATGACCTCTTCCTCCCCATGAATGGCAGAGCCCACCTTCCTCTCTCTGTTGGCTTTCACATGCTGTTGGACCAGGCGAAGCACTCAGTTGAAGTGGTGTCACCTGTCTGGGCCTTAAACCCCTGGGATGTGGAAGCAAGCACTGCCGAACAGGTACGGAGTCACGGCAGAATGTCTGAATCTGTCCCCTTACATTAACGCAGAACTACATTTCCCAGGTGTTCGGTAAGAGGAAATGAAATTATTTTCAAGTAACTTTGAATGGAGTCTTTTAATGAGGTTATTCTTGCTGAGATGTAAGTATTGCCCTTTAAAGAGACATCCGGAAACACTGCTCAAATGCTCAACTAGAGAACATCACTCTCTTCCTCAGGGTCAGCTTTTGTTCCAGAGACTGCTTAGCCTGAAATCTCGTGGGGTTAAACTGAAGATTGCCAGCAGTCTGACTAACTCGGCTGAACTGAAGACCTTGGCAGCACACAGTGAGTGTCTGTCAGATTTTCATTTTCTGAAAGCAATTTGTTAGGCTACTGCAGACGACCAGTATGAAGATTTATGAGTCCCAACAAGTCACCTGACAACATTTCTTGCACACAAACCAGCCATAAGAAATTCCTATGTATGCTAAGACAATTTTGATTTAATCTTTGGTTGCCTTTGTGAGGCCAGCAGCACCATATGGCATATATCATATACAGCATCACTGATTTGTCTACTGGAAAAAATATGAAGGCTTATTATCACCTTGCAGCCCCACCCAGCAGCTCCACAGCATGTGTCATACAACCCTCATGTGTGCCAAAATTCACAATGAAGGTCAAAAATTCATGAAAGTGCAAATGTACCTGACTGATTCTTTATAAATGTTTGCCTCTCAGGCTGCCTGCTTTGCCCACATGACCATCAAACAGTCCAAGGCCATCTGGCAGATTTCCATACACCACCACCACCCTCCCTCCCACCCTCTGTCCAATTCTTTTAAACTTTCATCCACTCTATCTTGATTTCCGTGTCTCACAATGTCTAGATGCAGATGTTCATTTTGTGAATATGACAGCACTCACCAAAGGAGCACTCCATTCCTCATTCTGGATAGTGGATCGGAAGCACATTTACATCGGGAGCGCTGATATGGATTGGAGGTCACTCTCCAAGGTAACAACAGACATCAACAACATGAGTGTGCAGAGTAAAATCAGAACAGAGAATAAATGAGCCTCTGCAGTCGGGCGTGGTCAGGTCTGCAGTTTATTTCTGGCTTCAGTGGCTTACAGTCTCTAGGAAATAAAAGCTGGACACAAACACATTTAATTAAACGATAACCTTAGCACCCTACAGGGACTTAGGACATAACACAGAGTCTAAATTCGTTCTACTCTTACACCTTTACCTTTTTATGCAGTCACTCCTGCAGCTCTTAATGACATCAGGGATTACTTTAAATTGCTGTCTGAGGTAAGCCAGAAAGACAAGTTGCATTTCACTTTGCATTTAGTGTGTCGTTCACAATAGAGAGGGAACCAGGGAGCATTTGCATACCACTACTTGAAGTGATTACCTGGCACTTTTCATGCTTCAGTGCTGACTGGAGGTAAAACTACTGTTCAGTGTAATTAACTAAGGAGCCAGAAGGAGGGACTGAATGGGCACATGAATGACTGTGTTTAGTGTACACGGCGTAAATGATAGAAGGACTGGAAAGACATAAGACAAAAAGGGAACAATCTGAATTTATTTGAAATTCAAAAAAAAAGTGAAAACAGAATAGACTGAAACCTCTGTGTGCTTCCCACTTGGTCACTCACCAATATTGAATTAACACAAAGCAAATTTCCGCTGCCTAGTCGATGCTGATGAATTAAATCAATCAAGGGTATTTAGAAAGCTTCTCTGCTGCTGTTTTTTAACGATACTAACAACTCTTTGCTTTGTAATATTGCTCCACCACTTTGGTCTAGACTGAAATATCTCAGCAACTACTTGATGGACTTTGATTACAAGGATGCAAAAGCCTAATAACTGTTTCACTCTGAAGATAAATCCTAATGTCTTTGATGATACAATAAGTTTTTTTCTCCAGTGCCGTTATGAGGTTGATATTTGTAGTTTAGAGTGAAACATCCAGATGGATGAAATGAACTTGTCATGAAAATATTATTGCCCCCTCAGGATGAATTGTTGCAATTTGTGCAATACTTTGGTCTTTGACTTAGACTGGTTTATGACCGGCACAGCTGATAACATTCCTATCATGCTCAGCTCTTTAGTGCTAGTTAGCAAATGGTTCCTAGCATGCTAATATGCACCAACCAGAGTGTAAAGGTACAGAACAGGTGCCATGTTCACCAATGTTATATCTGAAATTTTAGCATGTCGGGTTGTAAGTATGCTAGCATTTCGATGTTAGCATTTAGCCTGACAGAGATGCTGGCAGGACAGCAGGGATAAATTCACATTACACATTAATTTTAATCTTCATACTCCTGGATTTACTCTAATTCTGCATCACTTCTGCTTTTTGTCTAACTTTTCTCTCTCATGTCTAACTCTCTCATTGCTGAAGCATATGTATCCAGTAAACACACCTAAACTCACACTGCAACTTTTTTGCTGCATCACATCTTCCTCTGTGCTCCTTTCTGACACCATACAGAGGAAAGAACTGGGGGTGGTGGTTTATAACTGCAGCTGTCTGGCTCTGGACCTCCACCGAGTCTTCTCATTTTACTGGCAGCTTCATGAGAAAGACTACATCCCCTCCATCTGGTCAAAGAGAGTTACAGCTCTCTATGGGAAACACGACGCCCTGGAGCTACAGCTCAACGCAATCCAGGCCACTGCCTATGTGTCTGTGAGGAACGTCTCTGTTATGTAGCAGTATTTACTGCATTTTAACACATAAATTGACTTTTTACAGAATGTTCTACACAAAAAGACACAGGCTGTGTCTGTAATAAACACTTAAACTTTTTTACATTCCATTTAAGGCACCAATTTCTTGACTTTAGACTAGATGTCTTTCAAGTTTCATTACCAACCAATAACAGACACACACAGGGGTAATTAATCATGTTAATATCATGCTGAGGATAATCACGAATCTGAATAAATCGTTACCTCAGCATAATTTGACAGTAATGAATCTTGTTACCCTCCAAGCGACAAGACAGTAGCATCAGTTGTGTTTAGGACATTTATCATCCTAAAGGTGCTAATGGAGCCTTGCTGTCACAAGCTGCCAGCAACTCCAACCTGCTCTTGTCTCAACACTGATACAACAGGGATGAAAATATGTACCTTGTTTTTCTTGGCATTTCCTCTCTTAAAATGTTACCCTTTCCCGTCAGACATTTTTGAAAATTAAAACCCTAATTATGTTGTCCATAGCAGCGTAATATTTCAGTTTTTTAACCTCTTACTTATTGAATTTTATTAATCTTTATTTGAATCAGGTATAGACTTGTCTGGGTGAAATCCTCTCTTGCAGACCTCTCCTGAACTCTTCTGCACTAAAGGTCGCACCAGAGATATAGATGCTATCCATCAAGTCATTCAGAGTGCAAAGACATTTGTCTTCATATCAGTGACAGACTACCTCCCCCTGGTGACCAGGAGCTTCAGAGGAACCTCAGTCATAAAGTAGGTTTGTTTAAATGTTCATAAAGTGCAAAAAAAAAGAAAAATATCATATCAAATCAAATCTGTTAATAACCTAAATTTTAAGAAACATGCCATATGTGAACTATTGCCTTTAGATTGTAAACCTGTGTCTTATTACAATGGTTGCATCAATAGGTACTGGTCGCCTATCGATGAGGTGATCAGAGAGGCGGCGGTACTCAGAGGAATCAGAGTTCGTCTGCTGATAGGCTTCTGGAGGAAGACTCACCCACTCACCTTTAACTTTGTCACCTCACTCAAGTCACTCTGCATGCAGCTCCTTAACTGTTCATTAGAGGTGGTATGTGATTTCTCATAGGCCTCTATATGGTGGGAGGGGAGTTAACAGGTCAGAGGAAAGGCCTCAAACTAACTCATTATGTCAATGAGGGGCCATATATTTGCAGCCTGACTGTCTGACAAATTATATATTATATAAGCGCATAAATGAGTTACAGCTAGTGCCCACTGGGACATAATCAGGAACACTTAAGGTAGACTGACCTTTAAGGTAGATCAACTGACCCTGCTACTCAAATATGAACACATTTTTTTCCTACACGTTGATTTGTGATTTTTTTGCAGAGGTTTTTTAATCACAAGGAGCAAAAGGATGATGGTCAACAAGGATTCAATCACAACAAGTACCTAGTGACAGACGACGCTTTTTATATTGGTAGGCAATGTATAATGTGTTTCAAACTAAATCAGTTGATTGTTTTTGTTGATTTCATATGGATTTACAAAGTAATTCAGAATTTTTTTATTTTAAAACATACTGAATGCTATTTGAAACATTAGATAGTACTCTTTAAAATGGTTAATTGTAGTAGAAGTAAGGAAGATTTAAGAAAGAGAACAAAGCTAGTAGCTCTCTCATATTCAGTGTTAAGAATGAAGCAGCAGCCGGGAGACCGTTAGCTAAGAAAAAAGACTACAAACAGAGGTAAACAAACAGTTCCCAGAATCTGCTTTATATACATGCAAACAAGAAAGGAAAAAGAGGAGAGACGCATGGAAATAGCAAAAGGAAAAGAAGTGTGTGTTGAGTTCTTTCAGAGGCTGAGCTGAACACTTCCACACACGGTTGGTTCATTTATTGCCAGCAAGCTTTAAGCTATCAATTCAGTTTACGGGAAATTTGGGGAACCACTAGTCTTATCGTCCTTGTGATGCGCAAGCAAGCAGAGCAGAGCGCAGTCACTTTACTCCCTTATCAGCAGGAAGTTCAACTAATAACTTTTTGTAAAAGCGCAACTTGACATTTTTATACCCATTACTTATTGTAAAGATTAAACAAACAAGAAAGAACTTGTAAATCGCTCAGCATTATCTGTGCTGGTTGGCAGGTGTTTTTTCACATTTGGTGCCCCGCTAACTAAACTAAGCTAACTTTCTCTTGGCAGTAGCTTACAAAGTACACATATATGATATCATCTAACCCACGGCAAGAAAGCAAAGAACCATTCTCTTCCAAATGTGGAAGTATTGGGGTACTTTTAAGTGTTCGCTCATCCACACAAAGTCACTGAGACAACCAATAATAGCTTAGCTGTCACAGGCTTATCTATTACCCAGTATCTGATATTGTGTTTGTTGTTTGTCGACAGGTAACCATGACTGGGTTGGGAGTGACTTTGCCTATAATGCAGGAGTTGGGCTGATGGTGAAAATAGAAAATAGTCTCCATGACAGGGGAGAGACAATCTTGGACCATGTCAAGGCTGCATTTGAAAGAGACTGGAGGTCACGTTATGCTAAGAGTCTGCAAGGAAACAAAGATCACCAGGGCAAATACAAAAGCATGCAGCATGCAAAAATTCATATGGAGGCAAAGGATGAAAATGAGTGGAACAACCCTTTATCTTTATAAGCACAGAATATCTCTGAATCCTAAAACCTCAAAAGTTTGAGGATTCTAGATTACACAATGCATTTATACAACATGAGAATTAAATTCATACATTTTGACTTGACTAGAACTTGAAGTTGTTATAGTGGGTTCAATTACAATCAAAACTTACTTAGGTAACTATATATCTCACAACAGTTACAAATTGCGGTAATAGTATCTAGCTATTTAATGAACTGTTGACTTGACTGTTATATGAGCATGTTATGCTGCATGAATATTGTTTGCAATATTCAATTTAAACTATATGCTAAAGAAAAATATCTCATCAAACTCACCACAGTAAATTACATGAATAATTTAATGATGATGGGCATTCTTTTTACAGTTTAAATGTGTTTTATAATTGTTTAGTTCTTTTTGATTTGCAAAGCATCAGGGACTTAAATGCTTGCTTCCCTTTTATTTAAATGAATCGATTGTCTTCACTGATGCACGCACAGGTTTGTGCAGATGTAACAGCTGTTCATGATCTCATTGAAAACTTTATCTATCCTTAAAATATTTTCCTTTTTTTCCTCATTGTGACTGTATTTATGTTAACATCATCTCACAGCAAACACTAAATGGCCAACATTGATACGCTAGTTCCCACAAAGCAAGTCCAGCTGCAGGTGCTTCACAGCAGATAATACTGAAACTCACATTTGTTTCATTTATTTTCCAAATGTACAGAATGTAATTGGCTGTCTGATGAAGTGTTGCCCAAACATTTTTCATATTTATAAGGCCACTAAACACACAAAAAAATCATACCCTCACTGGAGTCCAGTATTAAAAGTCCAGTAATTTTTTAAAATTTTGTCTCCCCATTTGTATCAGTGAGGGTAGTCTGAATGATGGAAAAACCTCTTTGTAAATAAAAGTTCAACAGCAACACAAATACATCCGCCTTAATGTTGAGGCAAACAAAAACTGTTTATCAAACTAGTTATATTATTCATTTTTGATGCCTTAATTTATAATAATTTATGTAAAAATCCTTTGTTCATTATTGTAGTTACACCATAAAATCTCAATACACCATTACAAGGTTTGAAAGACTTGGAGATCTGCTTCCACTCTTTAACACAGGGTGGTGCAATAGCACCATCACACACAGTCACTAATTATAGCACCCAAAGTTTGGCATGATGAGTTCGGGGGTTTTGTATTTCCAGGAGAGTTTGTCATCACAATCATGGCTATCTGTCTTGAATAAAGTACACAGTTTAAAGTTTAGTTTATCTTTTTTCTGGAGTAGTATGTGTTATAGAAATCTACTGAAGCCCCTTCTGTCTCAAGCTTTACTTTCTTGATAACTAATTATGAAACAATTGTCATTAAAACAAAACAAAATATATCTCATCTGCACTGTTGAGCTGTTGTAAAGCAGCAGCTAATAGTGTACCACACTGTGATGATAGATATGCTACTAAAATGCACCTTGAACTTAAAAATATTGAATCAGAATATCAGATGATTTTCAAAAAAGCTTTCCTTTTTCCTTTTGGTGAAATAAGCCTAAGGCCCTACAGACAAGAAAGGTTCTGTCCCAGGGCTGAAGATTATATCAGTTAGCAGTGTACTGATTGGATTTTCAATTTCAATTTTCTTCCTTTTCTTCTGGAGCAGAAGCTCTCTATTAAATCACAGATGCTAGTGGAACAGAGGCTAAAACATTAAAAACAGCTTATTTTGTGTTTAAGTTAGATTTTAGTGGGGGAAAAAACTTCTATCAAGGCTCAACATGATCATTTACACCATTTCAGAGGTAATGAAACTTGGTCTACGGCATAGTTCACTGTCAGTGAAATCTGTAATTTTACAACCAGCAATAAAGCAGGATTACCATGAAGGTGGGTGAGGTGAGGAAGGGAAGCTTCTTAACACCTTCAATCTGAGTGATCACATCAGAGTCGGTTTCAGGTTTAGGGAAAACACAGCTGAGCCGACATGGAAACCAGTGGTTGGATTCAGCGGTGTCTCCTTCTCTTCATTTGTGTGTGTGTTGTTTCTGGAAATCCCATAGGTGAGTGGAGGCAGAATGGAGGAGTTTTGAAATCAACAAGTGTGGCACTGATTTGATTTAAAAATGTGAAGCGAAGGAAGGGAAATTAAGACTTATTACTTTCTATCTGCTTTGAAGTTTATGATTTTCTTTTTTATGTAATTCAGATAGTCTCAGCATCAAAAATACATTTTTCATGTCAAATCTTTTAATTTAATATGCCTAAAAATCATGGAAAAATACTTGATGGTATTTATCAGTACACTCCAAATAATGAAATATGCCAAATAATCAGTAGGAAATCTTACAGAAGTCCAGAATTTATGTTAAAATAATCCATTGATCTGTCGTTAGACAAAACTGATACTCAGTGGCTTGACCCAACCTTGCCTTCCAGTGTTTCTACAATGTGGCTGTGTAGAATAAAGTATGGTGGCTTAAAACTGAAAATCATACTGTTAGTTCAATGTCAGCTTCTGTGGGTTGGGGTTAGGTTGGTTGGTTGTATGTAGTAGAGACTAAAGGCTCGTTAAAAAAGTGCTTCTTCTCCCAGGGTAGGTTGACCCTTTATCTATATATTATCAAGCAGTGCAGAGTGAGAAAGCTCCTTTAGTTCTGGCGTAAGCATGTTTCAAAGAGACTACTTTGTTCTCTTGGCAACAACACAATAATATTATGTCACCAATTTTACTGAAGTGTCGCCAAAGCATAAACCCAGGGCTGTTGTTTTTGCAAAGGATTTGGAAAATGCCTAATGTAAGTGTGTCAGAGCAGTTAAAATGCATTTGTTTAAATTTATTCTGGCACATAAGTCCTCTTCATGGACCGAAAGGGGAGGTTTGATCATCATTGGTCATTTGCTTACAATTCACAAAAAGTGAAATGAAAACATTATATGACCACTTGTAAAATTTTTACAACTTAAATTAATTTTTACTTTATTTCCATGTTATGTAACTTAGTATATGTACAACACCTGAATTTTACAGGGAAATACTGTATTTGATTTGATATTCCAGTAAAATTATAATAATGATAATACTTATTAACTACCTGACACTTTTTAATCAGTTTAGTTCCTCCTCCTTCAGCTATATCACAAAAACGCTGCTTCTTCAGAGTCTTTCAGCATAATAATTAAACAACAAAGTATAATGTAATGTAATACTCTGAAAGGATTTTTCAAAATGAGTTCTTTTGATTTGTTTATTTTGCTCCTTGTTCTGTACTTTTGCTTGTATATGAGTCATATTAAGTATATGAGTATTTGGTCAAGAAAATTGGTCACTTAGCCTGGTCTCAGTTATCTGCAGTACATAAAAACTTTTTTATGTGTCCTGTCCTGTTTTAAATGTTCTCTTTCATTGTGTGTTTGCTCTACATTGAAACTTTCCAGGAGACAAAATAAACTTAAACCAGCTTTCAGCTATCACAGGCAAAATATATCACATGGTGACATATCTGTTTTACTTCAAATATTCTTCGAATAGAATGAAAAATATTAAGCAAACAAGATTTTCAAAGGGAGTGTTCAACACTAATTTTGTCAATTTAGATCTCTAGGAAACTTAATTTAATAAAAGCAAGAAACAATGAATTTTTTTAGTCCATATTTTTTCAAAATTTAAAAAGGTTCTTTCAGTTTCTCCAATATGGTAGCCTCATCAATAAACCTGCCCAACATTAGCATGTTTGCAATGTCATTGTGAGTGTGTTAGCATCCTCACATTTGCTTTAGAAGTTTACAGCCTCATGGAACTGTTAGCAAGGCAGTAAACTTTTTAATTTTCTTTTATATGAATTTACATTTTTTTTAGATTTTTCACAGACTACAGAAATGTCTTTAGCAGAAAGTAGTTCCACTATAACTTTGTAAAACAAGGCCTGATAGCTCATTTATTGAGGTTAAGTTCAAGAAAGATGCTGCTGTTAAGTTTGTTTAAATGAAATCATTGAACGCCATGAGCACCACAAATACTTATACTTTTACAACACAGAAGATATTTCAAATCTTGAAAAAACAAAATATTATGTGTTTGTATAGAACAGTAAAATAGGTTACAGTAATTTAAGTAAACTTCCATAGTCTGTCCATTCTCTTTATACTTGTATTTTTTATGTCTCTCAAGGTACTACAACCATAAATTGTTTTGAGAGTAACGAACTAGAGCTTGGTGAAGTGGATGAAGGATTTGAAGGTAAAATACTACATTCTTTTAAATGAAAGACTGCAAAATACATTTTTTGGCAGTCTTGTTAGTCTAGTCTTCTTTTTTCTAAGCAAAAGGACAATAATACCAAATAGTCCAAATATTGTACAATTTGAAAGTGATTTCATGCTTAATCTGTAATTCATTTATTCCATAGACTGGAATGGTGGTTAAAAAATCATTTTCACTGGTATTCAAATTTGCTTCATTATGATACATTGATACTACATTTTTAAAAGATGCAAAGTCTACTTTTTTCTCACAATAATCCCATGATGCTGCAGGAGATATTGAGGTGGTGAATGGGATCGCAGAGGGAAGTGGCGTGACACTGGTGGACATGTATTTCCCCAACCACCTGGAGTTCCTGGAGCTGAACTTCACACTTGGTGACACCAGCGCAACAGTTCGCACCAAGAAGCCGCTTGATGCAGACGCACTGACAGCAGTGAGTCAGGGCAACACTGTCTCCTAGATGTTAATTTCATATACTGAAGATTCGCAACAGTGAATATTTGCTGCCTGGATTGGGTTTTCTTGCAATATGAAGAGATAATGTTAACAAATGCATTTGTGACATCTTAAAATTTTCTACAACACCTTGTAATGAAAAAAAGGACTTGCTCTGTGCGGAGTACAGGTCCTCTCCCGATGTCTGCATGTGTTCTTCATCCCATGATCCAAAAGACATGCAGGTTAGGGTAACTGGCTGCTCTCAAGTGCACGTGGATGAGGCTTTCAGTTTGAATTGTTGCTTGTTACTACATGTTAGCTCTGGGGTGAACTAGTAACTCACTAGGATATACCCTGCCCTTGCCCAGTGTCAACTGGGATCAGCCCCAGCCCCATTTATGACCCCGCCAAGGATAAGTGGTTACAGCGATCGGACGGATGGATGGATTCCAGATAATGTCTATACTGAGCTGCAGTGGAGACACTTTAATTGGGCTTATTAAAACTCAATTAAACTTTAACAAAAAACACATTCAATTTCAGAACTGCATCTCATAAGTGGTCTCTAAACCCACTGTTTTCATTTCTTACAGTCAGACCGCACCCTGTATTACGCTATCGTGTGTGACGGCATGGAAAAGGTGGGTGAATTGTATAAGCTGCAGTATTCACTAACAATACTAAGCAAAAAATTTAAATCATGTCTTTTTGTTTTCAGAATTTCAACTCTCGAACACTGAGAGTCAGAGATATCAATGACAACGGCCCGATATTTGCAAAGAAGCTCTACAACATCACTGTCTCTGAGGTAAATCAATACAACCTACTGGAAAGCAGGTATAAACCTACTACATGATACATTTCTATTGACATGTCTCGATCTTCAGCTGCCACAGTGACCCGCAGCAACAAAAGGAGAATAATCAGAAAGAAATTAATTGACTTGATACAACCCAACAAGAATTCAAATGAATGTTATGTGCATAAATTTTACAGGTCTTTGATTTTAAGTAAACACTACCAGACCTTATATGTGCATTATAACTGATCAGTCTATACTGGAACGTGTTTAGCCGCTAACTATTTGTCCTTAGACAATGGAGAGAGCAAGATTTAGCTTAAACAGTAACATACTCTTGTTTGTATTTTCAAAAGTGACAAAAGTATTTTTAAAGTGACAAGTAAAAATAAAATCGGCTAAATTTTGATGATTAACTGCCACAGGCCTGGGAGGTAAAGCTAGGCTTAAGGTAGCCAGCTAGTTGGCTCAACATGCAAACAATTCGAGCTCATGAGAGCAGATAAACACTCTGTTTAATCAATTAAGTTTTACAACTGCTTTTGTGTCTTTCATTATGCCATATTAACCACTACCAGGTGTGAGGAAACCTAGAAAGTGATAGGTGTTCAATAGTTTTATAAGCCATTACTTTGAATTGCTGCATTGGTGAGAGTTCATTGTCAGTGTTCAGACTGATATTGTTCAGAACTTAAAAAGACAATAAAGACAATAAAATGAAATCTTCTTTTAGAAAACACACGTCCTTTGTTGGAAGACTACACTCTAAAAAAAAATGTACTGGCTCAACTTAAAAAAATTGAGGTAACAATTTGCATGCATCTTTTTAAGTAATGCCAATGAGAGTTTAATTTAAGTATATCCAACAAGCCTCTAATTGTCAGACTGACACAATTATGCTAGTACTACTAACATGATTTTCTTTAACATCTGTAAGCAAAATTAAATTGAAGTAACTTAATTTACTGAATTCAAAATTGTGTAGATAATGTTGTAAATTTAGCTGCAAAGGCCATTTATTTTATCCCCATGCTACTTAAAAATCCCCATGCAAGTTATAGATAAATCATTACTGTTACATTATTAATATAGCATAATTACGATTATGATTGCACTTCTTATACAATCAATTAAATTTAGCATCAGTAATACATTGATTTTTAGTTATTTTTAGTTATTCTTCACTCAAGTCAATTAAAAGGCAACTTCAACTGGCAACTCCACCTTTTATTTTCAAACCATTGCACATCCTTTGCACATCCTTTGAAATGCACATCCTTTCAAATGTGCATGAACATGGACATTTCCAGAAACCTCTCACTTTTATCTGTATGTTTAAATAAAATAAAAACATATAAAAATAAAATGTGCTCCATTTCAATACAATTTCAGATAAAAAGTAAAAAAAAAAACTGTTAAATTAACCAAAATATTTTTAAGTGAGAGTGCTGTAAACTTTTTCTTTTAAATAGTTGAAATGACAACCAAAATAAAACCATGTTTATCATTTGTTTTGAATTTAACAATGGCGGAAACCTACCAAGAGACAATGCAGGCTTTGCATCAATATAAAACATGTCACACACTAAGTGCTACCTGGAACATAGAGCCTGTTTACATCTGTGCAATTAGACATGATACTGTGAACATATGACTGCTATTTCACCTCAGCAAGAAGTTAACATCAGAAGAAAAACTGAACCACTTAGGAACACAGTATACAACAAACTAAAGGGATAGTTCACCTGAAATGAAATTTCACATATATGCTTACCGCTGTGTCAATACATTTCACAGTACAGTCTTGCCAGATGCCCAGTGTTCACTCATTTGATGACAGCAGCTTGTTTTTAAGCGACATGACTTTAGGGCTGGCTTTCAGGCCATCCAGTTCAAGGAGTATCTTTTGAAATACCTCAAAGGTGTGCTTCAGTTCTTTTGGGTAGCTCAGATTGAGTGCGTATATCAGACCCATCAACAAGGCACAGCCTCTTGCTACATCCACGCCCCTCAGGACCTCTGTTCCCTCCATCACGATGGTTGCGCTGGCTGGATCAGATGCTGTAGCCTCTCTGGTGACAACTATCTTCATCACTTGGTCTACCACTTCTTGCTTGCCGCAGCCCAGTTATTTTACACCAAATTCATCCATAAACAATGCTGAGGATAGAAGATTAATGTTAAAATGTCAGATGTGTGGAATTATTTTACTTTTAAAACTACATCAGCCCAACAGCTAAATAATGTCTGCAACAAAAGCATTTCTAGAAAATGTAAGGAACAGAGCCTGCAACCTAGCAAGGGTTAATGACGACATCACCGCCTTGACGACTTTATAGGCTCAAGGCAGGATAGGTGTATCTGGGTCCTTGCCTGCTATCTGCTTCTTCTGAATATTTGTAACTGTGTGTCAAAAAAAATCTTGTTTTAAATATTTACATAAAACCAAAATCACTTGTAATTTCCTGCAAAGGATCAGTAAAGCATCATTCACTCATTCAAATCAAAATGTTTAGATTTTTTTTTTAATTTTTTTTAGAGTAAGGGTAGATTTTATAATGCAATGTGTAGTCTGTAATGTGTTGCTTTGCAGGAGCAAGCAAACAATAAAAGGGGTAGCTCACTTGGAAAAATACAAACATATAATCTTAATAGTGTTTTAGGCTTAATGTCAAGATCTTAAATGTTATTGAAGCAGTATAAAATTTTGATCAAAGAAAAATAAAAACAAATCAGAGCATAGCTTTTCTGATGCTGGTATCCAAAAAAAAAAAAAAAAGAACGCAACTTGTAAAGTGTTAAGATCCGATGATTTAGTGTTGCCTACCAAGTATTCCTCAACAAGATCCTTTTCCTTTTCCCGAGATACACGACCAGGCAGCGGATGGCAACCTCTCTCCGTCTTTCAACTGTATCACCCTGAAAAGAAAATGAAAAATTTCTTAGATCTGCTCTGCCATATGACTTTCGCAGGCTGCCCCATGTTTTAAATGAGCAGTAACACTCCCAATAAAGACATGGCAGAAATTCTCCACCATGGCCATGTCTAAGTCTGTAGTGCTTCAAGAGATCAGCCCTTCTTGGTGTTTCAAATTTACATTTTTTACAGTTCCACTTCATTTTAAACAGACAAAACCCTGCTTTTCTCACTCAACATCTAAATGAATTCTGAAACACAAAAGCTTGTGACAGTTTGTCAGCATTCAAAGTTCTGCAATCAGTGTAGGTACTGTAACCTAGGCTGGCTGTGCTCCCCATTTAAGGTTGCAACAAAAGAAAAAAATCCAGTCTGTGCACAAAAATGTGATGCTTCTGCACTATTACTTTTTTTAATCTACATATACAAATAGTTCTGGCTAACAACGTCCAGAGATCTCTAAAAAAAATGTTAGGACTTGGTGTACCTCTTGTCGCTAACTCAACCGTGGTCTCAAAAAGATGCAAAAGAATGACAATGAGTTAGGCTAACTGCCGTCTGTGAAGCAACTTCCTCAAACCCAATAAAAGATCATCCACACTGTCGCCTTTCGCCGTTTGAAAAATGTAACGTCACCCAGTTTCACTAGCCTAATACAAAACGCATTTGCCCAAACTTGAGGAACACAGAAAACTGTACCTTCAGTATCAGCGTGGAAAATAAAGCTAACCGTTTGTACACTTCGCGTTGCAGCAGCCAAAGAAAATGGCGCCTACACTATACGCTGTTAACCGCCTAAACTGATGAACACACAAAAGCTGTGTGGGTTGAATATTTACCGGTAACGTTAGAGTGGTCAAAGAAAACGGCACTGACACAAAGCTGTCTTCAAACACCTCAAACTATAGAATTAGCTTGGCTAACCGTCGCGTGCGTTTGCAGAATTCCTTCACCATGTTACAACGGTGTTAAGTGGAGGAGACTTTGATAGCGTTAACTAACGTTAAGTTAGTTACATTACCCAGATTATTATATATTTTTTAAATTACAACCCTAATACAAACGGCACTAACTCCAGCTAACGATAAAGAATTTGACCAACACAGAAAAACTGTAACGTTACCTCCGGTATCAACCTGGAATGAGTATTAACTGTTTTTAAACGCAGGGCAGACAAGGAAAAGGCGCCGGTAGAATACACCGCTAACTACCTTCAGTAAATCGCCTTAATAAAATGATTTGTCATTACCAGTGCTCCAGTAAGTTAGCTTGGTGACGGTCCTCTAGAATAAGCTACAACCGACGCCTGTCTCCCGTGTTCAAAACGCGTTCTGCTGCCACTGCAATTTAACATGCAGGTGCTATAGTGGAGCGGATTTTGAAAAGTAATGTCGTCTTTAACCGGCACAGCCTTCCCTCAAACTCAGCACAGCCGTACGTACGCGCACACGCGCGCGCACACACACACACAACTGTACCTTCGATAAAACGTGGAAGGGAATCAGCAAAGGGCGCAGTTGCAGCTGTCGACCACACCGCTAGCTTAATTGACGATACCGAAATGCCAGTTTGCGCTAAGTGACGTGAACGAGAGAGTGAGCGGCTGCCTTTCTATTTAGTAGTGCTGACTGCGCTGGTACAATTAGGAATTGGGTGAACCAAAATGAGTTACTCACCTTGTAATGTCGCCTTTTTCCATCAAAGTCTCATGCTGTGTCAATCGTAGGATACAGCCGCAAAGTCCGCCCACGCAAATCTTCCCTCCGGTCTCAAGGCTATATGCAGCACTTCAGTTCAGCTAGGCCAAAATTATTAATTCCAAATTGATATAAAAATGAGTTGGGATATTTTTTATTCATTTTCAGTTGAGACAGACATGTTAAAATAAGTTATTACCCCACTAGTTTAAGTAAAGGTGGAAAATGCATTTTATTAGGCTGAGAGACTTGTTTATTTTGAGTGTAACTTACTAACCCCCTGAATCATTTTTTAGAGTGTACTTGTTGAGCAGAACCTAATGTGAAGTACAAACACAGCTGTTCAAGATTTAATCCCAATAAAATTTAATATTTCTGCTGCATCAGTTTATGTTTTACCTTTGACTGGCTGAGCTGACCAAAGACCAGTGATGGTCAAAGTGTTATCTTATCTTATTGCTGATTGATTCACATGACTGCAAGCATTGGACAGGAATTGAAATTAGAAAAGATAAATGTTGTAAATTAAATTGCATTCAGGCTTAGGGTTCAACAGAACTTGCCTGATAAAAATATACTGTATAATTATTGTTGTATTTTGTCTTGTGTTTTCCATCAAAAGTTGAGATAGTTCGGGAGCTAGTTCTGACGTGTCTGCCTTTCACTAAGATGTGATCTAGAGTCATGCTTTTATGTATGTATGTATGTATATACATTTGTATATATTATATATTTGTATCTGTTGCAGTATGTCATTTAATTTATTCTTGTTTCAGATAAAAGCTGTGAATGAAGAAGTTCTTCGGGTGACAGCTGTGGATGCAGACAGCAGCCCAGAAAACAACAGACTGACATTTTCTTTTGTAATTTGAATAACTAATATTTGGAAAATTGATGATTTTATTTTTATCAATGTTTAATGTAGATGTAATAATAATAATAATAATAACAACAACAACAACAACAACAACAACAACAATAATAATAATAATAATAATTTGTAACTGTTTTTCATAAGGCACCGGCTTCAGAGGACTTTCAGCTGACCAACTCAGGGGCTTTTATTTTGAAGAGACGTTTGAACTACAATGTAGTCAAACAGTATAATTTCACTGTGACCGTGATGGTATGTGAAAATATTGTACAAAAATATTTACATAACATAAATAACTTGCATTTTTGGGAAAAGTGAAGGACATCTGAACAACTAAACTGTCTCCGTTATTGTTCCTTACAGGATGACTGGGGGTTAAATGACACAGCCACTGTGATTATATATGTGGAGGACTTTGATAACTTCAATCCCTATTTCAGCCACAGTGTGTACCAGGCCTTTACTCCAGAGAATAAGGTTCGTCTCTTAAAAGAAACATTTGCAGATTTTTCCTTTAGGTAATGTCTTGGAACTTAAGCATTTTTAAGTATTTTATCCTAAAAAATCTATACAGTTAGTCTGTTTTTTTTGTTTTTTTTTTTACTTTTCTGTAAAGGTACTGCATTTAAATTTAATCTACAGAATTTTATTATTCTTACTCGTGTATAATGTAAATAATAATAATTTTAAGATTGGGACTTTCCGAGCTATTGAGCCAGAGGCGATAAAGGCTCAGGATGGAGACATTGGAATTGACATGACTTTGAATTACAGCATCAGCGAAGGTAGGAATCAATACATTAAAGCTTCATATACAGCTTAGACTTTTAAGGCAAAACATTGAAATAATGAACTTATTTTTGTTTCTTTAGTGCTCCCACAGAAGTATTATAGAAACTTCGAAATCGATCCTAGCAGTGGAGTTCTGTCTGTGCTGACCGCCATAGACAGAGAAGAGAGCATCGGCAGTGTGATCTCTATCAGCATTAAGGTACTTTCCACTGACCAAAACCTTGACAAGCAATTCATAAAACTAGAAAAATGACTATTGCATAACTGTAACATTTGCATGACTAAAATCGGAGGTCAGTCATGAAATCCACAAGTGACCACCACTGCCCACATATACAACCACCCAACTCAATAATGGGTTCGCAAATAATAATTATTCATGAAAAAAACTCTTAAAAATGAACAATTGAAGGTTCACCAGTATGATAAGAGCTGACTAAATTAAGCCTTCAGCAAACATTAAGGGGACGGTACTAGTTTTAACCTATTCTGCTGCCAGACACCAAGAGATGATCAAGATGTGTTGGCTTTACTTTTGAGGAGGAGGTTTGTAATGTTGTTCATCTTTAAACAGTCAGCTACAAACACAGCAAACACCATGTTAACTTGGTATAACCATTTCTATAAGACAAAAAAATTGGTAGCAATACATTCACTTGTTCGGCCTTGTTGCTGTCACAGTGATTTCAAGTTAAAATTGTTTGGGCAAGGTGACATGAGAAAAATGTTAAAAAACCTCACACACCATGTGAGGTTGCAGCCCTAATAAATATTATTGTTTATCATGGAAAATGTGATGTGTGTGACTATGAATGTATATTTTTTTCCTCTCTGCAGGCAGTCCA
>JAPZDV010000020.1:20837097-20857992 GCA_029814665.1 Acanthurus lineatus | reverse complement strand
ATTCCATGTTGAGCCAACTTGATTCACAGTTGCAGGAACTTGATAAAATAAGTTCAACCAACATCTCTTAAAGTTATTTCAACTTACATTTTCAAGTTCAACTTACTTGATACAGGCAGTTGAGTCAACTGACTGCATGTTGCATCAACTCGTGTTTTGAAGTTGACTCAACTTAACTCAGTCAAAGCAACAAGGCTCTTTTTTGTGCATGCTGGTTAATCTACTTTTTAGCTTTCCAAACCACACGGTGATTCCATATTTAATTACACCCTCCAAAACTGAACAACAGACAGTAGGTCTAGCCTATTCCGTTATGTTCTGGACACCAAATACTGAAGAGCCATTACCCAAACTTTCTGAACTTGTCAGTCTCAGGGTTAGATGGCATGCTAGAGATTTCTTTTAATTCAAGACTAATTGCAAGGTTAAATGACTATGTGGCATCTCTTGACATGATATACCTCGCCAAGATTTGGGTATATTACACACCTGAGCTTGGAGAGGAAAATGATGAAGACTATTGGGACTGTGCTTTACAAAGAGTAAACAACAATACTTTCTTGTATGATACTTGTACGACTATGTGTAATACAGTTCAAAGTCTTACATCGGGCTCACTTGTCCAAAGCAAGATTATCTTAGTTGTTCCCTTATTCTAATGCAAGTTGTGACAGGTGCTGTAACACCCTTCAACCCCTGCCGAATTGACTCATGTTTTAGTCAGGCTCTGCTCTGATTACTTACTGGTCAAATCATTGTCTAATGCACTTAGTATTGATTTCCAACCAAATGCAGCTGCAGCTATATTGCGAATCACAATTGGTGTACACTCTGTAGTTTGAAAAAGCCATAAAAGCATCATTGCCTTTACAACATTACTTGCTTGCAGAAGAATTTAATTACACTGGAAATAAAACCATCCACCCAAAGTGTCAATGTGGTTCAGTGACCAGACGCTTTTTATTCAGCTGGAAAAGGTTAAATACTCCCTTAGGGGGTCCTGCGACAAATTCTACTCCATCTGGAACCTGGTTATGACCTACTTAAGTAAACTTAAAACTTTGCCTTACATCACATGACAAATTTTGCCTTGATATTTAATCATATAAAACACAGCAGGTCTCTTTACTAGAACTGGTTAAGAGTATTTATTCCTCCTCCCAAATAACAGTCACTTTGTATCAATGGCGGGGTTCAAACTGAAAATAGTTTTGGTACTTGGCTTACAGTTGCATTTCACTCATTAGATATATACCCAATGGATATGTGTGCTATTTTTCTGTGCTTTTTTGAATGTTTACATATATTTAATCTCTTTTACAGTTCTCTGGATGGGTGCTTTCTACATACAGGTGGGTGGATTGTTTGTTTGGGGTGAAAGAAAAGAAAAAATGGAAGTAAGAATTTGAGTTTATGTTAGTTGTCGTCTGTGCTTGTCTATATATTTCCAGTTAAATAATACTGATTGCTAAAAAAGTGTTTCACTGTAACATGGTCCCTTGGCAAATCACTGGCTTATGCCATGAAATAAGTGTATCATTAAATGTGTTGCCAGTAAACCATTTGTGAAATGGTCTTATATTTCCAGGTACCCACAGAATTCAAATCTCTTTACCACCATTGGGATAAATCTCTAAACTCTGATAGATTTATATGATCATTATAAACACTGTGATATGAAGTGTTGATACAGACCGTATACATGCAGCTCTCCACCACTGCAGGTTCAGGGACCAGGCCAGGAAAACCACGGCGGACGTAGCGCTGGAGGATGTCAATGTCAGACCTGTCTTTCTGATAGTCTCTCTGGTCAGGGTCTGTCTTGCTGCCCATGTGGTAGCATATCTGCAAACAGAAAAATATAATCAATATTATGCATAGAATATTAAATAATAAAATTATTATTTAGAAAATTTTTCTAGATAAAACACTAACAGTAATGGGGCTATTAAGTCTGAGGTCACAGTGGCGAATATTTCATTTCCAGGTCCAAACGCTTCCAACCTTGTACATACTGTCAATGGTTACAGTTAATAAATAACAATGACAGAGCCTGCCAACCTCTTCACAATCATGTCTTTTTTTAGTAAGACATCATTAAAAAAATAAATAAATCAGAAATAAACATGTGCCAGTCAGGTTTTAGAGGGTTAGGTTAGTAAAGATAGAGTAGCTGAGATTATGATGTGCTACTCCATGGCTAGCTACAGAGATAATGTCAATAGGCTAATAAACTCAGAGCTAGAAGTGTTTTTAGATGTGTTAGGGACTGTAAAATAACAATAACATCATTATTATTTAAATGCTTTGTGGTAAAGATAAAACAGTATTTATATAGGCAAGTCCAGAAACCACTGGAGCATATCACTTTCATGGCTCAAACTGCCTTTGTCATTTGTAAGAATGTGTATTATGGATTTGTTAGGACCTTAACGTAACAGTTTTCATGACTGATTGTACTGGGTGTTTGTATTTATTTTCTGTAGAGTGGTTACATTCATCATGTGTACCATGGTGCTTTGTTTAAGAGACAGTATGTGGACGCTGGATATTCACACATACTTCAAATCTTGTTCATACAAAAAAGCCAAGAGTTAATTACAGGGCATACCTTACTGGACTCATTTTATAACATTTCAATGTCTGTGGTATCAGCTGCACTCTAAGTGGGTCAAAGCATAAACTTGTGGCAAAGCCGGTCATCTGAGTTTAGATTAGACACCCCTCAATTGAGCTATGAGGTTTCTATAGTTTTTACTGTTATCAAATGAGTTTCGGTTGTCACATCAATTTGTCTCAGCCGTAGCTAGCTTGATTTACATAGTAGATTAACATTCGCATTCACTGTGCTGTATTCTGTGTTTAAATGCCTTATTTGTTTTAGCTCACAGTCTAAAACTTTAGTTCAACACTATGAGTGATGTAACAGTAGCTGGCATACGTTTATCAGTGCATGAGCTTAATACTAGGTTCAGAGCATCAGGCGTTAACAAAAACAGCCTCTCTAAATTGTTTGTCATTTGCCTGCACTATTTCCTTCTCTCTCTCTCATCACAAGGATAGAGGTAAAATGACAGCTGAGGATTTTTTGTTTAGATCAGTTCAGACAACACAGGACACAGCACTGAGAAACATTGACCAGGCAGGAGCTGCTTAAGAATTGGACCCAGTAATGGAATTGTACGTCACAACAGAGGACAGAGGACAAAGCCTTTTCTCCTTGCTCTTCTTCTTAGCCCCTAAAGTGCCTGCGGAAGGATCAACCAGGAGTAAACAAGTTAAGTCAGCACCAGCAGGCAGGACATAAGGTCTGCCAGCTGAGACTTACGAGCAATGGGAATCACATATCAAACTAAGCGGCAAGCTGCTAACCTAAGCAAGGAGTAAGCTCCACAATGCTACTGACAAGGCTAATGACTCTACTAGTGTTCCACAGTATACAGATACTAGAAAAATATTGCAGTAACCAGCTTTTCAAAACGATACCAAACCACCTTTTATTGAAACCAATACTTGCTGAATGATAGTTTAATAAGAGACAGTTTTAATAAGAGTTTCTCCTGTATGACAGTGGAGCTGTTTGTGTATGTGTATGTCTGCGCACAGTTCAGTGCTCATTCCCTGCGAGCCATGGGCATATGTGCATGTGTCCTGTTTGGAGCTCTGCTGTAACTCTCACCAGGCATAGTAGGCATGTCTAACTTCTGCTTGCTTTCATGGTGAGAGACAGAACGAGAGCCATGGCTGCTAACATTTCAGGTGCCAGTCTTGCTGACTGTCCATGGCTTATTGTCAAAGTGGACAGACGGAACAAAATATATAATTATTTCCCTCACTTCGCCGACAGTCAGAGTAACCCCACGAACACCACAAAGTAAAAGATGTTTTAAAGCCACGCAGACATCTTGTTGACAATGCTGACTTGTTGGAACTCAAAGTGTGACAGATTGGTTAGCGAATAAATAACGTAATTACATGCCCTCATACAGACACACTGAGTGTGGACCTCCTTTAATAATAAGGTGTATTTTGTAGTTTGCGTTCAGTCTTTATTATTGCACCCCTATAGTGTGAGGGCTAATAGTTCTGGGTTTGAGTAGTGTTATATACAAAAGTCATAAAAGTAAAGACATCATGTTAAAATATATTTTTTTTAAGTAAAAGTAACCTAAATAAAATAAGACATGAGTAAAAGAATTCTAATGTCAGCTGAGTCAAACAGTCCTAAAGGGTGCATATGTACTTGAGGCTGACCCATGCATACGAACATTTCAGAGATGGGAAACTGGCAATGCAGATGGTGAGGTAGTGAACCGAAGCGGGATTGTTCGATGATTCCTCTAAGACAAGGGTCTCACACTCAAATTACCTAGGGGCTGCTGGAGGCAGAGTATGGGTGAGGCAGGGCTGCATCAGGTATGCCACAAAAAAAGCTTTGTTAGCACAACGCATGGAGAACATCATTTCCTCAACGCGCGTCATTTCTGCTTCTGTGAATGTGTACGTGAATGTTAGTGATGGGAATTCGGGCTCTTTTTAGAGAGCCAATTCTTTTGGCTCAGCTCACTAAAAAGAGCTGGCTCTTTTGGCTCGCAAATGGCTCCTCAGATTTTTTTATTGCTTAAATTAATTTATTACCAAAAATAATGTAAAATTATGTGTAAAATGAATTACTGATGTAAAAACATGCATTATATCAAATGTTTATTATTTATAAGACCCATCTCAATAAGACAAAAAGGTCCAATCTCTGATTGTATGTATATCATTTATAAACTGTTAACTATTTACAGTGAAACAACATAGACAAGCTTAGAGAATAACACAACAAAATATTAATCAAAATGTGTAAAACAAAAGGAAAAAAGCAGCATCCAGGTAACAGTTTTAGCTAGTCTTTACACACAGATGCTTCCACACATCTTGACCAATCGCATGCGGCTTTAACAGAAAAAGAGGAGAAAAAAAACAAATTGGCTCCCGATCAGGAGCCGGCTCCCGTTAACTTCAAAGAGCCAGATCGTTCGCGACCGACACATCACTAATATGGAGATATAGATAATTCTATTAATGAAACTTATCATTTTGTGACTTATTTAAAACAAAAAAGGGAAAATACATGCTTTGTTCCACAGCTTACTAGAGCATCTCCCACTTGTGCCCTGAGTGTGTTGGCTAAATCATCAACCATGCGAGAACCTTACAGTACTACCAATTCCCATGTCGGAAAGTGTTTGAGGTGCTTGCTCCAATGACCTCAGGGGTCACATACCATGCAAAGGGGCTATGCTGAGCATGTAGATGTTTAAATCAAAACACTGGCAATCAGAAGTGAGGGTGGGAGGGAAAAGAAGAGAGACAACAGGGGGGAAGGACAGCTCGTTCTTGAGCCCATGGTCAAAGGGATGGGAGAGAGCTAGGTGGTGGGTGTGTGCAAAGATTTGAAATATTTTCAAGAGATGCGTGTGTTATCTTTTCTCCTTGCCACTGGCCATCCAGTCCCTCCCCTTGCGGTGTGTCGTCAGCAGTTTATCTCAGGCCCTGGTAGGAGCTGCAAGGGAAAATGGGAGGAAATCTGATCCATATGGTTGCACTATAAAGCTCACCGCTGATTTGCAGGCTTCATGAAAAACTGGTCAAGGCTTCATCACAACTGAAAACTGGCATCCTCCTCTCTCACCTGGTAACTGCACTCTATAACTTCCCACTTTGTTCTCAGCAGCACCACTCATCTGCCCGACCTCAGGGGAGCCTCAGCGACAATCTTCAAAGCTCATTCTTCTTAGACAGGTAAGTTAATAGTTATGGGTTTAATTTAGATAACAAAGATTAGACACAAAGATTTGAAGATGAAGATTTTTCATGTTTTGCATTTTAAGACAGGAAGCCAGATTTGAATGAGTAACAATGCCTTGCATGAATCTCTCTCTTTCTCACCTCAGATATGAAGATACTGGGCCAGGTTGCCTTCTTGCTCTTGCTCGGGGGAATTTGGTGTCAGAACAACCGTAATGCCAAAGCTGGCAGCAAGTCTCCCAAGAGGTCTGGTGGGAACCAAGGAGCTGATGTTGGCCAGTCTGCCCCTGTGGCTGACCTGACTCCTGAAAGCACTGGGATCACCAGAGGCGCTGTAGGCTCGGCTGAAGCAGGACGGGAAACTGCAGCAGCTGGACAGCAGACAGATGAAATGAGGCTGCACTTCCTCAAGAACAACCAAGTCACATGTAATGATGGAACAGCGGCTGGGTGAGATGTTGTGGATCTCATATTTTCTCTCACATGTTTTCCTGGAACTCCTAGGAGGAAATTAAATTGCGCATTTTTTCTCAATTTTCTGTCCATTTGCTAATAACTACAGTGGCTCAGAGCTTCGCGTATAAAGCATCAGTGTCTCCATACATAGCTGCTTTATCCTTACCATCTCCTTTTTATTTGTGGTTCAACAGGTTTTACCTAAAAGAGTTCAGAGGAAGCCGCCGATGGCTGTTATTTCTGGAAGGTGAGTATTTAAAAACCCAACTGTTTAATTTGGTCTTCAAAGGTCAGCTTGTTTTGGCGTGACGCCCCCCCATTGGAATTTTGATGGGGATGTCATCTTGTCCTGTCATCTTCTGTTTTTCTCCTTTTTTGGTTGCTGCCTGACACTTTGATAGACTTAAGATGGGGGAAATTTATGTAGATTGTCCTCCAGCTTGACATGTGTGCTTTCTGGGATCACAGAAGAGGTATGTGTCACATTTAGATAATCAAAATGTTCTACCTGGCTGGAATGACTCTTAACCCAAGAGGATTTAATGCTTTAGTACTTTAATCTGTCCAGTAGAGCCTAATACACTGTGCTCCCAGAACTATATGTGTTATACAATTTGGAGGTGAAATTACTTTCTTACTCTGCACAAGCTGAAAGACAATCAACAAAACAGGTGCTTAAATTAAATGAATAATTTGTATTATTATTCAACGGTCTCTGTGTTAATCCAGTCCACAGGTGCATTCCTTTCCTTTTCCATTCCTCTCAGGCCTCTGGGGTGAGCTAACAGGGGTCTCCCCTGGTGTCAATGTCTAATATTAGTCTCTTATTTTTAGGTGGCTGGTGCTGCTACAGTAGAGAGACCTGTGATTCCAGGTACCAAAATATACCCCGACTAATGAGCTCATCAGGGTGGCCCCAAACAAAGAGAGGTAGGTCAGCTGGCCATGTTTTAAAATGCATGTCAGACATGTTCCCTGTGTGTTGCTTGTTTTACATAATGCTGAGTGACACAGAAGGACATCTGTCTGACCTGCGTTTGCTGGATTTACAGGAACTGGAATATTGTCTTCTCAGGCTGAGGAAAACCCACACTGGCATAATGCAAACATTGTGTAAGTCTTTGCATATTCCCATTGAGTGTGTTGTTGTGGTTTGACTCACTAGATGTGGACTGTGGGTATAAGCCTGTCATTGGATCACTATTTCAGGTGGTATTTTCCACCCCTCCTGCTATCTGCATATTATGGTTTGCAGGGGCATCTCTTGAGCTTAGAGCTGCCCAAGACAACTGGGACTGGTTTAAAGAAATATAAACGAGCCAAAGTGTTTGGTTCACCTACAGCAGGATGATGTTTGCAGTCAGATCTTTCTGCTGTGTAGGTGTCTCACACTGCAGACAGTCCTCATTTGTAGATATTAGAAACACTCGGACTTCTCCACATCCACGTCGAGCAAGATAAAACTTTAAAATATGATCTTATGGCTTGTACATAAAACAGCAGGCTAACAGTTTTGTGTGTGCCTGTAGTTGTTTTCATTATTACCTCAAGGCTGCATTATATGGTCACTTGGAACAAAATGTAAACACAACATGTGACCACATCATGTTTAAAGATTTAAAGTTATAAACACAACATTTTCTTTTATTCATAGCCACTTGTTGATTGAGAGTCCAACAGTCTCTCTTCTTGTAGCTCACCTTTGGTCTCCATCAACTCCATAGGGAAATATCCAGCTCTTTAGTTGCCAAATGCACAACTATGTTTAGTTATTCTTTCTACCTTTTGGTGCTTGGCAAGTAGGACATCTTAATGAATGTCACATTCCTTTTCTGCAGATTCATCCCATACTGTTCCAGTGATGTTTGGAGTGGCACTGGGCCTGCACCAACTCCTCCTCTAAGGCCACGACAAGGCAGAGAAAAGGAGAGGGATAGAAATGTAAACTCAAGTAAGTTCAGTAAGATTGTCTCCATTATGTCTTGCAAGAGAATATATTTGTTTTTCCACTGTTTGTAAGAAAACAGGATTAATTTCATTGTAAGTTCAGATTTGACATTTGCTGTGTGCTTTTGTTAGCTGAGTACACCTTTATGGGATCCCTGATCATCCGTGAGGTGATTAAGGACCTCATCCCCAAAGGAATCAAACAGGCCAAGGTTGTAATGCTCTCTGGCACAAGGTTAGTTTTTTTTTACACTTGTTCTTTGTTGTGCAGTTGTTGGACGAAGAGCCTGAATCCTTTGTACCATCTAAACCATCTCCAACCATGCCTATATAACATAATACAAGAGAAGCTACAAAGTCAACTACAACTACAAAGATGTTTACAGTCACCTGTGAACAATGACATAATGTCTATTAAAGGGCCTTGCCCTGTGATGGTAAACATTCCTCCCAGGTTAGCAACATAGTTGTTGGGACACCTCCAAGCCCTCAAACTGGATCCACTGACTAACTGCAAAGCTGCTATATTTGACTTCCCTGCTGTGTTCTGTTGTGTAGTGTTGTTTTGATCCCTCTGATGAAAGTGCTGATTCAAGCCAAACCATTTATTTATTTTCTTGACTCCTCTGCAGTGCCGGTGGAACAGGTGTTTTACTGAATATTGACCGAGTAGCCAGCCAGCTGGAGCAGCTCGGTGCAGAGGCTCAGGTCCGAGGTCTTGTGGACTCTGGGTGGTTTCTTGAGAGTAAACAGCAGAGATCACCTAACTGCCCCGAGACTGTTTCCTGCTCACCCGAAGACGCTATCAAGATAGGACTCAGGTAAAGCCCTGCACTCTTCAGTTAGCTTATAGACATTTTATGTAAAAACAAGCACTTTCATATGCTGGATGCACAATTTGAAATGACCTCTTTTTAGCCATTCAGTGCCATTATATTTGACTTAATTGTGTAATGTGTTAAACCAACCAAAAAATGAATTTGTGTTTTATTGGCACATGTGATGGTTTTTCAAGGCTTTGGAATGGGGTTGTTCCTGATGGATGTCGGCAGCTCTATAAAAGAGGAGAAGAATGGCAATGCTTCTTTGGCCACAAACTGTACTCGACCTTGACCTGTAAGTGACTGGATTAACTTGCTCTGCAGTGTATGTGTTTTAAAGGTAATGTCTAATGAATGGTGCAAAATAAGATGTGCAAGTTAAAATTACTAGAAAGTTAACTAATGCAGTGTTATCCTGTGTTGATGATTTTCATGTGCTTGTGATTTACATTTGCTTGAGTGGAAGAGGTTCATTATATTGGATCATATTTTAAGAAAAAGCAGCAGAAACTTGAACTGTGAACGGGTGATTAGGGCACAGAAACTCCTGTATTTTGAAATATGACTTTGCCTTACACTACGCATTCAACTTTGACCCATTAATAAATTCCTAAAAACAGTTAGTTTTCAGTTATTATTATCTAAAAGACACTGTGGAGACAGCAACACAGATTCAACCTGTCAATTTTCTCATATTCTACAAATAAAATAACTCTTGTGGCCAGCAAGGGGCAATCAAGTAAGCCATTAACACCACACTGGCCAGCTGTTTTATCACAGATGATCACTTGTAAGCCACCATTTGCCTGTTTACACAACCATGAAACATGAAGAAAATTCATATTCGAATTTTTTTTGAAGCATGACTTTGGTAAAGTTTGTCCATTATTCACTCTACACATCTGCCTCTTAGCAGCAAAACGTTCCAACATGTTGATCAGCTGTTTGCTAGCATTATCTGCCTGCTGTTTGGTGCTGTGCAGGTTGTGTACAATGTGTATTTAAGAGCTTTGGCATGGAAACAATTGCTTGCTGCAAAGTTTTGAAGTGCTCACCAGCGACATGAGCTGAAACAAGTGAAAAATCTACAGTGGAGCTGCAGCATTGGATGACAAATCTATGTAGGCTCATCACTTTCAGAGTTGATATGAATATATGGATTAAAGATCTTAAATATGGAACTTTTTTCTTTTCCTGCAGCCCCTCTGTTTGTCATACAGTGGCTGTTTGATGAGGAGCAGCTGAGAGTGGAGAACATCTACATGGGAGGACATAGTTTGTCAGAGGAGCAGTGGCAGTACATACAGAACCTGGGCAGGGAGCTCAAGAACTCTCTGAGAGATGTCACGTAAGTTCCTAAAGAACAGTTTGGCAGAGCAACACATATTGATAACACTAAATCTAAAAGTGCCAGGTGATTAAATAAAGCTGGACTAAAGCCTACAGATGACACTACCCTGTCTGCTTTTCAGGGCTGTGTTTGCTCCATCCTGCCTCTCCCACACAGTGATTACCAAAAGGTAAGAATGGATATTTTGCTGCTGTGGCTGTAATGCACTTTTAACGCCTTCCGTCCCTCATTTTGTTCTTGCCTCTACCAGTGGCCAATCTCTGCTGAATGAGCTCATGCTGCTGTTTTTGTTCACTCATTCATCATTCAACATTCTTCATGTCACCAAATACCATTTCACACTTTCCCTAACCCCTCGGTGCCCCTTGAACACACTCATCATTTTGCTGCACAGATGGACATTGATGGGTCAGGGCAGTCACAGTTAGGTTTACTGAGTCAGGCTAAGTTAGGTTTATTTTGTCAGGGTGAAGATTTTATGGGAGGAGTTGAAGTTCAAAGGTTTCTGCATGTAATTTTGCTGTGGCAGTTTTATCTTGTTACACTTACTACCACATCAACTAACAGATTTTGTCAATGTTAAGTAACTGGAAGCACAGACACATAATACAAAATAAGATTAGCCCAGCCAAGAAAAAGAAGCACGAGAGGAAAGTAAGTAAGGAATAAATAGACAAACTCAATACAAGAAATCTTGCTGAAAGACAAGCTGTAGCTGAAATAATGAAAACATATTACAATATTACAGATAAACAGTGGGAAAGGAGAGCACATATTCAAACAATGAAAGCAGACTGGTAAAACTGATGACTTCCAGTAAAACGATACAGCTAACATTTATATATCTGCTAGCTACAAAGTTGCTAGTGCAAATGGTAACATTTCAAGTTGACCACAACTATAATTGCTGTTAACACTGATGAACAGTGGGTTTGTCCCATCCTGAAAAATGCTTCTTGGTATCTCCTCCTCATCAATCACCATAAATTGAGCCATTGTTTTATGAACATATTATTATCTACATATTATTTCACATAACAGACTATGGATGTGTGGATCCCCTTAAACTTATTGTGAAAAAAGTTGGTAAGGATTTTCTGGCAAAGCATCGGGGAATACTAAAGAAAGTAACCTTTACAACCAAAGGTTTTCCTTACAACATATTTAGGAAACATTATAAGGATTTCATGCAACTCACCTTTATCATTTATTGTAAATAAGGGCAATAGGGGTTAAATAAGGGTCTTTTTTGCACAAATCTCTGAATCAGTTGTTTCTTGTCATCTTGTTTATTTCTCAACCTTCACCTCTAGTAGATTCTAAGCACTAAATTCCCTTTCTTATTGTTTCTTTAGTAACTGGATGACTTTCCAAGTTAGAGGCACCTCCCTGCCCCGTGCCCTGAACTGCTGGGACAGGAGTCTGGAGGCAACTCGCAACAATAGAGCCCCTGCCAAAGGTTGTCCTTTCCACCTAGTGGACACCTGCCAGTGGCCTCAGTGCAACCCCACCTGCCCAGCCTTGGTGGACCAGGCCACCCAGCAGGAGCTCACCCTGCTCCAGATGCTGATAGCCATGGGCCTTGACCTCCAGAGGCTTGGCCTGGATCCCCAGGGAGATGCAAATTCTCTGGCCAGCATGGTCAGCAATGGAGGCTAAGTGTGAAATGGATGTAAGCTTATGAGTGAGGCATACAAAGGCTAAATAGAGGGAAAAACGTGTTGAAATTTTAATTTAACCATAGAAGTAGTACAGAAACCTGGTTGCTATGTCTTGTTCTGCTTGGCATTCCATTATGCTTCATGTGTCTGTTAAATTGGTGACTTGACTGGTGGGTATGTCACTGTGTCTGAGTCTGAGTAGTTCAGCTGTCCCTCTAGTGGACAGCAGAGGAAAGAGTTCTGAGTCTAAACCAAAGGTGGTTGAATAGCTTTGAGTTTAAGCAGATGGATGGACATTCTATATCTCCTACAACATACTTTCATCCTGCTCACTCTACGTGAAAATTAAACCTTAGAGCATGATAGTTGAGTTGAATACTTATAAATAAAGGCTCCTTGAAAATGTCAGAGGCACAAGCAAGTTGTTTAGATTGGACTCATAAAAAGGAGCATTTGTATCTTATACAGTTTAGCTGTAAGCATTTCAGTAAGCTTTAAATAAAAGTTTATTTTTGCTCTTTCTGAAAAACCGTCATACTTTTCATGTAATTGCAATTATTCATGCTGCACCAAATTTTGGTTAATGTGATCTTAAACATCCTTTTACATATAAATATACAACCCATAACATGTAAAAACCTCTAATACTAAATCTCTTTTTTTCATTGCAAAGACAGATTAGGATTTTTGTGACCTTTTTAGTCTATAGCACCTGATAGTATGCAGACTTATATTACATGATATATATACAGATTTTCTGTGCATGTAAGACAAATGTGTGATTGCCTATTGATATTTTTTGTGTAGGCCAGAAGGAATTTACCTATTTGACATGTGAAGTCTGCAAAAAAGAAAAACCTCCCAAAAGAATAAATGACGCTGTGGTTATTCACTGCTCAGTCATCAGAATGATCTTTATTTAGGGACATACAAGAAATAATATAGCAATCCTTCTTGTTGTCAACATTGTTGTCATTCTTTTTTACAATTTAATGCTAGTTTCATAAGGCATTTGCAGATGGTTCTGTAGCTGCATGATATATTCATCTAGAAACTGTAATATCCTTATCTGCATCAACAGATAAGGATTTGGCAAAAACTGTACCAGCAGCCAAAAAAATATATCAGACTGAGTTGTTGCTTTTTGTGAAAATTAGAATAAAGATAGTAATTATCTCTGACAAAACAGCCTTAATTCTGTGTTTTCACTGTCTTGACATTTCTAACACAAACTATACATTTTCTTTCATAAGACATGTTTAATTTATGCTTGCAAACTTTTTTAGTACAGACTTACAATTCAAAGATGAGTTCACTGGCTTCCTGATTATAAACAGGATGAAACATGTTCCCTAATCTTGCAGGGCAGCTGGACTGCTACTGAGTCTGAAATCTCGCAGGTTCATCTTGAAAAGCTCCAACTGGATTGTTTTTTGTCTAGTCAGAATATGACTGGACCAATCAGCATCCTGCTGAGAAAGAGGTTGTAGCTACATATTGATAAATATTTGTATTACTGAGGGTTCAGCTAAATCAGGGATCTTTATTTCTTTTACAAAAAAGTGGCAGATCTATAGGTAACAATACTCATTAGATTGACTCAAATCCTCAAATTCAGTCCAGTTTCTGTTTTCTGTTATCCTACAGAACAGCGTGATTCCTCATTTAGTCCAATATCTGCACATATTCCTGTGATGCTGGGAAGAAGTGTGAATGAAACACAGGCCAGCTCAACAGTCCAATTTCTATGTGGAGCTGAAATCTCTGAAGCTGAAAGAACAAATGCTACAGTAATTTTTTAGTTGGTGTACTTCATTAAATCTCCCAAGACTGACTGAATAGGTGTGTCCATTCAAGAGAGCCAAGTGTCTTTCCATTTAGCTTCACATGCTGGGTTACACCAACATATCAAAGGCCTCAGCCGACCTGACAAATAGTCTTTAAGATGAGACCTATTGTAGAATATCTTACTCTTGGTTGTTTATCATTCCTGATGAATCTTGAGAAGTGTTTATCCCACTCCATGAATTGTTAGCAGGAACTTCTATTGGAAGTGCTGTTAATAGGTATAACAATCTGGAGCGAATGTTCACTTTAACTGTCAGAATTCTACTCCTGAGACTAAGGGGGAGCTAGATCCACCTGCCTAGATAATTAATAGATTTTCTTAGTTATCTGCTTTTAATAAAAGTCTTATGACTGTGGAAGGTTTTTTTGTCAAAAAGGCATCAAGATTTTTAACATGCGGTTGGTGACATTTAAATTGGTGCCTGTCCATCAGTTGTTTAGAAGGACACAAAACGTCAAGACTTGGGTTTTCTGGATGTTGAGTGTACAACCAGAATATTGCCCATACTTTCCTAGGGTGTTCATAAGCAATGGAATATTCAGGTTTTTTAACTGTCACAAGAACATCATCTGCATATAGAAAAAAAATGTTTTCAAAACCTCCTATGGTTATACTCTCCAGAGAGGGGGGGTCCAGGGTGTCAGGCCGGCTTCCTGCGTGTGGGTGAGCCTATGGTGACCCCTGGCTGGGGGCTGATCGTGCACAGGAGATATGTGTCCCCCTGGTCTGCTCCTGCAGGGGTTGGGCTTCTCATTTGGGCATTCTGGTGGCAGCCTTGGGTGTTCAGGCTCTGTCTTTTCTCTCTCCCTGTCCACTCCTGAGCCTAGGTTTGTCTGGTAGCCTTACCAAGGAAGTATGATAGAGATTGTAGCAGGAAGAGTATATCAGATTACTCCTCTGTGGAGAAAATCTGTTCTGGCACCACAAGGCACCCAGGTCCTTCTTTCTACTGCCTAAGCTACTGAGCAAGTGAGGTTTAAAAAAACAAAACAAAACAAAAACTTTTATCCTCATTGTTGGAGAGGAATGGATCATCTCAGACATGCTGTCTTGAACATTGGCCTAGGTTTGCTTATATGTTTTGTCATCTGGAAGGGCAGTAGAGGGCGCTCTATTACATTTAGTCAACTGAGAGGGTCCCTCAGAGCACTTTCTGAACTTCGATCCACTGTAGGGGCACTCAGAAGGTACTGTGTCTTGCACACATGACAATCCAAAAGAGGACTTCATTATGTTTTGTCCAGTCTCTTATACTTTATCTGCCACGGGGCAGCAAAGATGGTACTTTACGTGGCCTTTTTTTTCATTTGTCTTTTCTTTTTCTTTCTTTTTTTTTGTACACTGGGGCACCAGGAAGGGTAAACCCCTCCACCCCCTCAGGTCCACTACTAGTGGTCTCCTGTTAAGTGGCTAACGTTGCAGTGGGAGTTTTAGCAGCATTGTCGCTTTTGTTGTCGCGTGAAAAAGAAGCTGCTGCTGATAGGGAGGGGTGGGGGCGCCGTCGTCATAGTAACAGATTAACGGCAAAGATATTTCAGATAGCTTTATTAGCACGTCTGCTGCAGTGGCAGACTGTATAGGACTGAAGATTTTCAAATTGGAAGATTTGGATAAAGTTGTCCATTTTGGCTGTTCATTATTTTTAAAAATCACTTATACATCATCAGTGCTCAGATAGTATTTCTGTGTGACCAGCAGAGAGGCTGGGAGGAGGAGGATGAGGAGGGGGAGGAGGGGGAGTGACGGCAGATGCCTTTGCAGCAGAGGACCAAGGAGGATGTTAGTGTGTATTTGTGTGGTGTTGCAGGACAAAATGCGGAGAGGACTGTGCTGAAACACCGACGTTTAAACTGCCAGAACTTGGGGATGTAGTACGTGCAAATGGAGCCTGGTGAGTGAAAACCATCCAAACCGCAGTGCGAAGAGGAAATTCCCAACTAGTTAAAATAAGATGGATGGGACCGCTGGAACGGTGGACTTCTGCGGGACTGGCTCACTTGTGTGAGGAAATGTAGTTAGCAGGTTGCTACCGGTCTTTTCCTGATTGACACAGCTGGAACGTTTAGTTGAGATCGATCATCGATCTGCCACCGCTGTAACGATGGAAAGTAGAGTTTTCCTGCCCTGTTTGGAACAATTCATGCTGAGCCCACTTGTCACTTGGGTAAGTAACGTTAGTGCAGGAGTCTCTGATGTCCTGTCAGACACTGTCATATAAAACCTCTCATCCTTTAATTTCTTTACGTAGGTGAAGACATTTGTGCCACATGATGGAGGCATGCACTTGGAGTTTTCTGAATTACTGGATGGAGTCTTTCTGAATGACATAATGGCACAGATGTAAGTCACCCCATGCCAGCTTTGTTCATTTGTCACATCTCTATTCACAAGCGGTTCCTATGTGGATCTGTTCTATAGCCTGTGTTATGAAGGAGTTGGCTGTCACAGCCTTGGTAAAGCATCAGTCATCAAGTAATGATTCATTGTGAGGTTTAAAGGAAAAAGATTGGAGGGAATATTAGTGGTTGAATTCTGATTAAATGCTAGAGACCATCACAGTGAAAGTCATCTTTTTTTAAGAATTAGGCATCTCAGGCCCTCAGCCCATCAGTTGCAGTTACTGATGCAGTATCAAGCTCTTATCCAGGCAGCAACAGTGCTTGCTTTGTCACTCTGTAGTAATAAAAGGGATCTTTGTAGTCTGCAGCAGTCTTTAAATGCAACATCCTCATTACTTACAGGTTGAGTGTTCACCAAAGAAATGGAAGAATTAGCATGAAAGTGACAGATACTCAGCCTAGCATTGAAGGACATTACCTGGCAGAAAAAAGACCACACATAACCCAGATCTGCCAAGACAAGAGAGACATCATATACTGTCAAGACTCTACTTAAGAGATTATGATTTGGGTGCCTTATGTTCACAGAGATTTTCCCTCAACATTAACAAACACCAACTTATGGCCCTCTGAAAGTTTGCAATGTGTCAAGGACTCCTGCAAGCTCTAACCTCTCTGTCGGGTTGAAATGATACTTCACGCTAGAATCTGAACTGAAATTGAATAGTTGCTAAGAAAGGGTAAAAAACTGATGACCCACTGCACTTGTGGATAATGCCGTCTAGCCACCCCAAGTCTACAGTATCCATTCATCCCACTTATCCCCCGGGGTCACAATAACCAGCTCTAAATGCAAAACAATGCTGCACCGAGGGGAGGGGAAGAGGCGGGATAATCCCCTGGATTGGGAGACCCTCTGGGATTATGGCCTTGTTGCTGGTGTTTAGTGGCACAGGGACACAGATGGGAGGGAGGAGGAGGAGGCACAGAAAGAGGACAAACAGCAAAGGGACAGAAGCAGGCAGAGCAAAAAATGTTGTGAGCTGTGTAGCATCTTTGTCTCTCTTTCATCTTTTATTTTTCAGTCTCTCTCTGAATTTTTTTTCTAAAGGAAAGGAAACCTGTTGACACTATAGGTTTCCTTTCCTGAGGGATGAGATGAAGTCTGACCCATATAACTGACTGAGAAACATTTCTGCTTTTATTCATGACACATCAACCCCAGACTACAGCAGACCTTAAGAATCAGGCTAAAGGGTTTCAGTTGGGTGGAAAGTCTAATGCAAACCCCCGTTTGGCTGGAAGAACAGCCCAGTTAGTTGATTGAAAGGAATGACGTCACACAGGCTAAAGTTAGGAATGAATAGAGACCTCATACATGTTTTCATGGTGATCCTTGGGCCAAGTTTTGTGCCAGCTTGCAGCTTCCTGTCACTCCATTCCACTGACAACTGTTCATTTGTCTGTGAATAGCAAAAATGTCAATTTCAAGTGCCTCTGTGTTGTGTTTCATTGTCAGAAATCCCTCAGCTACACCTCAGGGTGCAAACAAACTGAGCAGGGATGCAAGTCAGAGGATCCAGAACCTGAACTTCCTAGTCCAGCAAATCAAGACATACTATCTGGTGAGTTTGTTTTTTAGTCAGGATTACAATGTTATATAATGTATTAAAACCTAAGGCTACTTCCTATATCTCTGCACCAGATTGTGATATCTGAACATTTGGAGATTTCAACTTCACCTCAATTTTCATCATGCCATTGCTACACATATTCAGGAGGTACCTAACTTTATCACACACAAAATGCTCCACGCATGCGCAAACCAGATACTTGGTAGGACTTGTGTCCCAGCAGATCAACTAGTTCTTCTTAAGATGCCCCAAATATCCCCCATGTACACATCTGTGTAATCAGCACAGAAGCTACGTTAGAGCACAGCAGAGAGCCACAGTAAAGCTGCAGTCAGAGCCATGGACAGACAGGGCTTAAGACTGACCTGTGAAGTCACGAGATTCACCACTGATGTTGAATCTTGGATTTTCTATTATTTTCTAAGTGCAATTTGACTTAAGCCTTCTCCTGTTAACATCTGTTAAAACCACGGGTAGAGATTGGCACAACAAAAGACAGTTGGGTTTATACATTTTTTGCACCCACAGACTAACAAGAATGCCTGATGTCATCAGTGAATTATCCAATCCATGTTTCTGAGACTCCCTCTCAGTTTCACACTCTATCCCATATAGGCTAGGAAATAAGAGGTCAGCTGAACTTTCCTTGAAGGGTCACGGTGGCAGTCACTGGAAAATGTGATTGTTAGTGCAGATTTGACTAAATGACTCTCATCAACTGTAGCTTTCCTTGCATATGGGAGCTAGTAATAGTTTTCTGAACTGTACAGGGTCATTCATTGCCCGTTAGGAGCTATTAACATTCATTCTTACATTGCACACGCAATAGTGCACATAACGTACAAGCTCACAAGCCACTCGCCTGCTACAAGGCTGCATCAGACAGTTTTGGTGGATTTCACTGCTGCGCCAGGGAAACTAGCTCCCTCATTGCCCCATTCAGAGCACTCCTCTTTTTGTTGGCTGTGTTTCTATACATGTTTCAGCAGCTGCTATGTGCTGTACATACATACCTCCCTGCCTATTCACACACTTTGGCGAGACATCAAGAAGTGTTGTATTCTGTCATTGTGTTAGTTTGGCCTAAAATGTGCTTATCTCCCCTCTCTGTCTCCCTCTTTTTTTTGCAGGATAATCTGAGACAATTAATCATGATTCCTTTGCCAAACGTGTTGCTGCTTGGCAGGACTCCTTACTGTGGTACGCTTTTTGTAAGGAGACTCAGAGTAGTCCACATTTCTCCTCTCTACTGAAGCTGCTAAGGCAGTGTACAGTTGGAGGCTTGATTAGTCTGTTTGCTGATGCTCAATAAGCACTGAATTGATATCCCATAATTTACTTCGGATTAGGACATGTTCAAGACTTTGTGGTCTTTGCTGGCTTGCTGCTAAACTAGTCCAAGAAAAAAAGGAAAAGTTTAGTTGACAAAACAATTAATTAACAATCCTGTCAAAGAAATGTAAGTAAAGTAAGTAATAGTTAAAAAGTGAGTGAATAAGTGAACAAGTTTATAGTGAACAATAAAAACACATCTGAGAACTGATAGTAGTGTCTGTATTTTAACACAGACAGATTGCTTTAGCTCTGAATGATACAGTTTAAATTCAATTGCACTCAATCAGTCTGATAACCACTCTGGATTGTGATAGTAAGGCTTTAGTCAGGGATGGGGTGACCCAAATTCACCAGCTCATACTAGCTTTAACTCAAATCCATGCCAGCAGCCCTTCATTGCTTCAATCTGATGAGTTTTATCTCAGATAATGAACATTTTTTCATCTCCACAGAACAAAGTCTGGAGGAAATAAAGAAACTTTTGCTGCTGCTGTTAGGATGTGCAGTCCAGGTAAAAGCTGACAATGTGACAACTTGTGTGCAGAAAACCAGAAAAAAGACTGCATGAAGTATGGAGATCTAAATCTGTTTACATTTTTATATTCAGTGTGAAAAGAAAGAGGAGTACATCGAGAGGATCCAGACGCTTGACTTTGACACAAAAGCTGCCATTGCTACGCATATTCAGGAGGTACCTAACTTTATGTAACATAAGCTTTGAAGCTGCTGGACAGAAAATCAGTTGGTGCACAGTGGTGCATTTATAAAAGCAACTGTAGGTTTTATAGTCACCATGTATTCTTTCACCATCCGTTACCCATCTGTCCCTTCCTGTGTTTAACAGTTGACTCACAGTCAGGAGAATGTGCTGGATCTGCAGTGGTTGGAGTCAAGTGATGTTCACCCTAATGAGCTTGAGGCTGCGGCGAGGAACATGGCCACGCTCCTCCGACATCTGCTGGACCAGAGAGACTCTCATCTGGAGGTATTGGATTTTCTTCCATCATTTATTCTGATTGTTTAAGAGATCCACATTGACTTCACGTTTTCTGTGAATTGGCAACTTATCCAAACCTGTGTATGAATATAAACATGTTTTGGTTGAAAATATTGTTGAGTCTGAGTTGTCTGAGTGCACAGACTTTAGGAGGTAAATTGGATGTTGAGTCATATACTGTGAAGGTAATCTATAGATTGTGTATTTTGCAGACTATAGCAGAGCTAATGCAGGAAAAGGAGGGTGTGGTTAGCTTGCTCAATAGCCCCTCCAGCCCACAGTCCGCCAGCTACTCTCCCAGCATGCAACAGCAGGCAGGGACTCAGCAACACCTGGCGGTGGAGTTGGCTGACTCAAAGGCCAAAATCAGACGACTCAGACAAGAACTGTGAGTATCAAGTGGACAGTGGACATGGCAGTTTATATGAAAACTGTGTCTTCAAGATCTAAACACAAAGCAAAGGTCATGAGATCAAAAAATGCACTCACTGGTAAAAGTCATCTATTCCCACAAAAGGTGACTGTTGAGTTAAATATTATCTCCTGATGGAGAATGAATTTCTCTATCAGGTTGGCTGTTGCAGAAGAGTTAGCTCTTCCTCTGGGAGACTGCCAGTAGAGTGTGAATGAGTGACAGAGAGAGAGAGAGAGAGAGAGAGAGAGAGAGAGAGAGAGAGAGAGAGAGAGAGAGAGAGAGAGAGAGAGAGAG
>JAPZDV010000020.1:20810649-20836997 GCA_029814665.1 Acanthurus lineatus | reverse complement strand
GAGAGAGAGAGAGAGAGAGAGAGAGAGAGAGAGAGAGAGAGAGAGAGAGAGAGAGAGAGAGAGAGAGAGAGAGAGATACCACAGGATAAGAGATGCCCCGGGGAGTTTGGCCCACATTCTGCCTGCTTGGCAGGTTCCATGGCTGTGCACTACCACTGACCCACATTGCCCCTCAATTTCAGTGAAGACTGCATGCACACACAAACACATAGCACACACAGACACACACACTAACCCTGATTTGATCAAGCCCTCAGTTCTGTCGTTACTCTCCATCCCATCTTCTCCACTGACTTGTCTTCTCTTGTTTAGATGGTTGCATTCACATACCACTGCCTCTGAGCAAACACAATATCACTTAAAGCTTCAAGCAGTGCTTCACTTTGAACTTCTGAAAGGCCTCAGATGGTTCTTTTAAACGCATGTATGCATCAGAACCTGCCATAAATCTTCCTGCATGCATCTGTTCTTTGACAGTATATGTTATAAGGTAAAATGGGTTTATTGAGCTTTATTTTGGAATTAAGTATGTGTAAGTTTGTGGGATGCAAAGTTATAAATTACATTAATGATTAGAGAGGTTGCTTCAATCAAATTGATAAATTAATTGTCTTGCAAAATTGTGTCTATATGATCATCTGCACTATTTAAATATGTTTAAATGTTTTGCAGAATTTTTCTAAGTTGTGCCTAAGTTGTGTTGTCTGATCATCTCTATGCATGCACATGTTACCACCACCAGGGAAGAGAAGAGTGAGCAGATGCTGGACTGCAGACATGAGCTGGAGAACATGGAGGCAGAGCTGAAGAGGATCCAGCAGGAGGTTTGAAGAATAGAAGGATAGATTACAGCTCCTTCTGATGGAAGCACACAGTAACCTCCTGACCGCTCTGCAGATTATGCAGATTATTGCACACTATACTTTACTATAGAGCAGCACTTAATGATAACAAAGTTAAACCTCTGACTCAGAGATATTACTAAAGCTTTTATGGCTTTGACAGAACAGGAGATCTTAATTTGTACATTCTCTGTTTAAGCTTTGTGACCTAGATTGGCTGTACAAGTTGGGACTGTAATCACAATCACCCTGGAAATTAAAGCAGCATTTATTGATTATTTGGCTACAGTGGAACAAGATAACACAACATGAGGTTGATATGTTGAATGTGCTAGAAAACGGCTGCCTATCTGAACATCCTGCAGACACAGGGCAACAATAGCATTCATTTCTAGTCTTGTTTGTGTCCGCCCAATAAATGTAAATCTAATATTCACTGTTCTTCTAACAGCTAGTTCCTAACTTTGTCTGTGTGCTCTTTTGCTGTCTGGTTGTGACTTTGAATGGATTTATTGTACCTGCCTGATAAAAACAGCTGTCCTCTGCACCTTAAGACAAGGTTGGTTAGAGCTGTGAGAACTAAAAACGTAGTGGTCTGGAAGATCAAAACAGTTAGCTGAATGACTCTAAAAGTAATAAAAAGGGTAAACAAAGGGGGAGCTACGGAGTTGAGTAATAATTTTCTGCAGGTTTGTCACAATGAGGGACCTCCTTCATAATACAGGTACAGCAAAGACTAGTTGAGAAAGAATGCTGCAGTGCCACCTTTGCTTTAAATTAAGACTCTGTGTCAACCTTTATCAGAACTCCCAGCTGCTTGTAGACGCCCGTGCAGCCCGCACCTACCGGGACGAGTTGGACGCCCTGAGAGAGAGGGCCATCAAGGCAGACAAGCTGGAGAGTGAAGTGGGACGCTACAGGGAGCAGCTGCACAAGATGGAGTTCTACAAGGCCAAAGTGGAGGTTGATGCCATTAACAAATATTTCAAAAGTTAATCTTTTGACTGAATCAATGACTGAAATGTTTCTTTTGAAAATGAGTTGGGATGCGTTTTCTTTCGATATGGACAAGAAAACTGAGATATCGAGATAAAGAACAACAGCTTTTAGTGTGCAAAGATGAAATGTATAAATCTGTTTTTGTGTGTGTGTGTTTGTGTATTTTAGGAGCTAAAGGAGGATAACAGGGTGCTACAGGAAACCAAAGAGGTGTTAGAGGATCAGCTGGCAGGTTGGAGGGCACGTTCAGATAAAATCCACCAGCTGGAGAAGCACAGTCTGCTGCTGAATGCCCGGGTCCATGATATGGAACAGGTCAGACATCTGCACACAAGGAAGTGTCATCTTTGTTACCTTTGTGTTGCCTTGTGTTTTATTCAAAAACATATTTAGACTGACTGAACATCTAGTCCTTTCAGAAGCTGGACAGAATCTCATAACTCTGTTGTTGCTTTGTTTAGGAGAGGGAGGCAGATCGGAGGCGCATTGAAGAGCTGCAGGAGGAGAACCTGGCTCTGTGTTTGGCTCAGAGGAGGAGCATGGAGGAGTCCCAGCACCTGGGCTGGGAGTTAGAGCAGCTCACGAAGACTACTGAGAACTCTCAGGGTAAGAGCTGGTGATACAGGAAATTCAATAGTCGTGACTGGTTGGAATGGCTAAGTAGGCTAGCTAAGCTAAGTGTGTACATGCATAGATATATGCACAAGTGCTTTAATGTATTAGCACTGTTTATCTACTCTTCATATTTATTTTTGTGACTCTACATGCAGTTTGAATGTTGGCTGACACATGAGACACACTTACAACTTATAACAATTTACAATAACAATTTAACAAAAACATTTTATTGGATTTACATGGATCGAGATAAATTTCACAAAACACTGTAAAAAGTGGTTTACAGATTTATGATGTCAGTAATCTTTTTTCAAAGTTTGATTACTGTATATTAAGAGTGAAATTGATATTATTTTATATATATAATGTATGACTAATGAAAGACAAAGAACCCTATTTTAACGATCTAGGAACATGGTCTAAGGCACATTGTGCCAGTGCATTCAGGGCATGCCCAGCTTTATTTTGCTGGTTTAATGGCAGATAATCTGGGTGCAAAGTAAGGCACACAGTGCAAAGAGGTTGTATTAGACACCTAATTAGTCATAGGTGTGTTCTGGGAGTGATATCAGTTAGACCAATCACAGTGCCATATGCCTTTAAAAGCCAGGTGTGCCAGGACCTGGAGTGTTGCAATTTCAGTGCTAGAGTTTGGTAACATTAGTGGTAGAAATGAGCAATTGTCCTTGAGCGTGTGTGTTTGAAATGCAGAGTGCATGCACGTTGTGAACCTGTATGTTGGTGCATCTTGCAATCTGAATAATGAGCCCTTTAAATAGCAGGAAAAGCACTGCACCATGACTTTAAACCAGCTTTTGTTGGTCTTTGGCACAGACGCATTTGCTGCATTTAAATAACAGACTAAACTTAATTTTAAGACCAACACACCCATGGGCGCACATACACTTGCTATTTACACAACATGGACAAAAATGACAACTGTCTCAATCTCAAACTAGCAATAACACTTGCGCTCCACTGTGTGCCACTTTGTGCCAAGCGTAAGATAGGGCCCAGAGTTGAAGGATTTTAACACTGTCATTGGTAGTGCTGGTTCTACCCCGTGAGGAGAGCTGGTGCTGAGAGACATTTTACAGGTTAACTGATTTGTCTGACCTCTGTGTAAGAAAAGCTTTGCAGCACCTTTGAATGTCTTTTAAATTTGTCTGTGCTTGTCCTCATGTCCTTCAGTTAATTGCAGTCATGTGTCTGTGTGTAGGCCAGCAGACTCTGAGTGAGGAGGTGAGTGAGCGAACCCGCAGTCGCATGCTGAAGCTGGAGAAGGAGAACCAAAGTCTCTTAAGGATCATAGAGGAACTCAGAGCTGCCCCTATGAACAGTGGGACACAGCCCAAACTTAGCCTCCACCTCGAGTGTGACCATGCCTGCCAGGTGGTGCGTACCTCCAGCAACTGCACCTTATCAACACATGAACTGATAGGGTTGCAAACAACCTGCTCAAATACAGACAACCACACTAATGTATTCCCACTGAGAGCAGTAACACAGGAAAAGCTTGATGGAGATTCAAACTGCCATCAGATACTGAACACAGAAATGCTGCAGGGAATACAGAGTGAGATTCTTCTCACAGATAATCCAGACCTTCATATTCAGGAGAAAGGACAGCTCGAGGATGGAGACAGAGTAAATCATATCAAAGAACTGATGTCTGATCTGGAAGGCTTGGAAAACAATCACAACAGGCTCCATTGTTTTGTGGGATCACATGACTCCTCCCCTGGCTTTAAGAGTGGCAGTCCCTGCCATGACAGCATCTTCAGAGGTCTGCCAACACGCTCCTCCTATGCCAGCAAGCACACACAGCGGCTGGAGGCCAAGTGCAGGGCCCTCGACACGGTCAATCAGCATCTACAGACTTCCCTTGATAATACTGGTAAAGACTGTAGATCCAGAAAACATTAAAGATTAAAGATTGCAGCCTGAAGTCATACTTTTACTGATGGGTTCTTTTTCTTCTTCTCACCCCCCAATCTCTTTAGAACGCAAAGCTCAGCGCCTGGAGGCAGAGGTTCAGGAGCTGGAGGCAGAGAACCAGAGTTTGCAGGCCACCTTAGAGGAACTTCGGATCTCTGCACGACGTCAGGAACAACTGGAAACAGAGAAGCAAAGCTTGGAGCAAGAAACCACAGTCCTAGAGAAGGAAAAGAGGCAGCTAGAGAAAGAGAATCGACGGCTCCGCCAGCAGGTAGGTAGACAAGGTGTCAGCTGGGTAGGATGATGTTTCGCCCTCGAATAAAAATGGCTTCTGTTCCATCATCCTTCTTCTCAGGCTGAAATCCAGGAAGCCAACTTAGACAGCAGCAATGTTTGTATGGCAAGTCTGGAGAGGGAGATGCGTTTCCTAGTAAAGGAGGTGGAGGGGTTAAGGGAGACTGCTGAGAGGGTCAAAGGCCTGGAAGGAGAAAACAGAGAACTGACCAAGCAGGCTGCTATCGACCAGAGGACCCTTGCCACCCTCAGAGAGGTGAGGGGAGGAAGTGTGTGCTGTTGAGCTTATGCTGACTGATTAAATCTGTCCTGACATTTCACTGATAATGCTACAGCAGCATTGTGAATGTGGTCTGTTTTTTTTTTTTTTCAAAACAGTGCACTTAAATGGGCTCTTGATGTTGAAGAAAGACACTAAATATAAGTAAATATTTCTAAGAAGAAACCTTGTCATGTAATCTGGAAAAACTGTCCATCTTTAGGAGCTGGTGAGTGAGAAGCTGAAGACCCAGCAGAGAGAAAATGAACTGGAGAGGCTGGCCCATGAGTTGGAAATAAAGGTCCTGAACCAGGAGAGTACAGAGCTCTCTGAACGCGAGGTACCAGACAACAGGTGCTTACACACTGCTCCAAGTTCCCATCCTGTAACCTTCAAAGTATTGTTTTAAAAAGAGGGTAAAAATGACACTGTTGATGCAAAATTTCCTCCTCCCTATATGCAGCAGGTTCAAGATGCTGGAGTCTGAGTTGGAGTTGTCTCTAAAGAAATCTCTTCAGATTAAAGAGGACAAGATGGCAGCTTTGGAGGCTCGTCTGCAGGAATCTTCTAACCTGAACCAGCAGCTGCGTCAGGAGCTCAAGACTGTAAGCCATGTCATAAAATCCCCTTTTGTCTACCTGTCATTGTCACATTAGAAAAAAAGTATTGTACTTTGTAGTAAAAAAAAAAAGTGTTTGACCCGACAGGTGAAGCTGAGCTATGAGGCCTTACAGCAGAGGCAGGAGGAAGAGCTGACAGCCGCAGGTTCCACCCCTCCCAGAGAGACGGGCAGGACAATGAGCGAATGGCTGCGTGAAAGCCAGGAGGCAACCAAGGAACTGCTGAAGCTCAAAGACCGTCTCATTGAAGTGGAGAGGAATGTCAGTGATTGGCTCTTACTTAAGTGGATAATTTATACATATAATTTATGAACTAAGACTATTGGCTGTTAAAAACAGTAGCACTTGATTTTGATGGTAAGAAAATAATAGACCAAAAAATGTACTTAGAGCATTAAGTTTACACTGATTCCTAGTTTACATGCCCTCTGCAAACAGTCACAAGTTACCATAATTACACCTGCCAACATATTGTACATTTTGTCTAAGTTCTATCAACATTTCCTTTTTCTCCTTTTCCTTCTCCTTCTCTCCTCTGCTGTCCTCTCCTCTCCAGAATGCAACACTGGAGGCAGAGCGCCAGGCTATGCAGGCCCAGCTCAAGCAGCTGGAGAGTCAGTGTGACAGCCAGCAGGCTCAGATCCTTGCTCTGCAGAGGCAGGCTGCCTCACTGCAGGAGAACAACACAGCCCTGCAGACACACAATGCTAACCTGCAGGTGCAATTACAACACACACTTAGCTCTGTGGTGCACTGAACAGCCCCTGTCTACACACACACATATATTGCTGTTAGAGTTCTGCAAAAGTCTTTGTTAAGCCCCTGCATCGCCCTTATCAACTGGCTCTTTTTCTTCTCCAGGTGGAGAAATCTACTCTGAACTCCCAGAGCGCCTCCCTCATGGCCCAGAATGCTCAGCTGCAGCAGCAGCAGTCGGGGACAGAGAGTGAACGGGACAGTGCCATAAGGGAACGCGAAGAGCTGCGTGGTGTTCACGAGCAGCTATTACGTGATCATGAGCGGCTTGCAGCTCTGCATGAGAGGCAGGCCATGGAGTATGAGGTCCTAATGGGCAAGCATGGCTGTTTGAAAAACGCCCACCGCACACTGGAGCTAGAGCATCGCACGCTGCAGGACAGGTGGGAGGAAGGAGAGGCAGCCAAAATCAAGGCACTATGAATGCTCATGCCATGTGTTACAAGATCCCTGCATGTTCATCCGTGTGTTTGTGTGTGAATTTGGTCTTTAGGTACAACAGCCTGTTACAGCAGCGGACTAAGCTTGAAGACCTGGAGAAAGCCCTGAAGGAGGAGCAGATGAGGATGGCTCTGGAGAAAGAACAGCACAGGACCACTGCCGCTGAATGTTGTAGACTCCGTGATGAGAAGGACTGGTGAGGAGGCACAAGCGTGCTCCTGCTGGAGCACATACACAGTATTTCACACCTCAACTAAACCATGGACAAAAATGAAAGTGCACCTGTTTTTTTCAAGGCTGAACCAGACATACCGCCAGCTTCTGAATGACAACGAGCTGCTGACAGCGGATCACAAGCAGCTCAAGAGCCAGCTGAATAAGGCCAAGCTTGAGCACACCTGGCTGGAGGCCGACTACTCCAAGCTCAAGAAGGAGTTTCAGCAGCTGGACATTACCTCCACAAAGCTCACCAACCAGTGTGAGGTATTGACACGCAGCAGGTCAAGCTGGAGTGGTATTGCCCATTAAATGATATAGTTGTTACCTTGTACTTGCCCAATATCTTTTGCAAACTCAAACTCCCTTTAGAGTGAGGGCTACACTGACCCAAGAAGAAGGCTCTATGTATAGTTTTGTGATTATATGTTTTAATTGTTGACTAATAGCATGTTTTGTATGCATGTTCACACATGTGCACATCTGCCTACTTGTCTGTATGATGTCCAGCTGCTGAGCCAGTTGAAGGGCAACCTAGAGGAAGAGAATCGGCACCTGCTGAGTCAGATCGAGACCCTGATGCTGCAGAACCGAACCTTGTTGGAGCAGACTATGGAGAGCAAGGATCTGTTTCATGTTGAGGAAAGACAGTATATGTAAGCATCAAATTTGATTTGATTGTGTTGTTTTACAGCATGTTACACTGACCTACAAATGAGCTAATGCATTAAAAAAAACAGCACAAAATGCAAATGCCACGGTAATAGGTCCACAACTCTAACTGATGATCTGTCTGCCTCTTCTCAGTGACAAGCTTAATGATTTGAGGAGGCAGAAGGAGAAGCTGGAAGAAAAGATAATGGACCAGTACAAGTTTTATGAACCATCGCCTCCTCGCAGGTAAGTTGTCTGTCATACTGATAACTATGATTTGTTTGCCATTACTTCAGTAAAATGATGTGACAAACAAGTGATGGCTCAACTTTCTGTTTGCTAACTTGGTCAAATGACAATATTGAGGCTCAAGTGATGTTATTTCCATTCACATGCATTACAATTCATAAGCACAGTTATTTTGATATTATATACAAACTTATATTAAGCCCCCCAGTTTTATCTCTGTATAGCAGGATATGTTTTTTATGTGGTAGTTAGTTAGCAAACTGTCTTTAGAACTCATATTAATCTTTTTTTCTCTTTGCTTAACATCCTGTAAAGCTGGGAGAGGCTGCACAGTTGGATAATGTTTCTGTATGAGTCCATCACTACATATGTCTCCTTTCACAGACACATTTGTCATGTGTGGTAGCCTGTTGTTAATATTGGAATATTGCAGCTTTAATTACCCTATTATTAGATTATTAGATTATATATTATTATTAGAATATTAGCACAACATTAATTATTCGTCTATCTCACCTCTTCATGACTGGTGATGGCTTATGTTTTGATATTGACTCCTCCTCAGGCGTGGAAACTGGATCACTCTGAAACTGAAGAAGTTGATGAAATCCAGCAGCCGTGAGCATGGACCCGACCGCCCAACCACACCCACACACCCAGGTGTAGCTGAGCCACACCTGTTCTATCATGACAACAGCTCGTTCATCAGCTCAAATGGCTCTGGAGGCTTACCTCAGCAGGCCTCCACCACAGCAGGTGACGCTGTCTCACCTCAGCGCATCAGCAGTGAGTATGCCCTTTTAGAATTCACCTGCTCATCTCCCATTGACTTGGCGGAACAGGTCTCATCAAAGAATCAAAGTCCCCTCTTTACTGCTTTAGCCATAGAGCAGGAAGAAAAATCATCATCATCATCAGAGGAAGGCACAGATACGATTCAGGAATGTGTTCATGTAGGGACCAGCCCACAGTCTGAGGTCAGAGAGGCACGGGTGACGTGTTTCAGCTGTTTCATATACACATGAAGCCACATTTCTAGGAGAAACATGTTCCTGAAATTTTACTGAACTTCTTCTCTCATTTATATTAGACACAAAACCCAAATAAAAGGGTTTTTAATTAAGACTGTTCAGACACTGTTGAAATCTGGACTTTGTATTTGGTCATATACATCAGACACAACCTTTACACACTATGACCTTAACTGAGTCAGTCTCAATTTTATTAATGGAAAAAGTAAGAAAAAAAAAATTTAATGAAAAATTTTGGGGTTGAGTCAATATTCTTAAAATATTCCTTTGCCTTAACTTTTGTCTTATATTTAGTTAGCTAAATATAATTTAACAAAGAAGGAAAATAACAGTAATTAGTGTTATTAATTGGTAAAATAAGGCTCATGTTTTGGGAACACCTCGATTAACTGTGTTATACTGGCACTGTTAATACAGTTTTAAAAAGGGATAAAAACTGGTGCCAGAAGTTCATTTTCACAGCTGAAGGTCTGGAATTGCAGTGCCTTGCTAACTGCAGGGGCAAGTCACTGATATTAATACCAGAGGCACATGACCACTGTACTAGACCTTCGTTATGCATGATGTGTGTCAACTTTCCTTAACAGTCCTCAATATGTCTGCCCTGTGTCTTTCTTGTTTGTTAATGAAATTCTTCATGCCTGCCTTCCTTCTTCCCTTGTTTTATCCTTCCCTTCCTACCTCTCTCTCTCTCCTGAATCCCCTCTCTCTATTGCATCCATCCCTTCGTCTGCCTCCCATGTGGCTGCATTTGCTGTAAAATAGCCACTCTGAAAAAGTTTCCCCGTATGAGGAACAGGCTGAAGGACAGAGACAAAGTCAAGTCCCTCTTCCGTCGTTCCATGTGTAAGAAAGACTGTGGTCTGGCATCTACCCTCATCTTGACTGTAGCCTTTTACTTTACTGCTAATATTAAGTTAATCTGTGCTTTTGTTTTACCATCTACTACATGGTATACTAGCAAAGTAACCCTAGTTTGAGTAGGATTCTTCATCGTCTGCACGGTTATAATTAGTACCATGTCCTTTGCAACCTCATACAGCCACACTACCTTAAAATATTTCAATATGATTTTACAGCTTTAAGCAGCTGCTCCTGTCATTTTTCAGCAGGGTGATTATATTTGAAGAGAATCTGGGGTATTTTTAATAATAGAGGTCAAATAAATGCTGCATTGCAGGAGGACACTGGTGCTGCATGAGCTCTGTGCTGCCAGGACTCAGCTGTACTGTAGGGAAACGCTGAAAAACCATAATTATCAACTATTAAGTGGTCTATAGAGAAAGCGATTCATTCCTGTTTTCCACCCTATAACAGAAATATACCTCCTATTCTCCACAACCAGTTTACCTGTTTGTCCTCTTCCCTCATCCATTTCCCATTTCTTCCACTCCTTTGGCTAACAATGCAGCCCTGAACAGCTTGATGTGCCCCTCAGCCTCATTCGAAGAGCAATGGCGGGTAGGCAGCTCAGAGTGCCTGGAAGGGTCAGAGGCTGATGTGGAGCAGAACAGGAAGAATGCATTGACCTCATCCTTTACCACATCTATCCTGTCCATCCTCCACCTCAGTCATCCCACCACTCTACCATCTGGCCACATTACCACCACCACAAGCACTGACACCACCAACACTGTTCCAGATGTTTCTGAGCTTTGGGTAACAGGTAGAGGCAGTCATTAGCCATTGTTCTGTTTGATGTCATCCTTAGTAGTTAGAGGCTAAAATTAAATGTAGAGGAAATACAGTTTTTTTCTTATTGTTTATTGTAGAAACCAGATGTGTCAAACATGTACAACCATTCAGTGATTTCTCATTTTATGCCCCAAAGACAAGGATTCAAATGACAGCGCTGCGCCATCTGGATGTGAGGACAACGATGAGCTGCAGAATCACGGTAAAGCCTTGTTGATACCCATTCAGAGGATTCAGCAAGCATACAGATGTAGTACCAGCTAAGGAATTAGAGTAAATCCATCAAATTGCAATCATGACCTTGTTTCATATTAATCTCTATGCTGAAGCAAACAGCTGTTGTAGAAAGACTTTGCTGCCCCCTGTTGGTCAGTAGAGATATGATTCTAATGTAGGTCTCTATTGAAAACTTACAATTTATTTCCAGGGCTCAATGGCGTCCAGAGTCGAGCTCAAAGTGAGAGCAGCGGCGAGTTTAGCATGAGCCTGGAAAATGAGCCATGGTCAAACGGCAGCAGCCCAGTGCAACAGCCCCCATCACGCCGCTCCTCCTCCTCCTACCAATCGCCCAGTGACACCTCCACCCCCCAACATGCACTGAAGCAGCAGCAGCAGCAAAATGAAAAGGCTGCTACTATGCCTGTTACCAGCAGTCAGAATTCAGATATCCAATTTACACCTAAACTGAAAGATCTTGGGCTTTCTCAGGACTTCTGGCTCACAAGGGGTACAAAAAGCATCCGAAGGGGGTCACGGGGGAAAGTGACACGTCGCCTGTCAGATTCAGGGGACGTGGTCAAAATAAACCCAGGGCTCAATGGGATAAATTCAAAATCAAGCTCTAGCAAAGCTGAGAACACCAGAGCCTCAGTATGTTCACCCATCACAGTGCTGTATGTTCAGGGTAAGTCATCCTCAATGTCCGGCTGCCTCAACTGCTTCTCCACCCCTGTGGGGAAACAGGGGCGACTTAAAGGGCCCAGGTCTCCAACAAGTCTCCCCCGAGCCAGCAGTGTCATTTCCACAGCAGAGGGATCATCCAGACGCTCCAGTGTAAACAGCGATTGCAGGGTGACAGTCAAGACTGACCCGCCTGCTGTCCAGGTTTCAGATGTGAGCAATAATCAGGAAGAAATGGCCAATCAGAAGCAACCAGAACCAAACACCAGTAACAATGAATCTGGGCCCATTCCTCCAGTGAAACCTCCCAGAGACCCAACAGCTGCTGTTCCCATAGACCGTCCAAAGTCCCCTGTGCAGGAGTCACTTTTTGGTTCCTCATTTACTTTCAACTCTGTCTTCTCAAATACTATCTTCAGTGACTCTGTGGTCACGACCACGACTAGTTTGGATGCCCTTGGTAAGAACCAGGCCTTTGTATGTTTAAATCCATCCCTCGTTCACAGCTGTCCACCGCTGGAAAGAAGGGAGTCACCTCTCAACACACCACAAACACTGCTCAACATGGAAAATGAGCAGATCCCAAATGCAGAACATGCAGCTGGGCTGGAGGAGAAGGACAAGGTGCTCACAATTGCATGAAATTAGCTTTCACATTAGTAAATATTGTGTTGTTTTGATGCAGGTAGCTGCAAAGCCATTTTCCATCACATCAAGTAAAGCACACAAATTCAGAAGCTATAATTTATTGTTACATTTTTTCCACTGACCACATTTTTTCCACTCACCACCTGAAAAAACAGTAATCTTAAAAGGTGTAAATAAAGAATTTTTTTCTATGCTGCTTTAGTAACATTACTTTTTTTTGTTCACAGCAAATTAGTACACCTGATTATAGATCCAGAGATTTACAGTTTATTGTTTCTGGTCGTTTTTAAAACAAATTCTGTTTAATATAACTAAATGAGTATGAATAGATATCCTCATTAAAAATTAGTGAGTGTAGTGACTCAAACCTGTTTACTTTTACTTTACCACACTGACAATCCTATAATTTATTTGTGTTTGCCAAAAAAAAGTGTTCATGTCTGCTGTTTCTATTTATGTGCTGTCACTTGGAGAGAATTTTAAATTATTATAATTTGACTGCTGTGTTTGTTAGATTTAAATTTAAACCTGAGATGAAAATTCGACATTCATGTAAAAGTCATTGTTAAAATCTTGTAAAATGGGATGTGAACCTGACTGCTATTTTCCCATTAAAAAATTATATATCTAAAATTGGTATTTGCGTTGTCATTCTTTTATAACAGTGCAAGAGAGCTTGTGCCCTCCCAGTGTTCTTATTGGATGTCAGGCGAGTCACGTGATGTAATCCGGAAGTGTACCATTTTCAGCCGAAAAGCAAAACATTCGTGGGTGGTTGAGAGTTATTCAATCTGGGCTGAAGGTACTCAGGTCTGCTGGAGTGGTTTCGTACATTGTACCGCATAACTCGACAGTTATACCAGGTATCTGGCAAGATGCTGAGCGCCGCCGCTGCGGAGAGGAACAAGGAACCCATCCTGGCGGTGCTCCGGGAGAGCGTGAACACCGGGAGACCTCTGCAGGCTCTGGAGATCTCATCTGGTACCGGGCAACATGTCACACACTTCGCTCAGGCCCTGCGAAATATAATCTGGCAGCCGTCAGAGTATGACCGCCAGTCTCTAGCCAGGTAAATACAGTGTGTGCGTGTGCGTGTGTGTGTGTGTACCACAAAGTAATTACATCATCGGTATATTTTATAATCAGATTTAAATTCAAGTATTTACGAGTCCGTTATGCGCAAGAAGAAATGCATTGATCATTTAATTCAGATATTACGGTAATTATTTTAATACAACTGATGGAGGACATACATACTGTGCTGGTTAAGACGTGTGCTTTTTCGGAGGCTGCATGCCTTAACAATAAAGCCTTTTGTTCCCATTCTCAGTATAGAAGCGTACAGAGCCCACTACCAGCTGCACAATGTGAAGCCTGCCATCCACCTGGATGCTTCTCTGCCTCATCAATACTGGCCAGGGATCCAGCCAGAGAGCTTGGATCTGGTGGTCAACATCAACATGATCCACATTTCTCCGATTGCTTGCACAGAGGTAGGGCTGCTGATTTCAGGGATGCTTACGCTAAATGCACAAAGTGCTGTAACTAGACTTAACAAACCAGAAGAACCTAACGAACTCAAAACTGGTTTACCAATTTTAAAAGCAGGCAAATTCCTCAGGGCCCATGGGACCTGTGAGCCTCCAGGTTTAATGTGTCTCTATTTGTCTGTGGTGATTTAAGAAAATTCTCATTTGTTTCACACCACTTCAAACTGAAATGTTACAGACCTCATCAGCACCTGTGTTATTCCCTAATCGTGAGGCCCAGTGTGACAGAAGGGCCCAGAGGAAAATCAATTTTGATCACCTTTTATTTTAGCTTTTATTGCGGAGCACATTTTTAAAGAAATGTTAAATAAATTAAAGCACCGCAAACTAAATGCTAACAAAGGGCCCTCAGCTTATTTTTGTTTGGGCCTTCTTAGTGGGTTAATCCAGCCCTAATCTTATGCTAACATAGCTGTAGTTAAAACCTCTAAAAGGGGATGACCCAACACAAGGAGCAATGCATTTTATATGTTTTGCCTTATTACTTAAAGCAACTTAAATTACTTAAACAGAAGACACTGTGGCCACAAGTGACAGTTACTACTTGTGAACTATGAATGTCCAGTCATAAAAACAGAAAAAACACATAGGAAATGTCAAGTCACAAATTTTACTCAAAAAAGGCAGTTACACAGCTTTTTATGTAGCTTATCTCAGCTACCATCCATTCTAGTTTCTCTTGAAAAGCGCTAAATAAATTCAGATTATACTATTTATTATTGTCATATTGAATAGATTCAAAATCAGACCCTTTTGACTTGTAATGCCTCAGATAATAATTAAGAAATGTCCCTTTTCAATTTTTGCCTCAGTGTATAAAAGAGACTGTTACCAAAAAAATGGCAAGAATTGATGTCTTACTTAACCCCCACTGATCATGTGAAGTAATGCTGGTATGTTAAGACATCTCTGTTTTCTTTTAGGGTTTGTTTAGAGGAGCTGGAGCAGTGCTAAAGCCACAAGGACTTCTACTGACCTATGGCGTGAGTGGAAAACTGTTTCCTGTCATAAACATAAAAATCTAATGGTATGTGCTATGTAACATCTCTTGTGGTTACCTTTCAGCCCTATGCAGTGAATGGGCAGATCACCCCTCAAAGTAATATTGACTTTGACTACAGCCTACGGCAGAGGTAAAGTGCTCTGTGTTTTATGATTTCATTCAAATGCTTCATGGAAGTTAATTCTGTTACAAGGAGATTTGAAAGACTCATAAATTTCACTTCCCAGATGTCTGTTCCAAACCGATCTGACATACAGTAACACCTGTTCACTTTGCATGAGTAAACATCTGCAATGTAATCATTAACGTTTATTCATTTTTTACAGTGACCAGTGCAAAGATGACTGAGGTTATATATTAACACTATACTGTTCAATTAATTTTCCAGGAACCCGGAGTGGGGACTCAGGGATATCTCCTTCCTGAATTCTACAGCACAAAGAAATGGTTTATACCTGGAGAAGATAGTAAGTGAACAACTCATTTATGTATCCAGCACAATTTTGTTTTCTTTTCACTAATGTAGGATTTTATATGTTTTCTTTGCTAGGTGGACATGCCAGCAAACAACAAGTGTCTTCTGTTCAGGAAGGAGAGTTTGGTGTGAAATATCTTGTTGTCCCAAAGCAGGATGGTCAAAAAGCCTTAACTTAAAAACTTATGGCTCAGATACATTGCCAAATTTTCCAAAACTGTAAAAGGAACTATATGTAACATTTTAGCACCAAATACAGTACAGTTTCTAAAATGTTGTGGCTCAAAATGTCAGCTTCAAACAATTTTACACAGTTCTACTTGACTGGCCACAACTAGAGAAGTGTGAAAAATGTAAAGGTCCCTTACGATTTACTAGTTAGGACTCCTGGTTTCACTCAGGACCAAAGTTCAGCTCTTGATATAGGAGCAGTTTCATGTGTTCTATTCAACATTCATTGTGCTGCGATATACTGTTGTATTTCCACCCCTCAGCACGTAGTAATTTGATTACAATTCAGAAACTTTACTGTATTTGGTGCCAAAATGTACCTTTTCTAACAAACATTATATGAGATTGCTTGGTCAGAACTGAAACAGTGTAATCTAATTTAGACTGTAATGTTGTTGCTGTAGTGCACACTTGAGTAAATTAAGGCACACATAAACATATGTTTTCTGTGTACTATTTTAAACTTGACAAAGCCACCTACTCTTTATTTCTTCATTCAGTTTGCAGAGTGTCAGTAAAACTGAGTTAGCAGAAGTGCTTTGCAGAGGGAGATGTCTGAGGGATATCTGAGGGCTATGTATAAAACACAACTGTAAGTGACTCATGTAAGAAGTCCTACAAAAAAAGAAAATATACATTGAAAAAGAGGAGCACATTAAAGAGCTAATAAACTGCAGGTGTCCACTTTGGCATCACAAGCTACCAGTCTGTGTTGCTGCTATTCTCGCTACAGTCTTTCTTTTTTAGAATAGAAATATACAGAGCAAATATCAAAATAAGGAATATCTACTGTAAATCAAAACCTATTACAAAATGTTTTAGCACTGATTATAATGGACTCACAACACATCTGGAATGTATTACAACCTGTGCTGTAATGAATATATGGTGTACACATTATATCGCTTTTAACATACAATATTTAACATACTGTATTTTGATTTAAAGAGTGATTAAATATCAGCTTTTCTTGTTGCAAGTCTCATGCATATCTTCAGTGCTAAAGGTGAAGGTGACCATCAACTATGGCTGAGTCCTGGAACTTTTATGATGCCTCACAGGTCTTCTTACCTAAGACATCACGTAGCTTCTTGAGTCTGCGTTCAGTTATGGCTCTTACATAGCTGTCTGACTGAATGATGGCCATGCCATCTTGTACTACACCCATCACAAGCAAAGGGTTTTCCTCCATGGTGATATTGGGACAGGGACAGCTCCAGTCTATCTTAGCGATTGTCACCTCTAGGTGTTTGGTATTAAAGAAAGTCAAACCCATCTTCTCATCTCTCAGGACCTCTTCTAAGCTAAAGCGGGCTAACCCAGAGTCCAGATCCTCCACCAGCTCTGTCAGCCGCCCCACAATAGCAAAGTCGCTCCGGCATAAGCTGGGCACCATTTTTCCTTTTATCCTACAGGTCTTACAAGGTTTCTTTTTTGGTTGTGGACAGTTTGCCTCACATTCTTTCTTGGTGTGGAAGCTGTTGGCATTCCCATGGCAGCCACCAAAGACAAAGGCTTGGCACTGTTTCATAATAGAATTCCAGGCCCAGCGAGGCTCCCAAGCTTTGCAAGGGCCCTGGACAGCAGGCAAGGAGCAGATGCCCATCCCCTCTCTCTGACAAGAAGCTTTGCACTCCTCATATGTCTCAAACCGGTTGCGGCTGTCATCACATCCACCGTTGTTGAAGGCCATGCAGGAGCCCAGCTTGCTGTCATAATACCAGTCCACATGGCGCTCACCACTGCAGACTCTCAGGTCTACTTCAGCCAGGCAGTCTGCTGGTGAGAATGGCCGCCCCATGGGCATCTCAGGATCCTCAGAGAAATCGTCATTGGTTCGGCGGATGACAGACAGAGGATAGTCTGCACGAAGAACTCCAGCAGAATTCCGTGCAATACATGTATAAATTCCTGTATCCCAAACCTGGGCGTTGTAAATGACAAGCTGACCAATGTTGGTGATAACCACGTTGCCGTACATCTGATCAGGCCTCATGACCAGGCGTTCACGGCGCTCACTCTGTTTCTCCCATGTAACATCCGGTCTGGGTACTCCGATAACGTCACAGTGGAAGCTGACTGTACCTCCGACATAGATGGACTGGTGGTGAGGGTTAGAGTACAGTGTCGGGGGCATGGGGTCTTCCTGGGAGGATGTTGGGGTGGGGTTAGCTGTAGTGTCTTGGGGCAGTGGACTGGTGTGGGGTCCAGCCAGGTAGAAGCGACATGTGATCACAGTCAGAGTCACCCCACGAATGCAGGCCTCTGCATCCATGTAGCAGCGGTTAAAGTAGGTGAGGCCATCTGAAGCACAGGTGAAGTTGGGCTCCTTCTCACAGCGGTCCTGGCACTTGCAGATGGGCTGTCCATCCCAGATGTCACAGATAGCCCCCTGCTGGCTGCAGATGAATCCTTCACAGGTAGCAGTGGATATGGGGGCATCATTTCCTTTTCCTCCACTCTGCCCATCTGGCTGGGCAGGGGTGCCATCAGAGAAACGTGCAGCCACACAGCTGTTGAGGCCACACACGTTGGTGCAGCATTTCTCAAAGTCGGCACAGTCCTGCACAGACACACCACACAAAACGGCACATATTGAATGAATTCAGACCAACAAATACAAAATGAGAAGATAGTTATTAGTGTAACACAAGTGAAGATAATAGAAGCAACAGCACCTCGTCGACGTTGCATTCCCTCTCGCAGGTGCTTTGCGCATCAACCCACAGATTGGAATTGAGTTTGTTTGGACAAAACCCGTCGTGTTTAACTTTGGATCCTGCCACGCTCGCACACAAAGAAAAATCGAGCAGTTCGCAAACAAAGAGTATCAACATATAAACACGTATCCACCCGGGTAGAAGTTTATTTGAGTTGGGTGTGTTATGCCAATTGTTATCCTTTATACATCTGTCCCCCCAAAGCTTTAGAGAGAATTTACACATTATTGCTCTTTTGCATGAGTCGACCACCGAGTAAATCCATTCCCCTTTAGGCCATAAAATTCGATACAAGTCAAATGTCGATTTTCAGAATTGTATGTCCGTTTTGCGCGCAAACATTGCGGAAATCGGTTTTCTGAGCGCGAAGAGATGCAGCAATCCCAAAACTCAAGATGGGCTCCAGCGTGGATATTTACTGATCAAAATATATCCCAGAAACGCGTTTAAAATGCAATTGGGTTGCATTAAATATATGCCTTGAAAATCAAAACAAACCTCTTTGCAACAATGGGTCAACTCATTCAGGTCTATTTCCCCGAACAGCGAAATAAGCGAACGAAACTGCACAATGAGAGAAAGACGCAACATCAGCCTTTCAGAGTGTGAATGGAGGTGGAAAGGGCAACCCCTCTGACCGCCCCCATGGTCGTCCAGTGTCTGAAACTCTTATGAACCAACACCATGCACTAAGCAACTGGACAAACATTGTAAAAACATCAAAGAAAACGCAAGATGAAGGTGGCAAGCTGTTCCAACAACAGTACGCACGGAGCTACACATTCCGGTGAGAAATCCAAAGTGAAATGTGTCCAGACATTATTTACAGAGGTGTCATTGATAAATAAGGTAACAATGAGATAACAATGAACAATGAATAACAATGAACTCTCATTTCTCAATGAGAGCTGTTGCAGTTGTTGAATATAATTTCTCTTTCAGTTATAATTGCATGTTTCAGTATGTCTTACTTGCACAGATACCAGTATTATTGCACAAATCAAGGAGCACAGTTAAAAGTCGCCTGGAGCGCAAGGCGGAAAGAGTGAAACCCAAACACGGGGCGTGTCGCATCATGTCTAGCAAAACATGTTGTTTACGTCCTTCTTGTCTAGACGTCGGTCAATTTACCACCGTCCCTCATTCACACGGAGCTCAGAGATGCCACGGTCAGGTGGGGAAGGCGTAAAGCGCCTCATTTTCAATAGTGAGCGTCTCAGCTTTGTCCCGACGCGACTCTGGGGGTGTTGAGAAGCAGCACCCCTCATCTTTTCATTGGAAGTGACCCTGCAACCTTTGGGTGACTTCTGACCGCGATGCATTCAATGTGCTGAGGCGATCTGCCGGTTATCCAAAACTGGCCAATACCGAAAGAGCCTCTAATCAATTCAGACCTCCCACCCCCACAGGATTTTACTGCACTGGGCACCGGTGGCCCCGGGCTGGACAAAGGGTCCAAAAAAATATTCCCACAGTGACAAGGCAAAATCATTGCAGCACAACGCAAACATTAATAATTCCAGAAAGCAACCTAGTAGTTTTTACCCTTTATTTAGATGGGTGACTGTTTTCAGTGGAGACAATTTATAATTATTCCCATAAGTAACCCTTTGGACATACAGCTCTGATAGCAACAATCATTGTAAAATGTTTACATATAGTGCTTTAAATGTTCACCCAAGAGCTTTGTTAGCCTATTGTACTGGTCTCAATACATCAAATGAAACAGGCGCCAGTAGAAAACATGCACCAATTTTTATGCCCTGGGTGATCTTATCACAGACACATAGCCACAGGGAATGTTGAAGTGGAAATACAGCACATGTTAATCAGAGGTGGAAAGAAAAATGAGACTTTAAATTAGATTAAAAGTATTTGTGTATATAGTTCTGTCATTGAAAGAAAAAGTACTATTGGTTAGCTTTAAACATCAAGACATTCTGCATCCTTTCCAAAGTCTTTAAATCGATCTAACATTCTTTCAACTAAAATTCATGATATCTTAAGTCCAAAAAGTAATCTCTGCTGTTAACACCCAGCCTAAAAATAGGAATCAACTGAAGCAGCAAAAGAAGAAATACTCAGACAAGAACCAACCTTCAATAAAAACACTAGCAGATGACTTTCCACCTCTGATTGTTCCAGTCCCACATATTACCATGGCCACAAAAAGTAGCTGATGAATATTGTTTTACATTCATAAATACATAGAATATACATAAAATATATAAAAGGCAATCAAAAAATAATAATACTCTCACCAATGTCCACTGAGTTTACAAATTCCTGTTAAGAAACAACACACGATTGCAGCACTTCCTGAAGGCAAACTGCCATGACTGAGCAAACAATCTGCACATCTGAGTTTGTACAAGGTTTCCTTGTCAGCACCAAGCAATCTCTGAATTGCACAAAAAGTTAATAGATTTAGATTGATCATATTGGTGGCTTAAACCAGTTAAAGTGATGATACAACCAAGGATATTAAATTTAGAGGCAAACGTGGCCTGAGAGAGTCAACAGACATTCAAACCAATGACTGACGGAGACAAAGGGAGAGTTAATTTGGACTAGAATTTAAGGGCACCTCAGGAAGTCTTTCAAACAAGAGAACTTTGCTCACCTTTGCTGGACAGGTTAACAGATTAAGCGGTGCTAGACTATGCCATTCAATGAATAACACCTCTGAAGTCTAATGCTAGTCTGTCTGGGAAACTAGCTCTGCTCTTTTTATGACATTCAATTTCAATTTTTTTTTTTTAAAAGTATCTAATTTGTGTTAGGATTACCCAAAATGCATGAGGTTAAAAGGGGGGATTTTTCTATGGCAGATGTGGGCCATTAGAGCCGCAAATAAGTAGTACACGAAAGCAGGTATTCCAAAACATTCAAGACAAAACAAGCATAAGAAGCTCCTCTGCAGGATCACTCACCAAACACAGACCCAAACAACTAGCACATACAATATATTTACAACTTCAATTCCGTCTTAAAAAACAAGAAATGATCCTTTTCCAAATAAGAGACAGCTCATGTCCCTCCACTCATTTGTAGTGTTAAAAGGAGAGTGATTATCCTCGGATCATATCTGTTGGTCCCAGGGAAATCTTGTTCTTCTTGATCACAGTGAGCCTCTGTAGTAAAGAGTACAGATGAACAGACATCCACAAGATGGCACCAGCAAGCGCAAAGAGAACAGAGACCAAACCAACAGTCCAAGATGGTTCCCAAAGGTCAAGAAATTCGTGGCTGTATCCGTTTCTGGTTAAGATGTCTGCTAGCTTTCCATGCCCGTCTGTGCCCTATGTGACCTCTTAGAGCAACAACTCTTTTAATTATGGCCCTGTGGAGGCAATCATTAGTTTGCTTCTTCACTATGAGATCTTACAGTTCCCTTTAGAGGATGCAGATGAGTTCTTTGGAGGACTCTGTGGAGGCCTGAAGGACTTTGAGCGTTTGAGACTATTGGCTTTGCTTCCACCACTGCTTCCACCTGAGGCTGTGCTGTTGGCCACTGAGTAGGAGCGTCCGTGCATCATGACTGCATTCATGCCGTTGGCCATGGAGAAAGACTTGAGGTGGGACTTGATGGCCACAGGAAGGGGCAGTTTGTCAATAAGGTGAACCGGTGTGCAGGAGACAATTGAACGACAGCACAGATCTTGGAGGCTGAAGACTGTAGGGTAAGAAAAGGGAATATAAATGTTGCAACTGGATTTTTTGTCAGATACATCACAACTTGCTGTTTAACACATCTTTATCACTGTGTTCTTTTACTGTACTATGTGAGAATCACAAAAAAGTGGAGACTAAGCTGATGTCCTCTGATAGATAAGAGACACTAAGGTCAATACTGTAACATTAAACATATCTACTCACATGACTTTAGAAGTTTTGTTTAACAAAAGATGTGTATTACACTGATTCTTTTATGACTCTTTTGTCATTTTTGGCTGCTCACACCAGCACCATGACAGCGTGGACAGAAGCTTATCAAAATCTGAGTAGTGACTAGCTTGACCAGGTCTCTAAAAATGATGACTCACTCTGCCACAGTGAGCTGAACTGAACATGCCACAGCCTGAAGTGAGTCTGGCCTTTAAGGGAGCAGCAAAAGTGCACCACTGTACAGGAGAGTGTGTGCTGGATTAATAGCACAAGACACATTTATGAAATGGAATGTGGCACAATAATCACTGTATCTTGATTATCTTGTCAATAGTAGTCACAATCCAGAATCATAATAGAACACCAAATTATTATTCATATTATTTGTAATCATTATTATAACCCAGCCTTAAAATTTAAAACATTTTTCAGATAACTTGATTTTAGCATCTTGACCATGGTAATTCATCTATATCACAAATTTTATTTTTGCTGTGCTCGAGCTTATACATTTGCATGCCTTTTTGTTAATAACAAAATAAACACACAAAGAACATGAAAAAACACACCCTAAAGACCAAAGCTATTTAAACAGCGTCAGAGGCTGCATCTTGACAGTTGAAATTCCTTTTCAGACTGACAGAACGAGTAAAGACTGGATTCTTAAGTGCCACCTCATAAAAACTGTCATTGTGAAGAACCTTACGATCATACCTAAACAATGGATATACATTTTTCACCAGTGCAGTGTGTCATTCTTGAAAACAATGTCCAGATTACTCTTGATAAGCCAAAAAACCTTCCCCTGAAGAGCTTTCACTGGAACTTCTTTCTACCAAAGAAATAGTACCAAAACACCAATGAGAGTAATTTAATGCGAGGACTGTGGATTACCCAGAGTAACTAGTACAATGTCTACTGGGAATATTAAATGTTTTGTTTTTTTCCAAATGTAATCAAAAATCTGCTGATGAGTACAAGCTTAATTTATACCTGTCACACTGGGCTTGCAGGAAAATGTCAGTGGTGACAAATCTCAAAATAAATCTAAAACTTTATAAAGATGTTATTGTCATCTCTAAGAACTAAACCTCTTTCTACAATAGAAAAAAGCATGCATGTCAAATTTGACAGAACATTAAACAAAACAGATCTGCAAAACAATGAGCCATCTCACCTCTGTTGGGCCTCCAGAATTTCTCCATCCCGTGTCTCATGAGCACAATGCGTGAGAGTTCTGTGAAGGATTCTATGACGTTGAAGTTGCACAGCGGACTGACCTCAAAGAAAGTCATGCTGTTCTTTTCTGCATAAGCCCTTGCCTGCTCTGTTGGCACCTGTCGCTTAAAAGCCAGATGAAGCCGGTTGCCCACCAGAATCCTGGGTACACCTGGAGCGTGCTGATGGAGACAACCAAAACTGTTGCTTTATTTAGGTAAAATTTCAAATTCCTTTATTAATCTAAACAGAATTTCTTAAAGATTTTCTACATCTTTCATTCTAGGTTGCACTAATAAGTAGACATTGTTTTTTTCTCAGGTAAGGAGAGGTATAGATGCAGGGTAAACCTCCTTCTTATGCATTACCTATATTTTTTGTTACCACATATATGGATTCAATGGGATTACCTCATCAATTTCCCGGATCCAGCGGTCGATGCCATCAAAGGACCAGCCATTAGTAATATCATACACAAGCAGAATGCCCTGTTAAAGAAAGCCAAACATATGACATTATATACAGAATTATACAATAGAGAGAAAAAATTGCTCTACAAGTCCTCACCTGTGCCCCACGAGAGTAAGACCTGAAGATGGTGCAGAATCTGCCCTGCCCTGATGTGTCCCTGTTGAAGACACACACACAAGTATGCTAAGGGTTTGTTTATAATAGCAGCCACTACAAACTTAATAATTCTGTTTTGCCAAAAAAAACTTACCATAACTCTAATTTAACTCTTCTGCCATCCAACAAAATTGTGGTAGTCTTGTAGTCAATCCCTGATATCACAAATGAGTTAATGGATGTTAGTTATTCAAGGCTTGTGAACAAACTTCTAAACAATTGAACTTGAGCAACGACAACGTTAACCTTGTTAACTCACCACTACTGTAGGCATACGGAGACTCGACTGATCCGTCTTGCAAACTGTCCAAGATTTCTCCCTTTCCCACATCGCTGTCTCCCACCAAAAGAAATTTGAGGAGATAATCGTAACTCTTGACAGGACTACTCTGGGTCCCCATCATCCCACGCATTGGATCCGGTTTACAGAGAGCTTTCCAAGCTCGCTAATAGTCCACTGTTCGGAGCAAGGGACAAACTAAATGGTCCCCAACAGTGCTAGCCGAAGACAGGCGACGGCGCTAACGTCAACCAACCAGCTAGCTGATGCTCGACCCACGCTCTACCCACGAATAATTCTGTCCTCTGTAACGTATATCACATTAAAAAACATCCCGATCCGAGAAAAATATGCCAAACAAACCTTCCGGCGTACGCTAGCACTGGAAGCTAACTCCAAACATCATCGATGTGACGTTTATGTTCACATTTACAATCAAAACAACCTTAACTGGCAGTTAGCCGACTTGTTAGCTCGCTAGCTAACACAAAAGATAATAACGCATTCTATCATAGACGGAACATTAACAATGAAAATCGTGGATTTAGTCCCACAAAAATGGCAACCCATCTAACCAAATAAGACGGTTTTACATTATTTATAGAGAAAGGACCAAACGAGGGATATTTAGCTTCCGTGCATAACGTCTAGTTGACTGTGTTGGAACTTCCTGGGTGTGACATCATTGACACGTAATATCCGGGTATAATAAAAAAAAATAGAAGGAACACATTTTTAAAATATATATTCATTTATATATTAATGTATTTTTACAATTTAACATCTATCGTTTATTTTCTGCTAGTTTTAAAGTTATTAGCCCAATCGTACCAAATAAACTTTCGCATTCTTAACTGTCCCAAAGAAGTTGTTATAGCCATCCTTTGAGGATTTCGTTTAACATTTTGATTTTGAAAATTACTTAGATAGTAGCTTTTGAGTAGCTTACATCGCCTACAATTTATATTTATATAAAGTAGCATACTTCATTTTTTAAAAATGATACAGATTTCATTGTTATACAACTAACTGAACTGGAATGGATAAGGAATATCACCTTAAGACACACTTTACAAACCCACACTGGTGTTTGACAAGCGCAGAGCCTGTTTAGACTGATTATTGTTGGTCACCTCTCATTGGTTGTTCTTGATTGGCATTTCCAGCAGCTGTGGGAATTGTTGCTTGATTGCAGAATAAAAAAGCCAGGTGAAGTACCACCATCATACCGTCAGTGTATTTAGGTGAGAGGTCAGCTTCAGCAAGAGGCAGCTGCTGAAGGGAAAATGGGGCTGATGCATGCTGGGCTTTTATTATTTCTGTTTTGTTCTGCCTTAAGTTATCAGTTTAGAAGTGGAGGTGGTTATGGCCTGTTTGTGCAAGATCCTGAATTAGAGTGGGAGAGAATGGAGACAGTGATAGGGGAAAAAGTGACACGAACCCGTGCACCCAAACCCAAATTCTGGAGGAGTGCCTCAAGTAGTGGAACGCCTTCACCACCTGAAGCAAAGAAAGTTCGTAATTATGTGGCTGTCTCATCTGCCAAAGATCAGAAAGAAGCTTTCAAGCCAGAAAAAGGTGCAAGACCTCTCCCTAATGCAGTCAAGGAAAATTTACTTGGAGGTTTTGTCACTGATAGTGGAACTGCAAGGTCAGCAACCAGACCAAGGATGATTGAGATGCTGTGCCATGTTGACAGAATGTATGTAAGGATCAGAAGAGAGATCTTTAAGAGTAGGGATGCGTACAAATATTTGAAACTAGGAAAATGTCCTGTTAACCAAGGTACCAAAGAACATTACTACTTTCTCTACCTTCTGACAAATGACTGTGGATTCAAGATAGAGGTAAGTAAAGGTGTTTTTATTTGCCCTTAATCTCAATTGAAGTAATTTTATGCTATTTATGACAAACAACAAACATGAAGGTTTGTGTTTCAGAGTAATATAGATGAGCGGAACTTTCGCAATGTGCTCCACTACAAAGTGGCCGGCTCAGTCACAAGAGAAATGCCATTTGACATTCCCCTGAAGTGTAGATTTCCCAGGTAAGATTTCTTTGAGAGTTTTTTTTGGGGGGGGGGGGGGGGGGTTAGATATTGATAAATAATTTCATATAGATAAAAGCAATTAATGTTAATTATTTTAGAGAAACATGGCACAAAGTTAAGTAAAAAGGGATATAAGTGATGTCTGT
>JAPZDV010000020.1:20759825-20810549 GCA_029814665.1 Acanthurus lineatus | reverse complement strand
AGTCAAACCTGCTTCAGGTTTGTGATCAGATCAACTGATGACGGGGGGGGGGGGTTAGATATGGATAACAGAATTCATCTAACAAAAAGCACTTAATGTTAATTCTTTTAGAGACACTTGGCACACTGTTCAGTCTAAAGGGATATCAGTGATGTCTGTCTTTTCCAAATTTGTATTAACACGAGTCATTAAACTGTTACAGGTTTTTTCATTCTTTTAAAGTTGGCTTCTATCCAAGACTTCAGGGAGGCACAGTTTACAAAGCCCTGCAACCAAAAAGTAGTTTTACCCTCACTCCTCAAGATGGTGAGATCTTATTTCAAATGTGACTTGATTACTGTTTACATGTGCTAGTATCCTTAGTCAAAAGCTCTGCATGTTAGCATTACAAGGCCTTTTCCACAAGTTTCCTCTGGTGCTGAAGTTAAGTGCTCTGATGAATGGCAGGAGAAGACAATTTTACAATTTTAGTCACAACCTGGAAATTCTCATTAAATCTTGTCAAGACATTTGCTGCTTTCTAGATTGCCTTGGACCAGAAGTAAGGAGACATTTGTCATTTAAATCAGCTATGTAACATGTAAAATGCCTACTTGAAATGTGAACAAAGCAGAAAACTACTGAAGTTGTATAAATTGGTTCATTAGATCTTAAACCAAGTAATTTGGGAATTCTAACTGAGGGTGATGTGTATCAGTGGAAAACAATGAAAACTGACAGAATGTGAAACAAGGACTAATATTGGACTTGTGTTTAGCCTCATTTGTGCTAAACAATTTTAATTTACAGTACATTGACACATTACATTAAAAAATATTTAATATAATATAAAAATTGTTTTATTACTTTTCACTGCCCCATTACAAGCTTGACTGTCATAAGTACCTTTCATTATACTTTATGAAAGCATACAATACTGCATTTACTAAAAGTGAACTGATGCTTAGACAGGAACAAATATTTCACCACAATTTATTTTTTGCACTGGCTTAAGTGGCCCAGTAGCTTTACTGTTGCAGCGCACTTTAAGTTGTAAAAATTTAAAACTGTTCAGTGACTGAGACCTCACTTTTTGCACAGCATCAGGAAATGAACTCACAGGATCCAAAACATACACCTTGGGCCAGCCCATGTACTTTGAGGCCAAGCAGCCAGAAGCAACTACAAAAGCTGGAGATCAGAGGATTTATGTCAACAAGTGCTTCATGACTGCCTCACAAGACTACAATTCAAATCCTAAATATACAGTCATTGACAACCAAGGGTAAAATTTTAAATTGCTTTCAGGATAACTTGAGCATATAACTTGGTTGGCTGGAGACAAATGCACATTCTGTCTAATTGCAGCTGTATGATTGATGGCAAACTGACTGACCAGTCAAAGTTTCTCACGGGCTCATCAAAGAGTGTCCAGAAATTCACCGTGGGCTCCCTGATTTTCAAGGATATGGTTTCCACTTCGTCATCTTCACAGGTACTGTTGAGTAAGCAGCGCAGACCTGTGCTCTAATAGAATATACTGTGTGTTAACACCAAAACACTGTCTTTCAGCAACTCTACATGCACTGTGAGATCTCTATGGGGCAACTTAATCCAACTGAGAGTTCAAAGGCTTGCAATTATGATCAAACCACCAAAAAGTAAGTTTACTCTGGCTAAAACATTACAGGAAGAGGGAGTTATCTTTATAGGATTAAATGTTATGTACTTGATCGCTAAGGGGCATCTTGCCCCTACTGTTTTTGTATTGCTTTTGTCTATAACTCCATTCAAGATGTGGCGACCTTTTTTTTTATCTGGTTTAGGTGGAAGGAGCTGTATGGTGACGACTCTGTATGCACCTGCTGTGAATCCACCTGCTCATCAGCTCAGCCTAAGGGTAGGTTTCTTTTTTTTTCTTTTTAAACAAGGAAAGAGGACCTCAACACCTATCCAGAGTCAATTCAAGAAGTAGTTTAACAAAGCTGTAACTTACATGCAATATTGCTGTAAATCCCTTGGCATGCTAATCGCTTAATCAGGCAATCTTGCAGAATCTTGGAGATAAAATGACTTCCTACTCTAAAGATATTCTTTGCAAATCAAGGATTGTAATTTGTTTTTCAACAGCTTCCAGGAGTATGATTTCCAGCCACTCTTGGACAGTTGACGTGAGCAACAAGGATGGATATGCAGAAGTTGAACCTCGAATGAAGTACTTTGATGCTGACACATTCAACCTGGAAGACCCTGATATGGCAGAGCATCGGGATTTCCTAAACTGGGAGTATGATTACTGAGTCATATGGAAATGATCAGAATTTTAAATAAAATAGTTGCTTTCTTGTACTTGATGTTGACTCTATTGCACAACATGCCATAACTCATTCGTTTCAGCAAAGAGTAAATTACACTTTTTTTTTTTTTTTTTTTTAAACAAAGTTATCGGGACTAATACAACATTCAGTATAGTCACATATAAGCATGTGTGCATTTCTAAGCATTTCCTGGAAATGCATCACAGCATTTCTGTAGATACACTTGTGTACCACAAGGGGATGGAAGAGATTCACAGTATTTGCTTGAGTCAATTCAGCAGGGAGCTCAATAACATCCTGAGTCAGAGGGTTCCCGATAAGAACATGGTGCAGCAGTTTTTTCTCAAGGCTTTTTTCCATGAAGTCCAGAAGGTCTCGTAGCCTGCAAGCCACATAGTTTGGTTTCCACTGTGATTGGTTTTTAGTCAACAGCAGATGCATTAGGGCGGTTTTGAAATGAAAATCCCTCAGCACAGTACTTCCTGACAGCAATGTCTGTTTCTTGTGGAGGAAGAGTGCAATTTCAAGAGTTTGACTGTGGCATGAGTTTTCAGGTAGGCGTTCAGAGAGACCCTCTAAAAGGTGATCCTCATATTGAGTCAGAGAGAGCGTCCAAAACGTATCCAACTTGCTTGGAGAGCAAGAAGTAATGAAGAAATGAGTGTCAGTGTTAAACATAACCACTGGATTCATCCTAAAGTTAATCTTCCTTCCTGTCCTGAATCGAACTACAAGAGCACCTGGAGCATCAATGTAGGGAATGTTGAGCTCAAATTCATACTTATGTGAGATCAGTGCCCACGCTTCTTTGACAGTGCTCCGAAACCATCTAGTTACCTGCAGTTTTGACAGGAACGGGGAGTTCTTCATGCAAAGACGAGCATCACAAACATCAGTAATTTTCATCTCTACTTTCTCAGTCTCACAATGCAGCAGACAAACCATATCATCTGCATCAGGGGACTGACAGGGGCAGCCATTTTGAACTTTCTCATTTTTCATCAGTTTAATTTGACCACTGACTTGCGTATCTGCCAGCAGGTCACTCGCCTGGTTGCTCAAGAGCACACACTGAAAATGATATGGATCAGGTGGGCTTAAGGGGACAATGATATCACAAACATCCATCATCTCAAAGCCTTCAATCCTTACACTGCCATTTTTATCACAGACAGTCCTCATGGCATCCAACAGATCACTTGCAAACCCCTCCAAGAAATCCTCCTTCCACTTCCTATCAGATGAGACTTGAATACACTTTGAGTGAAACTGCTGCAAAGTGTCGCTGTCTGGAAGCAGCGCTTCAGCAGCAGTGCATGTCCCTGGGAATGGCCTGGTTTCTTCTTGTTTCATTTGGGAAGTTCTCCTTAGGTATTTCCTGAACAAGCGGACCATGGAAATGATGGAGAATGTGTTCCATATGTACCAGAGGAAATCCCTCTCCCAATCAGCAATGGTCATCTGTGTGGTTTCATTTTCTGATGTCTTGGTGTGAAGTTGTGACAGAGATGATTTTTGATCTGTGGAGCTGAACACGTCCTTCTCTTTGGGCTTTCCTTTTTGCCTCTGTGGTCTACTTGGATCTCTAAAAGAGCCATCAGTCTGGATGTCACTTTTCTCTTTCTCATGGGCCGTTTGTGAAGTCTTTGAAACAGTCACAGGTTCACTTTCAGAGTTCTGTGGCTGACTTCGATCCAATTTTGTTACCAAACTTTCGCCTTCTGGTAATTTGTGTTCAGCCTTGTTTTTTTCTGAATCTTGTTTGGTTCCAGTAACTTCATCTAAGACTGACATTTTATCTTTTTCAGAAACCTGTTGATTGGACTGATTTTGTTCCTTTGGAAAGTTTTTAACGTCATACTGAGACCCTCCTTTGTCAGTGTGTGTCATTTCCTCACTAACAGGTGCCATTTTGTGGCTCAGTTCATCTCCCTCTCTCAGCAGCCTCTCTTCATGGTTTTGCATGTTTACTGTGCTGATATCATCCCATTCCTGAACCCCAGGGTCATCTCTTGGACACACAAGACTTAGAGCCACCACAAACACCCGCAGCAGAGTATCCAGCATCCTTAATACTGTCTGTGAAGTCAAACAGCACAAATAATTTTTTAAAAAATTAAAGATTTGAGAAGTGCTTTGGAATGATTCAAAATAGATACATAAAATATGAATAAAATTATGTGTAAAAATACACAGTGGGATATTTTTCCCCTTGCAATTTCACAATTATGCATGGCAAGTATAAAAGTGTCCACTTCCTCGATGACTTGCATGCATCCTCTCTGTTTAATTCTCTGATAACACTGTATAGTAAATGCTGTTTATTAATGCACGCAACTTTAAAAAGAGAAGAGAGACAAATACGCACCAAAAGAGGGGATCAGCTCTCAATATTGTGATGTTGTTGTAATATGTGAAAAGGTAAAAAAGGAGGAAGCAAGGCACTAACCTTGCACTGCCACAGGCTCAGTGATCTCTTCCTATTTTGGATGAAGTTGTAGGTTGTGTTTCGTGACTTATTTCCTGCACACTCTGCTCATGTGCTATGCAGTGACAATTTCCTGTGCAATACACAGTAGAAAACTGATAGTGCACACTTCCTGTAAGTTTAACTGCATCTTCAGAAAAGTCTGTAATGAACCATTTGCTCTGAGTTACTGAATGAATCATGCAATTGAAAGGATTTTATCATATTATGTAATGAAGAACAAAACACCAAACCACTTTTATTGTTAAAACTAAAGGTAAAAAAATGACAGCAAAGCCTTTTATCCTTTTATGGACTTCTAACTGGTTTTTCGAGCTCTTCCTTATTCAGTGGGTGCAGCTGGGTTCAAAGGACTAGGTGTAATAAAGTAAGAGATAATTCCTTCGATGATAATATTTTTTGCATGTGATAAGCTATTGCCTTTGATTTATTTTGCTCTGATGAAACAATTGGAAACAGATTCAAAATTCATCTCTTGAACAACAACCAAATTTTCCAGCCAAAGCCACAGATATTTGAATGGTTTAAGACCATTTTTGCATGTCTGGATCATTACGACTACAGCTGAACAACACTTCATCCCCGAGCTTCAGGTTACTAAAGTCAACAGTATCACACACTACATTCATACAACTAAGAAAGAAATATATGTACCAGCTGTAAGAAGACTGGAGGTATTTTTAAAGCACTGCAATGGGTTTACTTTTAAGAAAGAGCATGTTGAATGAGAATCTTTGGTAACATCACAGTTAACAGCAGTGGAGGGAGGGGCATGATGACAGATGATGTGGTAGGGTTTGACCATCACCACAAAGAGTCCGAGGAACACCTGTCAGCCGGTCAGAGCCACAATGTCTGAGATCTACACAAAGAAGTGCAATTTATTTTTTATGGACATTGTCCATAAATGAATCTTTCTCCTTTGATTCATCAACTCTTAAGAAAATAGGTAAGTGTGTGTGTGTGTGTGTAATGTTACTTTGTAATCAATATCCATGGGTGTCTGATTCTAGTAGTACTTTATAATTAATACCTTCAAGTGTTTATCAGTGGTTCATAAATCATTTCTTAATGCTTAATAGATCCCCAATAAGCCACTCATGAAAGTATCTTTTATTTTTGCCAGGTCTGCACTTTTGGGAATATCTTCAGAGCATCTTTACAAAGATTTATTGACTATCCATTATTAACAGAACTGAACTTTTTGAGCACTATTTATTAATAAGATATTAACATTTATAACAGATAACTTACTTTCTTTAGCGAAAGCTTAATAGAAAGAAAGAAACTCATGGCAACTCTGTGAAAAAGCATTTGTTTCATTTTTCATCAACCAGAGATGTTTCATTTTTTGTCTTCCCAAAGGTTGTTCTTATAAGTGCTTATAACAGATCTAAATATTTTTTTTTACAAATGTTTTATAAAACATTAACAAACAATTTATTGCTTATTCTTAGAGCCAGTAGTTACAACTCATCATTAAGGGTTCTTATTGTCAAGTGATTCCTGCTAAATCCTTAACACAAAACAAAACAATTTATTGTTTAATATATATTATAATATAATTTTTCTGAAGTTAATTATGTGCAGCATAATAAAAATCTATGTGCTTTGGTGTCTTTTCTTAAACTTTGTCGTGACTGAATAAGTCATTCGCTCTTTTTCAACAGATTTAATTCCATCTCAACCTAAGATCCTCTACATCTCCCAAGATGGATAAGTTTCGCATGATGTTCCAGTTCCTCCAGTCCAACCAGGAGTCTTTTATGAATGGGATTTGTGGTATCATGGCACTAGCCAGCGCACAGATGTACTCTGCCTTTGAGTTCAACTGCCCCTGTATGCCAGAATACAACTACACCTATGGGATTGGACTGCTTATCATTCCACCTTTATGGTTCTTTATGTTGGGTTTTGTATTGAACAACAATGTGTCAGTGCTGGCAGAGGAGTGGCAAAGACCCACAGGAAGACGGAGGAAGGACCCATCAATCCTTCGATACATGTTCTGTTCAATCACACAGAGATCCCTGATAGCACCTGCAGTGTGGGTGTCTGTCACTCTCATGGATGGGAAGAGTTTCATCTGTGCCTTCAGTATCAACTTGGACATTCAGAAGTTTGGGAACGACAGTCTTGTGAGGGGGTTGTCAGAGACAGAGAAGATAAAACTGCTGGCAAGAATTCCATGTAAAGACCTGTTTGAGCATCAAGAGCTGAGGGCAGCAGCATCCCGATACATCAAATGTATATCACAGGTAGCTGGCTGATTTTTTCTCCACTCTGTTGTGAATTGTTTACAGCTAAGTGATCAATAGCTGACATCCTTCTGATGGAGACACACATGATCAGACATGAGACCAAACTTTAGTCAAATGGCACATGTGAATAGCACAGGAGGAACTCTTATCAGTATTTAAAAATAAAACAATCTGAGTAGAAGTGGCTACCGCTGTTAATTATTTCAACAGGGGCTCAGCAAGGAGGGCTAGCTAACCATGGCCAGGCTGTTTTTCTTAACAGTAACAAAAATGCATAGTGTATGCATCAGGGCGGTAGCTATCGTGCCCTTTTAAAAAAAAGACATTTTGACATGTCATAGTGGGGAAGTGGGAAAAATAATAAAATGAATGATTTAACTCAACAATCCAGCTTTGCGCTGTCATGGCTCGCTGTGACACTTAAACAGAAAAGAGCCTGGCAAGAGCGTTTTCCTTGCTATGAAAAGTCATAATGACATTAAAAGGCCTGTTGAAGACGTTTGTCACAGCCTCCACAGTAGAAATCTGTAATACTATCACTGGATTTCATATTAATTTAATGTAAATATTGTTTCACTCATTTGCTTTGTTTTTGGTATCTGGCAAGTCTTTATAATCACATTTGTAATGTAATGATAAATATTTTTATTTTCCATAGATCAAATACAAAGTGAGCGTGACTAAAAGTTGAGCTTTAAGACAGCAGTTTTTCAACTTCATTACAAGATATGATGACTAAGCAGATTCAATTATCTTACTTTATTCCTCAAAAATTATAATTAGCTTAAATCTCCCCACCCTACTTTGCACTTCCAGCTCAGTAAAGCTTTCCCGTTGGCTTATTAGGGGAATAGATAAGACTCTAAATTTATTATTCATGGAACTTGGACCTATTTCAATCCATCCAAATCACCCACACTGTTATTTAGCTCTTTGATCTGCCAAAGGGCAATTAGACAGGCTTAAAAGTAATGCCTCAAAAGAGTCTATTGATATACGGATTCTGCTAATGAGCTATGAAACTGTCAGGAAGCTACTAAACATGCTTCTTCAATCAAAACTTGAACTGTTTTACTTCCGCTATCCTCCATATCTGCAGTAAGAATATCAACGTTGTACAAAACACAGTTGTTAGTGCTGGTCAGACAGGTTAAGTGTCAATATTAGACAGTTTTTTTACCAAAGTCAACTAATTTCTCTGTCATCTTGATTGTGTTTATGTAATGTTGCATTATGCTAAGTATTAACAGGGGGGGCTTTGCAAAACCTATGTGATTAATGTCTGTATTCTACAGGCATGCGGCTGGATGTTTTTGCTTATGATGACCCTCACGGCTTTCCTGATCCGAGCTATCCGACCGTGTTTTACTCAAGCTGCCTTCCTTAAAACCAAATACTGGTCTCATTACATTGACATTGAGCGCAAGATGTTTGATGAGACCTGTAAGGAGCACGCAAAGAGTTTCGCCAAGGTTTGCATTCATCAGTACTTTGAGAATATCAGTGGGGAGATGCACAGCATCCACCGCCATCGCTCCGGCAAGGACGAAAGTGATGATGAGGATGAAGATAAAAAGAAAAGTGATGAAGAAAAGCTTCTGGGTATCAGGGCCCAGGATGATATGAATAAAGTTTTATGGAACTGGCACACCTGCAAGCCAGCTCTTGCACTAAGAAAGGACCAAAGAGACGGTGAAAACAATGGCAGAATGAATGGAGATGCCAATGGAGCAGCAAATGGTTTTGTAAAGGGACACACCCACAACGAGGAGAGAAAACAATGGGCTGTGTATTACAGTAAAGTCTGAAGAGCTCAGATGGAAAAAAGAATTGCATGCGATGACTCTTCTGTAATATCCTGACAATTGTGTCGTTTCTAAGTTTCAGGAATTTTTTGGTTTCTGTACACAGGAACAATTTTACATTAATTGTGAAAGGTAGAAATATAATATTTGATTTAGTATGATGTGATTTTTACTTTACTGCAAAGAACACAAATTAACATAAACTAAATTCATTGCAACATATAATTTGTTCAACTGATGAGCATAATACACACACAAAAAAAGATAAAAATTGTGATTGTTAATGTATTTCTGTTTCACACACAGTCTGGTTAGATTAGTTCAGTTCAGTTTCCCAATTCTTGGTGTTTTAATAGTTGCAACAGCTATGTTTCATTTACAAGTCATTGATTACTAAAAAACACACCGTTGCTGCTCTGTTGAGGCAAAAAATCCCAAGTTCATAAATCCTTGGCTGCAGAAGCATCTGCATCAGTCAGATAGTAAAGTTTTATTACAGCAGCCTGAAGAGTCTCATTGATAACAGCACCTATGATGATGTTCACCTGTAATGTTTGTCTTGTCCTCAACTGCAGGTCCATCATGGTTTTCCCAAGGCAAAAACATTGTGTCAACATGGGTCATATGAGTGAAGGAAAAAGCTTCACACACTCCATTTTTTTTTAAAGAGACTATAATTGTTAAGATAAGGAGAAAGACGGGAGAAACACATCTTTCTTTTTTTCTAAAAAATGCTCATAAGTTTTGCTAATTCAGCCCTTACGACTAGTAGCTTAAAGTGGCTAATGTTAGCCGATGTTAGCAAATGGGTCTGATACTACTGTTATCCTGAAGGCCCATGTTCAGCAAAGTTACACAGTCATTTTAATGCCACATTGTAGCCTGGACTCAAGACAAACCCAACTAGTCCATGTAACTAGAGTTTTTCAATCTTTTCGTCAGTCCATTCAAAAAATTACAACTCTTCCAATAAAACACTTGTATAATGATACTTTTTTTAAGGCTTTGCAAAAACGTTACTGGCCTTGAAACCTTTTTACGAGAAGATAACCCTACAATTTTACTGTATTTTAAATTCAGGCAACTCATGATTTATGCAAAAAACAAAGGGTTGTGACTACCCAAACTATTTACATGTCACTAAGAAAACAAGGTCAACATTTGCATCTCTCACACTCCCTTCTTTTCTTGTTAAGTTCCTACTCTCCGCCTGGTAAAACCCTGCTCACTAAAACACTGACTTCTATGTTTTAACAAGCCCTCTTAATATCTTAAACAACTTCTTCATTAAAGCTGAATAGAGAAGCAGTAATATGTTTTATATAAGGTAGAAGGAGATGAGTTAAACAGCTCATGTTACGTTCACATGCACTTCAACTTTTTAGGTGATTCAATAAAAAATGTGAATTGAATAATTTTTCAAGTATTTCTGTTTTAGATCATTAGAAAAAAAATTGTGAGTCTGTTCTGTCTAAGAAAGTGGACATCGGCCTTTGTGCAGTCATTTGCAGATTTTAAGTTGTTTGACATCCCCCTGTTCACTTAATCAGACATGCTTCAAACTACAGCCTCATTCCCAAGGTAAAGAGGGGGCTCAGTAGTCGCCTTTTTAACAGTGATAGTGCCGCTCCTGTAAACTTTTTAGGAGGGCCATGATGCTGACTTCCACAAAGAGAAGAACATTTGGCTCCAAGACTGCTGGTTTTAAAAAATGAGCTGGGTTTTTAAAAACTGACCCCTTTTACTTCATGAACTTCAATCATCCCTTGTACTATATTATCGGGAAGCTGTTGATGTAATGGTGTCTTCTTTATAATCCACATAAAAAGCATAATACTACCAAATGCTCGTCACCCACCTACAATGACAACAAGCCTGTAACTACAATCATGTTTGTTTCTGAAATCCGTAAACACACAATGCTTTCAGTGTATTAAGGGGAGTATTTATACTCCTGCATCTGTGTTGACAATCCAGCTGTTTGTCAGTATTCAGAAGTAATGTCATCACTAGAGCAGGAGGGGAGGGTGAATGAAAATGGCATGGGTCCCACTGAAGCCTCTCCCTTCCTCCCTCTCTCCCTCCTGCCCTCCTCCCTTGGGGATTTATGGAGCAGCACTCCCCTTGACCGTCTCATCTCGCCCAGTAGCCCAGCAGCTGTTCTCTCCCTTAGCAAATTGGCAGCCAGGACTGCTGGTGTGGGGGTGGATTGGACGTCTTTGTCCAGGATGTGATTTTCCTCTCTGTCTGTCTTCCTCTGTTTCCCTTGATACTATTTTCCTTCATATCTCCCTCTTCTGTTTTCTTAAAAGAGAGATATGATGTTTATATAAAGATCAAAAACCTGAAAAAGAATCTACTGCAGCTCTAAAAATATAATTTGTGTATGTGCGAAGGAAGGAAATGGTGACTGAGGTTGCGTCATCTCTTCTTTTGCTGACCTCAACTTCACACAAATGGCTTTGTTTTGGTTGTCAGGACATCAGCCGTGCGCCTGTTAACTGACCGAGCCCTCCCTTGACTTTGCTGCAAATGTCTCTCTTGTCTGCCTCTCACATATACATGCACAGGGGTGTGCACACACAGACACATACACATCAGCATGCTTGCAGGCGTCCCATTCGTCAGCGTCTGGCTCATTCTGCCTTCCTTCTGCCTCCAGATTGGAGGACAGAGGTAGCGAGGGAGGGCCGAGAGAGAAGAGAGTTGCGAGGCAAAACGGCTGGTCACATGATGAGCAGAGATCTGTTTACAAACCCAAGGCAGAGCAGAGCAAGAACAAGGGGAGGAAGGGAAAGGCGAGTTGCAGGCTCTCTCTGAACACCATTACGGATTGGAAGAGGAAGAGGGGAAGCCTGCCATGGAAAAGCCAGCTGGAGGTGGGAGAGACTAAATGCGACACACGCTGACACACTCGTGTACACACACAGCCTTTGTCTCTGATTTTTTTTTTCTCAATTGAAGGAGCAGATGGTTAGAGGGAGAGTAGGACCCCCCCTCCTCCCTACACACACACACATACACATGCACTGACTGACACACAAACACACACTCACCAGCAAAATACCAAACCCAGCTAAGGGACTGTTGTTGACTGCATGGAACTGTCTTCACTTTGTCTGGCCTTAAGAGGGAAGCACATCTCTGCCTTCTGTACTGACAAGGAATACTCACTGCAAGATCAGAGGACTGGAGGAGGAGACAACAGAGAAGAGCAGAGGGGGATGAGACTTGTGAAAATCCTCTGTTAAAAAAGCAGCTTTGGGAGGAAGACAAAGCATGGACTAATGCCAGATAATTACCTCCACTGGACGAGGACTGTCATTTTGAACGTTGGCTGTCATTGAATTAGCTGAGGGGACGATACTGCAGATATAAAGTGAAGTCAGAGAGGCCTTCCTCTGCTGGAAATGTAAGTATTTCCTGTTGCCAAGCTGCTTGTGTTGTTTATGAAATTGTGACCTAGTAAGATTTAGCATTTCACAGTAACAACTCCTGAATAACACATGGTTTGAGTCATCTGATAAACAATCATGTCTCCTCAACAAGATTTCTTTGTCTCTCCTTCTCTCTCCTGTGATGACATCATTCTCACTGGGATCCAGGAGCACATGAAGTCTTCTGTCCCAACCCAAACCCCAGTCCCAAATCTCCAAATCTTTACACAGAGTGGTTAATCCAGATTTGGGAATGCTGGGCAGTACAGACTGCTGAGCCAACAAAACTGCACCTCCCAAGGATTTGTGGAATCAGAACAAATCTGAATATCTTGATGATAGTTTTTGGAGAAGCCAGCACAACACAACAAGACAGCAACCCAGCTCGGGGTGCCTGAATTGAGGATCCAAACAGATCCAGTGTCCAGAGCTCCGGCCAACAAGCTTGGCCGCTCTCCAGCCTTCTCCTGACAGGGCCTGAATATACCGCTGCTGCCCTGGGAGTCAAATTTCATGCAACCATTCCAATGGTGTAACGGTAAGTGAGTGGATTTCTCTGCCCACTGCTAAATACACAAGAGGTGGTAACACGTGCACTTGTATCTCAAAAATCAGCTGCTGAGTTGCTGGCTGCAAGCTTATGGGATCCAAGTAATGGATTTATCTGTGAAATGGTGAATTACTGAAAGAGTGGAGGTCTCAGTTAAAATGAGCCACTCTCAAGGTCATGTTTATCTGACAACTATGACAACTAACAGCGGAGATACTCTGCTCTCTAAACTTGTTTTGTATTCTTGTTTTGTTACTGTGACTGGTTCTGCAGTGCATCTATGCCTGGTTCATATTCGCATCTCTTATTATGCTACTCGAGGTCTTCCCTGCACTAACCCTCCTTGTAAATCCCCCCAACCCCCAACCATGTTAAATTATCCAACCCATACCCCCCACAGTGTGCAAGCTGTACCCATTCATTCACTCTAAAGAGAGACACATGGACATTTGGAGGCTGGCAAAGAGCATCCCCGCTGCAAATTAATAGGAACACATGTGGCATGTGGAAGTGGGGCTTCCTCTGCTATTGTTTTACCAAATGGTCCTTCAGTCTCCAGAGTTCTTCCTATTTAATATACCCCTCCCTTTGCCACCTGCAACACATACACACACACACACACACACACACACACACACACACGCACACACACGCACACACACAAACACACATTCTGTCTAACATGCAGACAGCCACCCCCACCAGTCCATCCCCCAGTGCTGTCATACACATACGCAGAAACACACTCTACCAGTCACCTCTATGGAGTCTGTGGAACAGATGGTGGTGTGGTGGAAGTGCTGTCTGTCCTCCATGTTTGTCTTGTTCACAGCCAATTAACACACAGTCCTATGAGCGTCTCAGTTGCCACCACAGTGCCAGTCACAGCTCCCTGAACACACCTGAAGCCAAACAAGCACCAAGTATTACCTTTACGTGTGGTTTTGAATCTGCTGGCAGCAAGAGACTCACACCCTGGTGGCCCTAGAAGCCTGTGATGTTACAGTTAATGAGCAACAGTCTCCTTGATCCCTGCCATGACTCTTCTCTCTCTTTACTCTACAATTTAAATACAGTTTTCAATGACTGCAAAGTATGAGCATAGCTAACTTTTTCTGAACAAAGGAAAATATTTTTCACAAATCACAGGAGTTTGCTGTTTAAAGTCACAAAAGTGCAATCATTTGTAAAAATTACAACATCTAATTTGCCCTGCAGTCTAACAAGCTTTGCTGGTTACAGTGTGAGAAGAAACAGTTTTAAAGGCTGAGGTTATAAACAAATCTAAAATGCAGAACTTATATAGAATTACAGTAATGCCTCCACTCTTAACTATTTAAATAATAAAGAGGAAGATTTCCTATTAGGCTAACAAGTTGGACTCTTAACTGTAAGAAGGTATTGGTGAAATGTGTGAAGCATTTATTGTGTATCTGCAAACTCTTTCTGGCAGGATGCCTGTGTGGTTTGGGTTCTCAGCGCTCTGAACACTACTGCAGCATGACGTCTGACATCTATCACCTCCCGCTCAATGTGTATGTCATTGTGCTGGGCATCGGCCTCTTTGTCTTCATGCTCAGCCTCATTTTCTGCTGCTACCTGTTCAGGTAGGTAGACCAATTTTTTTAATCAATTATTTACTTGTTAATTTGACAGGGACAAATGCAATAAACATTGCTTTATAAAAAAAAAATAAAGAGTATATTTATTTATTTATTTATTTGAGATGTATTTATAGATGAGATGTGTGAAAAAAGACTTGACATTACAGCAAGAGGACAATCCAGTTAGAAGTATTTTGTCATTTTGAACAAGCACACAGCAGGTCAGGATTACTTCCAATCTATCCAAGCAATAAGGTCGTATTATGTGATGATAGCAGCAACCCTGATGCACATTTATGGAGAGTTAACCTGCTGAGGTGCCAAAGATGTTTAAAATAGTTTATAATTGTCATAATACAAAAGCAAACATGATTTTATGCTTGTATTTATGTGCATATGTTACAAAATACAATGCTTACATACACTATGGCTGCAAAAGAAAGAGATATAATATGAAGAAATAGTGGCTATAGAGCAGCTTTAGATCAGTAATAGTGCATTGCAGAAATAGGTATGTCAGTATTATCTAATATATATTTATTATATAATATATATTTATATTTACAATCAATTAGTGCAGATTTACCTTATTTAAAGCCCCTTTTAAAATCAAGTTTTTCTATTTTGAAAAAGACAAAATGTTTTGACTAGTATACAGTTTCATTGTTGGATTTTTTTTCAAATACTGATGTTTCTGGCTTTAGAAATTACAGCGTCAGTTTGGTTTGTAAAGTGAAGTAAATCAAACATTTAACCAATTTAGTTATTCAGTTGAAAACATTTTTTGTCAGTGTGTTGCTTTAGTGTGACTTTGGCTAAATATGACTTATACAGCTACAGAGTTTTGATGAAAACATTGATGAACCTTCTTGCCACTGACGTTGAAGTTACAGTTGTAACAACAGTCCAATCTACTGTACAGATGTTGTTATCTCTCTGCTTCTCTCAGGTTGAAGCAACAAGGGACAAGGGAGCAGTTCAGCTACAATGAGGTATGTCCCTGCAGCAGATGTCACAGTGGGTAAACATGTAACACCAGCTTCTTAGGCAGGTTATAAATACTTTCGTAGATTTTCACACTGTTATCACCCACTGTGAAACTTAACACCACCCTTTATAGTTGACCTTGACTTCATACATGTGTCATTACCTCCACTGATAGAAAACTGCTAACCCAGCAGGTAGAAGGGTATGACAGTGTAGTACAGCAGGTGTGGTGCCATTAAAAATGTTTTTTTAAGCTTCAGGGGAAGGTTTCATTACAGCTGCAGCTGTCTGTATTATCTGTACTCGAAATGTTTTTTTTTCAACTATGCAAAAATAAAAAGCAACAACAGAGTGCACACATCACACCTGCAGATATTTTTAAGCCAGTCACATCAGGACACTGAGCCCATCTGAAGTGTTTGTTTTACACCATAGATTTTCTGCCAACATAATGATGCTGACACATCATTCACATGACCCAATGACTTCTCCTTCTCTCCCTTTTCCAACTGTAGGTGGTGCTGAAGGGAGCAAGCAAGAAACTGAGCCTGCTAGGAGTAAGTCACTCATTTTGCAAAAGCTCTCATGCTTTAAAGCTTGTGTTATGCATATATGTTCAAACCTGAGCAAATTTCATGTCACCTACACTGCTTCCATCAAGCTCAGATAATCCACACTAAGCAGGGATGGTTCGAATCAATTTCTCCTCTCAGATGTGATTAACATGCAGAACACACACTCTGAGGAGACGTCCTGAAAATATCTTGTATCTCAAATGCAGTAATTTCAGAAACATGTCAGGTGTTAGACATATGCCTGCTGAAGTATCTACTTGTAGCAAAATTTGGGAGTCCAGGAATAATGCAGTCAGTTAAGATGCTGAAAAAACTGTCTATTCTTTGTTTCCTGTAATTTCTTTAAACACTGCCTTGTTTTCCCTCTCCAAGGCAGTGGTGATGATTAGGAGTAATTTTGGTTTGATTTCAATGTTCTATTCCTGTTTTTACAAATAGAAATATGGAAACAGTCCTGTTTCCTGCAAACATTGTTAAAATAAAAGCCTCATGTACAGTGCTTCTGTACTTTCCCACTCAAAACACTGGTACATAATCGTGTTGTGCTCTGAGCCAGGGTCAAATAAAATTTAGTGCTCAAATTTACAAACTGCTTAGATAAAAGCCTGCTGTTGAATAAAGATGGAGGTAAAAATAACTTTGATACATCTTATCACAGACAAACTATCTTTAATGTTATTTCTGTTCTTGCAGCAAACCTGTGCAGTGTGTCTGGAAGAATTCAGGACCAGAGATGAACTGGGGGTGTGCCCATGCTCACATGCATTTCACAAGAAGTAAGTGTTATTAAACAGGAATATATAACTAAATAAATGTAAAAAAGTAATTTAGCAAGTTGGGAAATATGTCTGTTCTTCTCTCTTAATGCAAAAAATACATATTTATCAGCTAAAATATACACCAGAAAACAGTATAAGTACAATACTTTGCATCACATAAATGTGTTTATTTTTTTTTAACTTTTCTTCAAACATTTTTTTCTGTCTTGCAAACTACTAGAAATTTAACTTGTGGTATGTTAGATTCTGTTGTATTGCAGATTAACTTCAAGCTACTGTTTTCAAGCTGGTATGATTAAGTTCCTGCTTTTGTCCTGTCAGGTGCCTGCTTAAGTGGCTGGAGATCCGCAGTGTGTGCCCCATGTGTAACAAACCCATCCTCCGGCTCCACACAGACGCTCCCCAGGGTGCTGAGGGTCCACTGGACCCGGAGGAGGTGTGAACGAGCTGGGAAAGAGAAAACTGGGCTCCCCTTACAGAGAAAAAAAATACACACATTAAATACACTAGGGATGATGGACAGTGGTCATTTTAAAGACATCTCACAGGAAACGTTGATAATGATCCCAAGTGGCCGCCCTGCTGCTGACCTCTGAGCAATAGGCCTTGATGGGAATTGGACATGGACAGCAACTAAATGAATTGTCAGATCAGTCAGGGATCAGTCAGTTGGATGAATTGGACCTTTTCATAAAATGCTCCTACTTCCATATTGCACTGTTCACCAAAAAAAAAAAAAAGGCCAGGAAAAGGAGCCACATTAGAGAGCAGGATATCATTGCCACTGTCACTGGACGACTAGTGCAGCACTGCCAGAGACCAACAACACTTCAGGCATCGAGCAGGACATCCGAGCACAGGATCAGTATGGATACCTCTAATATCTCAGGGGTGTTACCAATACAGCCAGCACAAACCATGTCAGTCACCCTATACTCCTGTGCCACACATGCATCTTCAATACTGCCAGTATAGGTGAGACGCTCCAGCAGTCAGAGGTAGCCACAACCTCGGGCTGAAAATAAGACCAGCGGGATTTCAACCACAACGATTTCAGTAGACTATATTGTTACCGATTGTGTCACAGGCCCTTTCCTTTCAAAAGAGACTGATAGAAAACTAGTCTTGCCTGTATGTATTGTACGTAAACATGTCCCTATATATTGTTATTTTGTATTTGTTGCTTTTAAATAAAATGTCACGTAATGTATTGTAATGGCGCGGTTTTATTTAAAGGCTGCCCAAACTAAACTGAAAGAAAATGCTTCTTCAAATGTGTAAAACTTTTATAAATCCAGTCAAGAAGGCTGTGAACCAACAGTCATAACATTGATTATTCTCTTCATACAAGGTTGATGAGCACAAACTCATTCTCATACAAACTGACTAAGCTGACGTTGATGAAATGTTAAATTCTAGTTTGATTTACACAAATATAGGTGATCTTGAACATCTTTGTTGTTTCTGAGACATTACAGCATCAAACTCAGAATTTCAGATTCAAAAGTCATTCAGTACACAACAATAAAAGTAGCTAAATTACAAGCTGAGAAGCCGATCATCTTCTGTGGGAACCTGGATGAGCATTTAGACTCACAAAATTTTATTGGACATGTTAGACTCAGATCGAGTTTAACACGCTGCAGTCCACACACATACACTGTGTGTGCATTACTGTGTGTATCTGGTCATTAGCTGGCAGCCTCTGTGCCTTTTGCTTCCACGAACTCCATGGCTTTCTCTTTGACTGCCTGGATGCTCTGTGGGGTGCCGTGCTTCTTCTCGTACTCCAAGTAGCGTTTGAAGAAGAACTTGATCTTTTTCACTGAAACACTCAGGTGGATCACACGATCAAAGAGAGCCCTGCAGGAGACAGGAAGGTGAAAAACATTAAGGCTGACTAGTTTATGTGGGTTTGCATATTTTAGCAAGTAAGTTTACCTATCAGTCAGATCCCTGACAAATTGCTTTGAACACTTTGTGGAACACAGTCACATAAAAGTTGTTTTATAAATGGGCTTAACAACACAATGTAAGAATCCATGTTAGTCAACACAGTTGTTCTGCAAATGACTGCTTTCTCTTTTTATTTACATTTTATGCAGCATCCTTAACTTTTTGTTTTCAGAGTTACTATATATTTAAGCAATAAACCAAATTAACATAATTTAAACTACAATCAAAAACATCTTCACTTAAAATTGTGGTGCTTGGACTTTAAATTATAGATGCAACACTCACACACAAGATTTTTTGCAATGAGTAAAATAGTAAGGATGGGGAGCCAAAGAGCAAAGCAGGCTCACCTGACTTCCTTCTGTGATCCATGTTTGACCATGAGGTCGATGAAGACGGACCAGAGGTCTGTACGTTTGGGGTAGCTGGTCAGGACTTTGTCAAACATGGCGCGACCCCTCTCCACGTTACCATAACGAAACTCCAACTGCGCGAACTTGCCAATCACATCCACACCTGAGAGGAAGCACGACAAAACGAAAAGATTCAAATCTGTGAAGATACACAGCTGGAACAAGGAAACAGAACCTGGGCTCTGATGTTGACTGTACAGTTGAAAGGATGAGAACTGGCTGCTTTTAGTCAAGAGTGGGTTTATGGTCAAATAAAAACAAATACACATTAAACTGTCTTGCAGCTAAACCTGTAACAATAATTACACAGGCCTATTTGTGACATTTTGTCCTTATTGCTTGTAAAGGCCATCTTACTTTCTTTGGAGGGCAGACTCTTCAGCGCCCTCTGTAGAAGAGCACTGGCAGCATCACTCTGACCCTGCTGGAGCAGGAAGGTGCCGTAGCTCAGCCACACTGCTTTATTCTGACGGAAACGCTTCACCATCGTCTTATACAGGCCCTCAGCCTCCTGGATACAAACACAGAGGTAGACATGCTGACACTAGTGGCTACAAAACATGGTACCTTAGGATAAATCACAACAAATATGAAGGCTGTCTCAAGTATGATGTCAAAACACTCAGAAATTCATACCTTGATCTTGTCAGACTTAGCGTAGATGTCGGCCAGCTGCTGGTAAACAGGCATGGGCTCACAGAACTGCAGCGCTCGCTCAAACACTTTCTTTAGGCTCTCCTCCGTGCCGTACATGTTCTCCAGGTTCAGCAGGGCCACCCACACATTCAGCTTCTCCTGCTCTTCCCTGGAGCCAACACAGGACAAGTTTTACAAAAAACACAACCAACTGCCCTCTCTATTTCTCTCCATCCATCAACAAAATCATGTATGCAAAACAAATGCGCACACTTCAACAGATGTGATACACAACTCACACCTCCACTCCCCGACAGATAAGGTATGATGCACACAAAAAACACTCATTCAAGTAAGATCTAACTAACTAACTGGTCACTTTAGTGGTATTAGGTTTCATTTTATCGCTAGTTTGAAACTTTTTCCAGTAAAAATGCAAACAAAATCCAAAAGGTTAAATATTTATAAATTATAAAAAAACATCTATCAGTCACCTGAAGGAGATGGTTTTGAGAGCCCTCTCGGCCACAGCACGTGCCTGCTCGATCTGGGTGGCCTGTAGATGGTGAGCCATGTACTGGAGCCAGAGCAGGGAGCTGTTGGGGGAAGCCAGGAGCAGGCGCTCGAAGGCAGCCGCATCCTGGGGCCGCAGGCTGGGATCCATCAGCTCAGCCTCCCGCTTTACCAGAGCCTTCTCTGCTGCCTTTTTCTCTTGCTCTTGCTCATGGCGAGACTTCCTCTGGGGCTGGCAGACAAAAAAGAAGATGAGTAGTGAATGTGGTGGAGGAAACTATTCAAATACAGAGAAGGAAAATTACAAGCAAGACTGACTTGAGCTGCATACACAAAACATGATGACAGAAGTTGTGAGCCTTTAATAACATTTTTACATCTTTATGGTCAGCTCACCTTGCTGCCTCCATCTTGGCCTTCTCCATCACTGGAGTCCCTGTCCTCCGCAGCAGTGGCAGGCTTCAGGGAGCTCAGTCCGACGTCCCAGGAGAAACCTGCTGCCACCTGCAGTCTGGATGGACCTGCTGAGCTGTGTGTCACCTGCTGAGAGAGAGAGGAGGCGAAATCTATTTCCAAGCCTCTGGATAATTGACATTACTGTACCAAACCAACAGAGATTTATATGACTGTCTAACACTGAGCAGCAGTGTAATGAGCTTACTTTTACAGAACTGGATTTGGGTTCCTCATCTTGCTTATCCTCCTCTTCTCTGAAGTAAACCTCCACTCCGCTGTCGTTGTCATCTGTCTTTGCTTTTGTTTTCTTCTTCTTCTTTGGGACATTAGCCTCTGCTTGTTTCTGGTATATAAAGCACAAAACACGCCCGTGAGTGCTTCAGTGTCCATTATATTAAAACTGCAGAGTATGCAGAGAGGTTTTAACTCAGACTAAGATCAAAGCAGCATTTATTTCTGTCAGACCAAAGGATTATGAATGATTGATAGCTGAAGAAGCCATTGGTCTATGAGGAAGTGGTTTTCATTTACAGAGCACTGTTCACCTTCAGGGGCTCAGCTAGCTTAAAAGGCTACGGCATCTTTATTATTTAATGTAATGCCGTTTGATGTGAGTGTGAAAGGAAACTGAGGCAATTTGTTACCTGTTCACTCTCAGACAGTGTGCGCTTCTTCTTCTTCTGAGAATCGTGTTTCTTCTTCTCCTCTCCGATCAAACGCAGCGGTAGACTAAGAGATTCTGGAAGGACGTCTGACTTCCCAGTGTCCTCTGGGAGCAGAGAGAGGTCCACCAGCTCCTCCTCTTTGTTGATACTGTGGAAAAGAAAAAGGGAGCAGATGAAATGATGAGAGCATCAATTAATGGCTGCTATCTAAAGCTACACAGGACAAGATCCACTTTAAAGACACACCATCACCACTACACAGCTAGACTCTTCTTTTTTAAAAGTCCGTTTCTAGGGTCTGGTATGAGGACTTTATCCTTTCTCACTCTAATTTTAATATTGCAAAATCAAAAGTCTGTGCTGTACCTAAGGATCTTGGTAGTGAGCAGCGTGTTGGGGGGCAGGTGCTCAGAGAGGACCTTGTGGTTGTTGACAAAGTACTTGGTGGACTGCTGAAGCTGGGCTCTTCCTGTGATGCTCCCTGACAACCTGGAAGATAACCATTAAATATGGAACAAGGGAGAGGATTTATGTCATGATCACTGCTGCATAACTACACTGAAACTACATTATCCAGAAAAATATGAGACATTTGTTTGTTTTTAAGGAGTTTTTGTATTTATATATCTTTCTGTCCAGTCTGATGCCAAAGAGAGTGAAAGTTGAATATCAGTGCTAATAAAAAAAAGTTACCTGATGAAGACCCCCTGCTCTCCCACAGACTTGACGTAACCTCTGATAAGCTGGCCTGTCTTCAGTTTGTCTGCAGACAAAACTTCAGGGTCCTTCACTTGCTTGGCCTGCTGTGGGTTCAGTCTGAGGGAGCAGAGTTACAGACAAACGCATGTTGTAAAAAAACGTACCTGTCCTAAAAAGCTTTGAATTTGTTCCAGAAAATCAGAAATCCAATGAAACTTGCTCATACCTTGATGGACGTAGAGATAACTGCCACATGCCATTTTCAATCCCGAGAAGAAAACACCTGAGGCAAAAGATGAGGCAAATACATTTTGACTCTGCACTGCCTCCAAATAATCACAGCAGGTTTAAAAGTTTGCTTGTGGTACTTAACAGTCAGTTATTACAACAATGCAATTTTCCCAGACTATGAAAAGCAATAAATATATTAAAATTCAACATGCATTATAGCACTGTGCTGCAAAAAGGGTGAAAAAACTGGCATGTTCACCCAGGTGTCACGTTTCTGCCTCTGCCACCTTTGGAGCTAAAGTTGATAAATACCTACTACTGCCAAGTTATTTGGAATGATTACTAAATGCACCCTTTCCAGACCAAAGGCAAAACGGAGTGGGTGTTACTGGTTTTTCTATCCAGGGAGAAAGACATTAGACATTTCGACTGTTTTGTTGCATTTGAGTTACTGAGCTACTGACCTGAGCAGCTGATCCTTGTTGTACCCGTCCAGGGGGTTTGATCTGTAGGAATCAGCCAAATCAGTGACAGCAACAGTCCCCATGCAGCCAAAGGGCAGTTTAACCAGGAGGCCAACTTGGGACTGAATGTTAGTCACCATCCCAAGAGTGACACTGCCTTTCTCCAGGCTGTGGACACCTGAAAAAATAAAAAATAAAAGGGACAGTAACAGTAAGAATCAGCATGTAAAATGTGGTGACAGTAAACAATAAAAACAGTCTGAGCTTCAGCAACCTGTGAGTGACAGCACGAAGCGTTGAGGTTTGGAGTTCACTTCCACCACTTTGGCACGGACTGCTTGGCCCAGTTTGTACAGTTTCTCTGGGTGGCCGGCATCCTGAAAATAATCAGAGTCCAAACCATCACAGCTGTTCTTAATGAAGGTTCATCTATTTTTTCTCTTAAACAACAATGGCCTGTGCTAAGCGGTAAACTTACTTTTGGATCAGTAATCATGGCCAGCAGTTCAACTGTCCCAGTTACACAAGGATCAGTGGTGACCTCTAAAGACTTCTTTTCTGGATTTAACTGCAGACAGAAGCATGAACACACTGAAAACCTCAACTGTCTTTCTGCTCCTTTAAAATGTATTTTAATTTGATATCTTTCAATCCAAAAAGTATGTTTTGTGGAATCTGAAGAAGTAAAGCAGCAAGCTGATTTTTCCAAACTCACCTTTGATACAAAGCATGTTATTTCCTCCCCTACTTTATAACTTTCAAGTTTTTCCTTTGCTGTAACTGGTTTGAAAGCTGTATTTTTATTTAGTTTGCTGCAGAAGGGAAAAAAAACAGAAACAAAACATGGAGTGGAAATGACAACCGATAAAAAAAAAAAAACACATCCACATACATAATAGCATTTTTTAAAACTGTACAATGAATTAATAAAAACGAATGGTGGAAGATGATTATGTCTGAAAGACCGGTTGTAAAATGAGAACATTGTTGATTCAATAATTTCCTTGAAGGTTAAAAAGTACTCAGGTTATCATGCCGTACAGTATAATAATGTTGGTCATGGTTTTTACAGTGTACAATGAACAATGATTACCTGGATATAAGTGTGAGCTCAGGGATGGTGTATGTAAATTTAGGATGGGAGAAGGGCAAATATCTGAAATAAGACAGATCATATTATTTCGCAGTGAAAATATAGTAAAATAAACAAAGCACTTACATACATATTCAAATACATATTACTTTTTACACTTTCACAGTGCAAATATGAAAAAGAATGGAAAACAACAATGTGGACTAACAAATGTCTACGTCCTTAATGTGTGATGAGAATACGTACCTATGACTGGAGGCTTCTCGACCTCCGATGACCCGCACAGTGACCACGCTCCCCACTTTCACTGTGGATGTGGGGAAAGATCCCAACCGCACGTCTGTGACCTCCAGCACTTCAGAGACGTGCACGCTGCCTGTGCTGCCATCCTCGAGTGTGACCTGAATGGAGGTAGGCTTCACTGTCCGCACTTTACCCTGCACGATCTCACCAAAGCAGAGACCTTTAGAACCTATTTGGGTCTCTGAGATTGTGCGCTGTCTTTTTGGTGCACTGCGCTGCCATGACACTAGAGGGAGCCCCTGCATCTCCTGACAGCTGGGTTCTATAACTTCAACAACCAAATTCATCCCTGCCTTCAGCTTCTCTGACTCAGAAAGAAATACGTCGTTCAGGTGGCTGCTGGTCTGGATAACAGTCAGCTGCGCTGTATCATCCAGTGAGATGACGGCAAAGTCTTTGTCGATGTGCTGCACCATCGCCGTGTACTTTGATCCCTCTGTTAACTGTCAAAATACATATGAGAATGCACATGATAAAAGTTCAATGACTACAAGAAATGATTAAGCTCTGACCCTGTAAAAGCTCTGACACACCATCTACATGTGTGTGAAAATGTGTGCTGCTCCAGAAAAGGAGGTGCATTTTCAGTCCAACTCTGTACAGCACATTAAGAGCCAGAACTTTCTCATGGTTTTGAAACAACAAAATGGCATTATGAAAAGTAACACTCACAGATTTCTTCTTCATCACCAGTTTGGAAAGAATGGACACATGGACACATGTGGACAGGAAGTCAACATGGAGGACAACTGCAGTAACTTTCTGCCCTGGAGTCAAAGTAACACCTGGAACCAACAGACAAGTATATCACCTTTGTCATCTCTGAGAATTAAGATGACTCTCCAATCACAGATGAGTTTAAATCACAGTGCAGGAGATGCACTGAGTTTACTTCATGAAGTGTCCCATAGGTGAGGGGTTAAAGGGCTATTTCACTGATTTTACATGTAAGATCAGACAAACATTCATAGTAAGCGTTGCTCTGGATGTGACAACGGATGTACAATGTATTCTTTGACTTTGAGTTTGATTTCTTTGAGAAATGAGCATGCACCAGTCAGGAAAAGTGCAAGGAATGATGCTACTGAATTATGTGAAATGCAGGATCCAAAGTTTTTGGAAGTTTGAGCCATATTAGGCACTAAAGGTTTGGACATTCCGGCCTCGGCTGCAAAATATTTTGACTACTCTCTCCCTCAACAGTATAAACATGCAATACTTAATAACTCATTTACTTCTCAATGACACCTACTATGAACTGCAGTTTAATCATATAAAATAATACACTAGTATTATTTACCACAGTTTTCGGCTGGTGCAATCATTCCATTAAAATCAGATAATAGTCTGTATCTTTTGTGATATCCAGACATATCTAAGATATTTAAGTGACAGCAAAGACTGTGATTATTGACACAAAAGAGAGAAGCATTTTCTACAAAAAATCTCTATAAACTTCCACATTTCTTAATAATAATGGTCAAATACCCATGACATGATGTTTGGTGGCCAGAATGGTCGCACGAGCCAAATCATCAGACCTGAAGGTGGCACCACTGTCCTTCACAGCATCTACAGTCAGCTTCAGCTTCTGACCAACAGACAAAGCAGCCAGCTGCTGATGGAGATCACTGCTGTCTGAGAGTCAGAGCAAAGATAACAAAGGTTTGACACATTAATGAAAAATTCAATGGCCTAAATATCAGATTTTTACAAAAACTACTTGTCTATTGTTTATCATCACAGGATAAACTCACAAAGAGAGACACAGAACGATGACTTCATACCTCTCAAAGCCAACATTTCAGCCACAGCTCTTCTCTCCTGGTGACCATTAATGAGTCTGGTCTGGGCATCACCGTCTGCAGAAATGACCTCTGAAATCTTTAGCGTGACCAGGAAACGGCGCTTTTCCTCATCCAAGTTGGTAACCTTGGCAATTACTGTCTGGCCCTGCTGGAAGGCTGTTGTCGCATCACTGATGAACTTATCGGTCATAGCCTGAAAAGACGCAGACCAGACGAAGAGTTTTAGTCAGAAAACATCGACTCAGATACAAAGATTTTCAGATTAGAAGATGCAAATAAAGCCGTGTACTCACAGACTTGGGTGCCAGCCCAACAAGGCCATATGGGAACTCAACAAAAACGCCATAAGACATGATGTTCTTGATCCAGCCAATCATCTGCAATCCAACTGTAACTTCAGAGAAATCCTTGGCAACCACTCCTTCCTCAAGAGACCATCTCACTGTTGGCTTCTTGGTGAGAGTCTTTTAAAGAGGAACAGTTAAGGAAAACAAAAAACTTTCTAATTTACTTTCCCATAAACACCAAAAGCCAAAAAAACGCTAGAATCAATAAAAGTAAAGGTTACTTTTTCCACTGAGATCAGATTCACACAAAAAGCTACAGACTCTTTGTAACCAGGATACAATATTTTGTTTGTTTTTGCTGAAGCAGATGAGGTTTGAGATGTTGTCTCCTTCCTGCAGGCTCTCCCACAGCAGAGGGCAGTTGGATATGTGATCAGAGAGGTGCATTGTGGGTAGCACTCCATGGATCTCTTCAGGCAGTATGGCCACCTCCAGGCCATTGACTGACTTCTTCAGCACCTTGGCCTCCAGCCTCTACATCACACAGACACATGAGCTAAGCTTAAAATATTGTAAATTGAAATATAAGGAAAAAGGAGAGGCATGCGGTCTTACACTTACCCTCCCTACTTCACAGTCAAACTGAGGCTTTGCAGCTTCCTTGGTGTCTCCCTCCACTGCAGCTTTAAAAGACAGCACCATCTTTGCCTTATCAGGATCACACTGAAGAACTTTAGCCTTTAAAACCTGGACAATTGATGAATATGAAGAACTTGTTAAAGGCCGAGTAATCTACAGTCAAAAGCTTCTTTCTAATGGTTCCCAAACATCATTAATAAAGACACCAAAAAACATCTGAGCAGGTCAGTAAAAACAGACACAATTCTCTGTGGTTATGCCGTTTGATCTCCTCACCTGCCCCACGTAGAAGACCTCCTCTGGGCTGATGATGGGCTCTGAGCTGAGCTCATTGAGCGGCACCAGGCCTTTAACACTGTTGTAGAAACGAACAATGCAGCCAAAGTCTTTGACACACACGATGTAGCCGTGGGACACGTGACCAGGGCGGGCATCGGCATAGCTCAGGAACAAGGGCAGAGAGCTCTCAACCATGGCCTTCTTCCTTGTCAGGTACAGCCTCTTGTTCTCAGCATCTACTGACAACACCTGAAGGAGCATATTTACACACAAACATACAACAAATAAGAGCAAGATAAATGATGATTTGAAAATCTGCCAGACAGCTAAAACAGCAGCTTACAGACTGTATTCTTATGGTCTTCTGAGTGAGCAAACCAAACAAAGACGAGACAGAGGACTTACCCTACATTTGATCTTCATGCCCTCCGTGTACTTTTTCTCTGGGTTCTTTAGGACGATATCAGACAAGTGAGTTCGAGGTACCAGGCCTTTAATGTGGTCAGACAGATGCACCACCATGCCATGCTTCAGCAGGACTGATACTGTCCCCTGAGGGCAGAGACACGTTGCAGACACAAGACAATATGTGAGACAGACAACAGCATAGATGAGGGAGCAGAAAAAGACAGAAAACTACTGAAGGAAAACAGTGAGAAAGGGAAGTTAAAGTAAGCTTTGACCTTTTTTTTAGGCTCATTTACAGCAGTTTACACAGATCTTAGACTGTCATTAGACTTTCAATATCTTTATTTTAAATTACTGCATTAGCTTCCTAAGTCAAAGATATTGTTTATTCTGCGTTAATAAGTGTCTAGGCCCTCTTCCATATGGATTTTAGCTCAACAGATTATATTCCTCAGTAAGCAAGGATTCTCTGTCTAAAGGCCTGTTAACAAGAGTTTTCATTTGTGGTTTGAGAAGAAAAATGAATTTTGGAAATGTCCACCCTTGGACAGGTGGTCATGCTTTATTCTTACCTCTACAACCTGACCAGCCTGAAGATCATGATATCTATAAAAAAGCTTCTCAATCACACTCCTGAAATAAAGACAAAAGATTCATATCAAATCATCGTATAAGAAAAGTGAATTGAGGTGACTGAATTAGATGCCTACATGCTGTTTTACATACTTGCGCAGACTAACAAAATAAATTTGGTCCATGGGGCTGAAGTCCAGGATCCTGCAGGTGTGCTCAGGCATGGCCAGCACTCTGTTTTCATTAGGTGGCTCATATGACTCCTTCAGGTGGTTCCTCTGTCAAAAAAAGGTGGATTTAATGATCACTAAATCCTCAGTTAGCAGAATATTTACAGAGGGTATTCATATTATTTCAAGACAGTCAAGGTAGTGTAAACCCTCCTTAACTTTTAAAAGCATCATCCTGACTCACATGCACAAAGGCCATCGTTTTGTCTGGCAGTTCCAACATTGCTCCTGACATGTGGTGCATAACTGTCATCTTGCAGCCCTTCACCACCTCCCCAATGCGGTCACCTCCTGCAGGAGACGGGTCAACTCTGGTGCCGCGCTGAACGAGGTAACCACGCAAGCTCAGGGCCACCAGGCGGGTGGATGGCTCCACATACAGCACGCAGGCTCGCACCTGGGTGGAATGATGCAAAACAGGTTTAGCCTGCTGAGTTTACACAGCATCATCTAAGATTATTTCAATAAGGTGCATTTGGATCCCGTTTATCAATTAAAGTGACAAATGACAGACATAAATGATCCACTGTCTCACATAAACTAAACAGATCAATGTGTCAGGTCGGTTTTACCTCGGTCCCCACAGTGTAGCTGGGTGCCTGTTCTGGCTCCATGTGGAGGAAGTCCACCTGGCCACTGAAGGAGGACAGGAATTCCAGGATCAGACCATGTTTGGTCACCTGCAGAACAAACATGTTGACTTTAAATTACACACAGCTAAAAATTAGGTTGTTAAAGCAAGATTTAGACTGTCACAGAATTTTAATCATAGGGAAAAAAGGACATGTATTTCCATCATTTTAGTAAAAGAAGGTTAAACTGCATTCCCACATTAAAAGTTTTCTTTACCTTTTTGATTGTAGCTTTGACCAGAAGACCAGGCAGAAGGTTAGTGAGGTTCCAGCCCTGCTCAGATTCAGCATAGGCCTGGGCAACAGTTGGTGGGCTGTCAGAAAGGCGGACCACACGTCCTTCGTTCTTCACTTCTTCTAATTGAGAAGTCACATACTGACCCACTTTCATCTCTGGAAACATAAGCACACACATGCTTGAAGAATATATTGACCCTTCTTTTCAACCTATTACTTTTGAAAGTTTCTATAAAAACTGGAAAAATACTAAAAGCATTCCAGCGAGTGTGACCAATTCCTTTGCAAATGACAGGTACTTTAAAATACTTTGCCATACCTTCTGGATGATGTTTGTCTTTTGCTGCTTTCTTGGGCAGGAAAGCTTTGGTTCCATTAATGCCAATGTCCACTATGTAGCCATGATCCTCCACACTCTCCACACATCCGCTCAAGACCTGAATCGTGACAAAGAACAAAATAAAAACAAAAAATTGAATTAAAAAAAAGGAAAGCTGAATGTTAAAAGCGTTAAACCAAATATTTGAGTTAAGATCCTCATTTCTGACTCACCATGCCAGCTTTCAGAGAGCTTACGGTGAAAGCCTTGTTAACCAGCTTTGGATTGACTGACAGCTGGATGCTTAGAGAGCCTCCTTTAGCTACATCCACCTTGGCAACCACACACCTGAATACCATGCCAGAGTGGAAGAGGTGTTGCAGGGAGCAAATTTCCTGTGATGTAAAATTACAAGATTTACCTCTTAGATATTTCCTTCAATTTAAATTTTATGTCCCCAAAAATGAAAGAATAACCCTTGGTCTATTGTAGGTTGCTATCTGATGAGAGACTCTATACACAGAATAAAACCAAAAAGAGTAAACTCACAAAAATTTTCCTATATAAAGATTCTGACATAAAGCTGAACCTGGACTTTTTCAGAAAATCATCAAATGTTTGCATAGACAGCATGAATTCTATTATCACCTCCAACAGTATAATTAAGTCAACACTTCGGATGCCTACCTCTGGATCAGTTGAGTCCAGCTGCTCGCTGAGTAGCTTGGCATACGAGTCACAGATGTTCTTGATGCTGAGGAAGCCTTGTAGACCACAAGGCAAGCTAACTGTCACCTCAAAGTCTGTTACCTCCTTCACACAACCAAGCATCAGCATACCCTCCTTCACATTCTGCAGAAAGCAAAAGACATGAAATATCAAGACACTGTGTTGAAACCCCTTCAGTTTACAGTGATGTTATACTAACAACAATATTACTGAGAATATAAGTCTACTTCATACATTTTTTAAATTCAGACATATGATTGTTTTTTAAAAAAAAATATTACCTTGACATGTAGAATTTCCACACACTTGGCTGCAGCATTCAGCGTTAGACCCTCTTCTTTTTCTTTACCTGTCTTTGGCTTCTTGAGCTTCTTGCCCTCATCTTTGACTGCCCCCTTTCTTTTCTTGGTTTCTGTTTGTTCATTTGACTGCAATAGAGAAGCCAACTATTGTTAATTAATTACTAATACTAGTTACTAATACATTCTTAATTGAGACCAACCATACAACAAACAGCACAAGCTATAGAGCATTTAAAAGAAAAGATTTAAAAGCACTGATGATAAAGAATACAATGTGTAATCCACTGATGAGAATGAGACGGCTACATTGTCATTATTCTCCCTTCGGATATTGTGATACAAGTATGGATTACAGTAGTATGGACCCAGAAAGACAAGAAACAGAGGAACTCTACCTGAAACAAATTGTCCACTTCTGTCCGCTGTACCACTGTTTTACTTTCAGTGGGCTTCTTTGCTGTCCCTCCTCGAGGGAAGTCCTCCTCCACAGATGCCATGTTTAATGTAACTGCAGAAGTCTGAGAAATCAAAGCCATTGTCAATATACAGCCAATATAAAGACCATTTTAAAACCATTCTGATAATGCAAAACGTTAGACTATGCTAGGTAAAAAAATGAGTGCAGCTAAGCATCAGACCCAGAATCCCCTCATTTGTAACTCTGCATTCAAGCGTTACAGATATCTTAAAAGTGAAAACAATGACGACAGACGTAAAGAAGCTTAGTATTCTTAACAGATATTATTTATATCATCACGTGTAAGTCTCATTGTTTTGACCTGTTTAGTCAGATCCGTAGCACTACTGCTGCACGTACACTAATACATCAAAATGCACGATACAACATTAGCTACCTGTGTAACTCGGGCAAACCACAAAGCAAGTTTTCCTAGTAAACACAGTGATAGATTAAATAAAAAGAATCTCGATTTGAATTTAAACAAAAAGAGAGGTTCTTACAGGGTTTAATATCAAATATACTCTTTACATTAAATCCCGGTTTGGGGACACAGAAAACTCACATGTTGTTCAGCAACACGCCATGATCACAACCCGGAAGTAAACCTGCATGGGTGTTTCATCTTTAGTCCAATCAAAGACAAGAGAGAATGATTGACATTATTTTGAGCCATTCGGTGGTCGTTTCAGACCTCATTTTTGATTGGCGTTGGTATTATCTAATAATAGCACACATAGCACATCTTTAGTTTGCTCGGAGTAGGCGGTATTTCCGTGTGAATTTCGCATTGCGGCCTCTGCTGAAGGGCACTTGTCTTTTTTGCTTTTAACCGGGGTCGCGTGTACCTTAGAGGTAAGTTTTGGCGCATTAAGAGACTACTGAGCCCATTAACTGTGATTAAAATGTATAATATCCGTGTCATATTTAAAAGACTTCTTTGACAATGTATTATTTCACTTACGGTCTTGAAGTTAAGTTCGTTAGCTAGCTAACCTAGTAAGCTATCGCTAATTTACTGTAAGCTGTGCTAGCTTACAAGCTCTGCAACTTTGACCGATCAAAGTCAGTCTGAACGAAAGCCCTGCTATCTGTGCATTCACCAGCCACATTTAGGTAACCCAACAAAATACACTGTTGTGTTGCAGGGAAAACCTCGATCTCAACTCCTTGACATCAAATTTTACTGAAGTAGCATGTCGATCCTACCACCAGTAAACTTGCACATTCTCTTAGATAATTACGCTGTCAAATTCAGTAGCTTATGCTAGTTAACCAATAACCAAGAAGTTTTTTTCCTTCTTGTAGAGGGCCAGCATAAAACACTCAATCTTTGAGGTATATTACTAATGAGCATGAGATTTCCCTGACGTCTTTCCTATGCAATTAGTTAACAACAACGTGCAACAATTATATATTTTGTGACAAGTACAATCTTCAAGTGCATATTCCACTTAAAATAACTACTATATCTCTTTCCAATCAATTTGTCGTGTAGTCTGTAAAATGTCACTGTAAAAAAAATACTAGTTTCACGGACCAATTGGACTGCTATTTTAGTATTAACATAACACCACAAAAAATATATTTTTGGTAATTAATTCTCTTGGATAACTTATCGCTCGAAGCCTCATCGTGTCACACACTATTCTCAAGTCAATTTGAAAAAAGTGTATGTTCTTCGATAATAATCACTCTTACACCTTTATTCTCCTTGTGGTAGGACCATTAAAAAACCATCATGGGAGGACATGACGCAGGAACGCAGCACCAATTCACTGGCATTGCCAAGTACTTCAATGCATACACAATCACAGGCAGGAGGAATGTAAGTTCTGTACAATTTAATTGCGAATAAATTGGATTTTTTATTGGAAAGCTATGCTGTCAATCTAAAGCTGTAGTGCCACTGGTTTACTTATCATGCCCCTTTTTTTTTTTCTTAAGTGTGTTTTGGCCACATATGCCAGCATATTAGGCATTGCCCTTTTCTTCAAATTGAAACCCAAGAAACAGGCTGCTGTCACAGAAAAGTGATCATGTAAGTGCATTAAAGTCTCCATGACATTAGTTTTCAAATCAGTATGTAACTTAGCAAGTATTTCTCCATCCATTTAACTCAAGACCTTTAATTTTGTCCTTTCAGGTTCCTACTTTTGCCATCATCTCTAACAGCTGGGAGTGAAGCAAACAGCTGGATGTGCTTGTAATAAAATGACTGTTTGGTTTTCCTGTAATAACAATAAAGAAAATTTATGCCCAAAAACATAGAAAACACTTGTTTTATTTACAGTGTAGAACAGTATAAAAGACTATGATACAGCAATAACAGCCACATGTTGAGCAGTTGTACTTGCAGCAGTAATTTAAAAAAAAGTCTTCAATTACGAATAGCACTTTCCTCAGGGACAGGGACATCTAGAATGAATCAGCTTACTTTGCAGCCTGAATCTGTCAGACTTAGGGCCTGGACAGGAGTTGGCAAATGTAATTTTTGTCTACATTCACAGCTAAGTGTTAACTAGAGGTGATGTGTTGATAGTACAGTTTTGTTTTAATTTTGCGTCACCAAAAACCTTCAGTTATCCAGAATTTGGGTACCAGAAGTTTGCTTCATTTTGAAGTTTTTGTGGATTATTTTCTGATAAGTGAGTAATGTCTCATGGATTGTAGGCTCCAGCTGCCAGCAGCAGGTTTCTGCGAGTAAAGTGAAGGTGTATGACTGGGGTGGATTTCGACATGTAGGTGCCCAGCAAAAGCTCCTGGGAGTTATCTTGGAGATGAATATGTCCTGTAGCTGCTGTGAAATCATCAGTCTCTAAATCATCAAAAGCTTTCACAACATCCCACAGACGAACTGTGTTGTCCATGGAGCCTAGAACAAACAAGAAGGAACACTGTCACTGCAAAGTATTATTTTGTGAACTCCACTCAAATCTGAATGTTAGTAAGTTAACTGCAAAGTCTACAGGGGTGCGATCTTCTGTGACTTCACACCTCTCTTAATCAGATCTAATCAATATAATAATCAACAAATCTGGCAACAATTAAACTGAGTCAAACAAGTAATGGATATTAAACTGATGTAAAATTAAAGGACATTTATAGGTCACATACCAGAGGCAAGGATCTCCCCATCTCTGCTGAACTTGAGGGAGTGGATGGTATCAGTGTGGCCTTTAAGCTCTCCAACCATCAGTCCGTGACCGATGTCCCATAGAAGAACTCTACCATCTGTGGCTCCTGAAGCCAAGAACTTTCCATTGGGAGAGAAAGCCAGTGCATGGATAGGGCCCTGGAAGATAAATTATAAAGGATTGTCAATTCTGCCAGCCACGCTGCAGTAAAAATTGGGGAATCTTAACAATCTACCTCTGTGAGTGTAAAGAAATCTCTGAACAGCATTTCTAGGATACACAAGTATTTGTGGTGGTGTTTTAAGTAAACACATGGTTATGGGCATTTATGATTACATTAACTTTCAGTTTACTTGCTTCACCCCTGGTTTCAGTATTCAATGAGAATCGCAAGATTTGACACCTTGTGCGATAACACCAGAAGTATAAGTTCGCTGCAATCACATGGACTCAGGCAGACAAACTAATATTTCTAGAAGGCATAATAAAAAGCAAGCAGTCCAACAGAATGGCAGGAGAGCGAAATGAAAAAGTCCAAAAGTGATGATGTATTCTAAGTGTTTGTGTTATTTCCAAAGAATTAAATACACATCCTACATGGATACTGATTCCTTTTTCATTCAAGAATTTTAAGTTTTCAGCTAATCATTCCAGATGTTATTAATCAAAGTAATTAGCTTCTGATCGTCCTTATCACCCTTGTGTTCTCCTTGTGTAAGGGAGCTACAGAACCTTAGGTTGTAAATTCAGGACAACAAAAAGTCAAGCCAGAATTCTCTTATGTAATTTTACCATCTCAAAATTGTATCCAGTTTGCTGTCTTCTGATGTCCACCTGAGTTCATGTGAATGCAGCATTATTTTCATGACTTTAGACAAGCGATCATTATGACCTTTGTGACAATGTGTGGTAACTGATGCACAGCATTATAATATGTATTCTGGTAAATAGTAACCCAGTGATCAGGTTCTGCTCCTGACAAGTCTGACCTTATGACCGGTAAAGATTCGGACACAGTTTCCATTCAGGACATCCCAGAGCCGGATGGTGCGATCAGACGACCCTGTAGCCACGTAATTGGAGTTGGGGTGGAAGCGTGTGCAAGTGACATCAGCTAGGTGACCAGAAAACATCCGCAGAGGCTGGTAGTGATCTGTTGCCCACAGACTGATGGAGGAAGCACCACATATATCAATGACAGACATCCGCAGACAGACTTGCTGTGTATTGCAAGTGTGTTCACCTTTGGGTTACAGAGGAATATAGACAGCAGTCTCTTACCGGGCAACTCTGTCATGTCCCCCAGAGACAAAATAGTACCCATGGGGTGAAAACTGGGTGTCCCACACTGGGTAGTTGTGCCCTTTGTAGCCCACTAGACAAGTAAATGTCTGGAGACTCCACAGCCTGACTGTACCATCCTCAGAACTTGACAACAGGTAGTTTCTGTTACAAAAGAAGAAATTCAATGAGATTTACCGGAGTTATGTCTAGATGCAGATTCACCCTTTTTAAACACACTTTATGAACACTGATTGTCCTTATAGTTATGATTAAATTTTGTAATTCAATTCTTTTTAATTCACTCCACTTATATGTTCAAACTGTTAACATTTTCCCAAAAATGCAATCAGAGAAGGAAACTGTTTTGACTGAGTTAAATGTACTAATAAGTGCTTAACTTGGCTTTATAACATAAGCTATAAAAGTTAATGTTTACCTGTCTGGACTGAAGCTGATGCCATACACTGGGCCACTGTGCCCATAGAGGATCTTCAACTCACTGGCTGTTTTCTCATCCATGATCCTCTCCAGCACATCGTCTGACTCTTTGTCAATCAGGTTCAAGTCTTGAGAGAGACAAGAGGGGAAAACATTATTCATGTAAGAGAAATTCAGAATAACATAGGGTGAGGTTGTAAGTCAAGCATCACTTGTCACTGTACCTGCTGCAGACTTGACCTTGCGGAGCTTTTTTGGGGTGATACTCCACACCCGAACCGTGGAGTCTGCAAAGCCTCCTGCAATAAGGCTGGAGTCATCTGTGAAGTCCACTGCAGTCAAACCCTGCAGATGGAAAAGCCACAGATACTTACAAAATACTCTCCTATGGTTTACAATTAACTGTCCAGGCGCTACCCTTTCTAAAGTGTGTCCACATGTCAGACATACAGTGAGTTGCTGTGATAGTGAGTTATTTACCTGGTAAGCATTGAGAAAAGTGTAGAAGCAGATGGAAGGGAGGGTTTCTGGTCCCAGGCGGATCCTCTTGGTGGCTTCCTTCATGTACATGATCTTGTCCAGTTTGTCTGAATCCTTCAGTTCTGGGAGGGGTATCCTGGGCAACAATAAACAACTTCTGCTGACTGGTAGATGCACACACAGTTTCAGCTTGCAAGATAACTAATGCCTTTACTCAATGTACTTGTTATGAGTTCTATAAAGGTAAATAACAACCATTTGCAAACAAGTAACGACAATAAAATGTAGTAGGATTTTCAACTGAAATGTAAACCCAATGATGGGCTTTGGCAGTTGGGCAACATATTAATGCTATACTGATGTTGTGTTATGAGACTAGATAACATCTTAGTTTTTAGATATTTTTGTATCATGACATGGCATATGTGTTGTCTTTATCTGCTTATAATGCTGCATTACAGAAAAGTGATTTAATTTTCTACACTATTCAAGCTGGTCTGGTATTTGCCTTTACCCACTTAGTGGCCAAATACTGTTATCAAGGTATTTGGTCAAAAATATCTTGCCATTTAATTCTGTATCTGTCACCCTTCCTATGTGCAGTTTGCTTATAATGAATAACACTGTTCTAGCAATGTGATAAAAGGATGGACCAGCAGTGCACATTCAGAGCTGTAAACCAGAATCTACCTGGTCTGTGAAGGTGCGTTTGGATCCTGCTTTTTGCTCTTGGAGCCCATGCTGTCCTTCTTGGGTTTCTTCTTCTTGGGCTTACCCTCCTCATTCTCTGCCTCCTCATCTTCATCATCGAGGGGAAGCTCAATTTCTGGCTCTTTCAGCAGGCCATAGTAAACCTAATTAAAGGGTAAAAAAGAAAAGTCATGAATTTCAAGTCATGAAGACAAAGAAAACACATGTCCTATCATATTTGTGGGTGGTTGGGTGTATAAAACCGACCTTAGCCTTATTGGCTTCTCTCTTGGCCTCTCCGGCCAAGCTGCCAGACATGGCGTCAATCTGGCTCTTGCTGCGTGGCATGCCGTCAAAGATGTCGATGTAGAGGTGCTCTTGGATGATATTCCATATCTGGTTGTTCTGACGCTCCTGCAGGTGCCTCTTTAGCAGCTGGTAAGAGTCACGAGAGATACGCAACACAAACTTGCTGGTGCGGAAGTCTAGTAACGTCTCATTGCCTCTCATGTGCTCCTTCTTGGTCAGACCAGACAAAACACGTAAGTCATCTTCGTAGTAGCACTCTTGGTCCCCACTGAACCTGGATGGAGGAAAACAAAAGAGATAAGTTATTTAAGTGCATGGGATTTAATAATGTTTGAATTTGGAAGAATGTACAATATGTCAAGAAAACTCACTTTTCAAAGAACAGCTTGGCCTCATTCTCATGGTTGTTGTACACCAGCTCCAGATACATGTGCACAAACAGCGGATAGAAGACCTGGGATAATTCTGCTCGGTGACAGTCCAAAACCGATTCGATGAACTTTTTCAGTCCGCTGTAGTAAACCCCGTACAGAGCCGGGTCTCCCTGCTGTCTGTAAGCTGACAGCACCACGTCGACATCAGGCTGGTCTTCCGCCGCTGATAGAGACGTAAACATGAGATGAGTAGGTTAGATGACTTAATTAAGTTTGTGGAGGTATACAATTTATATTTTTTTTACTATTACAATTGTAGCAAATCCGTTCTAAAGATTATGATTGATAAGTATGATTGATTGATTATGATTAATGTTGTTAAAGAAGTAAACATTTTGCTACGCTGTGGAATAGTGTTTCCCACGTTGAAATAGTGTCCTGCCTCTACCTTTGGTTGGCGCCTGGGCTCCAGCAGAGGATGAAACGGTGACTCGGCTGAGAAGAGCGCTCGCATCGCCGGCCTCCAAGTCCACAGTGCCCGTCGCACCATCCGAGCCCACTCCTGAAGAATCACCTGCCTTCCGATCTAGTGAATCCTCCGGTAACCCCGCTTCACGACGCAAAATTTCGACGGACTCGGTCAGATTGTTCTTTCTGAGGAATTGCAGCACCGCCAGCAGCGTCTGCTGGTCCTCCGGGGCTCCAGCCGCACTTTTGTTATTTCCAGCCGGAGCACTGGAGCCAGGGGATGAAGAGAGCAGTCTGCCGTCGTTCGAGTTATTATTTCCACCGCCATCATTCGATGGTTCTGTTTTTATGTCTTTTTCTTCGACGAGACTACCCTGCACGGCCGCCATTTTCAAAATGAAACGCGCATGCGCGAGGTTTTAAGACGGAAAACGCCAACCGTGCAATATCCGATCACCCGATTGGTGTTTACTAATGCTACGTCCTAATAGCAAATGCAGAAATCCCGCCTCCCGTGACACCATGTCTGTAATTTAGAAGGAACTGGTTTGTTCAAATAAATCGGAATAAATCGGAATAAATCTTGATTTTTCACTTATCAGTTTATGATCGACAGGTGTAGCCTGTTCTTATAGTAATTAAACAAGACTTTTTACGCATTTAGCACGCTCAACTATTGCAAGGTTTGCTACTTTCTTTCTTTTTCGGCTTAGTTAAACCGTATAAATTTGAGCCATAATTTTAATTTTAAAAGCAAAAGAATTGTAATTATACACAAACTTTTGTGTGCATTTTGCTGGATTACACATTTAATTCATTATTAGATTTGTTCCATGATGCACCAGGTGGTGGCACTTTGGTCCCACACAATCCTTGGCCACACAGGCCCGTTCTAGTCTGATGACCTCATTGAGAATGTATCGTCAATGTTTTAAAAAATATGAAGAAAAATAGAGCTACAAACTGCATTTTTTTAAAACGACTTTTTTATTTCTTGTTGAGTACTCAATCAATGGTTTGCCGATAAAAGGTCAGAACATGTAAAATTCTCATCACACATTCTTTTTTGCCTATGGTGACACTGGTTTTATTTAGCCATTAGTCAAAAACCCAAAGTAGTTCAGTTTACCACCATAAAGCCTGGAAATATTCACATTTTAGAAGCTGATGCCGGTTAAAAAATTCTTTGTTTTATTGTGTTTCTCTTCTGTCCCCTGAACCTATCAGCTTGGTCATGGTTTTAAGACAGCTGTTGTTCATCACATGTCCCTCATGATTTTTTAATAATCCAATTCTACCCATTTAAATCATATCTAAATATGTAATGTCTTGCAATGCATGATGCAACACACAGGTTTAGCTAAACAACATTTTGATCTTGATAAAAACTTGATCAGTTAAATTCACTGCATAGTTTTGTATACAACTTGTAGTGGAGGGGATCAACTCAAGAGACATAAGTATCAGCAGTATTCACTTTGCATTCTGCTGAGGCTGACTATCTGCCTGTACAGAATTACACACCGTCTTCCGTCAACGTCTCATATACTGCTAGCGCTGAGTGTGCATCTCTCAGGTCAGCATCTCAAGGAGACTCTCAGGAGAAAAAAATCAGACCTTATGTGAGAGGAACCATGAATACACTGTTTCATTACTTTGCTGAATATGTAATAAAAGTGAAATAATATTCAATAACCTCTTTTTGTTTTTGTTTTTTGTTTTTTTTTTTTAAATAAAATCTCTCTTAAATAGGGACTGTAAAGGCTATAAGCTTAGAAAATGATTACTCATCACTAACTTATATTTGCTCAGAATCAGAAATGATTGTTCTCTTGTTACACTGATGAATTCTCCAATTAAATTCAGTGGAGTGGGTGTATTCAAAGGTCTGAAACCAGGCTAAACTAAATTCCCATCATAATTTTTTTTTTTACCAAGTGTATTTTTAATTATAAACAAATTAAATTTATATTTTAGTACATAACAACACACTGGGTAAAAGAAAATAAAAAATCAAAATCAAATTCTGCAAAGGTCAAAATCTAAATGTAAAAACAGTTACAATAAGAAATGTGCAAAATTGGTCTGCTGTTACAATGAAAAGGATTGTCCAGTGAAGAGGATGTAATATATATTAATGTAAAAAATGAGTGCAGTTTACAGAGATAATAATCCAGAAGTTGTTTCCATAGGTTCAGCTGCTCTTGCAGAAGCTCCTCTCTCTGCTCCTGGCTCATGCACGCTGGATCTCTCTCAACTCAACTCAACTCAAACATGCAGACTGTGGTCCATAGTAAGGGGGTGGGACAAAGGAAGGGTTCACAGCAGAAGCTGCAGGGTGTTTTATAACATTGCGGTGGCATTGCACTGTGTGGAGGAGAGATAGTATGGTTGGAGGGTGGGTGTCGGAGACCCATCAAACACATGCTAACATCAGCAACACAGGGCGTGGTCATTGGTGCAGGCTCTGTGACACTGCTAATTAGGGAGTGAGGGTCCATGCCTCCCTCTGGTGTCATCCACTCAATGACAGTGCCATTGTACAAATACTATATGGCTGACAGTGATATCTCTTTTACCAAGTAGACATGCAGACATTCAAAAATACATCAGGTTAAGGTTATTGATTTAAGATTTATAAGGATTTCCTTAATATAGCAATATAGAAATCTGTAGTGTCCAGCATCTGCAACATGTTAGAGGTAACAGTGAGGTGTGCTTTTACGTTGCTTTACTGTGGTGCTTTTATTTTGAAAAACTACAATAATGAAAGATTAAGACAGACAAAGCAATCTCCTCTAGTCACAGTAATGTTTCATGGCAGCTCACCAGTCTTGACATTGATTTGAAGTAAAACTGAGTGATTACTTGCAGCAGTCAGCTGGTACTGACAGACTAAACTTCATGAGTGAGAGGAGACAAATGTTTAATTAAACACTGTACTTTTGCAACATTTAAGTGGCACTTTATACTTTATGTTATACTCTTCCTCTAGGGAAATTTTACCTTTTTGACTCACTACATCTGATGTCTGTAGCTACGAGTTACATTTGCATATAAGTTCTTCAATATGATTAGTTCAGTGCCAAAGTTTCATAATTTTATAGTCTGTTTTTTAACAGTTAAAACTGATATTACATTTTTGTTTGTTTTTTGTAGGTAACTTCCCCTCTGCTGCTTCATTACCTAGCAACAAGCTTGTGCAACCTGACTGTAACTTTTACACGTTCATTTTTTCCATTGCTTCTTAGGTTCAAACTGACCATCAGCCTTGCTAACCTTTAGTCTTCCAAATATTCCAGCTTGCAGCACGAGTCAACATATATTCATTTCTTGCTGCACACTTGCTCCTAATGTTAGCAATAAAATGGGTGAGATAGGAAGAAAGGCATTTTCAGTCGAATCTTCCTTTCACACAGTGTCTCTCTGTGAGCAAGGAAGCTGGAGGACTCTCCCACTCCCCCCACCTTTCTCTCTGTGTCAGGAGGCAGTAGGGTGTGGCTTCACCCAGCAGAGACAGCTAGTCTCTGTGTGAGTGTGTGTGTGTGTGTGTGCGTGGATGCGTGCATGCATGTAGGAACACACACAGACCCAAGAAACAGGAGAAAAACGCTGTTACTTGCGCACTTGAAATCCATATTGCTGTACAGCTTTAATAATAATTTTTGGAGCGTTCACAATCTGAAAAAATGCAGTTCAAAAACACAGGTATCTTTATGCAGTGTAAAGTTATCATTATTATGTCAACTGCTACATGGTGTACCATGCTGCTACCACTGACATGCATCATTTATGTAAATTTAAAGGCTATTGCTTTGTGTTTACATAGTTAAATTGCATCAGGAGAAGATGTGCAATATGGATGTCCTGCCAAGCTGTGATGCTTACATGCTAGTGAAAATGTTCTCTGATGAGCTTGGAGGGAAGGCTTATCAGATGCACTGGTTGGTATTGGTGGCACCTGCCAATGTCTGAAAAGATGAGGAGTTTCTTCAATACAGTGACCTGCTAATTCAGATGAATAATTCAGAGGTTGGATTTGATATCATTTCTACTTTCCTCATATGCTGTATGTTTAAATAAGGGTAAATGAGAAAGAGCTCTTTTTAAAAGAAGCTTTTGCTTTGCAGGGAGGTGTGAATGTGCATGTTTGTGTGTGAGGTAACAGCGAGTGATGTAGTCCTGGGAGAGCAGAGTGGGGTGTGGCATTTTACCAGTTTCTTTCAGTGTTTTTATGTTTGATTGCATGTATGTTTGGGGTATCTTTTTACCAGCTGCGGCAAATGTTACAGTGCAGTTGTATCTGATGAGTACCTGAAATGAATTCACTATCTTTAAGATACGTTCAACAGAAGACAACTGAACCCTGGATTCCCTCTTCTACATATTCTTTATGTGTAACACTCACATGGTGTTCCCCTATCTTGCTGTAATCATCCATCCTCAGTTTCTGATAACGGTGTTATTGCTGTCCAGCCAGGAGGGTAAGTGACTAAAGCAGAAGATCTGTAATACTGGCATATACAAAGGAAACACAAGTTTTTGCCTTTCAGAAAACACTCCCTGTCTATCTTTGAGCAGTAAACGGTCAAGAAAGGCAACAAAATCCCCCACTGAGATGTGCAAGTAAATAATTCATGAGATGTGACTCAGAAAAGGTAGAAAATGCCCTAGGAGAAGCATAGAGGGAGGGAGAGAGTGAAGGAAAGATGAAGGGAGAAGAAAAATGTAGAGGGTTTGCGGGGGAGGAAGGCAGCATGGTGGGTGGGTCGGGGAGTGGGTCAGGGAACAGAAAGGGTGGGGCAGTGTATGGGGAGCTGTAACCAGACAGAAAGGGTAGTACCTTAAACTCAGAGGTTGTGTAGTTTGCTGGGAGACAAGGAGAGGAGCTTAAACGGTGTGCAAATGTGAGAAGTGATGTGTACTGGGGAGAGGCAGGTGTGAAAGAGGTCCAAAAACGTGAGTCAAACAGCTAATGAGGAGAGCTAACAGTGATGTAAGAGGTGATCAAAGAGGGAAGAGAGGGATGGGGATTTCTCCTCCCGTAGCTATTAGCAACAAGGAAGAATTGCCTCTCCATCTATTTTATCAGGCTGGTGAAGCAGTAAAGCAGACCTGCAGTGTTTTTGATGGACTTAATAAAAGGCTGAACTGCTACTAGAATATTTCAGACTCACTTTGCACACCAGAACATGGAATTAGCCAGACATATGTTGGTTTAGGTTGCCACCAAATTCTCTGAAATCTGTCTTAATGTTATCGTAATTCACTCACAGCTCCCAAGTCAAGTTGTTTCTGGTTAGCTTCTATCTCGTCTATCCTTGTCTTCCAGAAGCTGCTCGTTTTCTTTGATCTATGTGAGGTGTGTGTGCGATGGTGCACTTGCATGCATGTGAGTGCACAAATGTATCTTAGAGACTTTTGCCCATTCAAGCAGAATAATGTGTGTGAAGGCAGAGCTGTGGCACTAGAGATCTCCATTTTAGGGAATGAAATGTGGGGAGCCTGCATTATTCAGTACTGACCTAACTGGAGAGCTGCACGCAGTTGATTGTTCTGCTGGTCTTTTGTGTGGAAGCTGGGAGCTGCACGAAAGCAAACTTCTTCAAACCCCCAGAAAAGAAAAGGTGCTGCGTCAGTACAGGTTGGAGGTAGTTTTGAGTCGTTACACTATAAAAGGCATCCGTCCTGACAAATCTTGCTATCCTTTCACATTGGAAAAAAACTGCTAACACCCATAGATACCTGTTTTTTGTCTTCAGTGGAAGATGGTGCAAATGATTTTAATTCCTGGGTAAAATAATTTTGTAGTTGCACAGGTGTTTATACGCTCAGCAGTGTTTGCAATACTGATGTGGAAATGATAATTTTCACCCTTTTTCCAGCACAATGCTTTAACAACACAGCTCTGCCAACAGTAGCTATCATCAAGGCAACGAAGCCTTGTTGCGGCCGTCTGTAAGTCTTTGACATGTCAGCCCAAAAATGCTGCCAATCAGAATGCCTTCAATTTTCTCAACGCTCAGTCGTGGTAATGCAACCAAATATTTCCTGTGGCCCAGAAGGGGCCATTTTTCCATATACCACACTGACTGTCATTGTAAAAGGGACTTGGTGTGCAAAACTGTTGACAAGACACCTCCAATTATACATGGCAAATATTTCTCTTCGTATTCTCTGCTTAAATTTTATACCATTAAGATTTAATCTGTGAATGACACCTGTGATATTGTTTGCTCTTGTTTTCTTCACCCATCTGTCTTTACTGAAGATGTGTTGGCATAGAGTGAAATGTATTCATATTCATAAAACAGATGACTATAACAATGTTTGAAGAAGCTGTATGAAAGTACATTTATACTGCAAAATTATTCTTGAAAATGTAGGTTGTGAAAACTGAGGTCTTTCACGGTATACCAACTTGTGTCAATATCAGTGTAGCTTACAACTGGTTAAGGAAAATTTTATAAGTGTTTTGTGTACTTTATAAAAATAGATGACAATGTAGTTTGTACATTGTCATAGGTGGATGATCTCCACATTACCAGGAAAGGACAGCATTGCTATATGTACATCTGTACCAAATGTGTGTGTAGTGGTGTTACTGATCTTAATAACCTTATTTTAAAACTGTTGGTAAGAAGTTGTTTTCAATTTCTGCAGCGCCCCCCCCCCTCCCCATTTGTTTCTCTCTGCATCCTTCCATGTAATTTCTGTCACTAGAGATCTAACCAGGCACTTAAGCAACAGCCCCTCTGCAGGTCCTTAACAACACAAAGATGCACACCACAGTTTCTTTATCACTATAAATAATGCAGGCCCCATCTAAAACTAATAAGGCAGCGCAGTGAGGCGGCACAGCAAAATCAAACCGAGACACACACAGAGTTCTACTGGAACATTGTGGGTCAAATTATTATTTCAGGCACCCAGAACTGCATCTTTCTGTAACACCCTCTATTGCTGTTATTGTATTTAATTGTTATTTGTTGTTGAACCACATGACATTATTACAGAATAAAGCTTTATGAAAGAGACAATTCACAGCATGTACTTTCTTTGTTCCCTGCAATCGTAGTCCCAACATCTTTAGATAGCTTCCCTGCCAATTAGTCATCTCTGTGGTCCATTGAGCATGTCTAAAAATTATCACACACACATTTACATACACACTGACAGCTGCTGTGAGGGTAAGATAAAGAGGTGGCCGTCAATTTGGTAAAGGTCAGAGCCCTGACACCAAAAGCCTGAATCAATAGTTGCAATCTTCTGACCAATGGCAACATAAATATTTTAAAAACAAATTACTAATTTATACACTAATTTAATAATAACAGATAATAATTTCACAAGGTATAAAGCATTATAGCATTTGCTGTTCTCAATATAATTACAGCCTGGAGAGCAATGTAACTCTACTGTCTGCTGGCACTAGAAAACATATGAGAGAATAACCTGAAGACAGAAAAATGGTTGCATTATTAGCTATTCCGTTTTACATTTTTCTGAGGTGTCCCCACATAAATTAGAATAATTTATCGAGCCACATTGCACCTTCTCCCACCTAGAGTGTGTCACATTGCCAGGAAATCTTCTTATAGGACATTTAGGACAATAGACCGGCAGATACAAAGATCCCTGTCTTGCTCACAGTGAGATTTAGTAATTCCCCATAGACTGTCAGTGGGACGTGAACTAAATCCTGATCTGATCTGTAAGCCAAAGTGAGCAAGAGCACCTTTTCATTGTAGGTTATCAGTTAATTTGTTCCAAAGGAAGCATTGATTTTTGTGCAGTTTCTTGTCATTGTGGAAGTGAGGGGCCACTGCATGGCCCAAATACACACATTCATTCTTTCTTGCAAAACTGTAGACACAAACATTAGAGATGACAAACAGGTAAATGCACAAACAAAGCTGTTCATGGTAAAGCAATGCTCTTTGTTCTCTTTCTGGTGTGTGTGTGTATATGTATGTGTGTGTGTGTGTGTGTGTTAGACATAAAATAGATGGGGATGGATGGGGGGTGGTGGACCAGATTTTCCTTTGTTTGCTTCATTTGATGTCACCAGGAGGGGAGGGTGGACAGGATGGTGGGAACGTCCTTGGGGACCAGCCGACCTGTGAAAACACAACGATGGACAGAACGTGTGGAGGCACATGCACAGACTGTTGTATTCACAGACTACAGACTGAGCCTTTAAAAACAGGTCTACAAAAAGCCTGTCAAACTCTGCAGTATTTTGCCAACTAGATATTAGTGATGCCTGAGGAGTAAAAGATTCGTTGTGGTGGCTATTTCTTTTTATTTTAACTACGTTCACAAGTTGAATCCAAAGCTGTTTGGAGATTAAATAAGCCAAATGCAGATTTTCAGTAAACATAATTATTTGACTGGAAAGGGTGAAAAAAAGGAATTCTATATTTAGATCCTATTTATACAAAAAGGCTGGTTAAAAAAGCAAATTTACAGAAGAATTAAATGAAATATTTATTAAAGTTTTGACCCAAAGGTCAAATCTTGCCAGTGTTAAGGTGTCGCCTGCTCAATGACCTTTTTCTAATTCACAGTGAAAATGCATTTATTCACATGGGATTTTTTTTCACACCAATTAGTCAGGGCTGCACAGAAGGACAGATTCACCAGTTTTGTATGATGGGATCAATAGGGATGTAAGCAGCAAAGAGAAGGTGGATCTGTGCCTGAACTGCTCTAGATGGAAAAGCCCATCTTTGAATCATTATCACTTTAAGAGTGCGCTTTATTTAGAATATTTTCACAGCTTTACCTTGCACTCAGACAACCCTTTCCAACAAGAAACTGAGGCTGTTAATACATCTATGCAGTCTTTATGGGCACCAGACTGCATACTTACCTATGAGAAGTAGTTGCTGGTTCACTACTGCCTCGCTCGGTGTGTGATTTGTTGTTTCAGAATCACCACAGTCATGCAATAATGATAACACACAAACAGATGCAGGCAGTGGTAGACCAGCAACTCCTGTGTTCTGCAAGGTTAAATCACTGCTTTGTTCAAAAGAGTTTGGCTTTGGACAAACCGATATAATGTCCTTTGTTTCCTGTTAGTAATAACTGTCTGAATGTAAAGCTGTGATGCTACTGTAATTATAGAAAAGACTTCAAAGGATAATAGTTTTTATTAGGTGACTAAAATGTGTTTTGTTTCTGTCCCTTAGTTTCCTACAGAGATATTTCTGCTGAATCTCCAAACTGGAAGCCTATGGCCCTCCTTTACCCTTGGCATTACATTGACTACGGATAGAAAACTAATAATAATAACCTCGCCTTAAGAAACCTGAACTATTCTTTTGATGTAGCTAAGTTAATAGGTATGTTATGGTAGTATATTAAGTGGTCCTTGTCCTCCTGTCATTTTGCAAAAATACCCCACAGGCAAAGTGTTTATAAAACTTAGAGTATAAAGCAGGGGAATTAGTAAGTTTCTCATTTTACATCTGTTTCTAATGGAATTTGAATTAGCTTAATGTCCATTTATATTGCACCAAGAGATGAGTCAGATTTGGGAAGCAGATTATTCAGTGTATTTATCATTTCCATTGACATTTCCATCTCCTCCAGCAATAACAGGATGTCTTCACCCTCAGAGAGCCTGTAATTATACTATTTAATGAAAAGAGACTGTTAACATCGGTTTGGGAGTCTTTTCAATGACAGTATCATGTAAACATCTGTAGAGCTCAGATAATGTCACAGCACACAGTGACATCTTACTCTCTCTGCTACAGCTAAAAATGTAGCTGAAACAAGATGCTAAAACTCTGCTGGAAACTCATAAAACAAACGGCACGCAGATGAAAAAACCTTTAAACAGATGAGAGATATGCAACTTCTCAGTCTGCTCAAAGGCTAAGTGTACAAGCCTCTGAACTGCCCGTTAATTAATAGCTGATCCTGCTTCATCGATCTGCTCTCTATTTATGGGGCATTAGCTTACTATAGATCAGCTGCCCTTGTGATTCACACAACTGCATCCACAAAACCATCTGCACATACACACATACACACAGGCACATTGAGCATACCTCCACGCCACCCCCCTCCACTGTGGAAGGTAAATATTTTAACAGTTTACCAGCAAGAAGCATTGCCTGAAGGAGTCTTTGGCCTCGAGTGTCACAGGCTCAGAATGAGACAACAGTTTTAATTATGGCCCCTCCGAAATAATGGAATGCTTTGGGTGTTTTCTGCAAAATCAATAGCTGTTTATTTGTGTACAGTGACACAGTATATCAGCCCCTGGGCCGACTGCCAGCAGGTGGAGAATGACTCCAGTCAGCATTTTAGAAGATAGAAGGGAGGGTGGGGAGGAGGAGCAGAGGGAGGGGCAAACCCACACAGACACATGCAATGTGTAGGCCTGGGGATGGGATACCTTGGCATTGTGTGTAATTGCCGTGTTGATGCAGTGCAGCATGGGGGGTGGAGCCAAGGGTGCCGGCATTCCTCGCGTTGTGGCTTTCAAAGCTGTTTGATGAATCTGCAAACTGCAGCACTGCAGTATGAACATTAGATGGGCAGGAGAAGAGGAAAGGAGGAGGAAAGACTGGGAAATGCAGAAGAAAATAGATGAACATTAATGAATTTGCTATAATGATCGATGATGATAAGTGTTTTATATAAAGGTCTATGGATTCAGTCTGTTTTGTGTGTATTTCAAGCATAGCTGGTCTTCTGCTGTGTGCTGTAGTTGTAGATAAAGATACTCAGGGATCTTCAGTGATGGATGTGCAAACCCTCCATCACACATTTTGCAGACAATGTGCTGAGCGTGTGACAGTGCACAGAAGATAAATGAAATAAATAGATATGTCCTATTATAAAAATACATCTCTACAGTTTGTCATCATCTGTGCCTTTCCAAACACCATTTTTTTGCCACATTTTGCCACACTGTCAACCCAAATTGATCAATGACATTGAGCAAGTTAACAACATCTGTCCAAAGGTTTCTCTCCCTTAATGAAGCAATGCTTGTGATCAGCGATGCATTTGAGAGAAAAGAACAGAAAGCAGTGGTGTGATAAACTCCCAGAAACATCTCTGCTTTTATTTAGCAAACAACTGGTCTGATTATTTCAGCAGACCATTTCTTCTCAATGAAACAGCGCTCCTAGGAAATCATAATGCCATAAAGTCCTTCTTTCCTGCCTTTAGATCTTGAATGATATCGTGTAATTACCCTGCACTCACCCATGACTAGAATGTTTGATTGAATGACCCACTTCCAGGGAAACACTCAGTGGTAGTCCATTGCTAATCTTAATGTTATTTCTTCACGCTTCAACATTTAATTTGATATTGCCACTCAAATGGTCACAGGGGAGGAAGGTGATGATGGTACTGTTCAATACTTTGAGCACCACTCACCTAACCATCTACCCACATGTCACATACAAAGATGTTATTTCTCTCTGTATGTGAAGGCTGATAGATTTGAGCAGTAAAAGGGTAATAAAACCTGTGAGTCACTTCACAACCAAACCAGCAGAGGAAATAAGTTAACAAAAACGGCACACATTTCTAATAAGGATTACAGATCAGACATGATGGCTTTTTGGAAAAAGTCATTGGGCCATTGGCTTCTCACTCATCTATAAAGTCTGGATGTTAAAATGTTGACAAGTTTTTACAGGACAAACAAATACACTTATTCACATTTTGCTGTGAGCTACAGCAAGAGATTAATGGAGCATTCCATCTAAAGTCAGGACGTTGTAGTTTTCGAGCTACCAGTTGGAAATTTCACCTTGAACAAAGTGTGCAGCTGTTTTTCAACCTGGCAAGGTGTGAGAATCTCACTTTTCCTGTCCTCATAATCCAAGATGGCAGATTCTCCCATCAACAGTAGAGAAAGCTGAAAAAACAAATTGTTTGTCTTCAGCAAGAAGGGACCAGCTGTGCAAAGTTTTCACAGAATTGCAATGCAAAAGTTGTTCTTTCCGATTGTTTTTCAAGATCTATAAAGGCTTAAAAAATTATGGCTTAATAACTATGAATAATGCATTTGTTTCAAATAAAAATGCTTTTCAAAGTGTGAAACTGTATTTTTAAGAACCCAAGATTTTTCATCTTATTCAAACAATGGCACCACACATCAGAGCTAATGATGTATTTCTGCACTTTAATCTCTGGCCACAGGATCACAGGACTGGAAGCTAAATGAGTCCTCATTCATTTTATGTCTGTTGCTAATAAGTTTACATTTTAAAATATCCAAATACTAAATCTACTAAATCTGGTGTAAAATTGTCCTTTAATCTGCATGTGTGTGTGTGTGTGTGTGTGTGTGTGTGTGTGTGTGTGTGTGTGTGTGAATATATTATTTAATCTTGCTTTAATTGAATTTCTGTTTGAGTCTTTTACAGAGAGTGAGAATCTGCTCTCTAATTG
>JAPZDV010000020.1:20713356-20757292 GCA_029814665.1 Acanthurus lineatus | reverse complement strand
CAGATGAGTGTTTAAATTTAAGTTTAGACCTTTTTTTTGACAAATTTCAACGTTCAGGAGGCCAATTGGGTTTTAATTGGCCTCCATATTTTCTAGTATGTTCTTGGGTTCATCTGTGAGGCACTTCTGCTTCAACAAACATATACCAGGAGAGCATCTCTGCTTGGAATGGATCAGTGGCTAATATGGAGCAAAGCTGACTCATATCTACATGCAAATAGTGGTGTTAACCAAATTTAAGTAACTCAGTTATTAATGGCTTTAATCAAATATCCTGTAGTGTAATGATGAAGGTGCATTATCTAAATCAAAGTCCTCAGAGCCTGAAGATTAATGACAGTAAATGACTCCATCTGACCTGCTCTGCTGTTTTACACCTGCTCAGTAGCACAAGAAATTAATGATGTGGTCAAATTATGCTAAGCAAAATCTAATATACAAGTACAATATTTGATTAATGTTTCACATGATAATATCACTAGAAATAAGTGGAGGTTTCTCTCTTGTAAGATAATGTAGATACCGTGTACCATCACAACAATACCACAACTCCACAGCAGCAGGTATTTTATAGTAACACAGTGATTGGGTCACAATTTCCTCTGAAGAGTAAGAACAATGAAAGAAGATTCCCTTTGTAATATTATGGAAAAAAGCTAATCTTTCATGAAATCTTTCAGCTCATCAGGCTACATCAGTCATTAGAGCTGATGTAGCCTGATGAGCTTAGGTAAAAAGAGAATTCTTAAGACTGATCCTTAAAACAGAATCATTTAAAACTGATCAGAGGCATTACATCTTTTTTAAAGCCACAAGCTCCTGGTCATTAATTATTCCATTTGACACACCTTTCTTGCTGTTCTTACAACTGCTCAACATCTATGTTTGAATTCCCTCTGATGCCTCAAAGAAAAGTTTTATTCAACATCAGCTTGAAATTGTTGCATCTTAATACTTTATTTCCTTTTGGCCTCACATTCTAAAATGCTGTGTCATAGTTTGTAGGCTGGATGGTGAATAGAAAACCTAGGATGGGTTCAGCTGCTCTGTTATGGATCAGGCAGCAGCAGCACACACCTCTCACCCTCCCTCCCTCACTCCCCAAAGGGCTAAAGCAGCGTTTTAGAACATGATGGAACACTGTGTTCTTTGTTTGTGGATACAGCATTGTGTGAAAAATCAGCCAAATCATTTGTTATTCACTTCATGTGGTCATTAAGATGGAAATGGCTAAAGCATATATCAAAGAATATAGATACCAATATAAAACATGTTTTTGACATTGGTTTCGTTTTATGAATGCATTGCCTTGTTATAGACTTATAAACCAGAATGTCACCATGCAAATGTTATCTTAATGGGAGTGTGATTCTAAATGACATCTGTTATTGCTGTCAGTGGGTGCACTCTGTAGCACAAGGACACATCCCTGTTGGTCGAACTTGTTTTGCTGCACTCCTGCATTCTCCCTGGCCTCCTCCAAAATAACGAGTCCCTTCTGAATATGGAGGAGCACTTCTTCTTCTTCCTCTTCAAGTGACTGTATCTCTGCAAAAGTTTGACAGCCAGTAGCTGTTACAGATAAGTGACAGCATCAGGGAAGAGGTGTTTAAAATATTTGTTCACATGCTGGAGAAAAAAAAAACTTTTTAAGTAGTCAGCATTAATAGAAGAAGTCAATTAAACATTTTGAGGGGCAAATGTTTTGTAAAAACCAGAGACGTAGATTGATGTATCTGCAGACTAAATTCTGTCTTAAGGAGCAAGTGAACAAAATCTCATGATTTGCCAAAATATTCCCATATGGTTTGAAATTTCTGAGAGGCATTTGCATGTCAACCCGATTTATCTCTACTGCGACACTTTATGCCTTTAGAGCATTGAGTGCAGCATGAACAGCAGTCTGCTGTTGCTTTAGTTCTGCTGCTTATGATGAACATATCAGTTTCCAAATGTACCTTCCTCCTTCTCCAGCTTTTGATGCAGCCAGCTGAAACCTAAAAATACCTACCTTTTAACATTTCATCAGACTTTTTCCGGCATAACAGTGGGTCCTCATTAGATCTGTTTAATCACTGTAGGAAGTGATAAGTCACACTATTACACACCTGAAGAGAGAATAAGATTTCACCCCAAATAGTTCTCATGTGATGTGTTTTTAATCTGGTCTATATGTTTTCCTGTAGTCTGCTGTGGAATGAAATACTGCTTCAGTTCTGACAAAAAAACCTTTACACATAAATCAAATTCTTAACAGTATCAGGCATATTTGAAGAACAACAGTGGTGATGCCATCCATTTTCTAATTATACTTTCTAGCTATTGTAATGGTTTTCTCAGGTTAAATTTCCTCAGAACTAGTCCACTCGTCCTTACAGAGGCTTTAATGGAGATGAGGAACCGGTTTGCGACCTTTTCCTTTAGTCTGTCTGTCTGTCTGTCTGTCTGTCTGTCTGCATGTCTGGCTCTGCTGGCTCTGTCTCTGCTATTATTAGCATCAAGGAAAAAAAACAGTGATGGTTAACAGAGAGAGCAGCACGTCACACACAGGGCCCAGGCAACCTCCATGAATCAGCTTTTTTCTGCCAGACACGGAAACAGTTTGAAAGAATGATTTAATGCTTCCGTTAATGGTTTAATTCCTCAATGCTTTAAATAACCCAAGCTTTTCCCTGACCTAATACTAGGTAAAGATTCTAAACAATGTTATTTTAGTTGCTTTCACAGGTTTAAGAATCATCCAATTATCTGCAATATCTACCTCACTGTACCATTTTCTGTAGTGTGACAGATCTGCTCTCTCTAATATTTGCTATCTGATGTTTTTTTTTCTTTTTGCTGACTGGCTTCTGCATCTGTTCATTTACCTTTCTTCCAGATGTGAGTAGTTACTCTACAAATAACACATGAATAAAAAATTTGTTTGATGGGTGTTGAAGGAAGAATGTGTTAGGGGCATCTTTACTGTAGATGTAAGTAGGTTGCAGCTGCCTGAAATAAAGAGGCACCACCCATCTTTTGACCATGTTGCAGTGATGATGAAGCAAAAACACAGAGCAAGAAGAGCTTCCAGGGACAATCCCCAAAACACATCTGTCCCCACTGTTTTTTATTAGGAAATAAAAAATTAAAAAAAACAAATGCATAATTAAATGCTTTCTGTGCCTCCTAAAGTCTGCACACAACCTGAAGGAAGTTGAACACACTGTAGTTGAAAATGTAGTTAGCTAGTTATTGTTAGTTAGTTAGTTATTGTTGGAGCACAGCAGGATGCTGGCAACAGAGGCCAAGGCAAGTGCTGCAGAAACTTACAGATTAGCACTTTGTTTACAGACACAAAGAGTAAAATAGCCTGTACACAACAATTAGTCCCTTAGACAAACAAAAGAATGAATCATGCTAATGCTGTATTGAAGAAATGTTTGCCTGTCAGCGTAATGATAAATGTACTCTAGTATTTTGGGAAAAAAACTTGTTCAATATCACCTTTGTCTCTGAGCAGTTTTGTGATGTGAAAAGCTCAGCTAAGTTAGCACAGAGTCCTAATAGGGAAAAGAGCTGACTTCTTGTGTTTTCATATTATATCTTTTTTTACATGAAGATTAGAAAATAATAATAAGAGTGAGTAAGATGACAAACAAAACAAAGGTAGCTTACTTCCCAGACTATTGGCGTTTCCTCTAAAATTAGTTCAGGGAGAAAATAAAGCACATTTTTCAGCTTGTGTTATTCATGTGCAGTCTGTGTTTATTCACTCAAAACGACACATGTGCTGACTTGGTAGAAGTATGCTGTATGCTAACTGTGTGTGTGGGAACAGCCTGTACCTTTGCCTAAATTCATCTTCCATTTTGTCTGAAAACACAATTTAAGATAAGAAGAAGCTAAAACTAAGATTAAACAGGTCCCTCAATCAGGGAATAGCATCTATTTGCCTATTTACCCTTTTTGCTTTTTGTCAGTGTGTTTGGTGTGTGTGTGTGTGTGGGGTCACGTTCACATTTTAATATGTCTGCAGAGCCCACGCCTCAGCCCAATGAGGAGGAACGGCTTTGATCTGTGAGACTCTGACAAACAGGACAGATTTACGGTGATGGCCTCCTCACACCACCTGATTTTCATTTCCACCAGCATCACAGCACCATACAGACACTTATTACCAGACAGACCATAAAACATGCTTCTCCCTCAACACAGTCTCCTTTTCTTCAGGTGTTAAAAAGAAAAGAAAGGATTGTGAGTGAGGAGTGTGCATTTGCAGATGAAATCTATCAACCTTTAAACCTTCCATTATGTTGTTATAACAATGTTGAAACCTGGAAAACTTTTTTTGTAGATTTCAGGGTAATGAAAATGACTCATCTAGAATAAGTCCATTTGAAGAATTAGCCATAAATAAATTAGACCCTTGGGTTTGGATAATTCATCAAAAGAAAACATGTTAGAACATCAATGAAAGGTGGAAACAAGTCAATACAGTTTATATGGGATTTTTCCAACCTTAAACCTACTTACTGGGACATAAAAAGGGAAAATTTGATGTTAATACATGGATTTCCTATAAGTAGGAGGTTAAAAAAAAAATAGGGAGTTACGTTAAAATTTGTTTTGTGTTGTGCCAACAGCAAGTAAGCTCAGTGTGTTCTTAGTTCTTACTATTACATCATTTAAACAAAGCTTTGATTCAACAACGCAAGTGCTTTTTTTTAAGACAAGCATGTGTGCAATAATTACAGAATGACACACTTGAGAAATCAGCCGACTGTAACGTATGCTGATTGCACTGGGACTGAAAGCTGAACACCCACTGATAGTTTGTAGCAGCTGTAAATTTGAAATTAATCCCAGAGTTTCCTATAGGTGGCAAAATTTTCTATGTGGTCCCAGCAAGAACAGTTTTTCATTTGCTTTTACAACCCTTATAACTATAATATGTTTTTTTATGGTTATGAAAAAAGGGCAGGGTGGCTATGGAGAGACTTAAAAATAGAAAGTTACTGCTCTCTAAAAGTTTGAAGCAGAAGAAGGGAGGGCTGTTTCATAAGAGGGCTTTTACAGTGGCATTTCACTGGTTGGGCTTCTCCACACCTTCTATTTAGCAGCATTGCAGGGGTATAAATCTTTGAAGAACTGCAACCTACGTCATACATGCACACCGGTTGCTGAGGTTGTCCCACCCAGTTGGTGGGCGAGCAGAGAGATGACCTAATCAGAGACAGTCCGTGAGGTCCAAGGTCTCAAGGTCTAGGACTGTGTGTGTGTATATGTGTGTGGGTGGCGTGCAAAGGTCAACATACAGCCCAGCGGCAGGTAAACCATCATATATTTAGCACATCTTTACCAAGGCTCTGCGAAAGAGAAGATATCTCAGAAGAGAAGGTCAAGGTGACCTTGCTTTCTCCCCTGCGTTGGTTCCAAAGTAATTATTTTTTGATGGATAAATCAAAGCAACTTTTTAAGAGCTTCCTGTATTGACTGCAACATTTTAAAATTACTTTATTAAATGCACTTAGTTACTTTCCTTCACTGTCATTGACATTTAGTTCTTATCAGTCAAACAGGTGTAGTGAGAGTCCAAATCAGTCAAGTTCTAAATTATTAACTAAATGCTAATTGGATAATGTATGGTGTGTGTTGCATACAAAAAACACAGCAAAATCATGTGCAGCCTCAGTAATGTCAGATCTTTATTGATATCGTGTCATACAGCAGTATATAAGTAGCAATAACAGTAAATAGAATAGCATGTCAACTACATTCAATTTCTATTCTTTTGTAGTCACAGTAGCTCTAAATGCTAGTAAGAGATAATAATGATTAAACATCCCACTGGATAGAATCATACACATCACACACATGGCCAGAATAAAAGCTGCTGGTGTTTTAAGGCATTCACATCCTACAGTATTTGTCCTATGGCTAAATCTTGATTGTTAGTTTTTGGATTGGTGGTGTACTGTACTTTACTGCACTGTACTTGATGCTTTTTCTATGAAGTGGTGTCTGCATGTGCTCTTAGAAAAGTTTGGCAGTGCTGTAGAAGTAGTTGTAGTGACATTCTTTCTTCAGACACCAGTAAAAACTCTTTTGGTTTACAGTTTTTTAAGATAAAGGCTTCACATTTGCACCCATGACCCATCGAAATTCTTGTACATCTCAGATATTTTGCCTGTTTTACTCTTAAACTTAGCAGTTCATAAAACAAACTGCCTTACTTTCAGATTTATTCCCCATAAAATTATTCCAGTTATTATGGGCCATTTTGTAGCGACACAAACAAACTCACTACAGAATCAAGATACTTATCACAAGCCTCAAGTAAAAGGACAAGGACTCATTCCAAACCAGTGTGCCATACTAGTTTTCTGTTTCCTTTGTGAGTGCAGTTTGTCAGGGCGTGGATCGCCATGACCAGCAGCAGCAGCAGCAGAATAAGAAAGCTGTGTCAAAGTTGGCAGTGCACAAGCAGAAAAACAAGCTATAAATCTTTCATACTGAAGGATTTCTAGAGGTGAGGTTGCACTACAACAGACATTTTATCCAGTCATGGCCACAGTAATAAAGAGCGAGGTCAAGTTGTTCCAAACACATCATGTTCTGGCAGCTTCTGACTAACTGTGTGATGTAGTTGAGTGTTGATGGTATTTGTTTTTCCTCAGGCTGAGTGATATGGTATGGATTCTGGGGCAAAAAAAGAACCATCAATGGCATATGATAAATGGTGTTAAACAGGTGGATTATCTTACAGAATCTTGAATATCAGCATTAACGCATAATTTACAATTCAGTCGCTAATTGCCTTGGGAACAATCGCTTCTTCATTCTTATCATATTAGCTGCATTTGCTTCCCTTTTCCCTGTATCCTTAACAGCACATTGTACAAACTGTTCATTACCAAATAAGGTAGTTTTGACAATCCTATATAAGTGCCTTAAAGAGGATCTATCCTTCTTATCCTCATAGCATCAGCAGCAGCGTTAGCCTACCTAAGTCACATCCTACAGAAAGAGCTATAACAGTAGTCTTCAAATCTAGCCTACAGGCTAACAAGCACATGTCTATTACAGTTATTAATGAACGTTGTGCGTAATAATGCTAAGCATGGTGGATGGTCGGTTTGAACTCTAAACAACAAAACTGTGTCAAATGAGCAACGGGCTGATGGATTCCATGCAAGCATGACATCTACGTACACCATGCAAGTTAACCTCAATTATTATGACCGTTTTCTTGTTGGCTTCAGATTTATTTTAGATAGCTAAAGCATTTCACTTCTGAGAGTGAAACTTCACCCAAGGTTTTAACGGACAGAGAATGCTCATCCTCTTCCATATAGTTGTCATGCAGCGCTAATTGGACAGTAAAACCACTGATACACCAATTGTGATCAAAACAGTTGTGCTAGAGGATATTTAAGCCACCATATTGCTTATGAACTCTGTTTTTTTTGATAAAGAGACTCAAAAAAATGGCTCAGCAAGACACTATCATATATTAATATTTATTTTGGCTGGTTATCTGTACCTGTAAACTGTGTGCTTCTTTATCAAATTGTCATTTTTGTGTCAAGGGTAATTTTACTTTATTGTGTAAGTGGATGAACAAACAGTAACTGACACAAGTTGATGTGTTTTGAATCTTTTGTTCTTTAAACAGTAACAGTAACACTCCCCCGCACATGCTTCCATCGGAATGTGTTGAGAGTATCTCACAGCTTGTGTTATTGGTGAATGACCAGAGTTATTGTCTACTGTATTTCCGTACCATTCACCCGTGTGAATGAAGTGTGATAGACCAGTTTAATATTGTTTTTTTTTAAATACCATACTTTTGTAAGAGATGCTACCTAAGTGCTTATTATTGTCTCATGTTGAGTGTGTGAAAGAGAGAGAACAGATTACCTGTGGTTTTGTATTGAGTGAATTATGATGGATTTCCTTTAGGGAACACATGTGGGGGACAAAGTGGACAAGGAAGAATGATCCCATATAAAACAAAAATCCCGATCCCACACTTTACACACTTGTGGAGATTCAACACATAATAGCTCAGATAGAAACCATGCCTACCGTGTTACGCTTACAATAAGAAGGCAAAAGCAGAAATTTCATCCCACAAGTGCTTCAGTGTAAAGGTTCAAGATTTGTTTTAAGATGGGGACATGAAGAGAGGTTTTGTTTTGCAGGGTAAGGGGGAGTTTCAGGGGTCAAAAACAGGCTTACAGTAGGCTCTTAGTTTTTCTGATTGGTGGGAATATCGCTGGAGTCTTGCTGCTTCTCCATCTTCTTGGTGGTGACCACTGTCTCCTCATAAACTTCACGCTGGGAGACCTTGGCTCCAGACTTGCTCTGCTGCTGGTCCTCGTCCTTGCCCTCCTTCTTTGAGCCCTTGCCAGAGCTCGTGTAAATACGGGCTTGGTAGTTGTAGCCTTGCCCAGCACCCCCGCTTATAGAGGGGCTGGGATAGGTGATCCCAGTCCCAATGCGGGTTTCCTCGCCCTCCAGTAGTTTCCTGCAAAGAGGAGAAAGAGGGAATGGGTTAGAAATGATAGGTGTAGTGGAGAATACAAAGATAAAGGGTAACTAATATTTTCTTAATCATTTAAAATCTAACCCTACCTGTAAGCTGCAATCTCAATATCCAGAGCCATCTTGACATTCAGCAGATCCTGGTACTCCCTCAGGTGACGAGCCATCTCGCTCTTAGTGGTCCTCAGCTCATTCTCCAGCTCTGCCATGCTGTCCTAAGGAAAAACAATACAACAAAAAACAAAAAAGTGGTGTGTGCCAGGGCTCAAGGTTTACAAAAACAGAAGTTTAGTTAGAAAAAGCAGTCTGTGACTATGCTGCTTGCAGAGGAATCATCGCAGAGTCCAAACAAAGACCTCTGTCAGTCCTATTGTTAACCTGAGCGATGTGAAACTAGAGATGTGAGTCTTTTATAATAAAAATTAGTTGCAATCTTTTTCAAATCCTCAGTGGACACTATTGAATCAGAAACAACACTTGTACGAAATTACTCATTTAAAGCACATATACACTCAGTGGGCGTTGTCAGCTGCAGATGCTGAGCGCACGTCCCGGGGGAGTGAGTTTCAGCACCACGGACAGAGCCCGACCTACAACAGCTGCTCCTGATGTTATTTTTATTCTGACGTTCTTTTCTAGAGAGAAGAAAACCCTTAAGAATGATTAACCTGTCATGTAGACAAACTTTTATGATACGAGAATTTTTGATTCGCCTTTAACCCTTTTCATACGTAATTGGACGTAATTACCTGGTAGTTTCCAATCTCCACATGGTGCCTGTCCTCCATCTCCCGGAGCTGCTTTTCCAGAGACTCGTTGGTTCCCCTCAGGCTCTCTATCTCGATGGTCTTGGACTGCAGCTGCCTCCTGAACTCGTTCATCTCCTCTCTGCTGGCGCGGATGGCCTCGTTACTCCGGTTCGCCTGCTCGGATAAGTCAGCGAATTTGGTCTTGTACCACTCCTCGGCGGACTGCAGGTTTTTGGACGCCATTGACTCGTACTGGCCTCGAATCTCCTTGAGGGCGGAGGTGAGGTCCGGCTTAGACACCTCCATCTCCACAGACACCTGAGCAGCCTGGATCATGTCCATCAGCTCGGCCACTTCCTCTTCATGCACCTTCCTAAGGAAGTTGATCTCATCCAGAAGAGATTCCACCTTCTTCTCCAGATCTAGGCGCACCATGGTGGCATCATCCACATCTTTCTTAAAAGCCTTGAGGGTGGCCTCCGCCTCTTCACGGGCACGGAACTCCTCTTCGTATTTCCCTCTGATTTTTTGCAGGTCGTCTTCAATACTATCCCTCTCGATCAAGAGCTGAGACTTCTCCCCGTTAAGCTCTTCGAGCTGGGAGCGCAATTCGCGGATCTCTTGTTGGTAAAGCTCGGCCAGGCGGGACGGTTCGGTCTGCCGCTGCCGCAGCGCAGTCAACTCCGTCTCCAGCACTTTGTTGTACTGCTCCAAGTTGCGCACTTTCTCAATGAACATTGCAAAGCGGTCATTAAGACCTTGCATTTGTTCCTTCTCGTTGGTGCGGATGATTTTAAACTCATTGTTGAGGACGCTGCTCTGTGTCAGGTCGAAGGTCTCCAGTGGCATGGACGAGTAGGAGCGGCCGGACTTTTTGCTGTACGAGCCCAGGGATGAAATGTTGCTCCGGGATAGAGAGGAGGAGCGGTAACCTCCTCGTGAGGAGACGCTCCCCGCAGTTCGCGATGGAGAGGACGCATAACGGGGTGAATCCCCGAAAATCTTCCGGTAGGAGGAGGATGAGAAGACTTCAGATCCGTAGCTCATCTTGGCTTGTATGGAGACAGAGCAGAGCAGTGGGTGCGCCTCCTTTATATAGAGGGACCAACCCAATCACTAATTAATGCCCGACGGCAGCAACCGAACTTATTCGTTCCACATGCGTCAGGCAGCCCAGTGAGGATCAATGTTGATCATTTTGCTGGATAATCATTTTTATTTGCTAAAGTTTGGCCCACAAAAATACGAACATCTGTCTAGATGTATGCGGTTGACACGGTTCTTTGTGCGAAACAAATGGAACTGTCATACTCTCCTTTTTGGCGCAGTGGTGATGCGTCAATTTTTGGTCGCTTGTTGCATATTTGCACTTACAACATAATAACAACACAACACAGCAAGACAGGGATTTTTAGACAGAACGATGATGGTGAACTTTACTTGGTAACTTTTTCCATTTTTAAGCCTACAAACTTGAAGCCAGTAGCTGGCACCTATTATTACCGAGTGAGCATCACAGTGATGTCGACAACAATGTCACATATCAGTATGGTTTTGCAAGATTAAAATGATATGATCTCGAGTGAACATGTGTGTTTCTTACCTCTTCTTCCAAACCATTTTAAATGGGACTGGATCAACACAGAGCTACTGAAACAGTTCAGAACAAAAGGGAGATGCAAGAGTTTCACTTTTAGGTTAGGATTAGGTTTGGATTTTAACATTTTTATGTTGTGCATTAATCTACATTTTGCATCTTACTGTTGGCCTTGAGTTTATGACTAATTTTACACTTAAAGTTACTTTTTGAAGTCATCCCACAATAACTTGTTTTGTTTGGTTTGATTTAATTTAGTTCAACATACCGTGGAAACAGCACCCCACCGACAGGCTTTTGCTGCCCTCTGTTGTCAAACTACGGCACACTGCAGGCAAAAATGGACATTTTAAATAGACTATCATTTAATTATCAGTACCACCTGATACTGACAATATGAACCTTTATTGGCCCCATGAGGCAACAGCTAGATGTTACGGCAGCACATGCACAGAATAAGTCCAAATAAATAAATAAATAAAAACACACAAAAAAATACGTGAAAAAATGTATATAAAATGAGAATTAATAAAAAAAAAGAACCTAGACAAGAGCAATTAGACACAAAATGCAAAATTACAGACCAAAGGAGTACACACAATATCTACAAACAGTGTGTATTTGAACTAATAGTACACTACAATATCTGACAAAGTGACAAAGAGCTGTGATTGAGAACAAAAGTAAGCAAAGCAAAGTATATGTAACACTATTAGGGTCCATCATCTGTAACTTTGTACCACAGAGTGTGATATAATATTGTTATGTAACTACTTGGAGCTGTCTTAATATCGGGATATAATTGAGTACAGTTTTACAGTCAGATTGGCACAAATGAGCTCCTGAGAGCCTCTATTGGAACTTGGATGAGATGCTCTATTGGCAGGACAAACTGACTGTCTACCACAGCTTGAGAGGATGAGGTGGTCATCCAGGTAGGCTTTGAGCATTTCATTCATCCACATCTCCACCAGAACAAAAAGGAGCTGGACTTCATTACCAGCTTGTTGAGTCTACTGGCCTCTCCAGCCTTAATGCCATCACCTTAGAAGTGATGGGTGAGAACCTTTGTATACAAGCACAAAGGTTGGGTCTGAAGTTCCTCACGCTCATTTGCCATGAAGGCCCTCCTCTTTATTATAAAGCCCTTAGATTTCTTAATTTATTCAGTCTTTATTGTTACATGAGCAGTAGACCTGTTTGAAGGGTCCAGTGGTGTCCTTACAGAAACAGACACCATCTGTTATGCATAAGAGGAACCATAAATGACATCCAGTGCACATTCTACAACACTGAAACATTTTTAGAGGGTCTCTTGGGCATTTAAAAACAGATCTTCACAGCCCTTGTGTTGTCCACTTTTTGCTTCACCAGCTGCTAGTAGGTGGTTTCAAGGTTTATCAGGTTATGGTCTTACTCTTGAGTGGAGGGGATGGAGAGCTGCACACCCCTTTCACAGTGACATATGAGAGATCCACGCAGTGGGGTGGGGCTGAAATGGGAAAGTCATAGATAGATGAGTGTAGCCAAGACAAACTATCATCATTAAAATACACAAGCAGTACCATGAGGCTTCAACAGTCAAGGTTTGCACAAGTATCAATCTAATTGGGTGTCTCTCATCTTGTCTACTGTTCTGCCAGAAGGGGTCATTGCTAATATTACTCTTCCAAGGAGCTGCAAGCTGAAAGACACACAGTATAATTAAATGCAGAATATTCTATATTCAATATTAAAGCCAGAATCCATATAATTGCCCTACAGATGTTTTTCTAACCCACAAGGTAAACAGACTTATTTCAATATTTTGCCCAATTTTCAAACAAGGTGTCAGGATAATAACAAAACTGTTTAGGGATTATGGATGTGAGAAGCAATAAAGAAAACCTGAAGTAATCGTTTTAACCGTTAATATCTTGGTTCAATCTGAGACCCACACAAACAATTAGCTATTTTTCACTGAAAATACTTGTATTCAGTTTCTTATTTAAGTTCCATTAAAATAACCGTCAAAATTCAGTGGTGGAAAGTAAGTAAAAAAGTACTGGTACTTTATTTGGGTATTTCCATTTTAGGCTAAATTATACTTTCACTTTGAAATATTCCAAAGGATAAAGTTGTACCTTTTACCACACTATATGATAACTATAAATACCACATGCTTACTTTATTAAGATTGTACCTAAAAGATGTTACACTTACGAAAACCATTGTTAAAGATAACTAATTCTATAGAAACAAATTCTGAAGCAACTAATTCTGAAGCAACTAAATAGTATGCTGATAGCACCTTTTTCCTAAACTCACTCTTCTTTACACCTTTAATTTTACACATGGTTTTAAGAAGTAAAAGAAGTCCACAGAAATCGAAATGAATTCTTTCAACAAGACAAATGGATGCAGTTCATCTAGGTGTCTCTCCGCACCTTGATGTCAAGCTAATGACAAATGAAAGACCGTAGGGTCATGTGACTGCGCCACGACGACAAATAATCCCGCCTCCTCTTGATAGACAGGATTAAACCCCACCCCCTGGATGTCTCATAACAACAGCTGGCAGTACAGAAAGAGAGAGAGCAAGAGGAAGAGAGATAGCAGAGTGCAGACAGAGCGGGGACACTCATCTGCTGCCTGGCTTTACAGTGTGCACACCGAAGCTTTGACTACTGCTTTCTCTTAAGAAAATACACATAAGCGACTTCTCCGACTTTTGCACCGCTCAAGGCGCATGCTCAGAATAACTGACGGTGCAGTTGTTTTATTAAGGAACTCAGAGGTGAGTACAGTTATCTTCAGTCACATCTAACCGCAGTGAAATCCCTCCGAAAATCGTTTAACGTTACTTCGTGGCTTTTGTTTTTGCCATCAAAGCCAGCTAACGCGTTAGCCTTGCCCCGAATCACTTTCGGCTGTCCTTCCCATCAATGTCAGATTAAAAAAAGGAGTAGGACAGGGGCTGTTTGAGCGGACTGTAAGCTAGCTGTTAACTGTTAACAATCGAGCAAATGACAGGACGTTGTTTGGTACGTTAACCCTGCGAACAAGGGTCTTCGTTGCTGTTAGCTTGAAAAGATACTTTTACAGTTGCGTAAGCTAATCTTCCACCTTTGGTTCTGTTGAAAAGCTCTTTTACATTTACACGGGCAAAGACAATGCCTAAACATAAATGCCTTTTACGTGAAGTATTGTTGAGGCGAACGTCGACTCCACTCTCTGGAGGCTGACCTGAGACAACAAAGCCTGTCACAAGTAATGTTTTACGTTAGCCGCAGTTTTTCAGTGCAGGTTGTCTCAGGGATTGGCTGTGAATCTTTTCGAACCAGAGCTCCCATCAGACCCGGCTGGACCCAGCTCACACTGTGGGCCAAGGTGCCACAAAGACATTAGCTTACAAAACGAAACATGCATCAGAATGACTGGAAATAGGTCTGTAACATAGTAATACAGGATGTGTTATTTCTAAGAAAGCGACTCCTACTCTGACAGAACATTAGAGGTCAGGATGTCAAAAAAACATGCTGAAGCTTTTGTTTACCCTCCTATAAAGCTGTAGAGTCAACACTGATGACAGTGTTTTGATAGTGTAATGCAGTGTTTGTGGCCCTGTTGGCACTTCTCCTCTGCCTCATCATGTATGGCAAGCTCTTTCTATTACCTCTGCTGGTTAAAAGGAGTTGCCTTACAACATATAATTTGCATTTCTGCTGGCACCAGGAACCAGAGAGCTGACTTCCTCTGTCTTGTTTGCCTACAGCTCAGCCTTCTGACAGTGAGAATGATTGAGAGTCAGCACTGGAGGAAAAAACTTTCACGTCTTACCATTAAAGAGACAAGGCTGAGACTAGGCTAACATTCCACTGAGGCAGAAGTCCATGATGCCTTCCACAGAATGCTGTTTTCGTCTTTGACCTCTCCTCTTTAATCTATATGCTTGTTTGTGTGTGACCTGATGCATTAAACAAACAAAGATTTAGCTATATGTTATTTCTGCTGACTAGCATGACCCCATGTTGAATGTTTCATGGTCTTAGAAATATCTTTGACCTTTGACTTTGCTTTCAAGGGAGGTCAGATGTTTTTGTTCAGTATTTCACTACCATAGTGCAACATATTAGAAAGACTGTGTTGGATTTCAACAATTTGTTCTGTCTCTAAACTGAGCACCATGACCTCACTGGTCTAAACTCTAATATATGTCCTCTGGTGAAGGGGTTAATCTCTCTTAAGTTAGTGCAGAATATCACAACTGCGATTAAAAAAGAATTGAATTAACTACATTATCCTACCAGGGAGTAAACAGTAAAACTCAGTTGCTTACACTGAGTAAAAGTCCTCGTATGAGATAGCATTGGGTTGTATCTGTGCTGAAGCTGTTTTTTTTTTTTAAATTAAGCCACTCCTTATGTGTTGCTTCTCCCCAGACACCACAACACTTTAAAGATGACCACTTCATGGAGTGACAGACTGCAAAACTATGCAGACTTGCCTGCCAACATGGACGGCCTTACAATGAAAAAATACAGGAGAGAGCCATACCACAGGTAAGAAACACCCAAGAAGGCACAAGATGCATTTCTGATTGTACGAAACTTCCCCCAGATGGGATACCTGAGCATTTTATGGTATAAACTATGCAGCCAAATAAAACTTTACCCATCTGGTGTGGCAAAAAATAAATAAATAAATAACAGTGAAATGGGATCATAGTGGTGGGCAAAATAAAGGGAACACCTAGACTTAAACTTTGAGAAACTCACAACTCAAGCCAATTCACTCAAGTGGGCCACATTTTAACAAAGATGAATGTGTTAATATCTACTGTGACAATTACAACAATCTAGAAATAAGTGTAACCAATGCCTGATGTGGCTGGTGCACCAGAAGCAAGACCACTTTTCAAAGTTAATTTTTTTAAAAATTTTTTCATTCTCTAAGACAATGTCTGGAGAAACCTGCAGAGGCCTTAAATCTGTAGTCAGTTTCCCCCTTTAGCAGAGTGTAGTTTGGGATCTGTGATAGTATAAATAATCCTCTCGTGGTGTAATGAACAGTAATTGATCACTGATGATCAAACAGTGGTAAACTAATGAAAGACTGTGGCCACAGAGTCAGGTCTGCTGCTCTTCATGGCTCCACAATCACTGATCACAAGAAATAGGAGCTACCAGATGTAGAATAGAGCAATACAGAGTAAAAATAATTCACATTATTGCCCAGTAGTAGGTCAAATTCAATGTAACTATATTTAAAGTGTAACAATCACTGCTTGTTTATTTAATCCATACTAGGTTGGCTCTGGTATACTATGGATGACCAAACAGAAGGGCTCACAGATCATCTCACTTAGACAGAACAACTCATCATAGAAATTTTGAAACTTACAGCTTAGTTGGGAAACTGCATTTAAGGTTGGACTGTTTTAATGGCTAGGCACTTAGTAAGAGTACTTATTGAGGTTTTTTTAATTATTGTGCAGTTATGTAAATCCGTTTATTTGCTGTTTTACATCTCACTTTGACTTTCATTAAGTGGCACAGAACCTAGGCCCTGTCATATAGGTTTATGAGCTTAATTGGGAAATTAAACAGATTTTGCTGGCTTAGCTTTCAGTCATATCATATCAGTGGTTTCTGAATGTTGCCCAATGTTGCCCACCATATTTTGCTATAAATCAATTGCATTGTTCAGACACTTGGTTGTTTTATAAAATTGCACAATAGGCAAGTGTTCCCATAGATACACCTAGTCATTCCTGTACCTGTTGACTGGAAACGCCCTGTAGTCATACCTGCTGAAACGTGATGTGATGTAAGGAGGAAAATCATTCCTTGTCAGGGCAGTAAAACCTATGTTGCTGTTCAATGTTTAACTCAGTCTAGGACGTGCATGTCCACTGGTCCCTGCTGTTCTTTCACACCATTATATAATATGCAGTGCTCACGGGGTTTATGGAGCTGTCACTCATCTGTTGGCTGACATACTGTAAGTCACCCAGTTCGTGATCCTCCCCCATTCAGACACACATGCAAACAATCACTCACACAAAGATAACAAAGATACCAAAGATGGGTGCTGATCTCATTAAAAGAGGATACTTGTGACAGCAGTTCTGTTTAATTAAATTCCTCAAGGCTGCTTAATCGGTTCAACTTTTTATATCAAACGTACTAAATGTGACCTTTTGTTTATCTCCCAGACAGACTAAGACCATTCCTTCAAAGTAAGAGCTCAGCCCAAACAATGCGGCCAGATAGCAAGCTGCAGATCACATAGCAGAGGGCTGACGACTCTGCACAGCACAGATAAACTTTCTATCACAGGGAGTCAAATCACTGTCTTGGTGAGATTAGAGAGCAGTGGAAAAAAATCTGGCGGATTGTCGCACAGCTGCACTCCGATTGTGTAGGAGTTGTCTGTTGTAGGTGTAGTGTGGCCCATGTGGGCTATTCGAAGCTTTGGTGTTGTCAGCGGGACCAAAGTCAAGGCTGACTGTCACCTCCATTCAGCCCCACCCACTGTCAATAAGAGATTTAAGTTATCACTCATGGTTGTCTATTACTGCGTTTTCTGGAAAAGGTTTCTGCTCTTAAAAAAAAAAAAAAAGACAACATACTGATAGTGAAGTAGTTCATATAGTCTTTATACTATGTAGGCTGAATGAGGCTCTAACAGTTTTAAATTTTATAATCAATACTATATACTTCTTGTTAAAATTTAAATACAACTGACATTATAGAATTGAAATGTTTCAAAATTTAAGCAGAACTTTTTGAAAAAACTGCATTTTCCAGAGAGTTCATGAGTCAGAAATGTGAAGTGTACGGGGTTTAAAGTCACTCATCTGAACTTGTTTTTCCTGAATCATATGACTAACAACATGACATCGTTTCAGGCCCTGGTTTGATTGCTTGCCAAGCCTGAAAGAGTCTAACAGAAATGTAATCAGTTTGAGCAATTTAAACTAATCAGTAAGTCCCCTTTTTTCAGAGTTTCTGTATTGAGATGATTGATTCAATTTGAGCAACTTGAACATATATTTAATCTTTTTTAATCTAAGACACCTATATTTTCATTTGAACTGTATAAATTTGTGGGCATGAGTAGAAGTACAAAGATTTACTGGTGATAAAATTAAGTATATCAGGTGTTCAGTAGTCTGTTCTTTTGTCCATAAAATGCATCTTTGTAAAATTAAAGATAAAATGATCTCTTTTACATTCTTCTATAAAAAGCAGTCATCTCATTCTGTAAGTGTTTACATTGAATCAAATCTCAGTATGGGAAGCAGCTGTCGCTTGGGGGGTGGGGTGAAGGGGTGGGCTTGCTTGATTCTACCTGACTTGTGATTGTTCTGGATGTCTTTGAGGGCCCACAAACACCATAGTGCACAACAACAACCCTGACTGACAGCACACAACAACAGAGAATGACGCGGAATAGCCACAATCATTTTTGCAACAACTCAGAAAATTATTGAATGGCAAGAAAGCAAAGAGAGAGAGGGAGGGAGGGAGAGAGAGGAGGGGGGCGCATTGTTTGTGGGCCACAGCTGCCCTGTGCTGCTGGAGCAGGTCAGACCAACGAAGAGTCAAAGTGAGGTTTAATTTCGCACAGAATGCATCGCCAGTCGTCTGCTGGACTAAGATCTAAATGGGAACTTGTTCACTACGGATCTGCTGCCAGGTATTTTCACAGATTTAAAGTTAAGTGAGAATGAGATGGTCATTTCCCGGATTCATGTCCTGAGAAGTTGGCTTTTAGAGTCAGTTTTAAGCCTGTATGTCAGATCATTTTGCTTGTTAAGAGTGATGTAACCTAGTGTTTACCTCAGTGTGACATTTTGATTTTTTTCTTCTGCTAATTTTATTTCAGGTATGACAAAATATTGACTTGGTGTAGAACCATGAACAGTATTACACATTGAATTCAGTCACAGATGTTGAAGATAAGCTGTGTAGGTCTTTGCCAGCAGTCACACTTAAGATAGTTGAATGTGACTGGCTTATCTGTGGAGACTGTGGACGTCAGGCTTTAAAAACACCTTCTATCATTTGACCACAGTTGACAACCAGTCCCCAGATTTGTAAATCAACACAGTAGATCTATTTCCTGGAAAAGTGTCATCCCCAGAGAAAAGTCTGTTGGGTTTTATGGTTTTCTGTTTTTTGTTAACTCCCTGTGGTTTTACCAGCTGCCACACTGAAGTCATGTGAGGCAATTTCTTGTTACAGGGAGTGGTGCAGTTATAGTTGGAATTCAAAGTTTTTCACACAGTTAATTGAAACATCATATTTAAATGTTGTCAGAGCTTAATGTTAATGTAAAATGCAAAATAATATTTTGTCTCTCAAAACAAGACCATAACTGTTAAGTACACACTTGATTCTTGTGATGACATAAAATGTCAGCTGTCAAATTATATTTTCTGAAACTGCACTGAACATTTTATACACATTTCGTTCTAATTTTGATATCAACAGGCTAATTGTAGCTTGTATTGTCAATACATGATGGTATTTGCTTTCGTATTTGTATAAAGTTACTTTACTCAAATTCTACTCATAAGCCACCAATAAACCTTTCAACCTCATGTATGGTAAAGCTGAGGAAAAGACAGATATAAGATCCAAGACACCAGTAAACACATGTAGGACTCTTTGCTAAAAAAAGGTATTAAAAACTAAAAATATAAAAAAAAGTATTATCTGATAAACAATGAACGTAAAGCAGATGAATAAACTAAAGAAAGATCAGCTGAAAGTTTAATAAAATAAGATTAGAAACTGAATTGTATGAAGAATAAAAAATAAGGTGAGCTTCATGTTGTTCTGTAGGTTTTTCCAGGTTGCATGTGCACATTGAGGACTTGGTGTTTCCAAGTTTTGTAAAAAGCTGCCGACATAATCTGGTCAGTTGAGCCTGTTCACCATAAAGACCATATGGATGTAATGTAAGGGGGTAAAAACCTGTAAAGGCCTTTTAAGAAAACGCATCCCAGTGTTTATCACAATTTACAGACAAATACGGTCACCCAGCCTCAGCATATAGCTCACAGTGATGAGTATCATATTTATAACCAAATAGACCAATCATTACGGATGTTTTATACTGAACTGGTGCTTTTACCCAGTAACATTAAACAGACCGTGCTGCAGAGTGATAAAGAGCATCCAAGGGCTTTAAAGCTGCACTGAGGCATGTATGTGTTAAATGTGACCATAATCCCAGACAGGGAGAAAACCTGCCTCAATACATTGTTATCTTCTTCTTTATTTAACTCAGAGAAAAACCTCTTTTATTCTTGCAGAAAAAATAAACTGTATTCCTTGAATTACTTACAAATTTAGTACTTTAATGTTTAAAGTTTTCAACGATACAAATACAAAATATTGTAATTAGTGACTCTCTTAATATTTATGCCATTCTTGGTAGAGGTGATAAATAGACATCACAACAATGACAAAAATATAATTTTTAGAGTTTGTAAATCTTTAGAAAACAATAAAATATAACCAATAACTAATCCTCACTGCTGCTCCCATTAGGTACCACTGGCTAGTTAGCATGGCTAGCAATGCAGCTAGTGGTTAAAGGGCGGCTGTTGGGTGGTGGCGGTGAGGACATGTAGTGCATATATGTTGCCTTTTTTTTGTTGTGAACAAAAATGCACATACTTGATTTGGTTTATGGTTTTGCTACCCTAAGAAAAAAATCACAAAATTACTTAAAATAAACCTTTTACTTTTCTTGAAGTTTGCAGATGTGCACTTTTGACTGTGTGTGAGAGTTTAATGGTTAAAAACTAAACTAGTCCAAAATGTAATAGTTCTCAAAGGCTTCTGAAAGTTTGGTTTTAAAACCTGCATTTTGCTCTGAACTGATTATTTCTAAATAACAATGAATGATAGTATATCAAAAAAATATTATTTAAGCAACAGTTAAGTTCTAGTCAGAAAGGCAAGCTGACCTGCTCCATTGGAACTGTGTAGGTGTGGGTTTATAAAATGTGGCTGACAGTTGGCTGCCAATAGAAAAAGACATATCAGCCAGTTTGTGCAATTGATAGATTTATAGTCTGCCATTGTGACATGCAGTTAAATGGTAATTAGCCAGTCATGGGCTGGACTCATGCTGTTGTCATGCTGCTGTCAACTAGCTGTTAAGTGCTGTCATCAAGTAAGTCTTTTTACAGGCTAATAGTGATAGCAGGACACTCCTAATACACAATACACCCTTGAAATGATGGGATTGAGGCATTGAAACTATTTGGTTAGGTGTAGAGCATGATCTTGGGCCAGGGGTGGGTCACATAGTGAAGTGGGTGTGTCATGTAGTCTGCAAGACTGCACACAGATTTTCCTTTTTGCCGAGCTGTATGCCAGAAACAAGAGGAAACCGTTAAGATTCAGTCAAGATTCTATCTGCTTAGCCCATTTTTCACCTTAGAAACTTGTTTTAAACTTGTTTTTTGACTGTCTCTTAAATGCAATTTCTTTTAAATTTTTAACTATTGATGTGCCAATTTATGTTTTTATTGCCTCTAAAATAAAATTTGAATTATTTTAAATGCCTCATTTTTGACATATCCTTATGCCCTTATAAAGCGCTTTAAATTTCTTCGATCTGAATGGTGCTTTATTAATTAGGTTGCCTTGATGCTTTGTCTTATTGAGTTATAGTGATATTTTAGTACATTTTATATGAATTCTATTAAATAAACTCTCTATAGCCCACAATATGGGTTTTCTGGATACCATTCATCTGTATGGTATCTGCATTGAAGTCTGCAAAAAATGAATGCCAACTTTGTTTTACTTTCGAATATTGTATTGTAACATTAAATTTTCCGTCATCTTGTTTTCTGTAGAGTGTTTGTCAACAGAAGCTTAGCCATGGAGAAGATTAAGTGCTTTGGCTTTGATATGGATTACACTTTAGCAGGTAAGTTGAATTCACATTCACCTTAATGCTATAGAAATTGTTATATGTTTGATAATTGAATATTAGGATTAAGCAAAAACAAAAATCATTTGCTGTTAACAGTCTTAAAATGTAAGGATTTAAATGCTAAACCATTTTCTTATTGTTTATTTAGTGCCTTTAAGTTTTCTGGCTTTGATTTTCACATTTAAGGCTCAAGGTTTGTTTACTAAGATTTAGTAGCCTAAAAAACATTTTTTATAAGTGAAAAGACCATTGATATACTAGTTGGTGATTGCCATTGGCCCTATGTAAGTGTTTGGTGTTCAGTGTAAGTTGAGTAGAGGGTTGAACAGCAGATTCTCATTTTACATGGTCTGCCCTAGCTGTTGTCATATTGATTACTAAAACTGATCTAAATAAGCAGGTTTATAAATCCAACTGACAAAAAAATTCAGAGATACACTAAATCTAAAGCAAAGAAATACCTGTGAAAATTAGATTTTAAAGGTATGTACAATATGTATGTTCTGATTTGTCACCTTTGGAATTTGAAGAACTAATTCCTCATTGTTGAATCTTGTTTTGCCTTTAGATGTTATAGTCTATGGTATCCCCTCTTCTCCACCTTATATCTGTCTGCGCCCCCCCCCCGAACCATTTATTTGTTGTCCATAAATTATTATATAGGTCAATGCCGGTGACACGCTGAGCACAGTGGAACACTCGTATAACATAATGCTAAGAATAGTTACCCATAAAGTCTGTCGTATGCTGATGTTCTTTTCCAACCGACTAGTAACTGGGCCAAATATATCCTGATTTTTCATGCCACCTTGTTCTGTGACTCAGCTCCAGTTTTTGGTTTCCCTGCCTCTATAAATAAACCCTCCCTGACTTTGAAAAGAAGGTCACGTTTGTTTGTTGAGTTCACCAGTGATGGCTCCCTTGAGAACGGGGATCACTCGTAGTCTTCCTCTGGCTCCGTATCCTTATCCCTGTTCAGAGTGCAGGAGATTTTACGCACGCTCAGCTGTTGACATGACTCTCTTTATGGGAGTCCATAACCAAGTGTTAATGTTTGCTAGAAGCGTGGCTATCAAGTATCTTTGGAGGGTGTTCAGGTTTTAACCACAGACATGCTTCATCAAGTTAAAGGGGGTTGGTGGGTGTTGCAGCACTGCTGCTGCTTAACCACAGCACCCTGGCTGACTGAAGAAGGCCTATTTGTTTTTTAGTGGGTGTGAGGGGGTTCAGAAGTACAAAGTGGGCACAGTGTGTGCATGTTTTTGACAAAAGGTTTCCATAAGACATCTGTACGAAACTGCCCGAATAAAATTTTGACATGGCAGTGTCAAAACCGATCTGATGATTCAGTGCATCTTAAAAAGTTGTATGACTTGTGATTTTAATCTACAATGGTTTCTACCTGACTAGCATGAGCTCATTTAAGTCATGTAGTAGGACACCACAAACATGGCTCCTGTCAACAGTTTATTAACTGCTGTCAGTCAGTACTCATGATAGCCCAGCCTAGCCTTTATTACACTGTAGGATCATTACTGATGTTTTATACTGAACTGGTGCTCTTACCCAGTATGCCACTGTTCAACTATATGATATTTTAAATGAAAGATATGCACCATCTTAATCAAAAGGAGCAATCACCAGTTTTTCTCTGTTTCCTGTGTAAATTGTCATGATAGAGGCGTGATGATGCAAATATCCTGGTACAATAAAACAAATGAAGCGCTAATGAATCATCTGTTATTTTATCACAGTATTTCTTGACTGTTGTTCAATAGTATAATATTTTACTTAAACACAAGACCTTAACTGTTTTTTTCCAAAACAAATCAAAAGTGAAGCTTGATTTCTGTATATGGAGCTATTTATAGACTATGGCCCGAGACACTTGCTCACTCATTTTCATAATTTACTCTGTCATAAAAATGTGATGTACTTTTGTAGGATTATAGATCCTAATTTATTACCCAAATCTTTAATTATCAAAACTTTGGAATCTCAGCTTTGTAGCACTGAAAAATATAACACTACAGTGCAACAGTGAGTTCCTTCACGTCACATGTTTTTTGTAATACTCTATAAGGCTTTGTAAACTAAATCAACATTGCATGAGACAACATTGCCTCATCTGTTCTTTGCTCGCCCTACAATGTTGTCTCAATGTTGAAACACGTCATAGCCTGGAGAAAATGTTGCTTAAACACATTTAGGCCCAGATTGCACACACAGTTTTGTCCTAGTTTCCAACAGACTTTTGGCTGGAATGTAGGCCCCGGCGGTTATGTTAAGTTTACTCAATTTTCCACAGTATTCTTGATAGTGTCATAAATCTGTGACAAAGGCCTACATTTGCATGCTAGGTTCTACAGATAGATTAAGACAGACAAGTTGTTGGCTTCTAATGCTGCTGTGTGACATGGTCCCAATAAAGTCTCTGTGTGGGACACTACATGATTTGGCTTCACGCTCTGTTAGTAGAAGATTGCAGGTTGTTTACCTTGTGTGTGAGAGGTATACATTACATATAGGTCTGAGGTTACCTGGCCTAAAGTGTGCAGGGACACCACTCACCTCAGCAGCTGGAGCAGCTGAAGTCTAATTAACTGCTTACAGTCTCTAAAGAGAGAGTGCAGTGTAAAAAACCCAGATAAGTTAAGACTAAGGCCACTCTAAGTAGATGGTCATATCTGTGGGCATGTGCACACATGTGCACACTGACAGGCTGAGAAATGTGAGAGGGGAATCATAGCAGGGGAGCAAGGACCCCTATAAGGCAGGAATGCTAGAGTCAAGGACACTGAGTGCAACAACAAAAAACTTCCAGTAAACATGATTTTTCAATTAGATTTTCCAAAATATGCAACTCTTCATGCCTGGAGCTTCCAGTGTAGCTTTAATAGAAGCAGACCCACAAATCACTCCACAGACTCTTGTGCAAGCCTTCAAACATGTGAAATAGCATAACAGGAGGGTCTAGAATTGCTCTTGAAAGGGATATTGTGTCCTATGTGCTGTAGGTGTCATATGTCGGTTTGGAGTTTTCTAAGGGGAGTGCTTGTTGGTCAAGATGTGTGGAAGTAAAATGGCTCTTTAAAGTCACCTTTGAAGAAATAGACTTCTCAAATTATTTTTGAATATGTTTGGGGTCGGATCGGGCAGTGTTTTTTCAAGGCCTGTCAAAGAGAAAACAGTTTTGTTTATGTCACAGTTTTTGTGTATTTGTGTTTTGTGTTCAGTGCTCTTCTCTCTGGTCTGAAACAGGCAGGCAACAGAAGGAAAATGGTGATGTAATTTTTTTTTTTATCTTAACCAGTCAGATTTAGCAACACTTAAACTGAAATCTGGTGACATTCAGTGAGTTTTTTGCAGCTATGTGGAGCAAAATCCACCCAGAGTCCCAATGAAACCTGTTTATGTATTTGTTTTTTCTCTTAAACTATCTTTTTTAATTTTGTCTTATTGATATGAAAATTTGAGGTTTTAGCGAAATGTTAAACTGTGAAACAAAGGTATGAAAGAATAAGGTATGTTAGTTTTTTTGTCTGTTAAAGTTTGTTTGAGTGTCTCTTTTAAACTGTTGAACTCCTTATTAATCTAACAAAACGGTTGAGTTTGCAGGGGTTTTAAAGGCAAGTTAACAAGATGTATTAAGGTTCTGACTCTTCATTACACTATTTAACAATGGTTTTTTTTTTCAAAACTTTGTTTTGACTTTTGCAAATTTAGTAATATTTAGCTTTTTAGTAATACCTCTGTTCTGTGGAGAATGTTATTTTGCTCCCAATTATGCCAAGTGTGTCTTATGGAAGTGACAGCTTATCCTCATTGTGATTCTGAAATCTTGAGATTTAAATCCAAATAGTGCATAGACCTCATTAAGTTCTGTTCACTGAGTAGTAGTAAGTGTCCAAATTGACTAAAGCCCGACATTATTCTTGTCTTATTATTGAGTAACAAAAATCTTGCTCATGACTGACTTACTTTTATAAAACCTAGACTGAGAAGTGATTTTATTTAAGTTGTGTCAGTGTAACACACCAGCACCCAATGAACTAAAGAAAGAGAGAGTGAGGAAAGCAAAGGTGACAGAGGGCGACAAGTGAGTAAGTGATGAAGAGAAGGAGGAATGGCAGTTTGGTTGGTGTATGCTACTGCTCTGGGCAGAGGGCCCAAACCCTCAGTTTGCCTTGAGACCATGACTACAAGAGGCTACGTGATTATAATGCACAAACAGGCTCAGGCTTACAGAGCAGGGCTGTCAACAAAAGGACAAAGCTTCAGCAGACTCAAGATTTCGCTGTGACTCAGTGCATGCTCATTATACTACTGTGTGTAACCAAGCTTTAGATACAAGCACACACTCACAAATTTAGCAGAGTAGGACACAGATGTTGTCATGTTTGTCCTGAAGTGATGTTTCCCCAATAGCTGTCCTTTATCCAAGCATCATCAGCCAATATTTCTTCCCCTCCAGGGGCCTCGACCCCCCCACTGGGAATGCAGGCAACAACACAACTGCATTCTCTGTTTGTATTTATAACATCTGACATATTCTTTTCCCAGTGTCAGATAGCATTGTAATCCTTTGCCAGCCTTTTCTTAGTCCAGCATCGATCTCTGTGCTTTTATTTTCAGAGCTCTCTCCTGCCCGGGGTACAGGTTTGGCCCCGGGATAAATATTTGGCTCTGGTGGAGACAGGGTGGGGGGCTCGTCAGTCTCAGCAGAGCTCATTAGAGCTGCTGAAAGTTGAGTGACTTTTCTCGCGCCTGATCCTGTTTCTTTGTGGATTTGTGTACAGAACATCGAAGCCCTTGTTGATAGCATGGAGTGAGAGAAGTGCAATGAGTGTGTATGCAAGGGGGCATAGGGGCATGGGGGGGTGGTTTACTGTTCAATCAGGACATGTTGTTATCAAAATACTAAGAGAAAACCACAGGCTCTTAAACAGATGAGGAAGCCTCACATGAGTGAACACCACCAACTGCAATGAACTCTCTGACCTCTGCAGAAACATTGTTTTCTGTGTAATCACAGCTTCACCCACAGGTCAGGATCCTCAACTGTGTACATACTACAGTGTTTTATGTAAATGTTACATGTACACCGTGTGCTCTGAAAGCTCTACTTTCAGCCAGATGGCAGTTTGACAGCTCATTGAACAAGTAGATTTATCTTGCACAGAGCAAGAAAGTGTGTCACAATGGATTTCTGTTTACTCCATACCAAAATGATTCAAACATTCGACGGAAATCTGGATGTATGTAGTGTGTCATGTTGCCATGTTTTGATATTTTTTTTGCTTTTACTATATCTATAAAAAACAAAAGTTTTTTTAAGTTACCAGAGGCCAGAGTCGCATTTTTTGACCAGCATGGCAAACAGCCTGAGGACATTGTTGACACCAGAATCTGTGGCTTCTTATAGGAAATTTGACAGCAAATCGCCCTAAGACACCATGTTATTATGCTCTTCTGTTGGGGCAAAAATGTATTGTAAACTCTGTGTGTGTGTGTTTTATTTCTAGTGTATAAGTCACCAGAGTACGAGTCACTAGGTTTTGAACTCACAGTGGAGCGACTGGTTTCCATCGGTTACCCTCAGGAGCTGCTCAGCTTTGTCTATGACCCATCCTTTCCAACCAGGTCAGACCAATCACACCCCACCACACAGACGTGATGATGATGATGATGATGATAATTATGACTGCTGTCAGAGTTTATATTGCCTCATCTCTTATCATCCAAGGATTAAAACAATATGAGAGGAGGCAATAGAAGTCTGTTTTGATCTTGATCATAACTGTAATCTTATCACAAACAGTAGCAGTCAGAATGTAAGTTGCTATCAAGAGATTGTTGTCAGAAAATGTTGTTTCACTCTGTGTTGTAGATTAGCAAGCATTTATTTTCTTCACTTTCAGGGGCCTTGTATTTGACACTATGTATGGAAACCTGTTGAAGGTTGATGCCTATGGTAATATTCTGGTCTGTGTCCATGGATTCAACTTCCTCCGAGGGTTAGTGTATTCAGCATTCTCTACCCTGGATATCTGAAAAAGATTGTACAATATACTGTGTGTCTCATATATTTAATTTTTTTGATACACCTGTGAGCAAGAAAAAGACAAAAATTAAGATACAGACTTATGTGTTCTCTTTTTCCAGCCCTGAGATCCGTGAACGGTACCCAAACAAGTTCATCCAGAGAGATGATACAGAGCGCTTTTATATCCTTAACACACTCTTCAACCTGCCTGGTAAGATCTCTAAACCTTAATGGTACAGACACACAGAATCCACTAATTTGTATAAAGGAGGAGATGAGTCTTGATCACGCAAATTCAGATACAGCAACTGTTAAATCAGCTTGTTGTTGAATATCCATCAAGCATATGTAAAAGTTGAATAGAGTCCGGTGTGTCTTCACCTTAAATAGGTAACTATGGGACTGTCAGAGTTTGAATGAATAAGAATGGGCTTTATCTTGATTAGATGCTGGAAATTACTTCAGAGATGATTGTAGCAGAGACCTAGCTGTGTAAAGACGAATTTGCTTAAGTTGCTTTCTTACTTACAGCTTCTCTCTGTCTTTCTGCATCTCTTCACAGAGACCTACCTCTTCGCTTGCTTAGTGGATTTCTTCTCCAACTGTGACAGATACACGAGGTGAGGATCTGTTAGTAACACTATCTGTCATGCATCAAGTTTCTGGGCACCGCATGGTGACACAAACACAGTTGCGAGCCAAAATGGGTCAAGAGCAAGCCCTACAGCATGGGAGGGTCCAGGTGTCTCAGCAGCTAGTCTAATTATTTTAAAATGGAAAATGAAGGTCCAGTCAAAGAACCCTTTTTTCTGTAACACTGAGTTATTAATCTCCTCTACTAATTGTAGTAAAGCATGGATTCTTATCAGAATGAGACAGAAATGAAAAATGTTCTCACTATTAAAAAATAGTAAGTGTTGCACTAACTTATTACAGATGATGAAATGAAGATATAACTTTAAGGTAATCTTTTAAATGCTATTGGTAGAGGATACAATGGCCTGTAAATTTGTTAAGAATGTAATCTGGAATGGCTGCATGTCCTTTGTCCTCTGAAACCTGGTTGTTGGTCTTTTAGGGGGAGAATGCTTTTCCTGTTTGGCTGGGGACCCCTCCAACAAGGGAAGGCTATCCCATTTAAAAGCAAACAAAAAACAAATGTCATGTTTTTGAAAAGCTTCTGTAAAGATGTGGCCTGTCCGACGGCTGTGTACGTGTGTGTCTCTGCTTCTCTCCTCCAGCTGTGAAACTGGCTTTAAAGATGGCGACCTCTTCATGTCCTATAAGAGCATGTTCCAGGACGTCCGTGACGCTGTCGACTGGGTCCACTTCAAGGTAAGACACCCTTGATGGTTTTGATGCTAAGCTCAGCAGGTCAGTTATTGGCTATTATTAGTTAGTTATATTATGACCCTGATGTTATGTGTGCCTCACATTCATGCCGGGGCGCTACTCATTACAGCTACTGCCTGTAGTGCTTCTGTAAAGCTTCTGTGTGGACATTATTGCAATCTGGCCTCAAGACTTTGATATTATTTGTACTTGCAATAACATAAAGGTCGTTTTAATGTCTGTAATTTGGTTCATTTGGTCTGGACCAGGAAAAAAATCTACACACTTAGCTTCAAGTTTAAAGTAACAGGTAAGACTGGTTGGAGAGTTTTGATCATAACACACCAAGCACACTAAAAGCAAATTCTGTTGTCTGACAGCAAGTTTTGCAGCAGTTACTTGACTCTGACCTTCTTGTGTTTATTCTCTGATGTCAGAAGGTGCTAATGAGGCAATAACCATTTGGTAGCATAATATATGTCTTATGTCATATGTCAGACTGTGTTGTAAACAGTGATGAACAAACAGAAACAGGAAGAACAAAAGGCATTTTAAACTGTCTTTATCATAAGAGGCTGGAATCACTAAGTTCTCACCTCTTAAGTTGAACCCAGAGTTCAGTAAAACCAAACCAAAGATGTCTGGTGGGAAAGCATGCTAGCATTTATCCACTGGGACCATTGAACGTCACATCACATTTGGTAGAAAATCAGCCAGTATCAAAACAAGTTGTCAAGAGGAAAGCAAACCGGATGATGGCAGAAGACCAAATGTCAGGGAGTCATCGAAACCGTAAATATTCTCCCTCTGGGACTATTAATATCCATGATACTTAGGGATCACTGCTGAAAAATGGCCTTGTAACACATCTGTGGAGGACATACAACAAGTTGTTGACGTCAGACCCAAAGAATCAAAGAGCATGGCTTTCAGGATGACCTGCTGGCCGAGTGGTTGTCTGTATATTTGGTACTATGGGTAAAACATCCTGAGTTCAGTTTTGAACAGAGACCTTTGTTGCCACTTACAGCAGGAAGGTCCTGGGTTGGAGTCCTGGCTTAGGCAGGGCCTTTTTGTGTGGAGTTTGCATGTTCTCCCCATGTTTGCACAGGTTCCCTGCGGGTACTTCAGCTTCCTCCCACAGTCCAAATACATGCAAGTTAAGTTAGATTGACTAGTAACTCCAAATTGCCCACAGGTTTGAATGTGAGTGTGAGTGCTTGTTTGTCTCTGTGTGACAGCCCTGTAATGAGCTGTCCAGGGTGTACTCCACTGCTTACCCAATGACAGCTGAGATCAGCTCCAGCCCCCTGTGACCCTGTAGAAAGGATAAGCAGTTATTGAAAATGAACATAAATATTAGTGAATTTTGTATTTGTACTGTAATATATATGATTCCCAGATAAAGGTCTCAAGTTCTCAAGTGTTCTTTATTCTTGTTGTCTTATGGCTAAAATTTATTTATAATTTTCTGTGTGAGGTCTGACCCCTGTGTTTCACATTGCAGGGTACTCTGAAGGAGAAGACTGTTGAGAACCTGGAGAAGTACGTAGTGAAGGATGTAAGTAGTTTGTATTCATGAGAGGCACTACAAATGTGCTGTGTTAGAGAACACATGCACACACACATTGTCACACATTTAATGTGTTACTTTGAGGAGACTGGTTTGTAAAGATGCTTAGAGCCTTTTTCATTCCTTACTTCTTCTCTGTTCCCACCAGGGGAAACTGCCTCTTCTTCTCAGCCGAATGAATGAAGTCGCCAAGGTTTTCTTGGCCACCAACAGTGACTACAAATACACTGACGTGAGTATGGACATGTGAGTTCTGTTCGAAGCTTCACCTCCAAGGGGTAAAGGGTCCAAAAGTAGCAGTGATGAGCCAGATGATCATACATTTATTTTGCAAACCATTTCTTAAAATTTCTACCTTTCTGCTGGCAGCAGTAGTGAACACTGCTGTATTTGGTTTGAATGTCAGTCTGTCTGTTTTGTTCTCACAGAAAATCATGACCTACCTGTTTGACTTCCCCCATGGCCCAAAGGTAAAATATAACTTTAATTATCCTTCTTTTCATTTTGAAATTTGGTGAATATGTAGGTTAAGGTTCCAACTGCCATTTATGTATGTATGTTATTTTTATGTGTGTGTGTGTGTGTGTGTGTGTGTGTGTGTTTGTACCCACCACAGGCTGGTACCTCCCATCGGCCCTGGCAGTCCTACTTTGATCTGATCCTGGTGGACGCCAGGAAGCCGCTGTTCTTCGGTGAGGGTACAGTGCTCAGACAAGTTGACACGGTGAGCAAACGCAGAGCACACAACACAGCTGAACACAGCTGAACACAGCTGAACATAGCTGAGGAGGAAAGCACGTTACTTACAGCTGTACTGCATGTGATCACTGACTATCTGCGCATGTTATAGCCAATGGCACGTCAGCTTTTAAAGCTGCTAGCAGATATGTATATCCAAAAAAGATAATACGTTTATTACATAAGAAAAAGGTGACATAATATAAATTACATGGTCTGTAATGATATAATGTTCCCATGACTGTAACACTCACCTTTCTTTGTTTTTGCTTTTTGTGACAAATGTTTCCTTTGTTTTCCATAATAATATTGGCCCTTGCTTGGCTCCACAAACCTGACACAATTTAACCCTGATTTAATAACATTTGTTTTAACATAAAATTGAAATAAACAATGCAGCAGAATATTCTGACAGTGGTAGATGAAGTTTATGTGATTCAGTTCAGAGGGCAAAAGGCCATAGGTTGCAAAAAACTGTTAAATTTCAAGATCAGATGTGACTCATTATGGTTTGTTTTTCCTTAATTAGGGCAACAGAGAGCATATATTTATGTGTTCTAGCATAGGGCTCCATATGTATCCATGAATCTGGTTTCGTTGATCTGATCTATGTTTTCTTCATTTTCAGACAACAGGGCGTTTAAAGATAGGAACATACACAGGACCTCTGCAGCATGGTATAGTCTATTCTGGAGGTAAGATGCCAGTTTCCTGTACTTATTTAGCCAATGACATAGTGGTTTTTTGTCTGTAATTGTTGTGATTGATAACATTTTAATGCCTTTCTGTACTCTTTAAGGCTCCTCTGACATTGTGTGTGACCTGCTGGGGGCAAAGGGGAAGGATATTGTTTACATTGGGGATCATATTTTTGGTGATATCCTCAAGTCCAAAAAACGTCAAGGCTGGAGAACATTCCTGGTTATACCTGAGCTGGCCCAGGAGCTGCATGTATGGACCGACAAGAGCTGTGAGTCTGCAGGATAACACACAATCACAGACCTGCACACATAGTGACATGTAGAAACTAAAAGGGCACTCAGGCAGCACAGACATTGCCAGAGGCTGATAGTCTGCAAATCTGCAAGTGAAACCACAAAATATGTCTGGCCGTTTTTCTAAAAACATTCAAATTGAGACAAATTATGATAGCGTCAGGCTGAAGCATCAGCACCTCTCAGTCATCACTTATTAGCAAAGAGAAATGTTTGGTGGTGTCATTATCTGCCAGCACCCTGCTTGTGCCTGTATTTTGTTGTTGATTTTACTATTTTATTTTTTTGTGATTTAATTGACTTATAGCCCCCAGTTAAAAACCAATAATAGTGACAGATGTGCGGTCTGACAATAGACTAAAAACAGAGTGCCCATGACCCCTCTGCCTCCTCTGTCTGTCATGGATGCATACAGAGCCGTAGGTCTGACATGGCTGTTTAATTGGCTCGTCATCATCATTCACATATATTCTGACAATATGGCAGCTTCTTGCTGAGTTGTGGACGTGTTTGTTAGAATTTATCTGCTGTGAGACAATCAGAAAGTAAGTTGTGATTTGTCTGATTCACTGCTAGTTGCGGCTACACTGCTGCTCTCTTGAGCCTAGAGGAGGCCCAACCCACAAAAAAATAATACTGTTAAATTCAAAAAACAATTAGTGTATTTGCCTGCAATGTGGTTCTCCTACAGAATTTCAGTGGTCCTTTCCTAGGTCCATGCTTCCAGAAAGTTTAAGTTTTAGTTTATCCATAGTTACATAGTTTTCCATAGTAGTGAACAGACAAACAAAAAGGATAGACAATTCTAATGCAAAAAAACACTTTTTCAACAGGGACCTGACCTAGAACATCTGCTGCAGTGTCTGACTCTGTATAGTCACATTTTTCTCTAACTAATGCTTTAACACTGCATTTGCACTGTAGGTCTTGATACAATGTGCACATGGGTAACAACCACTCTCTTCTCATGCTTTCCAGCATTATTTGATGAGCTGCAGGGCCTGGACATTTTCTTGGCAGAACTCTACAAGTAAGTTATGACTTTGGGCTTATTTTTTCCCCATGCCATCACTTTGTCCCATTTCTCACCCATTGCCTAATCCTGCGGCAGGTCTGCTGCTCTTTACTCTCTGTAGTAGTAGGGTCTTTTTGCATGTGAGCATGTTTGTTTGAGATAGAACAAACAGGGTCAACAGGATAAAGTCTAAAGGTTTGGCTTTTGCTGGCTGCCTGATAGCTGTGTATCCCTGACGCTATTTATAGCTTGGCAGTATCTTGCTTTTGCAACAACCTCTTTGATACATTACCTTTCAACAGGCTGATATCAATAGCCTCCCCTCCCCTCCCCCACATTGTCTTGTTCTCATCTTCTCTCTCCCTGTCCTTCCCCAGACATCTGGACAGCAGCAGCAACGAGAGGCCAGACATCAGCACTATTCAGAGAAGAGTCAAGGTATGAACTTCAGCACCTCTGTTTCTATGACAACAAGAGACTTGTTCACATGCTTAGAGTGCTGTCAGGGATGGCGTAGTTATCAGTGCCCATGTTTACAGTACGTTGGATGCATCTAGTGTCCACTATAGTGTAATCAGTAACAAAAATGTACTCCCTCATTGCTCTCTCATAGTTCTTGGTGATGTAATAACTGCTGTAGTTGTATCAATGAACAACCACACTAACGCCCCTAATAAAAGTACTATACTTTTACAGGTCAGGGCAGTACATTCTTTCAGAAGAAGGCGTATCTTTGTTTAAGACCTGATTTGAAGGCTCACCGGTCTCCTCTCTACTCTGTCTTGATTTTTAGAAAGTAACACACGACATGGACATGTGCTATGGCATGATGGGTAGCCTTTTCCGCAGTGGCTCCAGACAGACATTGTTTGCCTCTCAAGTGATGCGCTATGCTGACTTGTACGCAGCCTCCTTCATCAACCTGCTGTACTATCCCTTCAGCTACCTCTTCAGAGCTGCACATGTACTGGTGAGTATCTGAATGGAAACCCTCACTAGTCTGAGCAGCTAACACAGCTTCATTTCACTAATGCTGATATTAAAGGCTTGTCTTACATCAATTAAGAGTCAAAACTTTAGCTTTTGGATCCTTAAACATGTCTCTAAGGTATTTTGTCTTTAAATGACTGTCCCCTGTCTGCAAAGATTGAGCAGCCTCATTTTTTTGTAATTATTTCTCCAATATACTTATCTAGCTCAGTAGCACAAACCTGTTGGATCCATTACTGTTCCCCCCTTGTTCAGGGCCTTTCTTCATCTCTGATCTCTTGTCCTTCCTTCTCAGATCATAGAACATAAGACCTTCATTAAAGGGGAGCCCACTGATTTTAGAAATAGAACTATGTACCACACTATATGTGAAAAAGTCCATTTCATAAAAGTCATCACGTGACTTCATTTGAGTTAGCATCAGGTGGGTTTGAAGAAAACCTTGCAAAGGAGCTTGACTGCTAAGATCTCAGGTCTGAAATCTTGCAAATGATCTTTAAAAGCTCTGACCAGATTTGTTTGTGTCAGGTCACAATATTTCTGGCCTATCAGCATCCTTTGCAGAGAAAAAGGTGGTAGCTATGGGTATGGTTTAGTTTTGACAAAAGCAAGAAGCGGCTGCAAGCATGTGAACAATGGCAGTTGCTAAAGAGGTTAGCATGGATGTTGCATTAGCTGCAGTTTTATCAGAACTGAACAACATTTCCTCATTAAGAGAGGAGCAAAGAAAGGCACTGAAGGCTTTTCGTAGTAGAAATGATGTTTTTACTTTTCTCCCATCTGGCTTCGGCAAGAGGAATTAATGTGACAGACAGAACATTCCAACTTTCGTTTCACCATCCAACTTTTTTTTTTTTTCGCAACTACCTGCCCATTCCAAAGGCTGTTTTTGGGCTTTTCCCCAGAGGGACATGTTAAATAAATTCTATGGATATGTAAAACATTCCATCTGGCCTGTCAGGTTAGTCTGAAGACCAAAAGTGGAAAAAAAATTAAAAATCTGGTTGTGTTTATCACAACTCCTCATTTCTGCCAGGCATTGCACTGTGGGCAATGTAGGCTGCTGGTTTGTACACAGAAGAAAGAAAAGTGGAATAAAATGGATGATGTTATTGGCTCTGCTGCAGTATTCATTTTGAGAAGGAAATATAACAGACACATCAGCGTTTTTTGGAGGTTAAACTGCCAGTGTTACACATTTCTGTTATGTATACTGATGCAAACCCACCTGGAACAGAGAGGAAGTGATTTAACTTTGTAACAGAAAGAGACTTTCTGCATTTACAGTCCTTGAACGTAAAATCAGTATTTAGGATTTGAGTATTTACTTGGTCTGTAATACAACCTGATGAAAAGCTTGTGCAGAAGCCCACTAGTTAAATAAAGAGCAGGTTCAGGGCGTGTTGCAAGTTATTTTTTAACATTTTGTCCTTTTTTTCCCACAGATGCCCCATGAGTCAACGGTTGAACACACCCATGTGGACATGGACACAGAGTCACCTTTGGCCACACGCAACCGCTCCCAATGCAGTGACTGCAAGGATCTAGAGTGCAAACGTAACCAGCTGACCCGATCCTTCAGTGAGATCAAACCTCCCAACCTGTTCCCCACGACTCCCCAGGAGATCACTCACTGCCACGATGAGGATGATGATGAGGAGGAGGAGGAGGAGGAGGAGGAGGAGGAGGAGGAGGAGTAACAAGCTGGGCACGTAGAGAAAAGCCATGTTCCTGTTTTCCTGTTTCTGCCCTCTTATGTTTCTCAGTAGAATCAAGTAGTTATCAAGGTGAAGCAGAAAGGAAAATCTTTATTTTGTGTGTGTGTGTGTGTTTTGATCCTGTATGCACGCAAACACACACATACACACACAACCACATACACATTCTGGAGATTTCTGAGAAAAGTTAAAAGGACCAGTAGTGAGGCTTCTCAAATGTCTGTCAGAAGACAGGCTTGGTCCTCCAAAACTCAGCATTTCCCCTATAAACAAACAACACTATATGGGTTTTAATTGATGTAATTTGAATTCTGTTTCATTTTTCCCATCAGACATAGCATCCCACATCACTCATTGGCTGATTTTAGTTAGTGGATGGATAGATTTATTCATATTCACCCTTAAATCTATCAGAAATGGTCAGTAAACCGTATTTGTAAACCTAACAGATGGACTGGCCTGCTGTCAAAGTCTGCAAATTTCAATCAAGCAAAAAAAACTTTGCTGTCAAAGTGTTGGAAAAAAATGCACATACTGTATTAAAACAGACATGTTTATGCAACATGGGAACAACATTCAGTTTTTATCTGTTTAGTTTCATTTGTCTGTCTCTTCCTCACTAAAGAGGAGTGCTTTGTTCTTACCTGTACTGTATGTAAGAGTGTTTATCTGCCAAAATAGACTTACTCAGACGGCAGCATCCTGAGTGACAGTAAGCTAAGAGTCCATTGTACTCAAGTAAAGCACAGGGGCACTGGAGCACAAGCTGGCATTAAACCAATCATTAACCAGATGCATTTTTGTTTGAAGCTGGGCTGAGAGAACATGCTTTGGTACACAAGTGGCTCTCAAACTGATATTTGTTACCAAGCAACAATGAGGACAGAGCACTGTGAACATATTTTATGACTCTATGACAACCCTGGACTACAGTATTGTTTCTATAGCTAGCTTTCAAGTGAATGGTTTAATGCCACAAGCAGCTAACATGCAGTAAATTCTCCACTTAGTTACTGGGGGAGATGAAACTTGAGTGTTGCATTCAACTATATCAGATGATTTTATTTTGGTAGGGGGGATGTACAACACATATAAACACAGTTTATAGCAGTTTAAGCATACTAGAGATGTGTAAAGTGAGCTTTGTCAAGCATTTAGTAGGGGCTTCAGTGTGGCTTCGTCAGCAAGGAAATAAGGTTTTTTAGGATGTACAGCTCACATAAAGCTCAGTCTAGCAGTTTAACGTAGCTTCAGGTTTGCTTTCTCTTCTTGGTTTTGGGGCTTTGTTGGTGTTTTTTCTTTCTTTTTTTTGTCATATTTTGCTGACCCTGAACCACTGGTGGCATAGTGTCAACTGAGACCATGTGGTTGAGTGTGTACACTTGTCTTCTGTTTGGCCTCTAAACACTGTGACATAACCATTTCATTACAGTGGGGCTACTAGCTGTGATTGCTAGTAACAAACTGGATGAAAACCTTTTTCAAGCACTTCATTTTGCATTTGCATTAAATACTGAAAGTCAACGATAAAACAAGCAGGCTGAACTTAAAGCCCCAGAAATCTTGACTAAATAACCAATGTGATAGGTGAAAAATCATCTTCATGTGCTCATTATGAAGAGTTTAACTTTCAAAAAAGGTTAATTTACTTAATCAGAACTGCATTAGTGTTTTGATTTTTTTATTGACAGTATGTTTCACCCCCCTGTTTTAAGTGCAATGTCAATTTGTGCTAAAATAAAGTATAAAGAGGAAAAATTAAAAAAGAAAAAATAAAAACTACCTACATGAAGCTTGCAAATTTAAAACATCAAAAAAACAGAAAAACATCAGGTCTTTATGGAGCAATGAGGAGACTATCATCATCCTCATATTAATACATGGAACAGACTTAAATGCCAAAATTTGTCATTAATTTTTGAATTGAAACTATGAATGAGAAAATAACCCCCATTATTGATTTCACTAAATCAACAGAATTCTGTGACATCACCTTATCCAGCATCGCCCTGCTCAGTTTGAACTAGTACAAAGAGAGAAAAGCAGACAACTAGATTAAAAAACAAGTCTAGCCTTGTCAAAAATCAGTGTGTTCATGTCGGCCACACTGCCTGCAGTGAGAAGCTGATGGAGGACGTAAGTTTTCAGGGCCTTTAATGGAGGCAATGCTGACATGTTCGCCTTTTTTCCACTGAGCCTGTGTGTCGAGAAGCTTCAGTTTTTGTATGCACTTCACCAAGAGAGCTGCATGAATGTCAAACATTTAGTCTCAACTTGTTGTATCAGTCCTGTAAGTGATGGATCGGCCTGCTGATGTAGGCTAATAAAGGGAAGGAACATGCCGTCTCCTTTTTACATAATTTTATGCTTTGGCTTGATGTGGTTTGGAGAAAGATGGAAGTGTTTAATTTCAACTCTATGTGATCAAACTTATAAGAAGCTGTTTGTTATTTCCTTTTTTCTTTTGTTTTTTACAAATGTAATATTTGTATACTAAAGTTTAATTTTGTTTCTTAAACAGAGAATAACTGGACATGCTACATGAGGCAGCTGCATTGCTAATAGGAAATAGATGATACATAGTCTTTTCTTTGCATAATTTGCATATGCATGTGAAAATAACAAGCATATCTGTTCTGCCAGGGTGGTTTGTGATAGCATTGGTTTGACTTCTATGTGGACTACATTATTTAGCAAAAGCTCTTTTGACATTTTTCATTGTAGTTTACACAGGGACAAAAGAAGGGAAATGTGAGCAGCATGTTACGTTCAGTAACAAACATGTTTGTACTCAGCAGCATGGGGTTATTTTTATTTTTCTAAGCTAGTGTTTTAAAATGTCCTGGTTTACAGAACTGTAAATAGACATTTCCATTTCCTTTTATTACCCATTTTTTTCCAAATAACTTTTTTGGTTAACTTTTATACAGAATCACAGAAGTCTGCCGCTCAGACTTTGAACTAACTAAAACCTGGCCAACAGGTTACAGCGCTTTAGAAAACTTTTATCCATTGTTGTGATGCCCGTAATGCATTTGCATTAATAACAGGTGCCAAAACAATCACCTTTTATTTTCTGAACTATGGTAATCTTGTTTTTATTGCCTATCAGTTCATGTTTCCCCAAACAGTGTTTTGTTTGTTTGTTTCCAGAAATTATCCTACAGAGCGTAAATTGATGTAAAATACATAAAAAATGTAGAATAAAGATAGTTTTTTGTAATTTTCTTGTTGTCCTGTTGTTTTTTATCTCATCGGTCAATACTGCAAAGTTACTATGAATGAATAATGAGAGACAAATTCTGACAATATACATAAATATATAGATCTTTATATTTAATTAAGGTATGTTGGATAAAAAAAATATCTGGATAAAAAAGTATACTCAAGCTTCACTGCATTTCTGTGGGCTTAGAAAAACATAGCTTAAGCTAAAAAGCAGCAACTGTAGGAAAAAATTGACAAATTATGGAATAATTCACTGTTGATGTACCGGTAGCAAAGATAGAGAAGAGTCATAATATCAGTAAAGGGATTTTGAGTTAAGCAGTTTGCTAACATTAGCTAGAATTAGCCATCACAACCCCTGTATTTACTGAATTAAGTAAGGGGGAAATTTATGCTCATGAACTCAAGTTTGAATGTGCAAAAGGAATTTGTTTCACTGGTTTATTCAAAAGTTACATATTCCTACCAAAATTACTGTATCTTAAGTAATCCAATATGAGAACTAGTTAAAAAAGAGCCTATATTAGTCAGAAGAAACACTAAAGAAGCAGCAGATTGAGTGCATTCAGCCACCAACTGTCTGTTAATCATTCACTTTTTTATTATACCACCAGTTGGTGGGGGCAATGGGAATGTTGACTTCAGGTAGAAGAAGCATTATGGACAGCATATGTGTACAGTAGCAGCATTGGGTTGGACAGAGGACCAGTTAAATGCAGGCCTGCAAAGCGTTCACATAATGGAAGGATGATGGAAGATCTGTGTTCAACAGAGCGTTGAGTGTGTGAGAAAAAAAATAGTGTGTGTCTGTAACAGAAACTGTTGTCTGAAACAACTCAGTCCCAGTGGAAGCTTCCTTGTTTCTGGTTGTAAATTTGTAATTTTCTTTCTTGTTCTCCTTCTGGGCATCAAGATCAATTGGCTTGTAAAGCAAAGCAAAGCAGAGCTTGATCTCATGAGCACAATCTTACAACCAGATCATCATTCTTTGCCTTATCTCTGGGGTGTTTCTCCCTACTGAGCAGAGCGTGCCTGCCGCACAGGAGCACTTTCAAGTAAACAATAAACAACAGCAAACATAGCTGCAAACAACGCAGACGCACTGTCTCTGGTTACACAACCGTGACGTCTCTCATGGCCACTCTGATGGAAGGGCTTTTTGTCCGTGTGTGCTGTTTTCAGTGGCTGTCACATGTGGAAACAGCAACCACCAGTGGTTACAAATGGCAACTGAATATTAAAAGAAAAGCATTCAGCTTTAGGACACTGATGTTGCCTGTAAGGTGGCAAGGATATTGCCAGCATACAGTACATATAATGTTAATGAACAGGCCTGGTAGTGAAATAAAAAAATTTTTGAAGAGTTAAAATATATGCCTCTACAGATAAGAAGTAAACGGAATTATTCTACACAAAGACTAAGAGAGGAAGAAACATTTCAAGCACACAAACAGTATCTTAAAACTCATTTCTGTCTTTATGAGGTAAAACAATAAGGGCAAGATGATACTAAAGCAAAAAACAAAACAAAACAATAAAGAAAAGATTACACTTATTTGCTTTCTTGCCAAGAGAAGACTGATACCATTCTCTGAATTTACAGCAGACATTATGAAGCAGGAGCCAAGAGCTTAGCTTAGTGTAAAGACTGACAGATAGCACAAAAACAAGCTAGTGTAGCTCTGTCCAAAGTTATTAAAGTCTGCTTAATACTCCACCATGCTTGTCAGTGACACCATTGATATTTTCACATGTAAAAAAAGGTATAAATCACAGTTTGTCTTCTTTAACACTTTCCTTTTGTTTGAATTAATATACAAATTATATTGAATTAATTAGTATAATGATAAGTGTAAAAAGTTGCAGTTCAAAGGCCAGACTACTTATTGACATGAGACATGGATTTACAGGAGTAACTCATCAGCTCTATAGCTTTTTCAACCCATGGAAAGAGCCAGACTAGCTAACTGTTTTCCCCCTATTGCCAGTTTTTCGGCTAAGCTACGCTACACTAACCAGCTGCTGGCTGAAGCCTCAATAACATATGAGTGTGGTTCTGATATTCTCATCTAACTCACAGCAACAAAGCAAATTAGCACATTTCCTAAAATGTCAAACTTTTCTTTAATAATGTGTTTTTGAAACTGAAAGAAACAAACATATTGCAACAGTGTTTCTAAGATTAAAATTAAATCAACATAAATATCTCTCTTTAGCTAATAGCAGCCAACATTTCTTAAGAATGGTTTAGATTTTTGTTCTGGATTAACACAAGAAATATTAAAACTGGATTATTATCTACACTGTGTGAGGAGCCAGAACAAGCCAAAGCCTAGTCTCTTTCACATTCACTGCTGTCAAAAAAATTTGCCTTCGTGAATTGAACCAACCAGTTATGTTTTGTAAATGCACACACGCATTACCAGAAATGCAAAACAAACACAAACAAAACAAAGCTTGTTCACACACATAAACAGTGGCAAAGAAAAGGTGTGTATAATTCATGGACATGTTTAATGTCGAGGTTACTTTTTGTGACGTTGATGATGCTCAACAAGTTAAATGAGGTCATTAATACTGTGCAATTATCAAGTTTGATTATGCATAAAATTGGCAAAAAAAGAAACATAACTTCCACATGCATAGTGACCCATGTTGGCACTTTTTTCACATCCCACCACCCAGTAAACCACCCCACTGTGGTAAATAGTCTAGGCATTATGTCTCCCATTTGAATGTATAGTAAGATGCTGTTTGAAATCAAAGGATGCAAAAATAGGACAGAGACAGAAATGAAAGACTGACTAAGGACAATTTTGCTTGTGGATGTCTGCAGTTTAGCAATTTCAAAAACAAATATACATATACATACAGTACATACATACAAATATATCTGTCAATTTATAATACATTGATTTTTTTTAATTCATAATCATCTCTTAAATAAATTGCGTTTCATTGCACTTTGTTAAAATAATCAACTATATGATTTCTCTTAAAGGCAATAGTGTGATTTTTTTTAAAGGTGAAAAAGAGAGTTTACCATGAGCCTGATTTAGGATAATAATAAAAATAATAAAATCTGTAATATGTATATATATGTATATATATATATATATACACATATATATATACACACACACATACACATATATATGTATATACATATATTTCTATCTGTAAAAGACCCTCACCTCCTCATATATATGAATGAATTTTTGTTTCCATACATGTAGCATGTCCTTTTTGATATGACACGTGTGCCCACTGCACACCAATGTGTACATGCTCATGCATGCTTGTATGCCAGTTTGTCATATCATGTCACCACGCATACATATATACATACAATATTATAAAATAAATAAATACAGGAAAACATTCTTGGTTCGTGGTTTAACGGTTTCTTTCAAAGCGGTTTTTGGTGCAGTCTTTAACCAACCATTGTTCTCTGCTTGTTTGGGTTGGAATCCCAATGACGGGATCAACAGTCGACTGAGCCTCCCTGAAAGATGCATGGGTGGGAGAGTTGCATTTGTGTGTGTGGGAATGAGATTGTGTTTGAAAATATGTGTGCAGTGTAAGAAAGGGGGACCAAAGTCTTTGGCCTGAGGACAAAATATAGTTGTATTTTGCTGTGTGTGTGTGTGTGTAGGTGTTTGTGTGTGTGTGTAAGGGGTCAACAAGTCACCGCTTTGAAAATGTCAGATAATTGTACCAAAAGAGAAGCTCAGTCACAGGAACTGTCCTAGAGCGCCCTCTGTGAGAGGGTGTAGTACAGCAGGGATTCTGACAGCGTTCAGGTGGGGACATTCAGGGTGATACAGCACCCATGTTTCCCACTGCCCCTCCATGAAAGGGTCTCACTGACTGACTGACTGACTGAGGGCTACAGGTTGGAGCAGAACCCTCACTCCACCCGCCCGCCACTTCCCCACTTTCCCTCATCTCCATCTATGCCACCACTCTGTGTGTGTCCATGAAACAGGGTGGAGGGTCTCGGTCTCCACCGGGCATGGAGAGGACTAGATGGGCCCCTCATTGTGGGCACTGTGGTTGCTCCTGCTGAGGCCCACACAGTTCTGTTGCTGGCTAAGCATGTGGGACGTCTCATTGGCCACAACTACAGACACGGCAGGGGTGATGCTCGTGGTGCTGGCTGTGGAGGGGACAACAGTGGGGGTTTCCACTCCATCTTGGAGCTCCGTCAGCGTGAGTTCAATCTTAGTGAACTCACTGTCTGTTGACTGGGGTGTTTTGTCCATCCGAGACGCCATAACAGCGTTTTGGTACTGTTGGCGTGATACCTATGTAACAAAGAGGAGTGAGAGACCAACATTATTATTAATTCAGAGTTCACTTAACAGCTCTGTGACAAATTTAGATGTGTTTAATTTATTTATTTTTTATAGAATTTTTTTTTAAATTTAATAAATAGCTATTAATATGAACATATTTTTATAAATCATCTGTTAATTA
>JAPZDV010000020.1:20673162-20712848 GCA_029814665.1 Acanthurus lineatus | reverse complement strand
ACAGCTCTGTGACAAAGTTAGATGTGTTTAATTGATTTATTTTTGATAGAATTTTTTTGTAAATTTAATAAATAGCTATTAATCTGCACAGATTTTTATCAATCCTCTGTTAAGTAAAAAATCAATCCTTTTTGAATTTTTTCAATTAATCTATGACTGTATATGCTGAATGGCCATAAACTAGAATCTTTAAGGCCTTAATAAACCTCAGCTACAATACCACCATCAATCAGCTGGTAACAAACATATATTTTGGACAAAATAAATAAGGTTATTTATACTCAGGTGAGCAGGGGAGGCCCTACTGAGGCTCACATGTGTGTATTCTCACCTTTATAAACTGCAGGTCTGAGCGTGCTCTGACCGAGTAATCAGGTACATAGATCTGCAGGAACGAGTTGAGCTGGTTGTTGCTGCTGCCAAGAGTTGGGGTGATGGCATCTATACGATCACTACGGTTCAGAGAGTCTGAGTGGTTGAGTCCAAATGGCCTTGGAGGAGATTTGTTTTCTGTAGGGTGTTGTGCGAGGAGAATACATTTAAACACCTAAAACATGTGAAATACACATGAAGGAGCAGGTCTAGCAACTTTAGATATATTACACAGTGTTATCTTTGCAAGGGACGACAAGAGAGAAAAGAGACAAAACACAAAATACAGTGAAATCACAGACTGTCTTGCTGCAGGTTATTTCTCATTAGAATTAGAGGCTCTGAAAAGGACTTAGAGGGAATATCTTTCTGAAGTACTCCTTTACAGAGTACATGTGATGAAATTTGATATGGATAGTGATGCTCCCCTTGGTGTTAATTATGCTAGCAGTAACTCTTTCATCATCAGTCAAAATTCTATTTGTCCAGTGCTTTTCTTGATACCAACTACCTGAAAAGCTAACTAGATTCCCATCAGTCTCAGTTGTACTTTGAGGTAAGTGCTAATTAGCTATTAGTAATGCAAGCATGCTAACACCCAACTAAGGTGTAAAACATGGTAAACATCTACCTTCTCAGCATCGGCCTTTCAGCATTGTCACTGTGAGCATGTTGGCATGCTGACACTAGCATTTATCTAAAGGATCACTGTGCCTAAAACAGCCTTACAGAGATGCATAGTCATAGAGCACTGGTGTTGTTAATGGACTGAGGCGCCAGTCAGCAATTACTTGGTAGCCTTTCACACTCCTTCTGCTTGAATCTAATATCCCTCTTAGTTTATGTGACACTTGGTGTTGATCTCTGTTGTTGTTTGGCCTGATTAGTTGCTCTCTGCAGCCTGAGCCTGTTATTAATCACAGTTGTAAGTACAGCATGTTTTCTTTCTGGACATATTTTGCAGATTTTGATGGAAAAAACTCTCCTGCTGTAATTGCTCTGACTCCAAATGTTCTCTGAAACTACTCAAGGTGCTTGGCAGCTTTATCAGCACTCAGCATCCTGTGATGTATAGATATCTGGTATCTACATAAGTCTTTATGTAAGGGGAGTCATCTAGCCAATACTGAGTCGGTTGTCTCCAGTGATGCTGCTTCCTTCTCTGTGTTACCACACAGAAGTCTACACAGAAGTCTGGTCATGTTTTTTGTTACTTTTTAAATTTTTAATTAAAGCCAGATTATGTTTTCCACTGCTTAAAGAAGCCTAGGGAAAATCACACACAACAAAGTGGAAACGGCTTGGCCAACGCTAATGCTACTACGCAGACTGGAATGTATGTAATCCCATGTAGGAATATGTGTGTGGGCCAGTGTGTGTGTGTATGTGAGTGTTTGTGAGTGTGTGGACCAAGCACAGTGGGCCAAAGACCTGGCATGTGAACTTTTGTGGATTAGTACTCCACTTTCTAGAGGCCGCAGGGGCAAGGTCAATACAGAGAAATGGTGGTGTTGTGTGTTAAGGATACACACAAAATGCATTCACGTACGTGTAGACACACTCAAATGTGTGTACCGCATGGTGCCAAACAGGGTGATAAAATCACATTGAGAGGTGCACTAGGGGTCAATGAGAGAGAGAAAGAGAATGTATTTGTTCATCTGCATTTCCGGATACATGTGGGTGTGTTTGTGTTTGTGTTCGTGGCAGCCTGTCTGTGGTTATGTGTGGAGTGTGTGTTGGTGTGTGCTCTGTGTACGTGTGCCCGTGCCTGTAAACATATGTGTGCGTGCGTGTTCTTATATGTGCGCTCAGTGGTGTCCGGCAGGGGGCTGTAGCTGTAGGTCTTGTTTTTGTAGTCAGAGGGTTAAAGGTTAGGGGCGAGCGGGGCGGAGCCTGGGTCTGCTCTGGGGCCTCCAGTCTCCAACACCATTCAGCCACTTGACTAATGGCTTATAGGATGAGGGTGTTAAGTCTCAATCTGAATCTTTTTTCCTCTCTACACCTTTCTTTTTCATGGAGACAGGAATAAAATGCACATGTTACAATAGGTACAAGTAGACTTTCAGACAGATGCAGCAATGTTACACAAAACTAAAAAATAAATTATTCATGCACATGATGAAATTCAAAGCAGCCAAACACTCATGTTAAACTACACAAAGCTTGTAGGTTAAATTATATGCTAATTATGAAATTTTTTTTTTTGCCCATATCAATACTATGATTTCTCAAACTCTAACATCTAATCTGTTAACAGGATGAAATTTGTGTACTATTAGATGTAAAAGCGGATGTACAGAAAAAAGTCCACTATACCTGGAGATCCTGCTAGAGATTCAGCCCTGCTGACCACAAATGTGCGAGACAGGGACAGAGGCACTTTAGGGAGAGTAGGAAGATAAAGAAAAGAGGGACAAAAGAAGTAGAAATAAACAAGGAAAGTTTACTAAAGTTGAAAATTTCTTACTGTATATTCACAAATAATAAAACATGGGTTAAATTTAGTAAAGAGGAATAAGAAACACTTGCATTACCACAACAGTGCCTATTAGTATCTGATATCTAACTGCTCAGTGCCTGCACATGCCAGGAAGGTCATTCTGCTTTTTCACCAGTAGGTGTCTCTCAGATCCCATCGCCCACTTGAATAACATTAATTGAAAAAAGGCTGAGAATAGTACTGTAGTTTATGAATGAACTAGGATCAGTAGATGACGCTTTCTCATGATGTCACTGCAGGACAGCCTCGTCAATCTCACAGTCATCCTTCAAACATATTCACAGAGGGAATTTTAGGCTGATCTGCTGCACTGGTGACACAACCTGGTTATCCACACACATTACAGGAGGAAAAAGTGATGACAGGTGGATCATTTAGAGATGATTTAGGACATTCACTCCACACCTCTAATGCTAAAATGTTATTTTAGTCTAATTTTTAAAAAAGTCAAACATTAGCTGACTCAAGATTCTTAAAGAAGGAATTTGCTGCTTTTCTTTGTCATTTATGGCGGCAAATCAAGTCTTTGGGCTTTGGACTGATGATTGGACAAAAAAGACAACTTGAGGAGATTTCTTTTGGTAAACTGGAATTGTGATTAAAGGAAACAAATAATCCAAAAAATAATCAAAGGACTGATCAATAACGAAAACAATGTATAATTGTGGGCTTGCTTAGAACAAACAAAGCAGCCATTTGGTGCCCAATCCTGTCTGTGACTTACTTTAACTGGACGTTATTTCTCAAATACATGATCTCCATACAAAAGAGAACATTGTAATGGTTTTAAAATATGCAATAGTGTGTTAATGAGCAGATTTTGACCCACTCCCCTGACAAAAAACTTTGGTAAAACACTGGACAAGGACTATGTGTCAGTCAGAGATCTTACCTGGCGATGCAGTCAGAGCCATCATCCCATAGAAGGAGAACGGTCCCGCATCAAACTTCATTCCCTCTTTTCCTGCCTCCACCTCCACTTTTCCCTGCATCAGAAAGATCCAGAGATGACGAGGAAAGAAGTGTTGTTTTAAGAAACTGAATTTTTTTTTATAATACAACTTTGTCCACTTAAACCATAAACTCCACGGACTGTTTGCATTTCAATTGTTTTTTTAAATTGTTTTATTCTTCCTATTTGATTGTAAATATGTTTACATGTTATTACAGTTATTTAATTTCTAATTAACTCCAAGTTGCACATGCTTTTATGGAGTAAGTGCATCATTGCCTTAGTTTTTAGGATTTCTGCTCAGGCTTTGCATTTATACTCTTCTTCTTTTCCAAATCTGCCATGCTCCTGCTCAAGATACTTTTTCCTCCTGCCTGCAAGTTCAGAACAAATCCACTCCTGCCCTCCCTTTCCTTTTTACTACTTTAAGAAAATCTGCACTCTCTTTCATAGCTCCCAATCTGCTCCTAAAACCCAGACTCAAGGGCAGTGATCCCACACTTGTCTTACCTGGAACACCTTTCATCCTACTACAACACACAGAGACTTAGTGGACTTATAGAGAAACATATTGCTTCCTATTTGCTGATTTTAGTGACATGTTTAGTATTTGTAGTGTTTATTTTTTTACTTTTTATGTACTTTGGAAAAATGTTGAATGGAATTGGACCTTGAGACTTTTTTAAGACCTGAAACTCAATTCTGTGGCAATCAACTTATTCAGAGACAGAACAGACCAGTTTCAAGCTGTAAGGCTACTTTAAGTCAGCCACACTTGTTTTAATCTTCTTTTACATGAATAATTGTCTCTAAATAATTGTAACTCTATGGTAGGATTTCCGTTAGCTGTCTGAAAAGAGAGAGTGGCAGAGGATAAAAGAAAAAAGACAGTTAGCACTATTGACATACCACGCCTATTAAAGTAAAGTTCAGTAATATGACATTTGGTTCATTCATATAGTTGAAAAAAATATCCAAATTAAATTCATTTAACTCTTTTTATTTGTGGTGTTTTCAAATGAAAATCAGCCTATTTCATTTACTATTTTATTTAGTTTATTTTATTTTTAATTTTTTTCAGTATAATTTGTAGTGTTGTATCTTTTAGACCAGACATCTGTAGTTCTAATGAACTGTTTATCTATGGTATTGTTGCTTGCTTTGATCCAAATGGCCCAGCAGTACAATCATGCCATGCATACCTTTTTTGGGAGATGCATAGCCCCTGTGGGAACAAACCTGCAGTACAGCACTGTTACTGGAGGGATGCCTACAGTGTAGTGTGAACAACTGTGGGATCAAGGAAAACAATGACTTGTAGTGCTGCCAGCAGCATGCCCTAGTCTTAAATGTGTTTAGTGTAATGTATAGTGAAGGGTGCTAGAGTTAAGCATACTGTTATTGTTCTTTGATAGGTGACTAAAATTGTGCTGATTTGAACTTGTGCTGAAGTAGATTCTGGATATGAAGGCAGAATCTGTAGGCAAAGTACAAGTTTTAAATCATGAGCCTTCTGATTCTCTTTGCAGACTAATTGCAGTCTTTGTAATTTTGACCAATCACATTTGAGCAGGCTTTGGTTGCACGCAGATAAACAGTCCATGTTGAAGGCATAGAAGATGGAATGCATTGGCTGAAATAAAACTTTGGAATCTGTTATCATCTGATGACAATTCAGTTTTCACAAGCTTTTTTGAATGTATCTGCACTAATATGCAGCTATCACTTTACAAAAATTAGCCAGAAAGGGGGAGTTACTGCTGATTGACTAATGAATTAAAAGGACTGAATAATGGTCTGCACAAGGAAAAGGAAGTCCCAGACACAGTGAGACATTATCCATTGCCCTCTGAAAATAATCTTCATGAGACAATGGTCGATTAGCCTCTGAGATTAATGTCTTGCTGTATATCACTTTAAACATCATTAGCAGGGGCCAGTGGTGGGTCCAATGTTTGTCATTGGTTTGGAGCAAAACTTGCAATATATTTTTTCCTTTTTCCTGACTGTTTTTACACACCTGCAGAATGAGGATGAAATAATCCACGGGCTTGTTCCTGTGGAAGAGGTAGTGCTCTGCTGCTCGCTTGTTTTTGTCATCATATTTCAGCTCCTGGATGACGTTGGGATGCTTTAACAAGCGCAGCAGAATCTTTTCTGACATTTGCACCGGTGAAAAAGGTTCCACCTCTGAAGGAAAAGAGAGGGAGACATTCATTAAATTATGGCCCAACTGTTAATAGGTTTTGGGGCTTATACAGAGTGGACACAATTCATTGATTTATAAAACTAAAGTGATAATTTTTTATGATTACAAAAAAATATACACTTATATTTTAAATGTTGGCTGGAAAAAAAAATTTTGAAAATATTACCTGTGCTCATGCAACTGTTGTGTTGGAACAATTAAACCTTAAACCTTAATAGACTGAACATTTAATTAACAAAAAAGACTTCATGCAAGAATTGCACACAGACTTATTTGGGGCAGATATGAAGGATTTAAGAGAATTTGCAGCATTTGCCTGCTTTCTTTTATTTTACATTTCTTCTTTGTATGAACAATATTCACATAAGTGCAGATAGTACATACTTCTTTGACTTGAATGAGTGTCTAAATTGACTGAAATTAGTCATTTCAATGCTTTAGTCTGAGCAACTGTGAATTTAATAATTCACAGAAATGAGATAGAAAAAAAATTAATAACCAAAAAAACAAATGCAAAATTCATATTTAGTTCACCACATGATCACCATCAGGGCTTTTCAAATTATAGGGGGGGTTAATGTCATTTTTCTATTTGCTCTATTTTATTTTTCTGGTTTTTAATGACATTTTTTGGCCTGAAAACTTAAGGGCTTCAGTTCAGATTCAAGTTCCAAATACAGAAAATGTGGAATGTTGTATTGATTAAAATGCTTTTTTGACAAATTTGTTATTTTAGGCTGTGTATGCGAATATCATTAATTCAACAGCATAAAAAATAGTAATTTTAGTTATTTTGCTGCAGCCCTCATTTCAAAAGAAAAAATGCAGAATTTTCTTAAATCTATATCTATGCTGCTCCCTGCCTGTATTTTCCTCTTAGTTTACTGTGTTCAGGACGTTACTGGGTGTCAACCTTCAGGCAGATGCGTGTAGCCACTACCCAAAGGTAACCCACAGCCAATAACACTGAGAGGCCGAGACTCTATAACAATATATCATTAAGTCTCTGTGTCAGTTTGACCAAAGTTTGTCTAAGGGCGCACTCACATACATACATACATACATACATACATACATACATGCATACATACATACACACAGCAGAGAGGATGACGTATGCGCTTCGACAGAATTCACAACAAATCCAGCATTAAAACATCTCCCTACAGGGCTGCACAGAGGTGTGTGTGTATGGTTTTGTGCTTAGAATTTTACTGTAAAAAAATCAGGAAATATTGTTTTTTCTGATTTGCTGCTTTGTGAATCTGAGCTGCTCACTCTCTTCATTCGCTCTTTTAGCTCGCTCGACCACCGCTGCTCTCAGTCCAGCTGAGCCAAGGAGGAGGGGCCAAGCCTGAATGTTGTGTTTGTAAACAGTGACGTAGAATTCCCTTATATTATGCCCTTAAGATTTTACCACATCTGAGTGCACTAGCATACTAACTTGATCCAAAAACTAGTTTACAACTTTGAACACTCTATCCAGATTGTGACTGGTCTGCTGCAGCCACTGAACAGGCCAATCAGCTCCTTCAACTCAGCAGCGGTGATATGTGTCAGCTGGCTCCACCACCAGGAACTAAACTCTCTAATAGCCTTTAGAGGAACTTAATCAATGCTTAGCTGCTAGGTCAAAGTTCTAAAGCAAATCCATCTGCAGGGAGACTCTAGTCAACTGCTGCTGCTGTAGTAGTACTTGGATATTCTGCAGATTTCTTGTTCAGAAATCCATTTCCCAAGGGAAAGCGGGTGAAATATTTCACATTTTACACTAAGTATGTCGGCTTGTGTGAGAACCCTGCTCACAGGCCAAAAATGCTGGACGTGATGTCACTGAGGAACGAGTGTAAGCAAACAGGGTGGTGTTTTTAAAGCTGTGAGCTAAGATCCCGACATGTAACCTTCAGTGCATGACATGCAAGCAAATAGAAGCTTGCATTTTTTTGTTTTTGTTTTGAATTTGTCTTTTTTTTGTTTTGGGTCTGAACGCAGTCTGCACAGACATCCCATGCTGCCCTCCCAAGAGCCCATCTACCCCTTCAAAAACACACACGCATACACATGCACACCAACACCTTTGTTGTGAGTCCTCACACAACTCATTCCCTCACACACACAAACAACAGATACTCATTCTACACACATACTCACTCCTCCCTACACTCACTTGCCCAAAACTGAAAGGCCGTGCGGGCACATGCACACACAAACAGCTCGAACACACACTTTCCCCACAGTGAGGGGCTGAGGGCACACTGGGGGAAGTCAAGCAGCAACGCAGCCCACTTGCCTGTTGCTAGGAAACGCACGGTGGCCAGCAGAAGCTGAGGTGATATTTTAACCTTCATTTCATTGTCGGTAGGCTTGAAGGCCGAGAAATCCTGCTTCCTTTCCCGATGGGTGATTTTCTTCTTCGTCTTGTTGTCAGCTGAGGAGGGAAAATTAAAAGTTGAGTGCAGGACACAAACTAAAACTTTTTATGCAACAGGAAGAGGATGATCCACGCCTCTCCACAGATTCTGAGCGAGTCCTCCTGGGTCACAGGGTGACTAAACTTGAGTTACCCAGAGCTTATTGCTTTTTCCGATAATGTAGCCGTGGCGTTCTTCTCAGAACTAAAAGAGAGCTATAGGGGGCTATGTTGTTAGCTTACCACATTCTTAGCATTACTTAAAGCCATATGCATTAGGGTAACAAATAGACTGGCATGCACTCCACTTCTGCAGGCCTTTACTGATACAATTAGAGATGTAACAGTACAGTCCTCTCATACTTTGATAAGATACATGAAACAATGAGTCTGACACATTTCAAACATTTAGAGGACAAATCATGACTGAGGAAAAAGGATTACTTAATACTCTCAAATAGCACAAAAAGATTTTGACATTTCTGGAACAGGATGATTAGCGTCAATAAAAAAAGTTTTTTTATACAAACAATGATTTGTGTGTAATGCTAATAGAGTCACTACTAGTGATAAGCACAAAGTTCCCCTTCGTCTCCTTTGAATGTTGTGTCCAGATGCAGCACTTAGTTTTTCTGTGACAAATATATTAAAAAAACAGTTGCCTGCTACCTGCTCAGCTGCCAAAGGCTCACTGACAAGGTTAGCAGTTAGTTGGAGAGCATTTAGTTGCTAGGGAGGCAGACATTTTCTCAAGAGTTGCTGGGGAGCAGAGTAACGAAGAGAGATAATATTGGACTCCATCAGTCAAGTAAAGAAAAACTCAGCTCCAAATGCCAAAATCCTCCAATTTAATGACAGTTTTGGTTTCTTTGTCCACCAGAAACACCTGCAATAAACTGTAGGTGCAAAAAGACTTAAAACTATCTGTTGTGAGGTGTTATGTCTAATGAGTTAGTAGTTAGTTTAAGCAACACACACAATAATTTGCCAGATGTTTCACTAAGTTCTGCTGTCTAATGCCGTGAAAGGACACAGATGTTGATAATGGCCATAAAAACCCAAATAATGCCTTGAAAGGAGCCAAAATGGTCCATAGAGCTGAGAGAAATTTCACAGTCAGGTGATTCTATTTGAATCCATCTCCACCAGCAACACCTTTCACAATAGGTGCAGTCACTTGATCCATTTCTAATATAAAATTAGTGATTAGTACAGCTGTTATTATGAACTTTAATTGCATAGATGACAATTTTTTGTATAATGGTAAATTGTACCATTATGTATTGCTACACCCACAGTTACTGTGAAGCATTTTGTTAATGGCCTAGCAGCATGAGTGCTTATTTGAAAGCCCCTGCAAGTTTAAAAATTGCACATTTAGAGGATTATGCTGCATGAATTAGACCCACATTAAGTTCATTTCAATGGTCACAGTGTAACAGAACTATCAAATAGAGCCAAACCGCTGGGCTTGGATCAGTTTATTGAAGGTCATGGATTTTAGAGTGTTGCTCTCACACGGGAGAGGACATGAGGTCTTCTTGGATTATGAGCTTAGAGAAGGAAACCTACTGTACAAGTCGGTCTCGTCCAGGATCTCTGACTTGATGATTTCCTCGATAACGTCCTCAAGGGTGACAATACCCAGAACCTCGTAGAAAGGGTCACCTTCACCCTCATTGTTCACCCTCTGAACTATGGCCAAGTGGGACTTTCCTAGCAAAACATATATGCACAAACAGAAACACAAAGGCCGGTTATAAAGTTAGGGTCATATAATGATAAGAGAGGCAAATATAGGTCAGACTCTGATGGGGGTGTAAGGAGCAAACAGGGAGGAAACAGTTATTTCTACTTTGATCCATTTTAGAGTGTGTAAATATTTAACATACCACAGATTAATTCTTCATACATAGTATTTCATTCTGTAAAACAGGAACAAGAATCCTTCAATTCAGACAGTGTTGTGACTGTCCAGACAGTGAGGCCGCATTATGTATCACAGCAGTCTGCAACTCAAAATGACACACAGAGCAGGTGACATAATGTAATTGAGGGTAGAAACTGTGCTGTATATCACGACAAGGGATGCAGGACATGGTTGTTAAAATATTTGCAGTGCCAGCAGAGATTCATTCAGCCAGAGAGACAGACAGACTGACAGTCAAACAGCGCTAAATTTCATCATACAAGTCCACTCAGCCCTCCCTTCACATCTGCGTTCCCAGGACCCTCCTGTGAGCTGTACCATTTGAAAAAAAAAGAGAAAGAAGCAAACTGCCGTGTATGCAGAGAATACTGTCAAGCAAAACGCTAAACAAATTCTTTGCCTTTTCTCAGCTTGTGATCATTTAAAAGGAATTTTCCAGAGGCCCAGGCTAATATTAGCCCCTGCAAAATGAAGTTTCCATTCCGCCCTGGCGATATTCTCACCGAGCAAAGGAACAGACCGGGCGAAGCCTCCACTGTGTGATCAGATTGTCTTGAAATGGGCCGTTTGCATGCAGATACACCTGGGTGTAAATAATGGAGGACGTCAGTGTGCTTTGTGTGTATGTGTGCATGCATGTGTGTCTGGTGCACAAAACGCGTGTGTTTTTATTTTTGGAGAGCACTGGTACATCACTGAGTCAGTGCTCAGATGCTGTTTCAGCTAATGTTGGCCACTTTGATGCAGGCGAGCACAGAGTGAAAGGACTGAGGGCTGATCACCAGGAGTGTTTTATTGCACTGCAGCTGCTTCCTCACAAAGCCATGACAGCAAACTGATATGCAGGGCACAGAGCTGAGTCTGAATGTGAGAATGTTGCGGGTATTCGATGCAAAATTGATGCTTTCAAGAAATATACTCAGCTTACACATGATATGCTGGAGGGGTTTTAATAATGTAAAGACTAGAAACCCATCATTACATCAAGTCTGCACATTGCAGGCTATGTTCAAGTCTCATGTTCAAAGTGTCCAAGAACACTAGAGTCTTCATATTTCTATTAAGATGTCAGTGATATCTTCAGGATGTCTCTTTATCACTGAGGGTTGAATTTAACTAGGAAAAACACAAATGGAGCCTCAGTGGGTTACGGCAATCAGGCCTCAGAAGTCCTTGAACAAGCAATTACTCTAAACTGCCCAGAGAGGGAAAGGCAAATGGAGTGGCCTGCACAGCACAGCACAGTGAACAGATCAATGCTCCACTCCTCCTCTTTAATGGCACCCAGTCTACTTCTGTCAGGTTTATAAACAAAGCTTCCAAACATAGGTCTTCTAGGAAAAGAATATTGGTCCAAATGTCACTTTAATAATAAAAATATGAACTGAATTTGTAAATTTTAAAAATGTGGCGGTAAAAAGAGATTCTTTTAATTATTTGTTGTAAGAATAAACCAACTTCTTTCAAGATTTAATGATCAAATCTTGTATAAAGTATCATTTACTTGCCTTCTGTATTTGTTTCTTGTAACTTGAAGGAATATTTTGACAAGTATAATACACAAATCTTCTTTTGGCTTACACAGAAATCCTGCAATGCTGCCACAACAAAGACCCCCACAGACTTTGCTTTTTTACACTGAACCAAACAACATCAGCACTGTGTGATTTTTGTTTGCATGCTGATGTTCTGGAAGCAAGAGGCAAGATGGCCATAACACAGGGCGATATGGACTAGAGACAATATCTTAGAACTGTTGATGAATGGCAATACAAAACGGAAAAGTGGTCTTAATGTTCAGATTTAAAGCCACTTGTATTAAGAAAAACTATGATCACTATAAAAAGTAAACAGAGGGTTTTCTTCCCAGTCTTAATGTTGAGAACTAATATTGTAGCACTGACAATGTGGATAAAGGGCTATGTGTGCAAAGGCAAATATTTAGACCAGCTAAACAGTCTGGAGAGTTCACACAATCATTGTGATGCAGCTTTCAAAACCAGGAAAACACAACATTTATGCCACAATGTAAAGATACCCAAAACCTAAGACAATATCAGGCCTCATATCATGATATCAATGTCAATATACTATCCAGTCTGAATGTGATGTGGCATTACATGGTAATGACAACTGTTTGCTGTCTCTGTTATACAGTGGTTAATCTCGTCCTTTGCTCTGATGGTAAGAAGCTCCTGGACTTTCTTATCTCCCAGAGTTGCAGACATTTTTGTCTGCTCTTCTTCTGAATGCTTATTGTTGCTTTTAAAATCATCAGCTTGTGGGGTACATACGTGACGTGTCATTACATCACACCTCTGTCCTGCCCTGCCAACTGATTGTTGACTAAAATTTTCATTCAGCTCTTCACTACCTCCACTGCTGGCTATAAAGCAGAACAACAAGACTGGCCTTAGAATAACATAACCCTCCTTGTTCGATGAGATATATATATATATATATCCTTTTTTGTTCTAACTAATAAAAAAATCTAATATTAAAACCACAGTATTGAAACATTACCATAACTAGAATACTTTTAGTTATGATATCTTCACATACATGCTCACACAGGATTGAAGTCTCAAACCTTGCAGCATCTGTGAGATGTTTTTTAAAGTTCCAAAAAAAGCCATTAAGCGAACTTTAAGTTGAGATTATTTTAATTTTTTATGCCTGAGAATCCACAGCATTTTTAATAATATTTAAGCCAACTGAATACTTCATGTCCAAAAATTAATATTAAATTATACTTATATAAATTAATTATCCTAATTAATTAGTTGACCAACTCATAAAATAGACAAAACAACAGGTAACACTGATAATGACAAGATAATGCAATCCCATAACACCATAAACCACAACTTCAACAACTAAAAAATTAAATAAATACCTCTCTGATATGATCTAAACTGAAAGTTAGCATTGTAATAGTTCATTTAGATCACTTTTTCAGGCATCTATTAGTTTTCTAGTGATTGCATTGTAAAACTCATGTTATAGTGTCCACCCTGCATGTGCGGGAATGACAGGTTCAGCTTTATCAGAAGACAAGGAACAACCAATGGGGATGTGTGTCAACATAACCTCACCTTTCTGACACAAAACAAGGGCTAACCTTTGACCCTTATGAGAGCCAACTGATAATAGGCGGAGGACATGACTGAGATGAACACACAATCTGTTCTACTATTGCCATGTGCCAACACTCACTAAACACACACATGAAACAGGGTAACCGACTCGTTTTAAGTTAAACTAATCCCAACAGGATGTTTGTTCACATTAAGAACACTTTCAATCACCACCTTTCTACAGAGGAGTAAGTTGGGGTTAACTATTAGAAATGACCTGTTGTAATAGCTTTACTAGAGGCTGCATATGTAACTTGTTCAAAAAAAGACAGAGGTGCATGTTTATGCAAGTTAAATGGTGTTTATTCCAGAGTCTGTACCATAGGCTACAGAGCTGGGGGAAAGAAATCTAATTAGTTCTGATTGGATGAATTGATGTCAAAGAGAAAACAAAACACTGTCCATTCATTAATATATTCTATGGAAATTATTAGGACTATTTATAGGATATATACAAGAATGTAACTACTGACTTGTGACCTTTTCAGTAAATATGTTACTATGCTCTTGGTATGACACACAGGGCTGCAAGAGTTTATGATGACGATTTTATCACAATATCTAAATAAAATAAAATAAAATATATCAGTCGAGTATCAGTTGGTTTTGTGTTCTGTCTCTGTTTTGGCAAAAAAAAATTGCACATAAAATATGATTGAAGGGAGGTAGAGAGAAAGCCTGTAAACCTAACCACAAGAGCATAAAAGAAAGTGTAAAAAAAGAAGTGCATAATTAAGTGTATAAAACCCATGAGCAAAGTTGTCATACATTCTGTCTTTGTACTTCTTACAGGTGAAACAGTTAGTGAAGATATATTGTTCCCTTTTTGCCAGGGACCCCTTCACAGACCCTAAAGGATCCCTGAACCCACCTTTGAGAACCTCTGGCATAGACAACAAGGTCAGCAAAACCTAGTGGTTTGTTGTCCATGTTGAAATTAATTAATTAATTAAACTGTAGTCACACTTCATAGAAAAATACAAGTTGAAATCTTTTGATTGGTTCTTAAAAAGGAAGGGCCACAAGAAGAGCAACATACTCGTAAAATGGAACTATTTTCAATAAATAAAGTTTTTTGAATGAAATATCATCAACTGATCTGAAATCATGTGTGAAGTTGCCAAAGCACTTAAAAAACCCCAAAAAGATACAGTTTTGGTGCGAAGATAGTGAATAATAAAGAAATTAAACATAAAAGAGGTTAAGCAGTAAAGTCACTGCCGACATGCAGCAGCTGATTGAAACAGAAAATATTAGCTTGTCCTTTGTGAATACATGTCAATGTGACAAATAGAACAGGAAGTAAAGGGCAACCAGAAAGTCAAGCTTTCAAGTTTCATCATAAATCATAAACAAAATCATTAATAACAAAACCCATAATATCAACCATTAATTAAACTAATAACAAACAGCAGAGCTGTAGTCTATGTTTCCTAGTGTTTCTGTGGTGGCAACAAAGCGCTAAAAATATAAATATTAGCACTGTGAACAAAATTTTACCTCCCTGTACTCACCAGTGAAAACATTTAGTGGAACTCTTTTTGAGAAAAAAAAAATATTTTAACAATTCCTTAATAATCTGTAATAACAAATAACTCTAGAAACACAGGATAAAGACCATCTTATCAATTTGGTTTCTACTTGAACTTAACATTTTGGATTTTGTGGCATTATTTTGCTACCATGGGAATGACAGGCAAAAATTAGAAAGTAGTTCAGGAACCCTGGAAATTCTTTTTTGGCCAATATCAAAATAAATACCAGGTTTGTTGCTTCCTGCCTGATGCAGGAGAGAACACATATATCCTTAGATAATCCTAAAAGTTTAATTTTTTCAGAAATTTTCATTCTCAGCTTCAGCAGCAATAGAGCGACTTCAATCATTCTTTTCTGCACAACCAGACAAAAATTCAGAATACAGTTGAATGGCTCATACAGTTTAATGGCTGTCAAGACAGGAAATGTAATTTGTTATTCATATACTACATATGAAACAGGTAAATACAACAATTTTTAATCAAGCCAGCTCAAAAGTTAAAAACATTTAAGTTGTATGATCGAAAAGTGGAGAAACCCCAAGTCTAATAGTGTGGGTGCAACTGCTCCAAAGCTCAGGTGCTTATGAGAGCCACATGAGGTCAGATGTTTTTCTTGCCCTGTGAGGTACATTAATTCCTTCTGCATCAATTGGCACAAAGTTCAGTGCAGACTCTCATGGCTACTACATAATAAATCCTAATTACTACCAAGAGGTTCATTTATGTTGCCCATAAGTTGGCCTGTAATAATTGTGGTGATTGCTGGAGATCACAGTTTTCTGCAGACACTCATATTTCCGAGAGGATGAACCCTAATGACTTCAGTGAATCCCTGACTTCTCCTCTGGCACCACCATGAGGTACACAATTTTTGTGATGATCAAAATTTCTTAACAACTAGTGGATTAGCAAAAGCTAAATACCCTAAAAGTACATGCAAAAATACCTGCTAATGGCATTTACATCGACCACAACTGTACTTTGTATTCAGTATTCACTGACAAATGTGGGCATGTTCACATGCTAAACTAAGATATTGACAATGGAAGATATTACTTGCAAAATAAAAACAAGTTACCTCTGCCAGTGTGAGCAGGCTAACCAGCTGACATTAGCACTTACTCAGTTTCATCACTGAGCCTAAGAAGAGTCTCAGAGAGCTTCTAGTCTTGTTCATGTCAAGAGTCTACAGCCATACTAGTAGCTCTCTGAGACTATTCCTGGGCTTAGTGGCTCAGTGATTGGTCCTTGAGGGATAATGACCGTCTGTACTATTGAACAGTTCTTAAGATATTTGAGGTTGGACCTAAGTGGTTGACCAACTAATCAACATTGTCATCCCTAGAGCCATGCTGCTAGCATTGATAAAAACAAAAACATTTTAAAGTTGGGCAGCCAGACCTTGGGCTAGAATATATCAGACTATTGAGTATATTATTCTTCACTGTGAGAAAAGCAGACATCAGAGTCAAGAGCCATGCAGTAAAATTGGATTCTGGATCCAACTTTTACGAATCAAATATGGATAAATGGATTTATATTCTTTCCTGCCCCAGTGGCATCACATTTATCTTACAGATGATTTTTCATGAAGGGTAATACATCAACTACAAATTTAACTCTGAAAACGACTGCTAGATCAGCTGATCACTGCTGTTCTTCTGAAATGATGGTAGTTTCAGGAGGGCCTATGTAAATGATCAAATTTAGGAGCACTGTGTCCATGTAAGCTTGTTCATGTTTGTTGTCTAAAGTCTATTAAAAGTCTATTTCTGTCTATGTCAGTGTTACACACACACACACACATACTCAGTCCCACTCCACTCCACATCATTTTGTCTCACTATCCCACAAGATGAGTGCATACTTTCCAGTTTCCCACAAAGACAAAATACCACACAAGAGACAGGAAAAATGCAGCCTCTGTCTTCCACAAATATATTGCGAGACAATTAAAGCCTGTTTATTCATAGCTCTTTAGCTACTGTCATGGCACTGGGTTTTGAGGACTGGAGGTAGTGCAGGAAGGCTGACCCTCTGGACCCTCTGGAGCCTGAAACTTGGACACAGGCCATGGAGAGAGTGTGTCCTTGTGAAGACCAGTCGTCTGGGGTCCTATAAGCCACCACTGCTGCCTGACATCTGTGGCTGTCTAGCTGGGCTGAGGCTGAATGCATGCTGGGTAGTCCAGGACACGGGCTCACTGCACACATCAGGATCAGGGGTCAATCACTTTCAATTTCATCCATTAAGAAAGTGTGTTTTCCTTGGGTCAAAAACTGATATGCTTCAGTTAGTTGCAGTGGCTCTCTTGTGCAATTTCTAAAACATTTCTGAGAATAACAGCTGAGTCATTAGAGCTGTACATGGCAGTTTCAGTTTACCTTTGTAATTGGGTGACGATGCACAAAAACGTTATTATTTGGATTATCTAGTTTCCCTTAACAACACGGCAGACAATGACTAAGGTACCAGGAAGTGTTTGATCTCACTGAGGAGAGAGTCAGGGACCACAACACATTTGTTCAGCTGTGTGCATTAAAACATTGGCTGCAAAAGGATGACGACGCAGAGCAGCAGGTCTTCTCCATAAACTCAGGGGATCACTGACGTCAGTAGGCTTCATCTTTTGGGGAAATTAATGTCCATATAAAATTTAATAGATTTCCATGTGACATTTGTAACATTGTCTACACTTGGCCCTTTCACAAACTATTGTACCTCAAACTTTTCACCTTATCAAGTTTTAAAGTGTGTATGGTGTAATGTAGCAAGTTTAGTCGTGGTGTCATTGAAGTGTTACCATGTTGTAGTATATTTACCTAACGTTAGCTTTTAACTTGAGACAATTAAATAAATGCTTAAAAAATCATAGTGTTCATTTGTGAAGATTATCTAATTGAATAAAATGAGCATGTATCCAAATTTTTGTATTCTCAACAGAGCTTATTTTCTACAATAATCCAAAAGTGGAAAAATCCCGTTGGGTTTTCGCTGAGGGAACCAGGGCAATGATCACTTTCATGATTGCCTACACAAATATACCATCCTCATAGAAACTCTATTGGTTCAAATTTATACAGATCTATTATTTGTCCAGTAATTGTTGCATAAGAAATAAAAAATAACAGATAAAATTATTAAAAAAAAACAACATATCAGCTTTTAATGATCAAGGTGCCCAAGTGTCTGTTAACGCAGTAATAAATCCTGTGGAAATACTCAGTTAAGGATACAAAAGTATTTTTAGTGGGCTCTTTTTACCCTTTAGATTGACAAAGCCCCAAATTAAAAACACTCTTGATAGCTGTTCCTGCCCAAACCAAAATTCCATCTATCTGTCTGTCTATCTATCCATCCATTCATCTGTAATCCATAGCCAAGCCTGAGAACCTCCAGTCAGGCCTTAAGAGACCAAGTCGTGTGCTCTTTTCCACCATTCCCAGCTTATTTATGGAATGCAGCTTTGTCATATTTTTCCATAGCGCAATTTTTCCCTATAAATAGGCACGTAAGGTTCAGAGAGTGGGGGTGGGAGTATGAGGGGTCAGTATCTGTTGTGAACACTCATCATTGCCCCCCTCTCTGTCTTGCTCCCCCTCTATTTTTCCAAATATTTGAGCACTGACAAATATAGTGCAACATCAGGGTGATGGGAACCCATTGGATAGCCTTTCTTCCAAATCTACCTCCAGTGAAAGTTTCCAGCCATTTTGACCCATTTTTCCATTAACATTGGTGAAACCTTTACCCTAATGCCTAGTAGCAGGTCTACTATTTAAAACTTAATTTACATAAACATTCAGTCTGAACACATGCAATAAATAACATAATTCTGTGTCTCGGCCTGTATTATCTGGAGACATAAGTGGAATGTGTGTCCGTTGGTATGTTTGTGTGTATAAGTGTCTGTATTTCCTCTACAAGTATTCTAGATAAAACAGATAGATGAAATGCCTTGTGAGACATTCATAATATTAATATAAAAAAGGGAACAAATTAATCTTAATCAGGCACTTAAAGGGAAAGTACAGCTGCTAATATGTAATATTCTGAGGAAATCTTGCATTGTAATTCAGCCTTATTTGGACATCAAACAAAGAATTTTTAAACACATAACAGCTGGACTATGCGTCTACAGGCCAAATGTCATCAGCTTACATGACCAGATGGCATCCATGTGGCTGTTTGTACTTCGACAAACATAAATGTATTTTTAGGGTAAATCAATGAGTCTGCTTGTTTTTTGAAGTGGCAGGCCAAAAAATTACTGAGACCAATTACAAGCATCTTAGCAGAACTGTGATTCTTGTGTTAGTTGTTTAGTATCGCTCAGAAAAACACTCATAGTAGCGTCATGGCGAGCATTAACAGTAGCTTAGCAACAAAAGATGGCTATACACTGACAGCACTACAAAGAAAGGAAATTATGAAAGATGTCAGCAGCTTTCTCCACAGTCGCATTGAAAAAAAAAACAAAGACAAACCTGATGGAACAACATGGCAAATTCTCTTGAGTTCAGACTATATTGATATTCATTATTTACTGACCAGAGTAACACATTAAACCTGGTGATCAATATGCTTGCACAGGTAAAATGTTTCCTGAGCACAAACTACAGTTCAAAAATTCCATAAGCCACACACCAATCACAGTGTTGATACAACAGACTATGAATTAATGTGATACATTTGCAGTACCTCTTCTTACTTCTTTTTTGTTTGGATCTCTAATTGTGGGATCATAGGTCTTCATTTAGAATTTAATGGTCTAAGGACAGAGATGGACATAACTCCAAGTTACAAGAATGGTTCACAATTCACTGGCCATTGAGCTAGATTTCCTTGAAAAGCAAACAACATGAACTACAATGACAAACTAAAGGTCTTTTAATAATCATCATAATTATAATATATGCTATCATTAAACAACAAATAAACATGTGAAAGACTTGACTGCTGACAGAAAATGTTAATCAAATGTGTGTGCGTGTGCGTGTGTGTGTGTGTGCGTGTGTGTGTGCGTGTGTGTGTGTGTGTGTGTGTGTGTGTGTGTGAGTGCATGTGTGTATGTGTGTGTTTGTGAGGATACACCATGGAGACTAAAATGACCATGAAAAGAGCCTGTTTGTAACGGTTGTAAAATCTCTGATGGATTAAGGGATACGTGAAGTACTGCAACATCAGATCGATAATGCATTAAATTCAGGACATTCAATCATTACAATGGTGCATTACCATAAACAATGGGCAAACCTGGTGGAAGCTACGAGCTTCTACACTGATATTAGATTGTCAGGCTCCTCAGAGAACAAAGAGTGCTATATGGCACAAAAGTAAACACTGTTTTTGTAAAAGGGTTATGTGAAATGCAGTCACCCGCATTTGCAGTAAGGGGGACAGGGTGGTCCTGTGGTTACAGACACTGTCTTGTGCACAGGAAGTCATTCTTTATACAATCTGTTACATCAGAAGTCACCAAGTTCACAGTGTTTGGTGCCTGATCACTTATTTTAACATTTTGTTAAACTTCATCTTAACCCTGGGCAGCTGAAATGCACCATAGAGACGTATATTCATTTCTGTGTGACACTGACTAGTTTGTGGTTTTAGTTCAGTCACTGACACTTTGGTCCCTTTGCCTTGTTTGGTCTCTGGGTCAAATAATACAGTTTGCAAAACATGGACAAATTAGGGAAATGCAGTAAAGTTAAGTCTGCCCACAGCTCCTAACAGTCATTAAGAGGCCTTGGTCACAAGATCACTCTGCTGCTACTAGCCAGTGGTGTTTCACTACACACACACATACAGTACAGCCACACACACGCACACTGCTGGAATGACATTGTTGTTCATTCAGAGAAGCAGCTTGCTGTCGTAGCTGGCTGCGTTTGTTGTTGAAATGTCCCCTGGGTGGAGATTCCTTTGGGCCTCAGTCATAAGGAGAGGCATCAATGGGAAACCAGTGGGGATAAATGAATGGGCCTGTGGTCAGGTGCTGCTCTGTTATGCGAGTGTTGCAACTGCTGAATGGTGAACACATCACACATCGATGACAAGAGCTGGGAATGTTTTGAACCAGCAAAACAGATGAAAGTACAACTGTGTCTATTACAATGCTTTACTTTAGGTATATTTTACTTTAAGAAAAACACAAAACAAAATTATGTTTTCATTAACAGTTAAAAAAACTAATTTACCACAGTTTAAATCTATCAATATGTTTAAATCATAATGTTTCGTCATAAGTCATATCTCTGATTCTTTTATTTGGTCCAGATTAGAAAAAAAGAAAGCATTTATTCATCATATAATTAAAGTTTGGTTTGTTTAGTTAAACATATAACCAAAAAAAGTTAAGGTTCAAAGGGTTTTGAACATTATGTAGTAGAGCTAAAATGTCAACAATTGCTGAAACCCTCTCTTTAAAATAACATCCCTTTTCAGTTTCAAGACTGAAGTAATAAAAAATTGACTGAATGTACAATTTCTGTAGAAGTACATAATTAAAACTATGGTGGATCACAATGAAACTTAAAAACTGTTAAAAATGTTTGCTAATTGGAGTCTTTTAAAAATATTTTTAATAATGATAACAGAGCTATTGATTGTGGTGAAAGAGGTAGGTCCTTTCCATTTTCCTAATTACTTCCTTACAAGCCAAAAAAGTAAAGTGTGATACAATATGATAGAAAACACAGAGTAACAAAACACTGTCTTAACTCTAACAATTAATTTTGGAAGTGAATATTTACAAAATTAGCAGGACTATGTCTTGTGGCACCATTAAAACTGCAACAGAATCAGTAGCCACATTCTTCATTTGTGACACAGAAAGAGCAAGCCAATTAAACACCTGAAAACACACATTTTTGGCACAGAGAACTTGGAGCTTTAAAACTCATAATTAATACCGCAATAAAAACAATTAGCCGGGCGAAATCCTTAAAGCTAGAATGAGCTAAGTACTCAATAAAAAAGCTGCTGTGCTTTGTGCAATGAGCTTTGAGGATGTGGGTTGTTAAGGAAAACATGAAACCTGCAGGAACGTCCTGATTCCTGGGTTGTTTTTATTACATTATCTATTTACACTGGATCATTAATCTGCAGCAGGTGGTTAATACTAACAATTGTTCTTGAATCTACAGAGATCCCCAGGTTAAGAAAATATGATCACGATTTTTATATAAATATGCAATCCTGGGGAAGTGTTTAACACTTATGATCCTTTTTATTTTAAGAGTTTCCTGGGTAAAACTCATGCGCTCCCTGTTCAAATGATAACTTCATTTAAGCGTTTTGTGGTGTATTGCTGACTGCACACCAATGGATGTGTAATTGATCCTAATTTTCACTCTTAATAGCTATAGCTTAAAGCCATTTTAGTAATATATTAACATTTTAATGGAGTTAAAAATTAGCAGTGTGAAAGTAATCCATTCATTCACCAGGCGTTTTCACAGACTTAAGTTTGTATTGAGTTAGATACTGATAAGTTACTGAGTGTCACTTAAAACCAAAATCTTCATGCAAGTCTTAGAAATTATCTGAAATAATTTTGCTCATACAATTAAAATCTTGGTACAAGCATTTTTTTCCCAACATCAAGCCCCTACTGATTACTTAATAATCTTTACTCATAAAAAGCAAGCAGAGGTACTGTGATCCTTAGCCCCAAAGGGAAAAATCCACCCATCCACCAACAGAATCACTGTTCCAATGATTTGAACAATAAATACCCACCAACACTGACAAATGTTTCCACAACTTACTAAATTATGATAAAGCACTGCAAAACCACATTGCAAAACCCCCATCTAAATGCATGCAAACAGGACAGAAATTATTCAAACTAGAGCTCTAGCTGTGGATGGAGTTAAGACTTGCAGCCTAGATCTGAGTCTGGAGGGTCAGCTGGAGCAGTGGCAGGGGTCTGCAGACCAAAGTCAGTTTCCCCCCTCGCTGTTCGTAGGGAGACACCAGAAAGGGGAAAGTGCAGGCATACTAAGAGAACTAAATGACCTAACAAATGCATCTGTGCATTTACAACAAAGCTGCACAGGCAGATATCTGGTTTCCATCTGGTTTATTTCTGCAGGCAGATGTGCTAAAAATGATCTGAAAACACTGTTAACACATCATCCATGTCTCATCACATATTAGACAGAATCATGAATTGCTTTTACCAGGCAGTACAAATGATGCCAATATGACCACTTGTTTCATTTAAATTTTAATGGTTGACTGACACCCTAAGCCAGAGTTTTACAGGCTTTATTGTAAAAGTAGGGCAGTTTCTATTTTCAAAAATTAATATGTGACAGTGTATGCAGTGTGGAACTTTCTCAGTTTTGCAAAATGAAAGCAGCTTGTAATGCCTGCAGTACAGAGGAGTTTCATTTTTGTGCCATTTTTGGCAGAAATATCGTCAGTTTTAATGATAGCTATACTGTATGAACACTTGTTGTGCTGTATCTTTTAGAAAAATACTTTTAAATTAAAGCTGTGATGCAATTTGTTAATTTGAGTCTGTTTTAGGTGGACTGTCCCTTTAAAATTACTCTGACAGTGTGACTGCATGAAAAAGTCACATCCACTTAAGGAGAGTCACACTTCATTACCAACTGGCTTTTGGGCATTTGTTATTATTTTCCCACAGACATCTAAAATCCTTAAACTTTTATGAACATTTATTTATATGACATCATGGAAGAGTAAATGTAAAGTCTGGCTGCTCCATCTATTTGTTGTTTTTTGCATTATTGATGTCTTACATGGCCATTTGAAATGAAACACTAGCGCTGCTGAAGTCTCAGAAAAGTAGGCTTCATCAGCTGATTGTAAAAAGCGCTGGTGTCTTTCGGGCCTGTGAAGGGCCCGTCTTGGGCTTTTCCTCCTGCCAGTAAATGGAGAGACGGACAGTGTGCCCGGTGTTATCAATGAAGCCAGCCTCTTGGCTCTTCAAAAAGTGCAGCTTGGAAGGCGTCCACGGCAGGGCATTAGGCCTGGAGGTTTGTGTCGTTTGTAATTTATAACACTGAGGGAAATGGGCAAGAGGACAATATGGAGAGAAGAGGGAGAGAGGGAATGTGGGAGGAGGGGGATGGGACTTGCTGCACAAGCAAGTGGCTCTGCTTTCCTGAGTGTGCTGCACAGAGCCTGGTTACTAGGCTGAGCAAGCTGGAGGGCTCTCTGTCCCTTTCTGAGACTCAGTCTGAATGGGTCTTATTTTTCCTTTTGCTCAAATCAAGGTTACACAAACGTTATAAAGATATAATTGTTCACATGTACACATGAGGGCAAATGCAAAGAGAGCAAACCATACATGACATTTTGTGTTTGATAGCAGCTAGTGGCAGTTTAGGTGCTCATCAGAAACACAGATGATGTCAAAAAGAAGCCAGTAAATCAAAACGGATGATTGTTATAAAGTATTAGCACTGCACTTTACCTCTGGAGCTCAGTAGATTAACCAGTGTGACAGACTGCCACAGAGTGGAAAACGGGCCTGATTTTCTATAGCACATTTTAAGGGAGTTTTGCAGTTTGCACCTTTCAGCCTCTGCTGATAACACAGGATCCTCAAAACAGCACATCATCATCATTTTTCTCCTCCAAATCATCACACACTGACACTAATCGCAGCAATTTCCCTTCATTTCATAAGTATGATATAAAGCACAACACCCAGATGACCATGATAATATCTTAAAGACACAAATGCAGTCAAAACAAACATGTCTATGACGTCTCTCATCAGACATAAAAAAATGGCATTTTTTACTAAAGACATTAACAAGAATTTTAAAAAAATCTAAGTAAACTGTTTCTTTTCCCCTAGAGGCAATATGAGGTTTGCCACTGAAAGCAAAATTAGTGATAGTTGTCTTGTGTTGATAAAATAACAGACTACATTTGACGTTTTTGGTTTTTAGCTTTGGGAGAGTTTTTGATGGTCACAACATTAAATAGATGGTTTCTTAATCACTTTTAATCACTGCTGTCTTAATTGTATTTTCCCTTAAAATGCCATAAAATTCATTATTGCCTTGGACCATTTAATCAAGAGGTGTTTGAAGATCGAGACAAATCCCACACCAAGAACTCAATCTTTAACGTGATAGTCAACACAGACAACTTAAAGATGCTCACATGGCATTTGATTAAAATGGAATGATCTATGAATCTTACTTTAAAACTCTTTCTATTAAAACTGCAGTTAATCATTAGAAATGAGGTACCAACCTGTTTTATGTCAAGCATATGGTGGTATAGAATAATGGTAGTAGGTCTCTTATCATATCAACTATACAGTCTAAATAATCTGTTAACACCTTGGCCCTTCCAGGTCGCTGTTTTGGGAAACAGCTTATTAAAAGGAACGTGGGGGTGGTTGTATTTTGGATTGCGTAATAACAAATTTTCCTCAGCAGTGCATGACTACAGATCCTTGGTAACATGCACTAAAAGCAGACTCAGCCCCTTAACTACATCCACAACACAAATCTACCAAAAGCCTTTCTTCAGAAAATAGCCATCACCAGAGGCTACCAGAAATGAAATGAGTCACTAATCTGTCTGATGTAGGTTCAGAGTCATGGTCCAAAAATCATGTCTTTGTATTTACAGGCTAAATGGTGATTCACGATATGCCTCACGATATGTATTTTCAAGAAGTAGACTAAAAGTTCAGTTGTAAGTCAAAGCCACCTTTAAGATGTCCCAAACACTTAAAAAAATAAAAACAGACTGGAATCAAAATAAAATGCAAGACAGGATTTCCTTTCCTGTTTGACAACACAGAGTTGAAAAATGTTTTTAAATTTCATAAATAGCAGGTTTGGTGCTTTTAAAAATATTAACACTGACATTTCTGATAAATAACTGCCAGTAATGCTGATATAATGACTACGTGGGTAATAGTGCACATTAGAGCAGATGGAGCAGTCTGATAAGCTCAAAAAATGACACTGTTTACTTCAATACAGCCTTAATGCCGGCAAAAGACAACACTTATGCCAAAACATGATATTAAGATATACAAAACATAAGATCTAGTCTCATGTCGTGATAATGACTATCTGGATGTAACACCCAGTCAAGGTCATTTTTTAAGAAGAAAAGTAGTACATGTTCATAAAAAAAGCAAAAAAATGAAACAAAATCCAACCAAAGCCTTTAAAATTGTACTAGATAGATATTCGGATAACTTTAGACAATTCTTTGCATTGTTATCATATTCACTGAAGAACTTCTAACAAAAACAACTCCAAGTGCTGAAATAAATACTGGAATTGTACATGTCTGCAAACCAAACATATGTTAAAACTTTATGTTTTAATTTTCAATTTCATGATGTGACAACAATGTCATCAGGGTCTGTTTAGAATTAGGCACAAAGACCCTTTGGATAAGTGTTTACAATAAGTGTTTTGATTTAAAGTACTAGTTTTTTGCCACATACATGGTTAGAAAAGTGTTCAGAAATCTAATTAAAAATACTAGTTTCTCTCTGTTAAAACAAAAAGCGATCTGTGGTCTCTATAAGTGATCTGCTGCATTGCAGCCATCTTGCCATCACCATCCCATTGTCCTCCAAATGAGAAAGTCAACTAATATACATATTATCTGTACTAAATCATTAACATAGGTATTTTAGAAACATTAACATGATATGTATGTAATGCAGTACTTTAACATAAAAATACAACGTTGCAACATTTCATTCAGGCGAGTGGCCTTCCAAACTGACACGACACACCAGGTGGAATGTTTCACATATACATAAGATTTATTTCACAGGTCCATCTGGGAAACGGCCCATAAACAGCGTTTGGAAGGGGCAGGTCATTTAAAAAAAAAAGGTGGAAGGTGATTGGAGGAATGTTCTGTCTGTCACATTCATTACTCTTGCTGAAACCAGTAGGGAGTAAAGCAAAAATATCATCTCTATTCAGAAAAGCCTTCAGTGCCTTTCTGTGCTCTTCTTTTAATGAGGAAATGTTCAGTTCTGATAAAACTGCAGCTAATGCAGCATACATGCTAACTTCTTCATCAGCCACCATTGTTTACAAGCTTGCAGCCGCTTCTCACTTTTGCCAAAACCACACCTATAGCTACCACCACCTACCACCTCTTTCTCTGCAAAGGACACTGATTGGTCCGGCCCTGTACTCAACAGACACAAATGATTCTGGTTGGAGCTTCTCAAGATTAACCAGCGAGATTTCAGACTAAAAATCTCAGCAATTCAGCTGCTTTGCAAGGTTACTTCCAAAAAGACTTAAGTAATACAGAAAGACGACTACACTTGTTACAATAAGATTCTTAGACTAATCCTACTCACTTCCTTGGTATAATATGGGACTTATTTTAAAAAACTCTTTTATACTAACAACATTCATTGCAGCCCATTGTCACTGTTCTGTAAGAAGCCTTTTGATACATGAAATAAATCAACCAGAGGTGAGGAGGCCAGATCACAGAGGTTCAGATCAAAGGTCTCCCATAAAAGAACTCCATACAATTTGCTCTACAAAGTGAGGTTTCGTAACATGTCATCTTCAAGGCAGCTGGGAGCTTGTTTTTGGACAGTAGCACACGCTGTTTTCTACAGCGCAATTTGTTTGTTTGCAAACAGTTTTGCCAAGTGGGACAAATTTGGAGGCTAAAGCTTTTTCTAATTAAAGCCAAATACTCAGTAGCAAACTTACACTGACATGGGTGTTTGGTGAACAACAAGGCAGGAGTTGTAAGGCAGTACTACATAACAGCATAGCCTACCTTAAGACCTAACTTCACACAAAACAAACATTTTACCTTCTCACCTCAGGACACACATCGCTGAGCAAATCCAAATATCAAATCCAAACCATTGCAGACACTCTGCATGGGTATTTTTGTGTTAAATACATAGTATGGGGTGCCCAACAGAGTATAAATGTAAAGTAAAAGTCCTAATGCCAGATCAGACAGGCTTTGGGCATGCACTGCACCTAGATTCATACTCTTCAACTGTTGTACTAATCGGGTCTTAAAGGCCTACACTCCATGTTGTACCAGAATCTGAAGAATGTAGGCCAATTCAAACACAACAAAGTTGAGTTCAATCCAGACAATATCTAAATCACCAGAAGTCAATCATGTATTTTTAGACTGCATTTAACAACTTTTATTTCTAAATAAATATTGCATCACATGGGATTTCTACATTGTCTGTATTTTCAACACATTTGCATCCTATATCCCCTACTGTGTTGATTAATTAATAGATTTAACACCATAAACTACAGACAGCATATACTTCACATCAAATTTTATTCTATTATTATCAATTCTATTAGTTCCCTTCATGGTGAGTTTAGAAATGAACATGTAGTGACTTTGAACTTGCAGAAATATATCCATAACAAAAAACATTTTTGACAAAACTATGTTATTCTGGAGTGCTGAGACAGCTGTCAGAAGGGACCACTTTGAAAACTCTTCTTTATTGAGCATGGACTCTGACATATTGAGTAATGCTTCGGTAAAATTGAAACCTAGAAGACCAACATTAAGTTAACGTGGGGTGAAAAGATAAAGTTGGTTGTTTGTAAAATAAGTTTGACAAACAAGTATGAATCTTGAAAGCCCTAAAATATTCCTAATGCTTCCCTTATCAATAATCAATCAAGTAACTGTTTAAGGTGGGCTAATCACCTGTAGTGACAAACCCACAGAGATAGTCACCCAGTGCTCCAGTTCTAAACCATTTAGCCATCTTGGAGTTCAGTGTTTTGTTAATGTGGGCCACTAACTCCACTCTCATTGACTGTGTTTGACTGGGGACAACAGCAGACAAAAAAGAATGTGAGCAAAGAACTGGTGGAAATAGTGAAGTATTTGGCAGCCAAAGAAAGGAGGTTTAAAATTAATTAATTCTAAAAAGTAATTCTAATGTTGACACATCTCTGTTGAATGTGTAAGCATGTTGACATGTTTGCCAAAGCAACTTTATAGTGCCACTACACGTAGGTGTTCCTTTTAGCTGGTTCTGCCACTCCGCCAAGTTGCAAAATGTGTTAAGTTGTGATTCTAGCCGAACTGTAACAAGAAGTAAAGGACAAATAATTCCTAACTGATTGATCACCCACAAGTCTCTGCAAAACTCTTCTTCGTAAAAAATGTTGGCAGTAATAACAAGTATTCATGGTTTGTAGAATAATGAGCTAAAGCATGCAAAACAGCTTGTGGTCTCTTAAATTGAGATTCAAGAGTACAATAGGTGAAAAGTTACCATTCAACAGGTTGCTACAACAGCAGCTTTTACCTTCTCTTTTAAAGGGAACATTGGCCACATTTCATATGAATTTTCAATCAGTGCTGATGGTAAATGTTCAGAATTCAAGTGATAAATGACTCAGTGTGTGCTGAGTGTGAGTCCCAGAGCCATGCCACCAGTGCCTACATGAATCAGGACACATTACACGTGAGCTTCTGATGCCAAAACCTAACTGAGCAAGGCAAAAGCAAAGAGAACAAAGTTTGTTTTTGAATGGCAGTAAACCCCATGGCTACTAAAGCTAAGATATTCTGTAGTTCTCAATTAACACTGATTACATCACTGGTGTCATAAGGAGAACAGATTTTGCAGCAGGATAACTCAGCTTCTTCAGTCAGAGTAGCACAAATTGAGGAGAAATTTACCATTTTGATTGACTGTAATAACCATCATTGCATTGTGGACATCCACATAAAATACATTGAATTCCCCTTTAAGGTGCTGCCAGAACCTTTTCTTAACTGCACATAAAAACTTTTCATAAACTTACTACACAGCTAAGACCCAAAAGGCTGCACAAGTGACCAAATAGTGTGTAAAAACAAGATATTACAAATTTTAAATTAAAAGCACCTGGTAGTGTTTAAACACATTAAGTTTTGAAAGCTGTATGTAACATGTACCTGCCACATGATGCACTAAGTTTAGTATCAAAATTGTATTCCATACAAAAAAAATCTACTGCTAATGCCATCTCCAGTGACACATAGTATAGTGAAATGCAGACAACCTTTAATTTGAGGTAATTAGTTCTGATAAAGTGAGCGGCTGCCAAGAGAAGTCTTGCTGAGTTCAAAGGGGTGTCCCTCATCAGGAAACATTAAGTGTTCTTACCAACATGATGCCATTTAATCCCAACTCTCGCTGCAGATTTAACAAAGGGTTACCAAGCAAACACACACATTTTCTAAACATTTGCTATGATACGCTGCATACAAACACCCAGAAAGAGTAAAAGCATGTGAAGCAAACCACAAAACTCCTGTCAGTATTTCAACAAGATCGACAGAGAGAGAGAAAGAGAGAGAGAGAGAGAGAGAGAGAGAGAGAGAGAGAGAGAGAAAGAGGTTCACTTTAAGACAAAGTACTGCGCAAAGAGACCGTGAAGGCTGTTGAATCTGAATTAAGCATAGATTGGCCTATATTGCAGCAATTGGGGAACTAGTTCAAGACGTGCCAGGCCTCATGTAGGCTCTGTCACACAGGGGACATTACTTTCAAACCATGAAGCATTTACACCCTGAGCACTAACCAAACATAAGATAACAAAGCAGGTAGTGGGTTGCAACTTTGTTAGACTACTTAACACGTTTATGCTTTAGACTTATCATAATAGTACATATGGAACACAATTTACATCAGTGAAAATCAGCTTAAGTAACTGTTTCAATATACAAACCATATTAACAAGATAGATATTAGATGAACTGAGTGTTCATGTCCATTGCTAGTAAGGCAGTAGCAAGGCAGACAATGGAGGAAAAGGTTTTCCTTATGTCCACTGGGTGGATTCCTGGTCCCCCTCTGGACTCTAATATTCAAGTTAGGCAAGTGGCTTGCCTTCCCCAGAGGCACAAATCACAGGGTGGTGGAGAAGAATACTTGTGCATAACCTAAACCAAGCTCTCCAAACATCCATAGAGTAGGTACCTTCCTCCTCTCACAACACTTTGCACTGCATGTGAGTGACTGAGTAACTTTCGCTTTCAGAAATATCACACATAACTCAAAATCAGAAGGGCAGCTAAATTCCTGTTTCTGACTCAACTTCTTGGTTTGGTCCCAAATGGCACACACTGACCCACTCATTAACCAGTAAACCTGCAGCTTGACGAGCAGCCCCTGGATGACAGTAATTGTTGCCATCGCAGACGGAGAGCAATTAATGAAGGGGTCAGAAGTTTCCAGAAGGGTGTCTGCCTCAATTAAAAAGCTCCTGCATGAATCTCACTGTCCCTGAATCCCCTAACCTAGGGAGCTAGGGTCGACCCGGGTGAAACAGAGCAAGTGCACAAGGTTGATTTTTTTCAATAAAAAGAAAATGTAAATTCAATATGTAAAGAACTAGCTTTGCCTTTTAAATTATTAACAGATTTTTGTTGGTATTTAGGCAACATTAATGCAGTGAAATTATATATATAAAAAAAAGAAAAAATAATTATCAGAGAGAGTGTGTGAGTATAAAAGCTTTAACCTATTCAAAATACAAAGAAAAAACATAAATTTAAAATCAAATGCTGCGATGCAGTCTCTAGCATGAGCCTGTTGTGCTTTTTTCATTTTGTAACAGACTTCAGACGACTATGCAGCTCTGCAAGCGGCATCAAATTAATTAACAATGACTTACAATACAAAGCACTTTGAACTGATTGTGCGCTGCGAACAGAGCCAGATTAACGGGAAACTTTAACCCCCCAGCCTTCCCTGCAACAGCTGCTTATGACTTCCATCAGAGGCTGAAGGCGAATTCCCTCTGGCTCAAGGCCAGCTGCAGTAACACCCCAGAACTGGACCTATATGATGAACTTAATTAGCAACATAATATGAGCACACTATGATTTATCTTTAAGTTTTGATATCATAGTATGCCAGGAGTGGGTAGTTAACTTTACACACAAGTAAATTAATATTTTTTATTCATGAGTAACAATTAGTATTTTGTTTGTTTTTTTGTAAAATAGTACTTTAACTCTTTACTCAATTTTATTTTTCAGCTAGTTTTTGACTTTTATTTCACTCCATTTGCCATACCTTTATTACATCTAGTTTGCTCTAAATGCGGGGATTAAGTGTAATGGGGTAGAGTGTGCAAGGACCACTTCTGTCTAGATTGAGCTATCTTGGCAAAACAGTATATTAAATATCTACTGACAAGGTAAAAATAAAGCACAGAATACTACATCTTTGCCCAAAGTCTTTGTTGAGAATTTTAAACACAAGCTTGTGACACATATCGAAACTAGAGTTCACTGTGCCAAAAAGAAAATTTCAATGCCAGGTACATAGTTTGGAAAAGAGGATAAAACATGAATGCACTGAAGCATGTAGTAAGATCAAAAGAGACCCCTCACCTCACCAAATAACCTAGACCCAAACTGAGGAGGGTCCCAAAAAACAATGACATTGTGAATTCTGTCCATGTCATAGCGTAGAGTATTTACAAATATCATTTGTTAAGCATGTGGGCCTGTGTGGATGTCTCCATGCACACATTCTATTTAGATTATGTATGTAAAAAAGCACAATGTAAAAAAAGGACTGGGCAGAGGTGAATATAGATGTTCAGGTCAGTAGTTACTAAATACTCTGTAAGCTTGACACATCACTGGTCTTATAGTTCTGAAACAGCTTTCCCAATCACATTGAAATGTGATAATAACAGCTCAATAAAGCTTTACCACAGGAAGTCTCTGGATGGTTCAGAGCGTCACAACACATCACCACAAATCTGCATCCAAAGAAATGGAGTGTGATTTTCCATCTGGTGGCAACTACAGTAATGATAGGAACCAAAAGGCATTTTTTTGCTCTGCAATGTGTTTCAAGCTTAAAACATGAGACACTAAAATAAAGTTGGAAAAGAGGTTATGATGAGCCATGGTGACTGAATGCCTCCTCGTTTACAAGCAGAAAATCAAGTTAGAACAACCAGTCTGATATGTGCAGAGGTGTGTGTGATTGGACTGTAGTAGTCTGGTGTTGTTTTCAGGCAGTTTGACAGATAAAAAAGGTGAAGAACAATGCGAATGACTCTGCTGATCGCTGCAGACAGCAGAAACTGTAAAAATCATCAACATTGATTCACAGATAACAGACTGATTTACTGACTTTCCTGCATTAACCACATTAAATGTTACTCCATGCCAAAATTGCTTGCAGAGAATTTCACTGTTACTATATTTGCATGCAGCAAGATTTTGATTTAAAACACAACACACCCCTCAGTGAATGAGTGTCAGTCAGTAACCATATTGCCCAGCTGCTTCAGGGCCTCACAGCCTGTTCATATAACATCAGTGACTGAGGGTATTTCCTCTGGTAATGAAAGATTTTAAACATGTTATTAAAGACAGAAACCTCCCTAAATGGACAGGCCTTGTATTTGGATGCTCCAACAAATTCACCTGTTAAATACTGTCCCTTTGGTTAAACACCCCTAATTTACATATTAGAAATTAGCATGTTATAAAACAAATTTCTGTTCTTATTAGCCACAAAAAAAGATAAATGATAATTGGCCCTCAGCTCTCTGTCCATGGTGCTGAAATATGTGCAAAAATAGATACTATGAAAGGCATCTTCACTGCTCTCTCTGAGTTGTGTAGTACTTGCACAAACTGGTGTTGTGAATGTGTGACAGAGAGAGCTTTACATCTGTTAACAACAGTCCCTGTAAATTTGACTAAAATACTGTAAAACATCCATCCCAGGCATGATAAATGGAAAGCTGTTCCTTAATCATCCAGAGTACATGCATAGTCTTGTTCACTATTAAAAAGTAACACCCAGAATTTTATTTCACTGTCAGTGCTACAAACACTAAGTAAACTGGGTCTAAACACTCTAATATTTTATTTTAAATGTTAAATACCACCTGAATTTTGAGAAAACAGATGACTTCAGACAGCTTCAGATGGTAGTTACTAACTTAAACAATGGTACAGCAGTATTAAGCAAGGTCTATGAGAGAAACTTCCACAATTTCCTAAGGGTATAGCTGGGTGTTTTCCATAAAGTGCTAATTATTATATTTAACCGGAAAAATATTACAATTTCGTAGGGTTGAGTATCTGTCAGGAATGAGAACTGAAATAGATAATGTATTTTTTTATGGTTATCATTTGTGTAAAATGTGTCATTACCCACATGTGTGCACTGGATAAAAAAATCCTTGTTGGTAACTGTGTATCAGAAGTTCACTTGAACCAGTGTAATAGATGAGCTGAGAGATACTGCTATTGTCATATTTGATAACTATATTATTGTAATCATGTAGCAGAACATGACTTGATGTAATAATCCTATTGAAATTGAATCTAAAATTTTCCCTGAAAAATGATCAACACAGTTGAGGGACTTGATGTTTTCTGCTGCTAGTGCATGTCGGTAAATAGCGAGTTGTGATGAAAACAAACAAACTCCTCCAATTAGTATATTATGTAATGCTAATTTGGCATGGAAGGTGCACCTACTTTCTGGTAATGGAGCTCACTGATTTGTTCTGTTTTTCCTCTCAATAAATCCTCTTACAGTAAAGTGAATACTCTAATGAGCACGCAATTCATCAATCATGTTTTTTTTACACATTTGAAGTACTGATAAAGCTGTGAATACACAGGTGAGGCTATGTATAACTGGGTCACTCCTATAGCAGTGAATTTAGGTGTAAAGAAAGAAAAATGCTAGAGCCACATCTACAAACAGTGCCAGGAATACCTCAGTCAGAGGCAACAACAGAAGGGGGGTGGCTATGCAAAACATCAGGTAAACTGTGGGTGAGGTAAACACTTTTCTTAAAAGGCCATGCGCATAAACACACATACACAACACATAGGGGGCTCGAGGGTGTTAGAGGCTGTTATTCATTATCCACACAACTGCATTCCAGGACTGGACAAAAGGAGTTATCGCCACCATCATTGAGAGGCAAGCACTAGAGGTAGAGAGGGATTTAAGCAGGTTCTCAAACAAGATGCCCCCACCTGATAACCTCAGCACTGCCATTGCACCATTCCCACATGTCCTAATGCATTCACAAATCAGGGAGGGCAAGGAAGAAAGAGAGAGAGAGGGAGGGAAAAGTAAGAAGACTGGATGAGAGGGCAAGGTAAGAGAAGTAAAGCAAGACAAAGAGCAAGAGGAGAGAGAAAGAAACTGTGTGAACATTAACAGTGTATGGAAGCGATGGAGAAAGATAACTACCTTCTCCTCCCTTTTACAGGAAGTGACCAGTGAGATTGTGGCAAGTGCACCTCATGACTGATGTGGCTGCTTCAGTGCTTTGTGAGGCAGACGGGATAAGTAATGCCAAAACAACCCTTCCTCCACCTCCTTCCTTCCTTTTTCCTTTTACTACCTGGATGTTCTTTAGGAGGAACAAGAATTCTCCTCCCACTTTGGTACCTGAATATCAGGTTTTAAACATTTAGGACTCACTCATACACCTTTACTTTTTGATGCGCAGAGCTGCTGTGGCTTCTTCATGATTCTACCTGAAATATGCCATTACATAACTGGCCTGTCTATTCCTCCTCATTTAAGAGGTGGGAGGGTGGTGGACAGGTGAAAGGACAACCTGTTTGTGATATGACTCTAGTTACTTGATGGTCAAAACTAATGGAGCTGAATATGATGAAACTCTCTGACACTTTTTATCCAGTGTACTTTTCAATTGGCATCCTAATAATTAAACAACAAAAAATAGCACATGAGTTAACACGCTGTCAAGCGGTCTCACCTTTTTTAAACTCCTCCAACATTGCGTCCAGTTTTGTGTCATTGAACACAAAATGTAACGGGTGACTGTAAAACTTTGTAATGGTTTTAAGCGGGGTGCAATCATCCGGGTCCACAAACGCCAGGTCTTTGACAAATAGCAGATCCACTATGTTGGACCTCTCGCCCTCGTAGACCGGGATGCGCGTGTAGCCGCTCTTCATGATCTCGGACATAGTATTGAAATCGAGGGTTGCATCCCCGGGGATCATAAAGCAATCTCTCAGCGGCGTCATCACGTCCTCCACGGTTTTAGTCCTGAGCTCCAGCGCGCCCTGGATGATGTTCAGCTCCTCCTTTACAAGGTCGTTGTATGGGTCCGTGACGCGCAGCATCTCCAAAAGCTTCTCCCGGTTGTACACGGTTCCTATCTCCTGTCCCAGAAGGTAATCAAGCAGCTTGCTCACTGGGTAGGAGGCAGGGAAGGTGAGCAGCATGAAGAACTTGGTGAGGAATATGGTGTTGGCCCCCACAGCGAGGCCGTGCCTGGAGCAGATGGCCTGGGGCACGATTTCTCCAAAAATGACTATTCCAATGGTGGACATGACCACCGCGATTAACCCCGAACCGGCGATATCATCCAGCAGGATGGTCAGCGTGGTGTTCACCAACACGTTCCCGAGCAGAAGTGAGCAAAGCAAGTAATTCCCTTGGCTCCTTACCGGCTCTATTTTTTTGGCATAATTCTTTTCCTTTTCTGTGCCACAGTTCTGAACTATCTGGAGCTCCATGGGGTCAAGAGCCATTAGCCCTAAGTTTAACCCGCTGAACATACCCGACAGGCAAAGCAACATTGAGATGAAGATGACCTGGAGCCAGAAAGGCAGCAGAAACTTTTTCTCCTCCACCACTATCACTTTGGTGTCATCCCCATCGTGGTAGATCCAGGTGTTCTCCGTCCAGGGGTCGTGCATCCCGGGCACGGCCGGTGTCGCGGTGGCGATGCAAAGGTAATACGCTTTACTCCTCTCCGTCTTTCGCAGAGGTTTGACCTCAATTTCAACTATTCCGGACGTCTTTCGATTCAGAATGATGTTGGGCAATATAATTATATCCGAAGTCCTAATACCGCAGGGATGCAAGCCGGACGAGTCCTCTTGGCTCTGGTTATCCCCCGAGGAGCTGTCAAGGCTCCCTACCGTCCGACTCCGCTCATGTTCCGTAAAAGCAATTTTGGACCAGGTCTCGTTGTTGATGTTCTGCCCGTACACCCTTAATTTCACCCGAGACCGCTCACTCACCCGCAGGTAGCCCTTATCCATGAAGGAAATGTCGTCAGTGTCCTCCAGTCGGAGCCCTATGATGACGGTCTCCTCAGACCCTTCCTTGCCACTTGTAGGGGTGACACAAAAGCCAGTGACAGTTAAGAAAATCATCGCCAAAGCTCGGACCCGGTTTAGTGACGCCATTTTTGCAGCGGTGGGTGCTTGGGATAACGGCTCTGCCATATTGATAACCATTGGCAACCAACCTCCTGAATGAAAAGGGCTTTTAAAAATCAGAGCCAGTCGGAGTCCGCCTTCATCTCCGCCGAGGGTTGCCGTAACTTGTGCATCAGGACCTGCTCGTTCCCACTACGTGTCCGACACTGATGACTCGCGAGCGCAGGCTTATGGGCCAACTCGTGCCTCCCCTGATGTCCCCGAGACAGGCGACGGCGGCGACCAATCAGGAGGGGCCGCTGAGAAAGGGGCGGGGTCTTCTCAGCCTCCTTGGCGAATCAAATTCCAAAACAAGTGCACCTCATGTTAAGAGACAGAACTCTGCTCGTGACTTTCTCTTAACATATCCAACTGCAGAAGACATGCATTGTACATGATTAAACTGTTCATGTTAAAGATGACATATACATAAAGAAGTATAAACACCTGCACAATAATATGCAACACATTATTAATCTAAAATATATTTTTAATTTTGAGACTTTTGGGGGTGCTGATTGACCTAGATGGTACTTTTCTATGTAGCCTACCTATTTTTTTCATTGCATTGCACTGTTTATACAGATGCCCTAAAATCCGGAGACAATCCAAGGAAAAGTTGAGAAATGTAGAAAAAATAGCCACAGTTTTGTGCAACAATAGTTAGCTTTTTTGACCTATGTCTCTCTCCCTCTGACTTTTGATCCCTTGATCTCTGTACCCCATTGGCTGTTGCAACTTCTACATTTTAAATCAGAGTGGGTGATCTTCAGTGAAAGCACTAAAATTCCTTTTTCAAATCAACTACCTTACTTTTTAATTACTTCTTTTTGGCTTGAAAGCACCTCATGCAATACCAGTGTAAAGAACCCACTCTATGAAAGAGCAAAAATGAAAACTGAATATTCAATCGATTGCCAATATTTATTGAATAGCACCATCATAACTGGCACAAGACTGATTACACTGTTGCAAAGCAGAAAATAAACAAAACTGCTGCATAAACAAATTATTACACTTAAAGGTGTTACAATAGAGGGATAACTTGTAAAGATGGGAAAAGTCCTAATGAAGGGTTGACAGGCATGATATGTAATTTCAGATGTGAAAAAAAACACATACACACATTTTATAAGAAGCATTCTCAGTATGTAATACTTTTCAAGATGATGTGATTACTAGGGAGTACTAGTACTAGCTACTACTTAGCTTTTGCCTTGATACAAATGTCATTTCATTCAAGCAACACTATTATTTTTAATTAATTAATTCATAGAATCTACTCCAGACTTGCTGGAATAAAGACAATGTGTAGGTAAGGATTCATAAAATCTCACTTTACACGGCTTTACATGGTAATAAGACACACAATGACACTGCATAAAGCATAATTATGTTAGTAAATTTTAACTACTGTTCTTACGCATTATCAGTATGATACTGGGCCTGTATTGCATAATCAGTATGATACTGGGCCTTTTTTTTCTGTGCTCTTCCCACGATCACTTGCAGCAGGAAGCAGACTGTGTGCTGCAGCATCCCCCTGTGGCTGATCCTGGGTTTTGTTTCTCCAGCTGAAGGGCCAGCTCGAAGGGATCCACAATGCTTGCCTGTTCATAATGAAAGAAGGTAGGAGTTGATTAGGAGTTTACAACTAACATTCATTTCTGTTTCAAGCTTTACATATTTGTGTTTCTTACAAGAAAAAAATAAGGTAGGCAGAAAAATAAGAATAGTGAATCCTAACTTTTCCTTATTTTTGAGCACTAAACTCTAGTACACTATAAAATAGCAGAAAGAAAAGTTGTTGTCCACTGAGCTTTATAATGCATTTTTACTCCACATTCATTAAATCAGTAGCCATGCTTTCAAAACCAAGATCAAAGGGCTTTTATTACTATCATCACCAACTAGAGGTGCTGATTAGAGAATAGTATCTCAGATATGCTTTTACTTGAGAGGGGCAGTACAAAGGTTCAACCAAGGAACTCTTTGAAAAATCAGTGATGTTTTAATTATTTCTATGAAGCTTAGAAAATGGAAAATCATCTAATGAAAAAGTAATATGTGTAATTTAAATGAGTGTTTTAAGAAGTAGGGTAATCATTTAAAAATTTGTGATGGTGTTTGTAAATGTGTGTGTGTATGCACAGAATGACCATGAAAGCTGATAAGATGGCATTCCATTTGCTGAGAGAAGAACATTCCTTCTTGTTCAAGGTTCCCCAGCATGACTCCACAGTCTGGTTATGACTCCAAGACAGCTGCTTGACCTTGTGCATGTGGACGTACGCATGTATGTTGAATGGGTATGTTGACTGTGTGAGTTAGAACTTTCAGCATGCATCCTAATGCATGCGTGCATGTGTGACTAAGTACACAGTTAAGACAGTGGG
>JAPZDV010000020.1:20624320-20664375 GCA_029814665.1 Acanthurus lineatus | reverse complement strand
CACACGCGCTTCAAAAAAAGAAAGACAGAAAGAAGAAGGGGAAGTGTTGAGTAAGTTCACATTAAACTACATTGAAATAGTTTACTGTCACTGTTAGCTCTATGCTAACTCAGCCAGCTGGTTAGCAAACCCTACACAATCTACATCATATCACGGAAGATTACAGTTATGCAAGTTTTTATTTGTAAACAAAACAGGTAAAGTAATGTTACTATAGAACAGCTGTTAGTTTATGACCCGACATGAACTTTTACATGTAAGGCACTCCAATCGTTTCATGACAATCACTGAAGTTGTAATGCTAATGTTAACTGTAACATAAAAATGAAAGATATGAAGTTGTTTCTAACCTCTTTACTTCAGCCATTGTCTCTTGTATCTCTTATTAAAAGTTCAGGAGCCCACAGTTTGAAGAGAAACGATTTCTGCTGTCTTCGACTTGGGTAAACGCAGGTTAATTAATAATTTTATCCGAGTCTACAGTGACTGTGAACATTTTATTTCAGGCTCACTACCATGCCCTGACGGCCATTGGTTGAAACTGCAGCTGAACTCATATGACCTCAGTAGTACTTGCAATACGTCTTGTGCGTTGTTATTTAAAAATAAATAAATAAATAAAAATGTGTGTGTGTGTGTATATATATATATATATATATATGTGTATATATATATATATATATACACACACACATATATATTAAAGATTAAAGGTACGCAGGTGTAGTTTCCTAATGCAATAAATTAACTTAACCAAACAAATGAGTCAGTTTGAGTTTAAAAGGGCATGTTTATTGAACATACATCCATCTTGCTTGTTGTAATAAATGGCTTATGATCAGAACATTAAAGAAATATGTGCAAATCCACCTTAAACACACTGGTGAAGAAATAAAAAATGTCTTTGGCGAGAGGCCCCTGATCTTTATAACAAGTCATCTACTGTATTGTTAGTCAAATGTACCCTTCAAACAGCTTCAGGATAAGTCTCAAAAGAAGTTGAATCTTTTCTTAACGGAAAAAAATATATGAGAAAAAAATCTGTTCATAACAATAAAGCTAATGATTTCATAAAAAAATATGAAAGCAACTATTTGGTTCAAAAACATTTTACAGAATATCATACACAATTTGCAAATATAAAGTGGTTCTTGAGTTTTGTATGGTTCCAATACAATTTTAAAGGATTCAACTGATATGAAAAATAGCTCATTTTGGTACTACATGTACCATTATTACACAATATTACTTTTTAGCTTGTGAAAAGCATTAAACGCACTGTGTTCAGGCATTGATGGGTTATCATAGAACCAAACAACCATACAACCAAAACTGGTGTGAACAATTTGTGGGAGACATCTTTGAGATTGTTTCAGGAGGCAGTATAAATATTTGAAACCAGCGGCAGAGACATTTGTGCTTTGCAGACATTGAAATATGTTTTCCAAGGTTACTTCAAAGAAAGCAAACTCTGAAAAAAAAATAGAAATTACATGACACAATGGGATTTTAGCATTAGTTACAGTGATTTTCAGAGTGGGCAAACAAAATCATTACTTCACTCCGTTTCTAAAGGTTTCATGCAGCAAGTTCATTATTTATAAAATCAGTGGCAGTCATTGCAAATTTATCATATGTCAACACCTACTGTGTTATAGTTATAAGATCTGGATTAAAAGGATAAAACTTAATCGTTCAAGCTCTTAAGACATGATAGATCAATAAAACATGACTTAAATTTTTATTGTTCTATTATCCTTTTTTGGGGGGTCTTCGCTTTCTGTATATGATGCAGCATTATGGTATTACTTTTTAACTCGCACTCTTTGTCCATTAACTGGCTGCAACTTGTGACTAAATGATATTTGCCAGTTGGGTAATACTTTAATAATAAATCATTTGTGTGAAAAAAACAAAACAAAACAGATATTTGAAGGTTATAATAGGATTAATTACCTTCAGGAGAAATTGAGTAAGGGATGATTATTCCTTCAATGTCATAGAATCCATTTAATGTTTTTTTTTTTTTTACAACTTAAATGTAGGATTTCCTTTGTAGGCACAAATGCATACAATTAAAAAAGTCACCCATTTTTAAAAAGAGTTCACAAACTGTATTTTGTTGAAAATAGACTTGTTCAGTTTACTGAAATTATCCTTGATGGATCCTTCGGGAAGCTGTTAAATGTTAAAATTACTGAATACCACAACAAAACAATGATACATTTTGATAATATGACAATTGAGTAAAAAACCTGTAAATGTTTATGGTTTTTTTTCATAAGCTGGTGAAGGTGATGATCTGATGAAACAAAAGTTTGAGGTCTGATGTTGCCCAACTAAGTTGTGAGACGTTTAATAAATCTTTCATGATTTTTGGTACCTGCTCCCTGACAGTCTCTCAGTGTCACATAAGCTTTTCATTGTTCATCAAAATTCTGCATTTTTTTGGGTAGGCACATCATACAAACATTCATTAAGTTAATTTTTAAAAAATAATTACCAAATGTGTACAAAGTCATTCTGTTTATTTCCCAAATGATTCACAGAGGTCCATTTCTTACAACAGAACCATAAGAGACTAATCAAGTACTGCAATTAAAGACTGAATCAATGGGAAAGAGCATTTTGATTTGATTTTTTTTGCTTCATTTATAAAGTTAAATACTTTCTGTGCAAAGTAGGAACTGCTCACATGAAGACGTTTAAATGCACTTACTCTTCTCTATCACTAACACAGCAGATAGAGCAACAAAAACAGACACAAGGCAAAGCGGTTTTTAATCACTTGAGAAGCATGAGTCTAACGGGACGCCCCACACAGTCTCGTTCTTGTGTCCCTGTACAGTATCACTTTGCATAAGCACACACTGTGGTAATTCCACTTTGCACTTAGCCAAAATGTTCCTGCTGTGTGTTTTTTACTACATTGGTTCCTGCCTGCAGAGAACAGCTTTGCAGAACTGTTGCAAGCACCTGGTGAGGAGAGCTGCATTCATCCTGGGCAGTGATTGTCCTGTCGTGATGTCACAGCTTTGGCTATAGAGTTCTTAACTGTGAATCATTATATTCTGTTGCATGAGAAGGACAACTGAACTGTCTGTGTAAGCATGTGTATGCATGTTTGTGTGAGGTGTGAGAAATATCATTGCCACAGGCTGTTAAAAGGGCTTGCACTGCCCAAATAAACCCAAAATACACAGGTTAAGGCCTCTATTCCAGTGTGGGGAGGAGCAGGCTTTGCCAACCTTTGGATCTCTTTCATTTTCAGTTGATATTCCACTTCTGAACTCTCACACTATTTTTAACTAAGATGCACACATTCATAAAAATACTCACTTAGAAAGCATTTAGACATAAAACACTTGCTCAAAAAGAAAGCAAATGCCTCTATGCTAAGTGTCAAGTGCTCTCTCCTTCCCTCTTTGACACAAAGGTGGGTTAACTGTTTCAGCCCTGCGGCTCAGTGCTGGTGCTGTGGTGCGGCCCTTCCTGTTCGTTGATGGTGTGGAGAAGGAGGCACACTGGAGGATGGAGCGAGGCGCTGCCTACCTGGTGAGCCGGCTGAGGAGGTACTAATGGGCCACGTGCAGCCCGTCTTTCCAGCCCACTTAATGCCTGCTGCTCCTCCTCCACACTGAAGGAGGCTCGATGACCGCAACTGTCACAGAAGTCCCCTGCCTGCTCCTCCGCCTCCTCATCATCTCCCTCATGCCCTAGCAGGCTCTCTAGCTCCCTCAGTTCCTTGCCTTCTTGGCCTGTCCCTCCAGCTCCACTGAAACTGCTGCTCCCTCTTGTGCCACACACACAAACCTCAATCCCAGAGTCCCCTGTGAATCGCCTCCTCCTCCCATTGGGGAGTCGATCTTTGTCCTCAGCACAACCCTCTGACAGTTCCTTCAGCAGAGGGTCCTTGCAGGAGTCGTCTCCATTTCCACTTCTTTTTTCCTGGCTGGTAAGTTCCTCTCTGTTGAGCCCCTCAGAACGCATTATCACACCTGGCTCTTGTGCTCTATGTGTAGGCTTATTGTCAGGCTTTGGCCTTAAGTCTAAGGTGGGGGGATGTGGTTCCTCTGTGCTGGGTCTGCAACAGAGACTGTCAGAGACCGGTGGCACAGTAGTAGGCTGAATGGTTGGACAGTGTCTCTCCTGCTGCTCAGGAGCCAGTGGACCACAAGCCACTGTGGTTGGGCCTGTGTGTAAGGCACTGTAGGGTGGGGGAGGGGTCGGTGGCCGGTTGACCACCTCCTCATAGTCAGGCAGGAGGTAGTTTGGCAGAAACCCTAGAGAGAAAAAGATTTTAAAAAACAGCTTTGAGACAGAAAAGGTATGAAAATGAATACACACTGAGGAAAATGTACAAAACTGAATACATACTGGAATCAGACAAGCAACACTTATATGGTTTTTTAAGTCCTAATGTATTTCAGTGTGACCTTACTGAACTTCCCAGACAACTATTCTAGTAAGGGGGGAGAAAATGACTGTACAAGCTCATTTCTGGGTCAATTCTGTGCTGAGGACTGTTGCAGCGCTGGGATGGTGTTGCAACACTGGCAGGAGAGCAATGCTGGCCGTTTCCTGAAAACTAGGGCATGCAAACAGGGAAGGTTCTGACGCTGTGTGAAACCAGGAATACATCTCAGTGCAAACATAACATCTGAGTCAGGCACCACTGCTATGAATCAAGGACCACTGCTTTGCTTGTCATTCATCAGTAGTTCCTTGATTTGGTCTGATAAAAGCTAATATTATTAATAATCAAACAACAAACAACACTGTGTGCACTGGTGTTAAATTAAGTGCCTCTGTAAAACAAAAATTTTTTTCAAAGTGTGTGTTTGAGTAGGAGCTCTTACTGAAGTAGAAGGGCACAGAGGGGTAATTGTGTGCTTCCCGGTAGGCAATGAGGTTGATCTCGTGCTGCCGTTGCTGCTGCTGCAGCCGGTGTTTGGTGCGGCGGTGGTGACACACACAACAGCAGCTCAAAATGAAGATGATTGCCCAAACCAACCAAAACCCTACAGTGAGAGGAAGATCCACACTGTCATGTTATGACTGCAGTGGGAAAAAAAAGGACAATATGTAAATGTGACAACTTCATGTTTAGAATAGAAACTCAGAAGGCGATAAAGAGATTTAAAATAAAAAAGACGAGCTCTAAAATGTGTATGTATTTAACAGTGTCCAACAGTGTTGGCCAGTAGCACAAAGTTCCTGCTGCTAACAAAAAATGAACACTGCAGATGAAATATTGCCGACATCTGGCTCTAACATGGTGAAATATTCACAGGCTTGTAAACTGTATGCATTGCATGTGTTGCATTATGAATTTCATGGCACAGCATCATTTCAGATGTCACTGAGAGGTCCAAGTCCATTCTTATCATGATGAAAAAGCAGTGACAGATTTACATTGTTTCCCAAATCTTTCCTATGGAGCAACCCCATGTTCAACAACACAGTTGTATCATATGCTGAACTCTGATTGCTCTAGTTTCTAACTTTAGAAGACATATTTGAAATATTTTTGTCAAACCTTTCAGCAAAAACAGGGTTGTATGCCTCATTAAGCCAGTAAAATTGCGATTACATCCACGTTTGTCCAAACTAATGTCATACTTTGTATGAGGAGTAGAAAGTATTTAGTGTATTTCCTGTGAAGGGGAGGTCATGGCTACATTGACATGCATGATTTCACTGAATGATTTCTACTGACAAGCATACCATCTTCACTTTGAGACTCTTTTGTGGTTAGTGCAGCTTATTTTGCAAACATCAGCTTTAAAGAGTGTTGAAATCTTGGTTAGACAATGCTCATAAAACAGAAAAATCTCATTTGTAATTCTTTGGCATGAACAATGGCAAAAACAACTGAACACAATGTGATTTAGAGATCAATCTGTTCTTGTTCAAAATTCCACAAAGTTATCATTTTCTTCAGAGGACTCAGTTGTGGACTTTTCTTTTTTAATTTCTATTATAAACAGCCACAGGGAACAAATACTAGTGAGGCTCCAAAATTTAGCCAATTTGTGTTTCTTGTGTGTTTGAAGTGGCTGCGTTGCCTTAAATCCACACAAAAAAATATGTTAACTTCACTTCAAGGACTACAGGGAAAGACTGACCATGTGTATGGAATATAAGAATGTAAGCTGTAACACAAGACCCTTGTACAGGGCATCTCTGCTTATACTCTGCAACTATACAAACAACCAAAACAAAAACATTTCAGATTTTCAGCCAAAGTTAATATCTTGCACATATTCCTAAATATACATGTGAAATGAAATGCGTCTTTTTCTTTTTTTTAGCCACACACAGCTGATTATTGTAACATTTGGCACATGGCTGCTTCTACCACTGTGCAAACTCTGAAAAAAATGGATTATATTTTAACAAGAAATAAAGGCAGCAGAGCCACGTCCTTTATCAAGCTGTCAAGAAGAAATGAATATATATGAAGATAGACTGAATGATGCTCATTTCTGAGAATCCACACCGATTATTATTTCCACCTTTCCAGTACCTACAACTGGACCAGGTCTGAATTACACAATGAATCCCTCAGAAACCCAAATTCACACACAAACAGTCACAGATTATTAAAAATACAGATTTTAAGTCATACTGTCAAGCCCTGGCACAGCTTTTCCTGAAAATGAAATAACAAGTTTCTGTGATATCTTTGAGGACAAACAAAAATAAAAAATAAAAAAATAAAGTATTTTTTCTGCTATAGTTATTGCACTGCATTCTTAAGTGTGTTGTGGTATGGGAAATGCCTTAGATTACATCTGCAATAAGCTAATACCTGTCAACTAAACACATTAGTTCGAAGTGATGTGATTGTTATTATTTTAAGCAGCAGGACTTTGTTACATCTTGCATTTGTTCCTTCTTTAAAACACACAATCTGCAATGTCTGCAACTAGATGTCACTCACCCACCAAAAAAATTTAATCAATTTTGATGACATCATGGGGCAGTGTGGGATCATGGGACGTGTTTACTTTATTGTTTTAAAATTTAATTGACATTACTTTTTGTCAGTTCAGGGGACAGAATGAAGTGCAGCATTACCTAAATAAAAACACGTTATTTTTCTTAGTTTGAAGACTGTTGGAAACACAACTCAACAAAATATCTAAGAAAGTTAAAGTTGATTTAAATAATTTAACATGTAAATGCCGCTTTTGGAGTTTTATTTATCTAACAAAACTTCCACAGATGGTGAAAAAGATGATACAAACAAAACAGAAATTAAAAATAACATACTTGCCATTGAACTAGCAAGTCAGAGAGAGCATATGGATGTAAAAAACACTCTTCAACACAACCTGTTGCTGCTTAACAAAAAGGTTGGTGCCAGAAAGGGAACCACACCTGCTCCAAAAAGCCAGCCAAGCACATACAGCTTGATTACTGCCTTCACACACCCTGTTGCAGGTAGCAGTTTAGAAACTGATGAAAACTCACTGTTGTACATATGCAGGGATTTTACTATGTGACTTTAAACCCTCCCCTTGTGCAGAACACTGATGAATTACTGAGTTTATGCAATGCCAACTATTTCGCCTTCTGAAATCATAATGTTTATATAAGACAATTCAGGGTAAATGTACTGTTACATTTCAGGTACATTACACAAATCTATTTTCTGAAATGATCTGCCTGTTGGATTTAAGAAGGTAGGGGGTTGTAGTTTCACAGTTAGGGGCTTGCTGAAGGATTCCAAGTCAGCTTGATCGGGCTGAAATTCATACGCAGAGGATGCAAGCTGACCAATGGTAAGGTCACCAACACAGCACATTTGTCCCAAAAAGGGATAAAATACTCAAGATTTGTGCAGGTTTAGTGAATTTAAGGGCAATTAATTTTATTCTGCACTTAAAAAAACATTTTTACAGTACACCAAAAATGAGATAGAGGCATTGGTCATAATAAACCTGTACTCAATGTTCAGCAAACATGTTACTTTCCCCTCCACTCATTTTTTTTCTTTTTATTGCCCCTTTACTTGAGTTTCACTGTACAAAGTGAAGTTTGAATTAGAGGGCTGCTTTCACATTTATCTGCTGACATTAAAGCTACCCTGTTTTAACATGTCTGAAGGGATCTTTAACATTCAAAAAACAGAATCAAGTATAGCAATCAAAAAAGATCTTAACAAGTTAAGTGCTATGTAAAGTTTAATGGAAGGTATTTATTTTGAAAAGGTAAAAAAGCCTTTAAAGTAGAATTTAAACCATTGCTGAATACAGTCACAAGGACACCTTAATCTCAGGTAAATAACATCTCTTTTAAGATGTTTTTTTTTTTTATTAAGTGGGGAAATCTCTTAGCATTCTGTGACTATTTTATAGTCATCCAGATAATGATTACAATATCTTGCAATTGAATTTGTCTCATTTTATGTATAAGGTTTATTTAAAACACAAATGTGTCTTGGGCAGAGGCAAGATTAATAAAATTATCCAGTAATCTAGGATACATGTATGTGAGGAACCTACTGAGGTTCCTTATGCACATCTATGTAGTTTTCAAGTATAATGTCAAATTCAAGTACAATGTCAAATTACAGGGTGCTTATCTGTCGTCCAGAAGACCTGCAGCTCCACACACATCTGGATCATCAGGGGGATGTGAAAAAAAAACCACAAACCAACCATGTAGATTGACATGGCTTCAATTTGGTTCACGTGTGGGTTGATATTAAAATCTGTCACTTAGTTAAAACTCTGTTTACGTGTCGGTTAACCCTTTTTTCACCCACCTGAAAAATGTGACACACTGCCCACCACTTAAGCCTCTGATATCAACATTTGACCACCCAGGAGAGTGACATGGCACCCTTGCAGGGACACTTGATCCCTTAAATCCCTATAAGTGCACGAGTTCATCTTGAATTTTTTGTACTTAGCCTGGGGACCCTCTGTGTTTTGGCAATCATTTGCAGCTTCTGTGTATCGTGCCACTCTTGTGCTGCACCTTGCACCTCAGTCTTGTCAGTTAACCTAGACAGGGCTCAGTTTAGCACAGATCACATAAAAGTCAGACACTTCTTGCTGGTATGGTATTCTGTGTGGGGCGACTGCAGAGGATCTGCCAGAACTTTCTAACTCTGCATGATCCTTGAGTTGCAGTTTTGGGCAGCTCATGAGCTGAAATTGATAAGCCTGGATGAACGTGATCTGGTTAATGATGTCTTAAAGTGTCTATGCATCACCGTTTGGCTCCACATTCTCTCTATATATATATACTCCTCTACCTCTGTGCATCAGAACATGATGAGCCTGACTGCATTCTCAGCCTACATTAAAAACCACTCAGTCACAAACTACACTCAGCAGGGTATGCAATATGCATCAATGAAGATTGCAAGCACCGGAAACTGGAATAAACAAATAGAAGGCAGAGGTATGAAGATATCATGTATGAGGTTTGACAACTCTCACACATACACACACACATTCACACACACACACATACACAAACACTCACCCACCCACGCACATACACACACACACACACACACATATATGTAATGAATTATGGGATCTGTTTTGGGGATATTGGGGATACAGATGTGGAGTTGGAAAGGGTGAAGAAAAATACCAAAAAGAAGGAAAAGCAGGATACATACACCAGAGTTCATAGTAGTAGCTGCAGCACTGAGACTCTCCGCAGCAGTGTCCGGACTCACAGATGTAGCTTTGATTGTTAACACCTTCACAATGCAGTAGGCTCTGGAACAGAGAAGCAGGAAAGAACCATAAACATCTCAACTTATAAACGGATAAAACACCAACTCAGGGCATCTGGTTATGAAGGGAAAAAATAAAAATGATAGCCCCGTTCGTAATAATACTGGGTTTTTTTCTTGACTAAAATAGCTTTTTTGGTGTTTTATGTCTATCGAAAGAAAAACTGCATACAGTAAAGTGATCTTAGGGTAAATGCTATACATTTTTTGTACAGATCTTGTTACTTTCAGTTTCAAACTGAACAAAAAAGGTTAACTTTCATTCAGCACTAAAATGCTGAATGAAAGTGCCATAAAATATGTTTGTTTGTTTTTCTGCTAATTCTGCTCATGAGCTGTTGTCACTTTAGCAAAGCACCATAATCATACCGAGGAAGCTGTCCTTCCTATAAGTATGATCTGCACAGGTATTACTAAGAACATTAACACCCAGCGTTACGGCAATGTCAGTGTAACAGAGAGCAAGCAGGGAAAATGTATCTGACACATACTATGCACTCCGCACTTGCTAAATGTACTATTGTTTAACATACTTTAGCATATACTATGCTTACTATACAGAGGTAAATGTGTTTTTGCACACACTGCTTAGTGTGTATCAGGTTGTTTCCTAACCGTCCTCTTGGTTGCCCTCTGGTTGGAGATGTGTAATCATTGCAACCAACGCTAAACTAATTTACAAAATATGGTACACCTCGCAAAGAAAAACCTTTCTGACTCTTGAATAAAAACACTGTTGATGTTACTGCAGGGCCACCTTTGATGCTGTTGTCACTACTGTGATGCATTGTGGGGTTATTTTTTAGTTGGTGTGGTTTATAATAAACATTCTATAAACATTATTAAAGTTTAATTATAAAAGTCATATTTGATACCTGCTGTTACAGGTATTGTACAATTATTTTATAGTGTACAATGTAAAGTATGTTGATTTATTTTACATTAACTACAAATAACAGTATACTATAAAATTTGTACATAGCACATCCTTTTATAGTTAGTACGTAGTAGATAACTGGGAATCAGTCACGTTTTTTTCGAAATATGCATAGCCCTGATCACTGATTTAGAATAACAGAGATCTTACTGAAAACATTTGGTAGTCAACATTAACACTTAGTTATGAATCTGAAGTAAACATGTCCTAACCAACAGTACTAGTAAGCTGCTAGAGTTTCATCAATGTTAAGACCCATATCAAGTGCAAATGTCTGAATCCCAGCCAGCACAACCAGTCACTATGCCACCCAAGATCTGCCTGATCAGAACTGAAAACATCAGAAGGTGTTCACTACAACAGTTAACTTCATCCCAAATCAATAAACATTGGGCCTCCACTCCAACAGCCTGTTGCATGCTACAGCTTTTAATATAGCATAACAACACCTATGCCTGATTAAAACTTAACCTGACCATGCACATCCATCACACTCATGAAAGTTGCAAAAGGTCACATCTGAGGAACTGAGTATAATCATATCAGAGAGATCTGCAAAGTGCCAAAAGACAAGGGAGCACTGTAATCACAATCCTCTCATGAGAAAGGTCAATGGATTTTTCCAGCAATGATCCCTGAGATGCTTTCTTCTAGATTAGCTTAATGATTAGCTAGTCAAAGTTCTATGAAAGTTTTTCTCTCTATAGATTACCAGTGCAGGTCCCTGGTTGTGAGGCATGATGATCCAAGGTCCACAAATCCCAGATGAGTCCCTCCACAGCATGGGTCATTATACCACAGAAGAAAACAGTCAGACGGCTCTCACAAATACTCTCTCTCTCCCTGTTCACCCCCCTCCCCCTATACACACACACACACACACACACACACACACACACACACACACAAACACACACACACACACACACACAGAAAGTAAGTGACGACCAGCAAAAATGTCCTCACTTTCCAAAAACGTCCTTACTATGTTGGTTAAAAACTGGCTCAGTGTATGTGTGTGCGTGCACGCATGCACGCATGCACGCACACACATACACACCCACACACACATACTCCCTCACCCCACTCAAATCGAGGCCCAAACAGTGAACAAGGATTGCTCTACGGAAATTTCCAAGCAGCAGCAGAGAATGAGCTTCAAGCTGGGCCGCTGCATGATAACAAGGCCTGCACAGCGGTGAGAGGTGTGTATTCAAAGTGTGTGTGTGTTTAAAGTGTGAGGCAGGGAGCGAATGGCAAGAAAAGCAGTGAGAAAGCCAGAGTCAGAGCAGTAACACAGGAATGATTTGTCACACATGACACACAAGTACAAACCAAACTGCTGACACTAAATGTGGCCTCACTCCTAAAAGTCATCATTTCTCAACAGCTGTTTCAACATCATGAACGTGACACTTTTTAACAGACCCACACACAGAGGGATTTAATTCTGTGTAATAAACACATAATGTTCTGCTCCACTGCTTTGACTCTGATAACTTCAGCTGCCTTTTCTGACTCACTGACTTCTCTCCACCACATGCTATCTGCTTAGCAGGCACTTTCTGCAACTCAATACCAATAACCATCTAGTTTGTTTGGGTCTTCAGCCTGAGCTGCATAAAGATAGCCAAGTGCTGAAGGGGGTCGGGCTTTTATAAACAGACCTTCAGAGAGAAAAGTGCTAATCTCTGACATGCATGTGACTTGGAAAAACAAAGTTAACTTGAATGGCAGTAAAATTAAAGCCACACTATCTTAATCAAACAGTTTAAACTGAAAGAGAAATAAAATCAGAGACATCCTTGAGTAACCTATTTTTTACTGATTGTGTGAGACAGAAGGTGACAGACCAAAAAATCTAGACATACTAGATTCCTCTGACCCCCTTCCAGACATGCAGTGATGAAACATTTCACCTCTCTCATGTTACACCACCAAATTAAAACTGGATTCGGTTACTGTTCTAGTAATGCCGCATTAGAAAATAATCAACCTCAATAATGAGAAGTTGTTGAAATGAGCTGACAATAAAAATCTTCTGGTGACTATCGAATGTTGCTCCCGGAGAAGAGTGGCTACAGTTCTTAGGTAATTCTTGACTGCACAATAATGAGTTGATCAACTGCACAGCACAGGCCAGTAAGAACTGGCAAGTTAGCTGATGCACACAAAGCCCTCGCTGACCCTGTTTTGTATCCTGTCCTGCAAAAAAAAAAAAACCAAACAAGAAAGGCGCTCTTTCATAGTCATCAAGGTTATACACTTCAGAACAAAACACTGCTGACGCATTTCTAGTTATTGTTCATGCCAAACATTCCCCGGAGAACGTCTTCCAAATTTCAACAGCTTAGGTGGGTTTTGTAATTAATTTATTATTAATACTGAGAATTTTAGGTTTCTGTGATTAAGGGAGACATTCATTATAAATATCATATTTCCATTTAGCTATACTGTACAAAGTAGATCCCCCTAAATCCTACACACAGGACTTTTAAGAGGCTAATTCTACAAAAAAGTAAACAACTCCCACATATACAGACATAAAACCAACACTGTTAAGAAACGATGTTCCCTTGTTTTCCCTGAGAAGAAATAAATAAAAGGATTTCTGTTTTTAAGGTGTGAGTGAGTGTTTTGGGGGGCTTGTGGCTTCTACTGTTGACTGGCTTTATTCTTATCCTCAATTTCATGTGATTGTTGTAGTTAACTCAGCTTTACAAGCTCTCATTTAGAATAAAAGGTACAAAGAAACCAACATTTATTTGCCTTTACAGTCTTGTCTTTCTTATAAAAGGCTGTGTAAAGAAACAAAAAAGGCTGCACAGTTTAAGAAACAGGAGCCTATGAATACAGCACAGTGACCATTTATTAAACAAAATATTAAACTGTCAGTAAAACTCTAACATGCAATCACTTGTTATGATAATGTTGTTAACAAATAAAACAAAGCTGACTCTATGTTAGCAAATAAAACATAGCTGACTCTGTGTTAGAAGGGTGAAAACACATTGCAGATGTAGCTCAGGGCCACATGATGCAACTATGGTCCCCTGGCAGCCATGACCCGTCAACTTTACATGCAATAACAAACGACATGCTTGTGTTCCCACGTGTAATTCCACCACTGAAGTTCTTCTTGATAAATGTTAAATGACGCGTGTTGTTTCGTAACACTATGGTTTACGCACACATGTATGCATTGATAACAAACAGTTAGAGACACTGCACGTGATGAGGCATGTGATTACAATATTAGAAGCTAGACTCTTTTTTTCCCTAACTTAGTCCATTAGTTTGTGACCCTTGTGCCTTGATATCTTAGCAGAGGAATCTAAATCTTCTACACTTTAATCTTTTAGAGATATTTTATCAAATTTTCTACAGAAAGAAACAAAGTGGGCGAGATATCTTGTATGAAAGGACTGGCAAAGTCCTGATATGGTTGATAACTGATGAGCTTTCTCTTGTCTGTCCTAAAATGCATGAAATGATAAATGGCTAATATTAACAGTAATGACAACACGAGGTCTGTTGTACATCACTCATTGCTTTGCATATTTCTTCCAGTGGAAGAAAAGCAGCAGTGATGGAAATGTCGATGATGGCCTAGATCAAGATTATTATGAAAATATTTGTTTTTAAATCAGATTATCATTTCTATTCAGACCTGCTCATGAAGGAGTAGTTCTGTTACAATTTGAGTCTTTAATCAGCAAAAAATGCTAATGCAAGATTCTTGTTATTTCATCTCTGCTTCTGCTTGTGCTATCCTAAGCCAAAAATGCTTAAAGATTATATATGTAACATTTTAACATAGCTTACATTATCACACCTCTCTCATGCCTTTGCTTGACAATCTGAATCTGCATACGGTGTGAAAGTTTGAGCTTTTGTCATATCATGCCTTATCAGACTAATTTACTCACTCATTTCTTTGCTTTGTATGATTCAATAAATAGACCAAGTACCACTAGCACGTCAAAAAAACATTATCCAGTTTGTTTGTTTTTTTACTTTTAGGGGTTTTTTTTGCTAAACACAGTCATATGATCTCAAAATACGGCTGACTTGACACTCACTATTTGAAATTCAAGGACTGATAGTGAACAGTTCAGAATGCTCAACCCACCCACTCAAACTATACATGCCAAGTGTGCACAAGTCTAGTCATAACAAAAAACAACAATTTGTATTAAGACAAACCAACGGATGTTTCCAAACGTTTGTAGCATCAGGGTGGTAATACTGCTTTGAATCAATTTCACAGATGCACTTATTTTTTGAAAATGGACAGTGTTGAAATCAGAATTCTGAATAAGAATTTTTGAATTGAAAATTGTATTATAACCCACCAAATCATCATATCTGCTCTGGAAGTCTCATTAACAATACCCTGTCATTTTTTGTGGAGCTTTGCCTCAAGTGTTTAAGAAGAAAGTCTGAAGATATATTTATATTTAAAACATATTAGTTTTTTGTTTTTTTTGTTTTACAAAGACTAAAACATATGACCTGGTAACTGGGTTTACTGACTGAAGACTTGTAACGTTATCCCGACACAGAAAAACTGTTAGGTTAATTAACTTTTATGAGTTTTTTCTGTTTTGACAGTCAATATTACTACAAAACTTATGTTACAATAAGTGCTAGCTGTTATGCCTACCAGTTTGGCTGCATTCATGCCTGAAAAACTGCTCTCGCTGTTAGTGCGACTCTCCTCTGGCTAAAATGTCAACCCCTTTACGCCGAGTTATACCATAAACAAACACAACAGAGCAAGGCCCTGACTCACGAGCGTTTTGCTAGGTTAGCTATCACAGCTAGCAATAGAGCTTAGCACGCATGCTAGCATCTTTAATAACAGAATATAGTGTGCTAGAAAATTTGCTTAGCTTGTTGTTTATTAATAAACTTTTAAGTGTGTAGCTGGACAGTGTATTTACACAGCCGGACGTCTGGCTAGCCAACAGCCCTGTGACAGAGCGCCTTGTATTTTCGATTGCTCAACCTTACCCTTTCTGCCGCCGTCTCGGTGGGGTTGACAGAGCCAACAGCGTGCAAAAACAATCCCATTTTAAGAACCGAACATACGCCTCTCATTCCTCCAAAAAGTGGCTACAGCTACGGCAAAAACATACGCATGTAATACGAAACTGTGTTAGAGTATCCGCTACTATTTCTCGGCCCCTGACGCGTTGAGAGGCCGCTGCATGCGCCGCCTCCTCTGCGTACTGGACATTTCAACAAGGCACAGTGCTGGCGCAACTGGTTGCTGTAAGTGCCACTGGCTGATACAGCTGTTACACAAGTCGCTCCTCCAGTACAGGCACTCTGCTTCGGTCTGCTGGGTGTGGCGTGTTCACCTCGACCCGATCCATGTGCGCAACGTGATGGGCGTACAGTTGGATAGCCACTGGTTTTGCGGACTGACCTCCGATTGGACAGTTCTGGACAGCTGGCGAAAGCTGACCAATCACCGATCGGTGCGTCTCCAGTGCATGGCCTTGTTATCTTCATGACGACTTCTTCTCTGGTGTGTGAGAACACGTTCGAAAGAGAGTCTTTATCCACATGATCCAATTTTAAAACCTTGAAATTTTGTTGTAGACCCGTATTAGACCGTAATCAAACCAAAAATGCTTAAAAAGATGAGGTTCAACATTGTATCTACGGCCAAATAGTAAAAGTCATATCCGGTTTTTCATTATCTGCAAGGAATCTTATACTGCAACCAAAAATGCCTTTTCATTTTAAAGTGATGCTTTAACATTAAAGAAATTATTAATGTGCAGTTTTGAAAAATAAAGGCAGACACTGGGGACAATTTTCTGTTACCCTCACAGGTGTTTTATTATCTTTCATAAAATACATGTTGTCAAGTATCTCCTATATCAAATTACATTAACTCATCTTGCATATTCCTTAATCTTCCACCCACCTGAGATGGTATTACACCCTTTAGATTGCTTGAAATTTACCTGGTGAATTTTGAGATATTTGCCACTGAAACATTTGCTGTCAGTCTGGCATAACTAAACAATAACATTTGCTCTTGAAGGCATAATATGTAGGATTTCCTTAAAAAACGAACAGGCAGCCAGTGTAAAGACCTCAGAGCTGGACTGATGTGTTCCACTTTTTTGGTCTTAATGAGAACGTGAGCGGCAGAGTAGTGTGTAAACCTGACCAATTATAGTACTCCATAAAGATGGAGCTACCAGATGACACCAATGTTTCATCTCCCTCCTCTGCTTTATCAGTGAGCTGTGCATCAGTTTGATGGTGGCTGATATACAAACCCACAGCAGAGAGGCAAACAGTGAAGAGGGTAAAATGTGCACTTAGGCTGAATTCACAAAAGATCAGGCATCACACCTCCTGAGGGTGTGTGTTGATTTGTGCTTCTCCAATTCATTGCTTTGTTCTAGGTGGTGCTGCCCCTTCTCTTTATTACCTCTCCAGCTAAACTGACCATCACTGGTCTCTCAATTGAGTTAAGATGGAAAGGATAGGCCAAGTTCAAATGTTATTTTTACAAACAGTTACATAAAGTCCAACATATTATGCCTTTAAGTTTTACAAATGTCACGTTTGGAAATAATTGAAATTGCAAAATTTTACTGAAATTTAAGTTTTAAAGATGTCTCAGTTACTCAGACTTACCCAACTACTAAAGAAACCATCCCTAAAACCATGTAATTTGTAAAAGCTTTGGACTCTGCAAGAGAATTGCAGGGGTGAATATCCAAGGACCTTGGTACATACCATTTAAACTATATAGAGTGGCATAAATTTAGGATTAAATGAGGAAAATATGTTTTTTTCTGAAATTTGAGAAAACTCACCCTTTTCTCTGTAGATAAAATATCAGCATTCAAGTCAAACAGGGCTCTTACATGATTCATGGATTATTAAAATGTCCCTAAAATTGGTTGTTTGAGCATAATTGCAATTTCAATTGTCATCTTTATCATCTTTTTGATGTTTTTTTTTTTTTTTTAAACCAGACAAGGTATTGTGATTGGCTTGGTGATTGGCACATTTTTACCAGTCTCTTTCATGAGGCTGTCGATATGGTATACCTAAAATACTAAAAACATCCTTTTCTGTCGGTGTAGCAAGCGGACTGCCGCCATACACCTTCAAACTACCCTGACGCACCACATTTTCATTTAGCGAATGCTCTGATAAGCTCATGTTCTTTGTCTTTGCCAGAGCTCTCATTGAGCGGTTGAAGTGAGCTGATCCAGTGAAATACATGAGTGCACAGGCAAACTCATTGTGGGGCACCACTATGATGTCAAGCCTACGATGGCGCTGGCTGGGTCCTGGCAAACGACACACACCCATGTATTTCTTCTGCTCCCCATTCTCCTCATGGCTCACCAAGTCATCTGTCAAAAACCCTAAAAATAAACAGTTCTTAATAATCTTTTTTAGTTTGAGTAAAGAGAAAAAAAACCCAAGAGTCAGACATAAGAAAATACTTAACAGCTCATAAAGACAGAGCTCACCACTGTCATGGAGGCTCTGTAACACTTTGCTGAACACGCCCTTGTGAGACTTCCCATCGGGATGAGATATGAGAACGTCAACATCTCCACATGTGGCTTTTCCCCGACGGAAGGAGCCACATGCCATTGCCACCAGCTGTGGGTCTATGGCCTTGACAGCATTCCTCACCTGCATGAAACAGATGCGGTCATCTATCAAGAAGTGATTAAGCTTTATCAATTCTTTTCCTGCCCCCCACCCCCCAAACTGGCACACAAGTAAACTTTTACCTGTTTTCAGCCAAATACTGGGACTCAGGCCTGCTAAAGCATCACATATTATTTTTGACAAGCCTGAGGGAGTACACATGCTATAGTCATCTATCTCATGTGCATTTTCTATCTGGCAGCTTTGGAGGAAAAAGAAAATCTAAGTAATACAATCTGGAGTCAACTAGCCTTGTACTCAACGCTCTGGAGTGAGCAGGTATCTGGCTATCTTGAGATGCAGCAACTTTCAAGAGTTAGTTTTCCCCTTTGGGATGCTCTACTTTGTAAAAACACAGTCTGGTTTTCACATTATCAAGCAGTAAAAGAAAGCTGACAAAACCTTTTTCCTACCTTGGCCTTCTGCTTCCAAATTTCTGAGTGTTGGAAGAAGAATTATTTTCAAAGAAAGCTCTTTGTAAACTATATATAATCTTGCCGTAAGCCATTAAAGTGGTGAATGATGCAAAATATTTTGATCATTATCACAGAATGCAACGAATGAAGAAACAATACCACTGTCTCTATGGCTGCTGCTTCTTCTCTAGGCATCCGGTCTAGAAAGTCATTGTAGTGCTTGAGTCCTATTTTCTGAGTGTTGCTTAGGTGAGCTTTAGTGTGGATGTCCTCCAATGTGCGAAATCCCTAAAAGATGAAAAGCAGTTTAAAGAAAATTGGCTTTGCTTTCATTACTTTAACTACAATTCCAGAGGCATTTCTATAAAAATTGTACTTACACTTTGTAAGACATTGCTCTACATTATAATAAAAACCTCTGATGAAGAAGATTTAAATTTAATAAGATCCATATCTTCACATTGAATAGATTTTTGAAGAATAATAGAACAATATATGTCCTTTTTTTACTAACATTATAAACAAACAGTTTAGTTAAGGAACCCTTTCATTTTCTATTAGAGAGTTAGTGTAATTTTTCAGTTTAAAAAATAAACTTGTTAGGGCTCAATTATGACTATAGTGACCTAAAACATGTCTTGTTTTTTTTTTTACAATTTGTGACACAAATACCAATAAATGTATGTATACAATGGACAAATATCAGTACTATATGGGGTTGGCCAACAGTCAGGATGTAATACAGAATTTCAGTTGCTACAGTATCTTTCACTATAAGTATCTATCTTGCTACATTGTTGTAACTCGTACTTTTATGTGAAAAGTCTACAATGAAATTAAACAACTTTGTTGCAAAAATGGAAGCAGAAGCTTGATCCTTTTCAGCTACAAGATTCTGCACATTTGTGAAATATTTTGATTTGATGTGTGTGTGTTTGCCTGACCTGCTGGTACCACAACTGTGCAGTTTTAGCTCCTGCACCCCAGATGTTAGTAAAGAGCTCCAGTATAGGCACAGCCTCCCCGATGTGATCTAGCTTGCGCAGGTGACCGCTCTCCATGATCTCATCAATTTTGTCGGCCATGCTTTTTCCAATTCCAGGGATCTGACAAGCCTCCTGAATTGGGTAGAACATTGGTTCTAGTTACAAGAGCAACACACACAAAATAATCCCTGTATTGAGGACTACAAATAATTGGTCATCCAAGAAAAGAATATATTACAGTACATTTTACATCACATTCACACATTACTCACACAAGCAACAACATAACATTAACAGCATCTGCATTAGATTACCTGATATGATGTTACAGGCTTGTGGTAACTCTTCAGTGCGTTGACAGCCTTGGAGTAGCTCAGCGCCCTCCACTTGTCCCCCTGGTGCGTGTAGGCCTTGGCCAGCACCTCTAATTTGTCTGTGATGTGCTTGTTGAAGTTATTTGTTTTGGACTGAGAGGACTGGGCACAAACCCACTTCCCCGAGACCTGTTTCTGAGCAGTAGAGGCTGCACTGGGACTGAGGCTGGAGCCAGAAGTCTCCTCTTTCGGGTGCTGGCCAGTGATGAGAGCTTCCAGGTCACTCTGAGACACCCTGTCTTCCTCTACTGGCAATTCCTCTTTTGTGTCTGTGACCATCTGAGAGTAATATATTACATAAAATATTATATAGTACTCAGAATCCAGGACACAGAAATTTGTTTGTAAATGAACAAGGCCTAGCTTAAAAACCTACCACATCCACAGCCTCCTCTTGCTTTGTTTTATCAGACGGTGGCTCTGCAACAGTTTCTAGAGCAGGCTTTACATTCAGCAACTCTTTTTTGACATTTTCTTGTACAGTTTTACTTTCCCTAGGTAGAGAAAATTAAAAAAAAACTTGAATTTTGTGTAGGAAATGAGACATAAAAGTAAAGTAAATATTTGATGCACCTTTGCTATTTGATCAATTAATTACTAGTTTCTCTTAATTATTAATTATTAGTTTCTATTCTTTGTATTAACAAGCACATCTTAGATATAGAAATAGAAAACAATGGTTTTACCATTTACTGTATCATTTACCTCTTAGAAGTCAATAGGCTGTAGCTGGCAACATCTTCCAGTTGTTTTTCAGTAATGCACAAGCTCACCCAACTGCACTTCACCAGTTGTACTCCAGGGGGCATACATTCCACTTTCAGTAAGCGCAAAGCTCTGTCCATGTCCATGTTGTCATCTACAACAACATGAGTGACACTGGAACACAGTGAACTCTCTATCTGTCCTCCATTCTGCTGAATTTGTCTTTGAAAGATTTGATGTCTGGCATTTCCAATTCCAGCAGGCAGGATGTAAATTGTGACACCACTGAAAGTGTTTCCTAGGACAGAAGAGAGGCATGTGTTAGAATGAGTTATATGGTGTTGTCAGTATATTTTTCTCTTGAACTTTTTCTTTTTTGTACAGCTGTATGTGTCTTTCATAACCATATCTTTACAATATTTCAGTCACTCTCTCATACACACAGGCTCATAAACACCATAACAACCTGTGACATGACATTCATCTGGTTTCCTTTTTGTTGGGGGTGCATCCCTTCCATGTAAAACCTTGGCCCTCTTAACTTTAGGAAAGGCTTTCATGATCCCATGCCGTGGCTCCATCTTGGTTCTCAAAGGGGGACACCAGTGGTCTGTGATAAAAAGCAGAGCTGGGAGGTTACAGAGTAAAATCCAACCACAAACGGGGAGCACAAGCTGTGAACTGCCTACTGTACACCATACAAATTGTTTCTTGAAGTATGTAGTTGGTTCAGACTAAAAAAAAATTTAGGGACATGCTATTTGTTTGCTTTTTATATTTTGAACTCTGTCTCAGTTTTTAAAAGTCTAAAAACAACAGTGGGGACATTACATTGCAAAAATACTTAAAAGCCCCTGCATTCAAAATGGTATTGAAGCAAGTAACTAAAGTAAAAAGTAGACATTATGCAGACACAATGCTCAATGTTGTTGTTTTGTTTGTTTGTTTGTTTGTTTTTTAATTTCAATAAAGGCTTGTTATTAAAAGCATTGAAGTGTAAGTTGAATTTTAATGTTGAGTTTTGGTTTGGTCAAAGAGGGGATTATTTTAACTATTTAAAAAAAATATGAAAAATATGAATAGTATTACCTGTATTAAAAGCATTATAATTTCAGAATGATCATTCATGTTGGAAGTTGAGCATTATTCTTCAAAGTAACATTTAACATAACTGTAGCTGTCACATAAATTTATCACTGCACTGTACAGCTGTGTAGTGGTAATGTGTGTGCGTGCGTGTGTGTGTGTGTGTACACACACGCACACACGCACGCACACACACACACACACACACACACATACATAAATACATATATATGTATTACCCAGTGAGGCATAAAATAGATACTCGATAAACAAGTTAAGTACAACTTTCTTAAACGTTTCCTTAAGCACTAACAGAATGTAAGTAGTGTGTCCCATTTTTAATGCGTTTGACTCATGTCTTTTCCTCGGAAAAACTAAACGTTAGTTCGTACAAAAAAGTAAAATACGTCTCTTGTAGAACTGCTGGATACTATCAACACTGGTGTATTCTTTATATTAGAAATATTTGGAAACGGAAAAAGCAAAAACTGGAGTCAATCTCGGCATGTAATCAGTGTAGATAACCAGCTGTAAGCTGACTCACATCACATAATTGTGTTAGCAAATTACCTTTAATTTTTGCTAGTGTAAGAAACGGCAAACAGCCGATCCTTCAATTATGATTTTTACAAAATTTTAACACTACGCTCAATTTTTTTCCAATAAACCTCAAAATAATTGTATATTTGAAGAAGAGAAGTCTTTAAATTGTTATATTTTGGGTCTTACCCCTGCTCCGATGGAACCATAAACACGGAAATCAATAAAGACGGACAAGGCAAATGTTTCACTTCCGGGTCAATTGGTTTCGGGGTTTTTTTTCTTTTTTTTTATCCGAACTTAATTTAAATTTACATATTAGATTGTAGTTATTTCCAAAAAAAATCTACTATGATAGGTTTGACTAATTTCTAAAAAAAAAAAAAAAAATCCTGTTTAGTTTTTGTATCCACCTTAGTTGCTGTGGTTACCAGTTGAGTCCGGAAGTGTCCTCGAGCAACAGAAACATTATAAGAAACATGGCGGTTCAAACTTGGATTGATACCCTTAAATCATCCAAGAAAACAGCCTTGATTCACGATGGTGAGTAATTTACGAAGAGGACAATTGACGTTTTTAGCCAGTGCGGCACAAATTTTGAGAAAGCTGCGTTTTAAAAGAGGTGCAAACCGACTTACTGCCCTAAGATAGGCTTCACAGACCATCTCTGTTCACTTACACCGATCTCATAAACAGTATCCTTTACTCTTTGCTTGTTTCTGTCAAAAGTGCTTATTGTTGTTTTTATTTAACCTGAAACTGTTAAGCTTTGTACGTTGCAAAATGAAAAAGTATTTATTTTTGCTGTCGTCCTTTTCCTAACAATGATTGCATGTATACTGAATTGGTATTGAAAATTATTTACTTGTCAGGGCTAAACTAGAAACACATAACATTCTGATTTTCATTTGTTTATTTGTTCATCTAGTTTGTATATTAAATCCTTTTAAATTTCATCTCCAGGAAAGAGGAAGATCCACTACCTCTTTACAGAAGGAAAAGAAATGGCAGAAGAATATGACTTGAAAACAGATGAGCTCGTTGGTAAGCAACAGAGTTTTTCCACAGCAGCATTACGTTTCTGGTATTTTGAATTTCAATGACATAAGTTTTTTTTATCAATTAAAATCTTTTTGTGCCTTTCAGTGCGAAAGTGGCGACATAAAAGCAAACTTGGAGCTCAGGGCCAATGGCAGGTGGAAGTTGGGGAGCCACTTTCAGACCCTGGCACATCTTTGGATACTGGGGTGATCAAGGAGAACTGCGCCAATGTAGGTTTTCCTTTATGAGCTCTATGACTTTTACTTTAGAATTACTCTTAAACCATTTCATTTTCTAATCCCATTTTGGTTTGTTTTTGTTAGCCTTTAGTCCTTAAAAACACTAGTAAAAGTCATGGCTGTAAAAGGGAATTTATTCTGTTTTCACAGCCGGTGTTCATGCGAAAAGATACAAAGACAAGCTTTCAGTGGAGAATCCGCAACCTTCCCTACCCCAAAGATGTCTTTAGTGTGTCTGTTGAGCCATCTGAGAGATGCATCATCATCAAAACCTCTAACAAAAAGTAACCAGCATCTGGTTCTTTTCATTCCTGCACTTTCACTTGTTGCATGAAATCCTTAAATCTTCCCTATAGATGGCACTGTTTCCAATGCATTTGTCTATGTAGTATAGTGGTGTGATAAACAAATTAAAACCTCTCCATTTCTTACAGGTATTATAAGAAGTTCAGTGTTGTTGATTTAGATCGCAGTCAGTTGCCATTGGACAGCTCCGCCCTCAGCTTCACTCATGCAAACAACACTCTAATTGTCAGCGTAAGTCCTACACTAACATTTCTTTACCTCATACTTTAAACGTAAAGTTGTAAGCGTGCAAAAAGATATGGTCTTAGATATGTGTTCATACCTAAAATGTTGAATGCAGAGACCCCTCAAAAGTATCATCTCAGGAATCTGAGTAACTTTTTGCTAATCCCCAAAAAAAATCCCCCAAAATTATCATCCTTGCCGGCATTAAATAAATTTTAAATTACATTTATATTAAAGCATTTTATACAAACCATGAGGATGAGATGCTTGTGTTTTTTCATAGTTTTTGAACTCCAGTGTTTCCTCACACACCTGTGTTTTTGATATCTCAAGAATGTTTTTTAAAGCCCACAGCATTTGTTCTATTTGTAATTTTTGTTTACTTTGCTGTGCAATTTTTAAATGTGATTACATTAAAGGATTTGCAGGATGGAGGTGAGCAGAATGTTGAAGTCATTGTTTTATTCTTCTCTCTTGTGCAGTACAAGAAACCTAAGGAAATCTTAAGCCTTGAACAGGAGCTGCTGAAGGAGCTGAAGAAACTGAAGGGGACCAGTGAAGGGGATGTCGACTGCAAAACTCAGTGAATTCTGTGCTGCATGTAAAGCAGAACCTCACTGTGTCATTTTCTACTCACATGTGAGCGCTCGTTTATTTTCTTTACTGGCTCTCTTCGTTAAAAAGACCTTTACAGAGTGCCTTATGAATTGTTTGATGCTACTAATTCAATTGACTAATTGGGCTTCATTTATTTTAGTTGTTAGCATTAAAATTTGTCCCTCCATGTATATTTAATAGTCATATTAAGTAAATATAGTTTTTGCAGTCTCACAACCAGATTTCTAAACTTTGTAGCTGTAACATGAATGCATACCAAGCACTGTATTAAAAAGTGAAAATATTTGTAGTGGAAATTTAAAGTTGTATTAAAACAGTGTCTAGTTTTGCAAAGCTACAAGGGAGCAATTTTGATGGAGGTCACATAACCTCCCACCCTCCTTTCCTTGATGTCCTTGTAAAACACTCAAAACACACAATGCCTCATCCCTGTCCGTTCCGGGGTCACTGTTACGAGCACAACCCATTTGTGTTAACTGAATACCCTCATGTTCCTTGCATGTAGTAGGCCACCCTGAAAGCCATTACTGAAACTTTGGTCAGAGAGCAAGCTAGTGTTACTGTTTCCTTTTACAACAGAGGGTCACTCTGACCCTGTGGTCTCCAGCTAACACTCCCATGGCACAAGTAAGAAATAGGTGCAACTGTTGCAGTAGTTTGTTCCTAATGAACTTCACATTGTTGTCTAACAAGAACAACTGTCAAGACACAGGTATTTCAAGCTTAGATTTCAGAAGTTAATGTAAATATGGCATGAATAGAAGAAAATGATTGTATAGATGCTTTAAAATTGAGTATTTGTCTGCTCTTTCGCCAGGAACAATTAAATAAAAATATGGTCTGCTAAGAAATACTTTGACTGTGAATAAAAAAATAAAACAGTGTTGTTTTAAAGACACAATGGCATTTAAATATAGTTTAAACCTTGTGATACTTTGCATTTTTTTACCACTTGTCCAATGCCAGAGAGCAAGTGCAAAAAGCAGAGAAGAAACCACAGGTCTCTCTCACTATTGTGCTTTGTCTTCTTCCAGATGGAAAGAATAAGAATACATGAAAACACTTAAGAACCAGCTTGTCTTGCTGTTTTTGCAAAATCATGCAGAACAACTTGAACAAATTCGTACATACTTGATGAGGCAGTGTTTGCCTGTTTGATTTTTGATGTGCTATGTCAATTACACTTAAATATACCATGTACGTAGTCTACACTGCTGAACAGAGGCCCTAAATATCAAGCATCCATTCTGAGGTCTTAATTTTTTGTAATTTAGTTTAATGCTTTGCAGTCTTCAGAGCTTGAGCTGCTGTCAAAACAAATTCCTGTGGCAGCAAACATCAACTAACAAATTGGACATCCAGCTCAGGCACTGTGAGAGCAGCCGAGTCCCTCTGTTCAGGGTCTTCTTCCTCCCCTGTCGTTTGGCCTCTGACGGTCATGCTCAACTGCTTCTGGGAAGAGGGTTTCTTTTCTGCCTCCCTTTCATTCCCGAATGCCTCTTCCCAGCCATTCCCCCTCTTTCAGTCGATGCCACATTTTGCCACACAGGCCCTGATGCTTTTTCTGCAACCCCTCTCTGCAGACCCCCCTCCCTCTAACCCCTTACCCCTCCCTGTGTGACTGGCTTCTTTTTGATAACTGACCCCTCCTCGTGTTATTATTCGAACTCACTATTGTATAACATGCCCTTTTATATGAGGTTTCACAAAGGGCCCATTTGATCAGAGGGTTACGGTGTGCGATCGTGAGAAATGCAACTACATGGTGGTAACCTTTGTTTGGGCCAAAATGGTGGGCTGACCTCATCGCTTTTAATGCATAGCTAGGGCCATTCAGGCCCAAGTCTCACTTGCTGAGCACATTGAATTCAGTAGCCTGTCACAGATATTGCCCCTCAGTTATCTGGGTCTCCAGCTTGAAGAAGAAGAAGAAGAAAAAAAAACAGTTTTTGTAGGCAACCAACAATGTATGCTGGCTTTCCATCCCAAAACAATCACTCAAGACAAAAGCCAAGCAGGATGTGAACTGATTTTTAGTGGTTTTAATATACACTCTACAATAAATATTTCCATCATTTCACATCATTTACATTTTTACAGTAAAAATATATTCATATATGTAGAAAAAACAGGTTAAAAATTCTCTGAAATGGCCTTCTAAAGGCAAGATAGCATATCAACTGAGACTCAGATGCATTAACCACAAGAAAATCCACAGGTAGCTGCCGTGTCTAGCTTCATTGTACTCATTTCTTTTTTAAAAACAATCTTTTCTGCTGAGCTGGATAACTTCTAACCAAAGGTTTTTACTCATGACAGTATTGAGCTCTTACGTTCTTTAACTGCTCCCTGATTTAATAAGTAAAAACCTGCCCTAAAGTCTGTCTGAATTGAAAATAACTAGCAGATTAGATAGTCAATGTTTACATACAATCCAGTACAAAGAATTACACAAGTCCACAAAATGAGGCAAAAAAGTGTATAGGCATTTGACTGTAAAAGTTAATTTCTCAGGGAGCCCTTGTTATCTCCTTAGTGGTTCCATGGTGCTGGTTCATCCACAGCTCTCCCTCAGTGGTTTCAATCCTCAGCGGCCTCCTGAGTTCTGGTGATGGGAATGTTTAGTCCGCTTGCTCAAAGGGTGCGCTGGGACAGCGAGAGGAAGGACATCAAACGGCCTCCTCTCACTCAGCAAGTGCCCCCTGGGCAGACGCTTCATGAAGTGGGCCTCCCTCTGGTGCTGTTTAGTCTTGGAGGCCTTCCTCGGACGGCCTTTGCGTGTAAAAGCCATGTACCAGCCCTCATACTTGGCGTTCTGGAGCGCCGTGTAGTTGTTTTCCAGAACGATCTCGGTGAAGATGCAGTCTTTGCCTCGTCCTTTCCGCTGGGGGAAGAAAAAACACGGGGAGAAATTGAGGTATTTTGGACAATTTCCAGGAGGTGGAAAGGGGATCGTCTTTATTTCCAGACAGTCAAATACCCTTTGAAACCTTGAGAGGGCTGCTCACACAAATCTAAAAAATGTACTTTGTTCTGGCTTTGATTGTGTCTCAGCAGTGTGTCACCATAAGCTACAAATATGGAATAAAAATTTCCATAAAAACAAACAAACTTCAAGATGTTGGTTCAGTCATATGTAGCCACAAAACTATGAATTCCAGATTACCTTGCCGATCAGCTTCCCCCTCTTGTTCATACATATGTAGTATCCTGTCTTCACCCCTTTAATACGAATACGGCTTCCAAAAGAATCCGTCTCCACCTCCAGCTTAGCTGCATAGACAAAAATCAAAGATAATCAGATGACATGGTGCAGATATGCTGATTATAATGTTGTAATTTTAGAGACATGTGGCTTCAGCACATCTCTCCTCTGAAAGTAATTTTTTGGGTTTGGCAGACACTTCAATAAACCAGAATTACATCAAATCATCAGTAAATATCATGACATTGCTTTGAAGCAGTTACAGCCGGTGAACCCGAATCATGAAGATGACATACACTTTTCCTCTTAACCCTTTCATGATCCAGCAGATGCCTTTAACAATGGCATGCAAGCCTTCCAAAATAACATCAAATGACAGTGACATTGCACAGCATGGTTGTTTTTGAATACCAGTAAATGCTGCGCTGTGATGCAGCTCAGACTGCAGATAAAGGAGAGTGAGAATACTGCGGTCAGGGATGCAGCCACAAGCACAGAGCAGTGGTCAGATTTGGGCCCGTTACAGGAGTGACACCCACTTAGGATGTGAAGCCAATGTGCAAAGGACTGACTCTCTCTCCTTCTGTGTAAATGTGTGTGTGTAGGATGAAAAATTTTGAAAGACAAAAGAGCACACAGGAGAAGAAAAGGTATAAAGCAAAGATGCTGACTTCACCGCTCCTTGTAAACTGAGTCATACATTGAGTTGTAATTCAGTGAAAATTCCTCGTAAAATGAGGCTCCAGAAAGCAGGCAGCAGCAGGCAGAGCAGGATGGATGGATATTGGTGGCTGTGGTGGAAAGATGGCTAGATGAAGCAAAATCTTTTGGTGACAGGAATCCTGCTACCTTCTGCTCGATAAGTTTTTCCCTGCTTAAAGCAAAGAGGACAGTCTCTCCCTGACGTCCATCATAACAGGTGTCAAAGACTTTCTTAGCAACCAACACACTAAAGAAATAAATCATCCTCCTAAGACTGTGAAAGATTGTAACACTAATAACCCTAAAAATGTTTACAATTGCCTCTACTGTTCCTCCTGGCTCAAACATTTTCCTCCAGGCGACCAAAAGCTACAGAATTTTACTGCTTTAAAATGCTGCCCTCTGCACCATTGAGTTTTGCTGAAGGCAAACATGTTTTCTATTTTATTGTTTTTCTAAGGTTTAAATACGCTTAAATGCAAGAAATTATGGCTTTTAGCTTTCATTGATTTTGATTCATCGGGTCATGACATACGCGGGCTTAAAGGAAAGTTCCCTAATCAATTTAGACACAATAAAAAGCTTTTATAGAGAACATACTGATCTTAAACCTGGATCTTACTGAATCTACATATGACATAATGCATTCACGCGATATTTCGCATATTTCCCGCAAATTGCCTTAACTGCTCATGTTCTGCCGCAACAAACCGGTTTTATCGGTTAAATGAAAACTAAAAGTCTGTTTTTTTTAAATGTGATTAGGGCTGTCGTTAATTGCTGAGGTATACTCCACTCATGTACTTTTTTTCCGCGGTCTTGATTTGTCTCACCGTGCACCGCACCGTCGTCTCCGTTGGCGTTGACCCTCTTGTTGGCCAGGACCTGGACGTGTTTCCCGCTGGTGCGGCTGTACAGCTGGTAGGTTCTGGTCAACCTGCGGCTCATCCGGTCCGACAGCCGGCTCTGCTCGGTGACATGGTGCTTGAAATTGGGAGGAGACTGCACAGTGTTCTGCCGGACAATAGGAAACACATGTCATGAAATATGAAATTACTTTTAAATGTCGCAGATTTTTTTTTTTTTTTTTTTTTTTTAATAAACGGGAAAGCCTGAAAATGTTAAAGTTTAGGAGACTTAAAGGCTGCCAGTAAAACAGCCAAGGCCCACAGTTCATTATTTCAATCATCACGTTCAACTAGTTCATCCCACTGATGTACAAAATGTTTATACAGCTTTTTCTTCATACATTTATTTATACACGTAAGACTCGTAGTAGCCTAGCTAGTGCATATTTTTTGAGATGCTTTCGTGGACCCTTCGGGATGACATTTTCCTCTGTTAGGTTGTTTTTTCCCACCGATGATCTTTCACCCCTTCTTGACTTCTTTTTTCCCTCTCATTTCAGCAGTTCCCCATCCACATGTGTTTTTACAATTACTTTATAGGCTGGAGCTTACCTCTTTTCAAGATGTTTGAATTGATGCCAATTGCCATAGCACTCATAATAAAATGTTTTCATTGTTATTGCAGCCTATTGAAGATGTAGAGACATTAAACCCTAAGCCACTAAGCACGGCGCCTGCATACCTGTTAAGTTTTACTTACTTAATTATAGAACTTAACGCAACATTAATCATTTTTACTGAAGTGAAAATGAGAGTTACCTGTGCGTAAAAGCAAAGCGCCGTGAACTGAATTAACCTGAGGAGAAAAGAAAAAGGAAAATTGAAAGTTCTAACCTTGTATTCTTGAAATCAACGAGTTCCACAGGCAAATATATTATCTTGACACCTCTTTACTTACAGATAACCTAACCTCGATGTTCTCAGTCTCATCTTGTAATAGTTCAAATATTGCTTCATGAATACTCCACTGATTCTCTGCTGAAAGCTCCTGGAAATAAAAGTTCCTCCTGATGGGGGTTTCAGCTCAGTTTTACCGTCCTCTTGTTGCGCATAGACGGCGAGAGCCGCTACAATTAAGAGATCCGAAACTGTCAGGCTCCCATGCAGGTACAGGATCCACTAACACGATGACAGGATTTGAAGTCCAGAAGGAGCAGCGGTGCCAATCCGACAGAAAGTTCGGGGAAACTGTCGCTGTCGTTTTCAATCCCTCCCAGTGATGCAGGTCTTGTTTAAGGTTTCAGGTCGGGATAATTCCTCTGTGAATTTCTGTGACAGAGTAGCGCCGTTTACTTTAAGTTTTACGCACGCATCTTTACGCTCCAGCGGTCAGATGAGCCATGTGAATTTCCCTAAGAAAATTTGATTAAATGAAGGGGAGTTTGCTGGAAGGATCCCATGGTTGGCAGCATGCCTCATTTGTATTCCGTGCAGTTACACCTATAATGCTAAAGCTGTCCGTCTATTAGAAACATGGATAGTAAAAGTCCGACGTCAACCTTCCCTTCTGCACGTGTATTTCTTGTGGTCGTCTCCAGTCCACATACAGCATCTGTCTCCCTCTACATTTAAATACTTTAACTTGCGGGAAAGTCAATATCCTCGGCGAGAGCAGGCGGAGCGTTCAAGCTGCAGCCCAGCTGAAACTGAATACTTATTAAAACACTTTGCCTGCACCTATTTGCTTACATATCTAGGAACACTGAATTCATCAATAAGTTGGATGCAAACAATATAAAACCATGTGATGAAGGAAATGTAAACAACAGTCCATCACAAAAAGTTTAGCTTATGCACATTAGAAACATGCAAACGATCTCATATTAGCATATCTTATTAAATGTTTAACAAAGCATATATTTTCAATCACACACATTCATCACATTGATGCACATGTCATAATATAAATGTATCTTTATCCGTGTAAAGTCACAGTGCACTTGGTTATAAGCAGAAACGTCCACATGGAAAAATTCCCTGGCATGTAGTTAAGAAAATCTACAGTTACATTAACTTATTCCCTGACTGCAGGTTAGAGGTTGTTTGGTGGTCCCTTAGGACCGACCTTGATGTACTTTTTCATCCTACATATGTAAGTAATATGTATTCCATGTGAACACACGACACAGAATGGTTTTCACATAACATCTAAAGTCTTTGCCTTTGGATAGAAATGCTCTCTTGCTCACAATCATTCTTCTATAACTTTCTTACTGTGCACCGCTCCGTCATCTCCATAACTTTTCACAATCCTAGTTGGGTTTTCAAAAGTGCGTCCTGGGCCTCCTCTGCTACTTTCACAGCATGGCTTCATTCACTGCATCATCCAATTATGTTGCAATTATTCACTGTGATAACAGAGTAGCAGGGTTTTCTTCAAGGGGACTTGACTGTCAGCTGCTACACTGTAAACTCTGGCTGTCAGGCGCAAACTCTAAACTAGATCAAACTTGATCTAACACAAGTAATAGTAGTAATTTCTCTCATGACTTAGAGATAAAATAACTGTCTTTCTATTTGATTTTGCAACAGTGAGATGTGGGATGTGTGCACCAGATTTCAAAGGTTACAAAGCAAATATTATATTCAACCTCCCTCTCTCCACTCCTCTTGTCTATACAGATGACAATAACATGGATTTGCATTACACAAAAAAAGACTTTAGGTGAAAGGCTGAACATACAAAATGGTTGTGCCTCCTTCTAAATCAGTTAAGTGCACCTGAATCCTCATGCGAGTGAAACAAACTTTTAAACAATGTCTGTTTCTATACGCATGCTTTAAATCAAAACAGAGGTGCTAATCTACAGCATAGCTTTATTGACTTCAGGCCTCAAATTGGATTATAGTCCTAACGAGCCGAAACCAATTTTTGGACATGGACTCTTGGAGTGTTTATACATGCAGGCCCGTGGTCTCTTTATGAACTGTATGAGAAACTTTTGCACCTTCACACAGAACAGCTGTATAAGAGTATAATATCTATACAATTATGTCAGTTTGGTCTATGTTTTAGCTGTAAATCAGTCATTTCAGCCAATGCAGGGGATTTAGAGGGTGAAAATGGACCTGCCTTATTAGTTCCAGCGGGACACTGCAACAAGTGATTTTGCCACCTGGAACAATTCAGCTTTGTTCTTTCCTATTTTGACCCCTTATGAAGCAATGATCGCACATCCGAATATGAAATCCACATGCGTGATAATTAAAGAGATTTGGTTTTATGAAGACCACACAGAGACTCATCAAAAGTCACTGTTCATGTTTGACTGCATGAACTCACAGAATAGTTCTGACACGAGTCATTTGGCAAAAATTTGATTAAGAAGAGGAAACCTGGAATCGTCTCTATGGTGGGTCTCTGTATAGTTGAAACCTGTTCCAACAGTCTACTGTCAATAATTCAAACTTTGGTTAAACACATGTATTGCTCCAGAAAAGACACTTTTACTTAAGTCCAAACTCATATTAGATTTAATGAATTTCGTGTGATGTTACAGACTTGTGTTTGTAATCAGTGGTTGATGGAAATAACCAATATTGACTTTCAGAAAACAGCAATGTCCTCAGTAGGAACCTTTACCTCCCTGAAACTCTTCTCAGTGTTCCCATTTCAGTCAAAATATGCAAATTAATGAATCAATTCTATCCACAGAGATGTTTATAACTGTTGAAATTCCTTCTTCAAACAGGCAGCTGAGTCTCATATGCTGGAAAGCACGATACAATTTCATTGCAAGATGGCTTTTATTGTCTTGCCAGCTCGCTTCCTTGTCTACTCTTGTCATGGCCTTGGGTCAGCCAAAGCCAGACAATGACACAGGTCCTGTGCCTCGACTGCTAGGAAGGCTGTCTATTTCCCACACTCTCAGTGTTAGTTGACAATAAAAGTCAGTGTGAAGAATTTAAATACCTTAAGAAATGCTAAATATGTATGGTGATGAAAAAATGTCTTCATCAAACATTTTCAGTTCTTTCTTTAGACAAAATTTGCACCAAGAGGTCATTCTTTGTGAGTTTGCTGCCTGAAAACAACCACAGCTTATTAATTTGCAGAAAACAAGATCAATATTTAATTTTTATATTGTTTCATCCATGTTATGTGCATGAAAAACATCCATGAAGTGAGGCAAAAGCTCTGATAAAGTTCTGTGGAACAGAGAAGTGTTTGTTAATACAACATATATGATATAAAGTGCAAGTGCCATTTAATCTGTTACAGAAAATCCACTTAGGTACCTTTACTAACTCTAACCTGCCCTACCTTCTTAAATGAACAGTTTCAGGGACTAAGTGAAACCTACCTTAGAAATAATCCATCGTAACTTCCTGTAAAAACACAGTGTAATGGTTTTAGACCACTTTTTGTAAAGATCAAAAAACAAGATATAAGCATTAATTAGTGTGCATAAGGGTTGCTGGTGTGTGTAGACAGAACAAGACTAGCTGTTTTCCCTGTTTCCAGTCTTTCTGCTGAGCTAACTGGCCTCTGGCTGTAGCTTTGTATTTACTTTACAGGCATGAGAGGTATTAATCTCATCTGACTCTCACTGAGAAAGCCATAAACTGAACTATTCTTCTAAATACAAACAAAATCTCAGTCTCAGCTAGTTTTTCTCCCATATATTATCGACTACACGCTTCTCTACTGATGTAAAAAACTTGAGTGAGAACACTTGGTCCTGCACAGTCGCTACGTCTCTTTGACTTCACTACACTCTACAACAGCCACTCATAATTTAGAAATAGCTCCATCTCTGCAAATGTAAGTGACATTTGGTAAAGGGGACCTGACAGACAGGTTTTTGGCTAAAATTCTCCAGAATGTACATGAAAGGTTTCCCTGAAACACGATCAAAAGCCATCATTTTTTATTCCCGTTTTGTACATACCAAACTGTCTGCTGCATCACTCCTGAGATTCTCTAGTGACCAGCTTTTCTGGCCCCTTAATGAGTTTGAGAAGAGTTGACTCAGGTCCAAGGTTTGCCCCAGATCCCCATTCTTTTGCATTTTCTCTTAGTCCCCCAATGCTGCTTTTCTCATTTGGATCAGAGTTTGCTAACTAAAGCAAGGCCCTGGTATCAGCGAATGAGGTACAAAAACAGCAATCATTGAATGCTGTGAAAAAGAAATCACAGAGAAGAACTTTTTGGCAAAGATGCACATTGGTTATTCTTAGAAGAGGAGTGACTGAATGTCTGAAAAAGGCCTTAGAGCAGACTACCGTTCAGTGAGAGGTATTATTCCCCCTAGCTAATGTGAGACATAAAAATACACACTCTTTCATAAGGCAGAGCCAATGGAAAGGTAGACACCATAGAGGAAGAGAAAAAACAGAGCCAGAGTGGAAGACAGACAGAATACGAGAGTGTGTGAGTGTGTGTATTTATGAGTGTGTGTTTGGGTGGAAAGAAAATGTGGGATGTTGTGACTCTCAGTGTCATCTGCTAGCAGTGTCACTCACGGCCCAAACCACAGCAACTTTTTACAGAAGAAACTAACTATGCACTGCAGCACATGAAGTGCTTGTGACCACATCAGCACACACAACAGTAATTTACCTTGAACTGGTTTGAGAGTGTGTCAAACATTTTACATTAGCGAATGCCACAGTTTTCTCCTGTTACATGGAGGATTAATGGCATAAAGGCTATTAAAACACTTCAAACACTTAAATGCTTTAATGACACTTAGTTAGTTTAATGACTCTTAGTTTAAAAGGTGGATGACAACTGCAGCTGAGGGAAAATGGTTAAATGAAAATTTGCCCTTTACGAATGTCTTGTACAAATGGTGTAAACTTTTGGGTTACCAGGTTGTGGCTGGTGTTTAATCTCTTACATCTTTTGATTCATCTTCCTCATCATTTAGTTTTTCATGAACATCCTTCAACGGTCCATTTGACCAGTAAGCTTTTAAAAATGTCCCTGAAATTTAATTACTAATAATTTATCAGCATTTACCACTGTATGTTTGTCTTTTTAAGGATAAAAAAAATATATTGGTCCACCATTGACCACCCATTGGTCCAGTGCAACCAATGTCCATATTCTGGAATAATTTCTCCACCAATGCTTGCTTTGCATTCTAACATTTATGACAGCAGATATTATAGTTAATCAGAAAATGAGAAATATTACACCAACTTGGACAACTTCTTTGATGATTCAACAGGCAGAACATTTTTTAATCTAATGAGGCAAAACAAAAGATGTCACTTTTGGATTGCAACTGATATATAAAACATTAATAAATGATTTAGTAATATATGTTAATAAACAATTGGTTACATCTGAAGAATTCTTTATAAAGGCCAAATTATTAGAAAGTGGAACCAATCAAGTCTTTATCTTCTCTGAGTTACATAGACTTGTTCTTAAAGTGAATTTGACTTTTTGTATGTCCTGCATTACTCAGCTGCATATCTTGCATGCACTGTTCAGACACAAGGCCATAACTTGAAGCCTGGCAAGTTCTTGTACTGCATGATCTTGTGAATTCAACTGCCTTGTAAGCTATACTCTTAGATAGTGTAAAGTAAAGTGATCTTCAAAAGCTAATGAGTAAGTTTTGTGTTGTGTTTGGAGCTCTTTAGGTTTTCCTGGTTCTTCATGCATGCATATGTCTGAAACTGGAGTAACATGTGTACATCTAAAACTGGTGCATCTGTGGGGGCTTTCTGGCTCTGCAGGTCCATCAGTTTGCGGGGTACATTTCCTGCATTGCTCATACAATGAAATCTGAAAGGGCATGTTAAACTTAGCATCAGCAACTCCAGGAGGAAATCCGATTTCTTCCTTAGTAATGCTACATCATAAACAATTCTGTGTTTAAATCTTAGAAGAAGACAGAAGAAACCTTGCTGTTTAAAAAAGTCCATCATTTCAATCAATTTCCATTGTCTCAGTCATCACAACATTTTACTTTCTCTGCAAAAAGATCATCATACATTTTCAAAACCTATGGGTTCCTGGAACTCACTGCACTGAAAATCTTTAAACATCACTGTATGCTGTAAGACGTATTTCTTGTACACTCAGACCTATCCAAACAAGGGCAGAAGAAAAGACGCCACTTATCACCCAATAAAAACTAAATTGTCCAAGTTGTTGCCTTGATAATTTGCCTCTTACACTGAAAAATTCTTCTCAAGTTTCTCTGAGTCATAACTTTTGTTGTCATCTTAGAAATGACTTTTTTCTGATGGAAAGACAGCGTGAGAGAGACAGTAATTGTCCTGCACTGCGCCATTTCAATGAGGTAATCATGGTGGGGTGGGGGTGTCTGTCTACCTTTCAGTCACTCGGAGCAGCTCAGTCACACAGTGATGATTTGGTGAGTGTGTTGCATGTATGAGTGAGTGTGTATGTGGTGGTGTCACAACGCCAGCGCCTGAGGAAATTGTTACTGTGAGAAAATTTGGAAACTCAAGTTAAAGTCCTCGCCACCGAATGACGTTTGAGGTACTTATTCGTGTTTGAGCCGAGCAGAGAGCTTGAATGACTTTTTAACTGGATGAAACGACTGTCTGGGAATGACCCCGGAGTGTAGAAGTGATTAAGGGAACCCAGTTTTGCCATAACCCAAATGTGTTTGCGAAATGACTTTGAGTGGTGTTCCTAGTGATATTAAATGAGGTCCTCTGTTGAAGCCTTTAACAACTGTTGAGTACCGCAGCTTTTTTTTGGCTCTTTCTTTTGGTTGGCTTGTTTTTAAGTATCTCAACAACAATTTTATAGCTCACTAAGTCCTAAATTACTCATTTGCTCTTGTCAGAACAGATGAAAATGAAAGTGATGAAGACAAACAGGCCCACCGTGGCCTCCCTATTACTTTTCAGTGAGGAGAGGTGTGCGACCATAAGGTAGAAAGCTGCAAAGTTGTTGTTGGCTCTTTCTCAGTGGTCTTCCTTTCCAGCGACTTGGATATTTCTCCCATATTTCAACCCCCCACCCCCCCACCCCCACCCCCGAATGGAGCGTGATTTACTGTCTTGTAAACACATAGGAAGTAGCATTGAAAATGGTTTAACAAAGTCAATAAAAGCAGACATCATTCTTGGTATCAGGGGGTGGTGAGGTGGAGGTGGAGGTGGAGGAGGGGGAGGTCTGGGGTGGCTGAGGGCAGGTATCCTCTCCTCCCTCCCTGGTTTCTCCCTTGCTCCTCCATCGCCGTCTTTTCTCCTTGTCTGTCATCTGTGTCCACTGTTCCTTCTCTCCCTCTACTTTGAGTTTCTTTTTTCCCCTTGTTTTCATATGTTTTTCCCCCTCTCACCCTCTTCTATACTCCCTCCTCTTTCTCTTTCTCTCCCTCCTTCTCTCTCTCTCTGCCTTTTTTATTTCATGCGTTGGGCAGTGGACAGCCAGAGCAATGGCTTTAACAGACCTACCTGCAGGGCTGCTTAGGGCGGCTCTTTCATCTGGGCTCTGGAGAAAGAAGCCCCCGGCCCTGAAACAGCTGTGTAGACCTGGGAGTGAGAGGACCATGAAAAACGCAGAGAAGAAAGAAAGGAAATTCAATGGTCCTTGGGGAATCATACCTCCCCATGCCTCTCTCTTACTCTTTTTCTTCTTCTCTCTTTTCTGTCTCTCTTTTTCTCTCACTTGGTCATTGTTTGAAAAAGCCTTGCCATTTTTCAAGTGATAATAACTTGATGATAATTCCATCTCTCAGTCTGTCCTCTGGTTTTCTTGTTTATTATTTATATGTTTGTTTGTTTGTTTATTTATTTATCTATCTCCATAAAGTTTTCTTGTCTCTCTAAAACTTAAGAACAACTCATTTTAGTGTCACATCTCTGTTACATAGCTTCTCCCAATGCAACAGATTTCACAAGCTGCCTTTTACCACTAAACATCAAACTGCATGACCACCAAATGAGATCGCGGGCGTCAGTGAAGGTCAATGATGGACTGAAAGAGGGCCAGGAGCAGGGCCAAACTCAGCTGTGAGAAATTTAATTCAGGAAATTAAACCTTAATATTCTCATAATAACCTGACAAAAATGAAAAAAAAGTGTGGGGGTAGGCCAAGTTCATGATTAGGTATTTTCTCTTTTATGTCATTCTGAAAGGTTTGAAATGACTGTGGCTCAAAGCTAACACTTCACAGATTTATTAACAAAATGTCAAAGAGATTAGAGTTTGAGATATAAATCAACATCATATTCCTTCAGTGAAGTGTAAGTACAGCACATCAGGAGCCTGCAAAGCTTTATATAAAAAATGAATATACAGTATATTGTGCATAACACATTTTTCCCTTCAAAAATGATGTTAAAACAAACAAACAAAATTTATTATAACACATAAAACTATTGGAAACAATATAACTCTTAAATTTGTTTTGTTTTGAGCTGCATTCCCAATTTTCACCTTTTTCTAAAAGTATTATCAGGCATTTTATGCCAGAACACAAGTAAACCAGGTACATGTCACATTTCAGCATTGTCTTTCCTTTGTTCCCTGCTGTAGTTTGTGTGTTTGTGTTATCAATAAAAAGGTAAAAGAACAGGCAAGTTTTATTTTTTCCACTCATGAACACATAGTTATACCTGTACTGCAAACACTACGAAAACCCAAAGAAGTACATATCTTTGACCTGAGCTAATTTTAAAGCTAAATTTGATTTTAAGCTAGGTGCCAGTTTTATATTCTTGTATATACATCCCCAATATTTACCACATAACACCTCAAATCTTATTTGCATTTTTCATCGTATGAGAGTTACAATTAATATCATATGCACGTTCAAGTCAATACTTGGCGACATTACAGCGAGCAACCAAGCTGCCCCCTAGTGGACAAAAAGTCACAGGCTTACAGCTGTGATACATCAAAACTCTTTTGGATAATATGCTTACAAACAGTTGTTTTGAACACAGTTTTTGTTCTCAAAGAAAACTGTCTATTTTTTCAGCTTTTTAGCTGATAGCTGGGTGCTCGACTTTCTATACCCTCTCCTGGTTTACAGCAGCCATCGCCACCTGTTGAACCATGTGCTGCACAAGTGGCATACACTGACCTTTTGGTTATTCATTTAAAACAGCTGATTTGTTTGGAGGTTGACAAGAGCAGTGAGACTCAATCAAACAGAGTTTACATACTGCATGTTCTTGAGCTCGGAGCACTGAGTAGCCATTGGTAAATCGCTTGTTTTGTGGTTGATCTATCTTTAATAGCAAACTCATAGGTATCTGCATGTTTAAAAGCCTTAGAGAATGCAACTGTATATGAAAAAAGTTTTACAAAGCCTTGTGGTCTAGAGGCTGCATGAACTGTGATATATGACCGCAA
>JAPZDV010000020.1:20588011-20611315 GCA_029814665.1 Acanthurus lineatus | reverse complement strand
TTCCTTTCTCGTCCCCTTCCCCTCACACTCTTAACCACACTCCACACATTCTAATTCGCCCCTCCCAACCCACCTGCGCTCCCCCCCCACCCCCCCCCCCCCCCCGACCCCTCCCTCCCCCCTAGCCTTAATTGGGAGTCAGGGAGAGCAGTGGAAATCGCATTAACGCGGGCCCTGCCAGGGTGTGCCATCCATCTTCTTTTTTATTACGCCGCGCCGGGGCTGCCTGGGCTCTGCCGTTCGATTTGTCACCGGCCTCGTTCGCTGATAACAGGCATTTGTCATCGCCTTGCCTCCCTGTTAATGTTATCATCTCCTCCCTGACAGCCGCCCTCCACCGGGGAGCGCCGGCGACAAAGCACATCCGTCAAGCGAATATTTCCACGGCTAAGGGGACCGCACACTGCAATAAGCCACATTAAAGCACTTATGAAGGGTGCAGACTGAGTATGTGTGTGTGTATCTGTGTGTACGCACCGCTGCCATGATGCGCGCTGGAGTGTGCGCTGCGTGCGCATACACACGCGCTAACGGCCGCGCGCAGGAGCTTGTAGTGCGCTGTCAGTGCTGTAAAAGAGGCGAGGTGGGGGCCGACAGGGAGAGGAAGAGGTAATTTGTTGCAATTAATTACGCAGTGAGTGTGGCTTTGTTGTGTGGGAGAGCATTTTATCTGTTGGAATGCTTCCTTCGCCAGGCTGTGATGCTATTTGTTTGATTTATAGCTTCTGCCTGCCCGAAGCGGAGTGAGCGTGTGTGTGTGTTCGTGTGTTTGTGTGTGTGACTGTGTGAGTGTGTTTTCACATGTGCAAAATGCTGTGGCATAATCCGCAGAAATACACTGTAGTCTTGGTGACAAGGAGCCCTTTGTTTGGGAGTGATGTTACATATGAACAGCCACACTGCCCCTGTTTGTCCTCTCCCAGGACTCACACTCTACTGTCCATTTGTCATTCAGCAGCAAATCAAGAACTCCAAAGGTTAGCTCTCAATCACCCAGCTGGCCTCACATTTTCTCTTCCCTCTGTGACAGAGAGCCAAGTCTGAAAAGGCTGAGACACTCAGATTTACCACAACCCAAAACAATCCAGATGTGATAGGCGGATGTTCCTCACACTGGCCTGGTCGACCATCTACTTTCTCACTCTCCTCTGTGATGTCGGGACAAGCAGGGATTTGACAACATTTATCCATTCTGCCTCAGTTGGGGGTTTGCAGGGCACTTGTGCAGGGGCTGACAGATGGATCAGGCAGCCTAAAGGCAGTTGAGGAGACAAGAGAGAGAGGAGTGCCACTTCCTATCCCTCAACTAACTGCATGACTCCCAGATTTGCTGTATGTCACATGGTATAGCAAATTTGCAACCCCAGCTGGCAGAGGACTGCAGACAGGATGATGGCATTTTTTTGCAAGAGAGAATGCCTCTGTTATCCCTTACATTATGACCTTCCTGTACAGTTTAAGGTGAATGACAGGTGATGGTTATAACCTTCCTTTCTTTAACTTCAAAATGTCTTATTTACATGATCAGGGTAGTATGTAGCTAAGAAGTAACTGAGCATGCTGTCTTATGCTTAATGTCAAATTCACAGTATCATTGATCCATTTACTGAAGACTTGTACCTTTGTTTGTAGGTTGTTGTTTGTTTTTGTCATGTAAAGATGTTTTTTTCTTCTCCTGGACTATTGTGCTATTTCTGCTCCTCATGATTCTATATGATGTCAGATAAAAACAGCTAGCAGCAGTTAGCAGCTAACTCAGAGAAGAACAGCAACCAAAAATGTCTGCAACAGTTAGAAACTGAGGTTTAGGCGCTTTTCATTAATGACTGAAATTACCATATTTGCTTGTGCTTAAAAGGTTCAACCAGAAAGGCAGATTACATGTCAATACAGCAGAATGACAAAGAAGAAAGGGACAAACTTTCATTTCCAAACATCTGAATATTTTTGAACAATCCTACTTTTATTTCATAAATCCCACTGTCAATAACTCTACCATTTACTACACAAAAAGGTCTCGTAAAACTAAAAACTTGTACAGCTTCTTTGAAGGGACATGACGATAAATTATTTATAACAAGCTTTAAATATATGTGCATATATATTTGGACAAGCCATATGAAATGACTACTACAGTAGCCACAATATCCTGCTCTCTTCAGTAAAAAGAGAAACAAAACTGAATGAAAAAAGAAAAAAGACAAAACAGACACAAGCTCAAGTTCTTGGTCAAGACATTCACCTTGAGCTGATCAATGAGACATATGATGACAGTAAATATTGTATTGAAACATCAGAGAAACATCTTTCATATTATCCTTTGGTACACTGATGGAAGCAATGCCTGAGAGGTTTTTTGTGGTGTTACTAAATAAACATATTCACTTTTATTTGAGAAACAAAGAGGGCCACATTAAATTCTGGATATGGACAATGAAGTGATCTTGGGATGTGTTCAAAGAAAAGTGAAGCTAATGCACAAATTAAAACTTGTGAGAACACTGTGAGAAACCAACTCAGCTCCCGTGAAAAAAGCTTTAAGATGCTGAAAAAATGGATTAAAATGTCACTGATGGTTGATTTGAAACACATGACCGCGTGATTTCTGTCTCACATAATATGCAGGAGCTTCACTGTGACTGAGGATTAGTTGTGTGTCGAACCAGACCAGCCTGTTTTTTCCTTTTTGTGTGTATGCATTGGTTTTTGTAGTTTTCACTTGAAGCAGCAGGTCTCCTCATGACCCCAGAAGTCCCACCTTTTATCTCTGCTACAGTAGCTTTAGTCAGTCTGAACCTGACATTTGCATGAGGTCCACCTCATCACTTCTCATCTCTAATCATGTTGGCTGAGGGTTCCATATCCGTTCATCAGAGCCATTTTGAGTTGACCATTGGTCAGCTCATCTTTGTGGATCTTGTTCATGGAGGCAAACATCTGGCTGATCTCCATAAATGTTTTATTCTTGGTCTCAGGAATAACAAAGATGGTATAGACAGCCACTCCCAAGCAGATGGAGCAAAAGATCAGGTAACAGTAAGGACCTGTGGCAATCTGTGGAGGGAGGTCACAAAGTGTTACTTTACAAAAATATACATGAATGAAAAGAAAACAAACATTGGAGGCCTTCTTTAAACGGTGGAGAATATTCAAGGCAACAGAAAAACTACTGTTCTCTATAAGGAGACATGAAAGACAGTAGGATCTTTAGGGAGAAACAGGCCACAGTGAAGCTAATAAAAGCAGAATTAACATTAATTTGAATTATAACATGACCACAGAAAAACACAGAAAAGTAGGCTACTGTCAGTTACATACAAATTTCTTTTTAAGAATGAGTAAGTTTGAAAATAATTTGACAATAATTGATTTTTCCGTCCTTCTCTGGCCACTTGGTAACAGCAGAAACAAGCTGTAAACACAACATGAACAAATTGTCTCCTTGTACAGTTTTTATGGTAAACATGTTGGCAAACAGTTTGATTATTTACATTTCCTACAGAGCAACACTAGCATTTATTTTGTGGTCATGTTTGTGTCCAGCTGATGACTGTAAGCCCAGGATTCACTCCTTACTGTTTTTGCTTTTTAAGGACATACAAGTCTCCAGCTTTCTCTGTCTGCTGTTTGGTGTTGGCAGGTCATTAACAATACTATATTTAAATTAAAAAACATGTTTCCGCTATGGCTAAAGACAACATGGTGGAGCTGTTAGACTGAACTAAAACAACTAAAACAATAAAGTTGCAACAGAACAATTCAGAAACAATCAAATGAATGATGCTAAAATGTCCCTAAAGTTAGGAGGAACTGCAGGGTTTATCTGTGGTTTCATCAATACAAGCAATCCCTTTCACGCTGAGCCATTTTGGAGGTAAATACATTCATTAGGGCAGCTATAAAAAGATAATGAGAAATAATCTGTGTTGTGTTTTTAACACTTGTGGCCAGAATTTATGCAGGTTAAGTCATCCCTTTTCCACAGGTTGGACCATCGCCCTCTTTGTGTGTGTTTGACTTGAACAACACTGAAGACAATGAGAGGCAGTAGGGTCACCATTTTAAATGGTAACTTTGGTATTTAAGGAGTTGCCCCAATTCAACTAAAAACCATAGACTGACACTGTCTAACAAATGCAGCCACAACAGATCCATAGATAATAATGCAAAAATAATAAAACTTTGAGCACATTTTGGGCAGTAAACCCAGAATCTGCACACAAGATCTGCTCCAAATTTCGCACGTTTTGGTGGTTTCAGGGTAATGTTCCAAATTCAAACATCAAAACAAACTAAACTCAAGTTGAGTAGAATCTGAGTTTTCTCTGACCTCTAGGAAGGGAAAAACAAAGCCAATGGTGAAGTTGGACATCCAGTTGAGGCAGCCAGCCACAGTGTATGCAGCTGGTCGGTGTGACTGCTTAAACAGCTCTGCAGTGATCAGGAAAGGCACACCAGCTACACACAAGAGACAAAGAAACATATTTGCATTAATTTTTTAGAGGACAATCATCTCACCCGGTGATGCAATACTTCATATCCAGCTCATCTATTGGTCTGATCTAACAAGACATCCCACCAAGCTGTCACAATACAAATCACATTTAAACACTCAGTACAGCTGTTTGACTCAATTTGGTGTTGTGATATCAAATTCAGTGTCTTCATTTATCAATTGGTTTATCAAAATTCCCACTTAGGACTGTGCTTGTGCAGGCATTCAAAATAAAGAGAACATGATATTACAAATGATTATGTTCCTTAAGCCTCATTGCTGTTGTATAATTCCCTTTTTCCTGCATGCACTTCATTATGTTTTCATTATTACTTTGGGATCATAGATTGGAAAAAAAGGATGTTTATCAATTTGGCAAAAGTCAAACTCCAAACCAAAGAAACAGGACAGCTTAGCTGGGACTTCAGCATTTCATTAGTTTGATACACAGGATCTATGAGATGTTGTTTCTTCTTTAAACACGTTAATTCTTCATTGTTAGAAGTGAAAGCTATGAAGGAGAAATATACATTAATATGCTGCAATGATGAGCTTTCCAAACGACTTCCTCATTATCTGTGCATGATAATTACATAAGGAAGGTTTAATATTGTCAAACCAATAACAATACCATAATTTGTCAACATTGATGGTATGTCCGGGGGGGTTGGCAATGGGGGGTGGGTGTTCATTTTGCGTGCAAGGTTTTGTCTGAAGCAAAAAAAGGAAACCTTATTCATCATGGCTAGCTTATGAACAATGAGCCATTAAAAGTCTAATTGCAGCACAAGAAATCTTCGTTTGCAAGCAGAGGTATAGATTCTGCTGGCTTGACGAATGACGCTATGTAAACCAGATTTGTTCTAATTCATCATCCTCGCAGGTCCACTCAGCGTTGCTCCTAAAGTTGTAAACCATTGCCTCTTAATTCACTTCACTCAACTCATCCGGTGTACAAATGGCTGTGGGAATGGATGTAGTGTGGCACTTATGATTTCCTAATTTACAAGACTAATGAAATACATTATCTATTCGCAGTCAGAGGAGGAGCAGGGAGGGGACAATGCTGGTTTTTCGGAGCCAGAACCTGCTGTTGTTCAAGCTTCCAGCAGGGAGCAGTGTTATCTTACACACAGGGCAGCCGGGGTCCATTTCAGTATAGCCTGCAAATGCATCTGAAGTTTTTGGAACAGAGGATCAAGGTGGGATGCAGAGAGGGTGGATTTGCTCAAATGCTTACCTGGACCTATGCAGAAGCCTGCAATAATCCCAACAACACAGCCCACACTGATGTAGCGCATGAAAGACAGCTGCGCCTGTGATTGGTAAAACAGAAGTCATGGGTCTGATGTCATGAGTTGTATACATAAGCAATTAATGTGTACTGTTTTGTCATTATTAATCATTTGACTGTATTTAATCATTCTGCTTTAATGCCACATATTAATAACATGACTTATATCACGTGTGGCTCCTGATCTTTACTTCATGCAAATATTCTTGTTTATACTATAAGTACAAGAGGTTCTCCAAACTTCACGCAGTTCACGTTTTCTTTTACTAATAATCTAATGTAAATGTTTTACATTTTACTCTTAAAGGACAGTTTCAAAAAACTTTAAAACCCTTTTTAAGAGTATGAACATAGACAGTTTTTTTTGTTTTTTGTTTTATCTCCCCTCCTGTTCATGCTGATTATTAAAAGATCCCTCTTAAATGTGGCGTTAATCAAAGTGTGGTGGGGGGGTAACTCGCTGTTATCTTTTCTGCAAAAACATATTTAAAAGTTGTCTGAAGCTAATACTTCCTTTACAAATAGCAAACCTGTTTTTAGGATATCCATATGATTTGATTAACACAGACTGTTTAGGCCTCATTAAAGCTTTAGATAAGTTTTTGATGAAGTTTTTTACACAGAATGTCCATTTCATCACCCATCACTAAAATTAGTACTAACAGAAGAAACAATTATAGCAAGAAAAACAGCTTCTTTTTTCATTTTTTCTTTTTAACCTATCCTAGTATGTTTTCTCATAAAATAAGAGGAATAAATTAGAATTTAGACACATATTTAAGTTTACATTTCCAAAAACTTCACAATAACTAACTTTATAAAAATTTTCTAAACAATTTACTGCAGCCTCACAATCTTTTGGTTAATGTAATATATATTTCTAGACAGGCAGGGCATCAGATGACACTTTACCTGGAAGAGGACTGACACTGTGATCCCAACACAGCAGAGTCCCATGAAGAGGAAACCACCAATCATCAGAGGTCTTCTGCCCAGACGCTCGATAGTAAAACACTGCAGAACAGCAAAAGAAGCAAGAAGAGCTCTGTTTGGCTCACAACACCAGACATCATCAAGATGGAAGAAACAGCTGAGTTTTATCCTCTTATCATTTTAGTCCATTTTAATGTTTACTGGTGCACAACAGAGATATAGGGCAACAAAAATGGGGATTTGGCTGATTGTAGTGTACTGTAGGATTTCCAAGATCTATGTTTTCATAAATGTAGAAGCAAATTTAAAAAGGTGTTAAAAAAGAATGTATTTTATAAAGAAAAATGTAGCATGTAACCAGTGGTGTCATTAGATCTATTCATAACAAATGTTTTACAGTCATTTTTGAATTGTCCATGTAAGCTATGTCAAGGAAATACCTATTCATACACAGACCAATAGTAACAGACATCAAAAGTATCCAATCATTAATTTTTCACTTATCCTTATAAAATGACTCTCACACAGCATAAGAGGATCCACGGAGGATCAGCAAATTTTTACACTGGATCCTAAAATCAATTAGTTGTTCAAGCACCATATGCAGCACATGGAGTGTAGTGTGTAACTGTGTAGGAGTGTGAAGTATGATAATGTCCACTCACCCCCAGCATCCCAGAGATGACCTCAATGGCACCGGTTCCCACCGTCGTGTACTGAATATAAGACTCGGTGATCCCTGCATTCTTAAATATATCATTTGTGTAGAACCAGATCTGAAAGTGACAATGACATAAAGTTAACAAATATAACAAAGATGTTGGATTACTGACAGACAAGCCCACATGCAGATAGATGCCTCCAAACTCAGAGTTTGTCTTTTTATTTCAACGAGGAGCCAAAAAGTCACTCAGCTTATTTGCTGTTTACATGTGATTCATCAAAGTGATCATTATCATCATGCCGACCATCACTCATGCATTTGAGATCCAGCGTTTCATCAGCATGGACTTCTGACAAGAGCTCCCCTTGAAATTAATTTGTGTTTTCTCATTAATCACACTTGCCGATGTAACATCCATCATTGATGAGGTGTGGACAAGATTGCAATTGGTTCAGTTAAATGCTGTCTTGTTGATTTAGTAACCAGACGCACACTGTTTCGTCACCATTGCAGCACTAAAGTGTGCAAATACACAAGCCTGCCACGGCCTATCACAGCAGAAAGTATACAAAACAATTTGAAAAGTAAAATGACAGGGACTGGAAATACTTTGAAAACATTAACTGTCATTAAAAATTACATGCCGATGTGTGCTAAAATTCTTCCTCACTGACCTTACAAATCCGATTATTTCAGATCAGATGTGAGATCAGACAATTTTTTTTACACAAGTATGCCAGTGTTTTATCAGTTTCATTAGTGTCAAAGCAAAAGTGTATGACTAAATTACTTCCATCCTGTGTATACTAGTAATTTCTATGTATTTTTTTTCAGGGGGTCCTCTTTAATTCTCTGTCATGAGTCGTAATGTACATAAACAAGGTAAGCAGAGTAGCCCTGGCAAACTTTCCTCAGAGACTTCCTTCAGCTCTTTCAGGCCAAAAACATGCTGTTCCTGGATCAGCTGACTGATGTAGTCCCTGTGGTGCATCTGGGTGTACAAAAAGGTCTTCTCCCAATTACACAGCCAGAGGGAGGGACCTTAAGAGCTCTCTGCAGCTGTCTGAACCGACTAAGCTGAATTCTCTAAACTCCGAGATCTTCCTGTTTGAGGGTGTACTGTGTTGAAATCTGTGCTGGTGTCATTTATTTTTATGAACTTCTATATTTCCTGCTAGACTTGCACTTTTCACCTAAAATTAGCCCACCATTATAACCCAGGGAGAGGACAATGACCATAATGACATTTTCACTTTGTTTCTCTCTAGATTGTGTCTGAGATCATTAAACAGCGTCATCTGCAAAAGTGCAAAGAAACCACACTTGTGTCACTTAATGTGACTGTTGTTCTAACAAACTATCCTTAAAAATAAGAAAAGGGATAAAGTACGATGAACTAGATTGGCTCAGCAGCATGTGTTTATCTTTCAGATCTGAAGTTTAACGTATTCTACTATTTTACTATTGGTCTTATTTAAGAAGCTTGTTCCTAACAAATAAAAGGACTCAGATAACATGTAGTCCCTGTTGTATCATTTTTCACAGTGTGAAATATTATGTCATGTGTCACTCCTCTGTTCTCCCCATACTCACTGAACAGTTCTGTTCAAGTGCCACTGGTGGACACTGGCTTCAATAGTTTGTGCTTTAAATTCGGTTGAGAAAAAATGATATTGCATTTAAGGTAATGTCCTTAAAATGTAGTGCTTCCTAGCAATGAATTAAAATCCTTGCAGAAACATGAAAGTAGAAAAACTGAATATCTCCTTTTTTGGTTTACAACAGACACATGTCCATTTGTTCACATTATATAAATTAATTTTTATTGTGGGAGGCAATTTTTAGAAACATGTATTATATAAATTTCCTAATGGGGCTCTGCCATTCTGCACTGGTGACGTCTTCTGTAGCAACATTCTCTGCCATAGTTTTTGGTGGAAGGAGCTAAAATATCATTGTCACACTCATACAGCCACAACCACGGGCTAGGGTAAGCTGACAAATATAAGGACCCCTCTATATGGCATTTAACAACTGAATTAAACTTAAATTGTCTGAAAAATTAGCTTTTGAACATACCTCAGCGTGATAAGAGCTACCTTAAATGACAGAAACCAGCTTTGGCTTGACTTTTGAGGAGCTGTTATGAGCAGCTATTACAGTCAATGGTTTTGACATGGTTATATTTATTTATAATAATGAATACATGTATTTACTTTGTCTTATAATTGTTGTTTTTACCTTTGTTGTTGAGGTAGAGGCAAAAAAAATGTCCTTGTTGTATGTCACCTGTTTACTTGTAGCTATTTACCATAGAGCTTTAGGACACAAAAAAGAAAACAATATACCACTGTGGATCTGCGGCTATATGATGTGAAAACCCAGACAGTCACAGTTGTATCATAATGATTTATGGATGGAGAAACGGGGATGAGGGAATTTTTTTTTTTTAAGATTCGGCCCTTGGTCAAGTGGTTCCAGAGTCCCACGATAACTTTACAAAATCAGTGTTACACATACTGTGAAAGGCATCTTGCTGACATCATTTTGTATCATCTCTCTGTGCCAAATATAATGATGTGATTTGTGTAAATAAAATTATTAACACTTAAGATAAATATGCATGGTTTTTTCTACTCTAAACTCAATTTTAATGGATTTGTGAGAGTGTGTGCAGCCTTCCAGTGTTCCTATCTGAAACAGCTGGGATAGCGAGACTCACTAGGATATTTTCTTACTGGGAATCCTCATGGAGCAAAGGGAGAACAAATGTATTCAACTCAGTGTGTATGGGTGGACGGTCTTATGTGAGGAAACACTGACAAAGAGGACCAGGAGATAATGAGGCGTGGTCCTGGTTCCTCCTGTTTAGTTACTACACGGCTGCATGTGGAACTGTGATGTATAGACAAGGGGAGGAGTAAATGGGTGGAGTATGGATGGGAACTATAACTGTACAGTCAAAATGAGAGAACACACACACACACACACACACACACACACACAGACACACAGACAAAGACAGGAGGGACAACAGGCCCACTTGCTTTTCACACTTACTGCATCAATGCCAGACAGCTGCATGCCGATGTTGACCACCATGATGGTGATGACCTGCCAGCGAACACAGCGGTCCCTGAGCAGGCCGTAAACAGAGACGGTCTGGATGGAGGACAGAGAGCGCTGTTCCTCCTGCATCTCCTCAATCTCTGCCTGGATGTTTCCTTTAGTACGATACCACTTCAGGGCTAAAAGACAGAAAAAAAACCCTTAAAAATGTTGCAGATACACTAGTACTCACATTAGCTTAAAATTCCAGGAATAACAGACAACATGAAAAGAAAAATCTGAAAAAAGTGAGATTAAAAAATCCAGTTGGTAACAATAAAGACTGAATTTCAAGTTATTAACCTTAAAAGATACCCATTTTAAAAGAAATATCTGTATTCTAACCCGCAATGGTGGCGTGAACATTGTGCTTCTCTATCAACAGGTACCGTGGACTCTCTGGAAACCATGGCAACAGCATCAGCTGGATCATGGTAGGAAACACCACCAGGGACAGGAGAAGAGGCCAGTACTCTTCCTGTGTGGGAAAACAAGACATCTCACTAAAAGTACCAAACAGCAGCTTTTAAAAACAACCTGTAAACTCTATTGAGTACAGAGTGTTAAAAGGACATTGATATGAGTTGGGATGAACCAAAACGCAACCCATCTTCATATTTACAAAAGATCAGGCCATTTTTTAAGCTTTAAGCTTCACTTTTCTGTGTATCTCATCCAGCTGAACAGGAGGAAAACACAGGATGGCTGGGAATGTTGTACTAATTATAGGAAGCACAACATTTATTTATTAACATTTTTTATTATTTGCACTTGTAAGTGATATTAGAATTGCCACAGTTCAGAAAAATGCATGTGTGTACTTAAAATTTTCAAGCTCAGGTTAGAGAGAAAAAAAACTTTCATTTTCAAATGCAAAATCAGTATTTGGACGCAAGGTAGAAGATGGGGCTTTTTCATGCTAATGATCATGCCACAAATTCACAACCTGTTCACATTTACACTCATATGACAATGTAGACCTGTAAAGAGTTTGAGCACCATGATGCTCATACCTTTCCCAGCAGTTCCTCAAGTCCCAGAACCTGAGCGATGAAGACTCCAAGACAAATGTGAATGCTGGGAACAAGGCCCAGGAAGCCCCGCAGGTTCTTGGGAGCGATCTCACCAAGGTACATCGGCACCACACTGAGAGAGATACCTGTGGGGAAAAAAGAGTGATTACCATGGGCTTCAATGTGTGTTTATTTTTCATGACAATCTGGTTTTGTCTTGGTTGAATGTAAAGCACCAGCTGGTGATGTGACTTGTTTCTTGGTGTTTTTGTAATGTCTGTTCCCACGTTTATAACTGTTAGTGAACAGAGTGCAAAAATACAAATAAGTCCATAAATTATTGCATCATTCCTTAAAAAAAACTCATGTTCTCATGTGAGGGATTTGCAAGCAGTATTTTAACAGGTATTTGTTATAGTTTAGTTTCTTTGTGTGAGCAGCTCAATATTTAGTTATAGCATGAATTAAAATACAGTTAATGTCAGAAAAAAAAGGCTGAATAATTCCAAAATGATTCCAAAAAGGCCTAATGAACAAAATCATTAGGAGACATTAGACATACTTTCAAAATAAAGGACGACCAATTCCAATTAAACAACTGTCTATCAACAACAGCACATGGCACCTACTGAACTGTCTCTATAATGTGCTGTTGTAGCATTTCCTCTGTAAAAATGGCATATTTTGCACTTGCATAGTTTTTTTTGTTTAATGTCAAGGATATTTGTGAACACATAATTGATTCAGGAAACAGGCAGGCCTACCTGAGTGGACTCCTGTGATGAAGCGTCCAAGAATAACCATCCCCGGCATCCTGCAATCTCTGCTGAAGCCCATAAGAGCCCCTCCTATAAACACGAGCACAGTGGCTCTCACCAGCGTCCCTTTCCTGTTTGGACACACACTGACTTTACTTAACTTTCTAAAAGAATAACAACTGTTATTAGCACAGACTGGTAGTGTTTTAAAAAAATAAACATGCATTGTGCATTTGTCACACATCCAAAAATCATCCACAAACACATACAAAAAGACTAACCTTCCAAATCTGGTGACAAGCCTTCCTACCAGCAGGGCCCCAGTCATCCCACCAATAGCAAAGATTGACACAGTGAGGGAGTACAAGACAGTGAGGAGCTCCTCATCTGGAGTCCAGTCATAATTTTCTATCAGTGTCTCATTGTAGAAGTCTTTAATGTACTGGTGGCAGAAAGAAAGAGTCAAGTTGATTTCATAATGTCCAGCAGAGAAAAAATGAAATAAATCCTTTCAAATATACCTTTAATGAACCATGATGAATTACAATATGTTGTCTCCTTTTTCCCATGTTTTTTTTTCAAAGGCAAAAAACAAATCACTACTGTGTGTGGCATCCTACCTGCATAAAGCAGTAAAAAAATCTTTTTTTGACCTGGAGAATAAAATGGTGGACATGAAATAACTAAAGAACTCCACATGATTAACTCTTTCTTACAGCCCCACATCCATATTTCACAATAAGTAGTGTATTGTCTACAGTGTTGAGTGTTTGCTGTGTTGGGGAATGGGATGAACAGCATGAGTGGCAGCCATATTGATGTGACTGTTGACAGAGTAAACAGGAAGTCAAATAAAAGTTGATGAAAAAGAGGTCAAAAGACTAGAAATGAAACATCAGAGAACAGGCAGAGAATATAGAAAAGGAGGAATTAATTTAAATTTAGTAAATATAAAGGGTTTTACTGTTTACACTGATTAAAGGACTGAATGAAATGTTTTGTTTGTTTACTTGGGAGGATATAGAGCGATAATTTGAAGGAATGAGTGGTTCTAATAGTGCCCAGAGAGCAAAAGAGAGAAGAGAGTTTGTAATTTGACATGGATCTCTGATTAGTGTGTGTCCAATTGGTCCCAGGAATGTGACCATCCCCACCCATGTGTGAGGGGGAAATGTATAAACTTTGCAGATGTATAGATATGTTAAAGACATACTGTTATAGACAGATACTGCTAAAGAGACATTTATCTTTGCTGAGCCTTGATGGCCTTATTCCTGTAATTGTTTTACTCTATTTGGAAAAGTTTACTGATTGAACAATGAGTCAAAGTGAAATTATACATGATGTACATAATACTTTTTAGAAAAATCTAAGTGGATACACCTCCTATTAGGAGTGATTGATAAGTTCATGGCCTAAGGTAGAAGGAGAAGGAGAAGTTCAACTCTGAGCAATTATGCAGAAAGTATGGATGAGTTATTAATGTAGTGCTACTTCTGTTTCAGGTAATTGTAAATTGCAAATAAGCACTGTCTGAGAGAGCAAAAAGCATTGGCCTTCGTGCATCCATCAACAGCTCACTCAAAGAGGTTTAATGGGACATGTAGGAAACACACAGGGAGGTTGCCTGTCCTTACAGCAAGGTGAGGAAGTCAGTTACTGAATTCACACATAGCAGAGAAGGACAACTGCACAAAGGCTGATTTTGTCCATTTTCTCAGAGAGTGCTAACCTGAAATTTTCAATTACCACAAAAGTTACTGACTTCAAACAAATGAATCAGTCACAGAGTTGAACTGAATGTTCACGTAACAAGAGCTACGTAACTCATCTCCTTTTACCTTAGGCCATGAACATATCTATCACCTCATTTGTGGCTGGTTTAACACATAGGGACCTATCATACACCCGGAGCAAAGCCGGTGCGCCAGTGGCACAGTGGACGGGTAAGAGCATTTTTTGGTCACTGTGTTATAATTGTTTGGCTGCTTTTTTTAAAATTTGAGCAACCACGACAGTCGTCAGAGCATGATACTGACTTATGTTAGCCAGAGTTAATATTCAGTCATTGGAACTGTATTTGTACATCAAGATCATGTTCATTAAAGAAGCTACAGTGACTTAATGTCACTGTAACTTCTTCTTACATTTAACATGCAATGTGCAGTTATGATCTCATGTTACTTTCATAAAAAAAATGATATGGTCCAAACTGCCTTTATGCCACAAGGCACAAATTTCATATTGCATGGAAAAAATAGCCCTATCAGATTGCTACTGTCCTGTATTTGTTAATCAATTTGCTGTATCCCTAGCTGAGCTGCCAGCAACCACCTGAGTCACCACGATACCTAAAAGGCACAAGGGAGGAACAGGACTCATTGGAAACCTCAAAAAAGAGCCTCTTCCATAGCACAACCCAGTGATATTTGTAGCTTCCCAGCACAAAAATAAACCCTGTCTAAAAGTCTACAGATATCACTGACACACAGCAAGTGATACACGGTTGGAGTTAGTTCATTATCAAGAAGGGAATTTCACATGTGCTCATCTGATGTCTACTGAATCTTTGGCAGAAGCTTCACACTCCACACTAAGCTTTTGGTCCAACAGGTGCTATCACAGTTTGTTGATAGTTGGAGTGATCAGACAGTGTCACACGATGTCAAGGACCATTTGGAGAATGTAAGTCAAACAGGATCCTAAGACACTCAACACAGCGTGGCCTTGACTTTCTTTCTATTCAGCTCACACAGATCATTTGTCTTTTCTTTAACTTTCAAGCCAACGCATTTCAAATGCACAGTTTTAATTTCTGCCTTTATACATCTCTCAGTCAAACAGATAAAATAATAAAATGTGTTTTTACCCATGCAAAGATGTTACCTTGAAGTTTATGAGTTATGGACACATCTTGATTTCAAGGTTTTAATTTTTTTTTTTAGTATTTTTACTCAAAAAAACAACACTGAAACTTGTGACCATCAGCAAAATTTCAGGATAACATTAACATTTCAGGAAAATGATACAAGTTCAGCTGTGTGATATTTTAATCTGATTATATAAATCCAGGTCATCACTTCTTGAGGTATACTATTAAAACCTTTTCCACTATTTTCTCTGAGCTCACCAGCAAATTAACCTTCTGCCACATTTTAAGTCTGAGTGTGGAGCTCAAGCATAACTAATGCCAGATGACACGCAAGAGTCAACCAGGGATCCTGCAAAGTCACATGGACCACAGATAAAGACTTCACCTCATCACATTAAAAGTAATGTAATTTGGAATATGTGTGACCCTGAGCAAATGGCTTTAATTTAAAAAGGAAGTCTAATAAGTTTGGTAAAATCTTTCTGTTATAAGTGAGAGATGTAACAGTTAAGAGCCTTGAGGAAGCTGCTGGGTATCTTCATTCCTCATGGTGCTTATATACAGTATGGCTTTATTAAAGTGACCATGATCAATATTATTTAAACCAATGTGTCAAATGACAGAGTTAAAAGGGTTGAACCTACAGAGAATAATCAACCAAAATTGCAGCTCCTTAACTTTATGGAGTTTTATAGTGATTTCAGTTCAATATTCAGCTGTCAGACCCCAAACTCTACTGTTTTGGTTTATTGTCACCACACTCAAAGCACTGTGCTCAGTCACAGCGAGCAGCTGTTTTCAGTCAAAGTGCTCTTAAAACCCATATGTCACTATCTGCTCAGTGTCAATGAAAGACGACACAGTCAGCATCAAATGTTAAGCTGCAAAAGCTGCCAGATATTTCCCATAGGTGTTGGTAGAGACCTAAATTAGAACTAAAAACGAGTGAATCCTGGACTAATGTTTGCTAGGTGGACAGAAACATGATGTCAAATGAATTACAGCAGTGTAACAACTGGATGTGTAAATAGAAAACTGCTTAGAAAAGAAAATGTTACTGTCCAGTGAAAGAAATACTTTTTTTAGGGAAGTTGTCTGCATGTCAGAAGTTATGCAGATTTATTATACTTGTGTCTTTTTGGCTAATACGTAACTGAGCAAGTGCTGGTTAGCTTAGCTTAGTGACATACTCACAAATGTGATTTAATCTTATTTTGGACATTGCCCTGTCAGGCCAGCTTGTTTTCCCTAAATGTCTCCTCCTTTAATTCACTAGTATAACAGGGATGGTTGTATCATTTTCACCAAGTCAGGATGGCTTCAAAATCATGTGATCAATTTCATGTATGACCTCTTTCTCTCTGGTTGGCGTGTGAACCAAAGATGCCAAGCAGAGTCATTTGCATTCAGCTCCATGCAGGAAAGAATTGAGGGAAAGCGGGAAACCAGGAATTTTAAAAGTAACCCATCATATGCTTAGTGGGTCCAAAGGTGCAGCTCCCTTCTCAGAAGTAAACACTGCATTATGCTAGCATAAGATGAGGCACTGAGGCCCAGATGCTTATTGTTGGGCGGTCCGTAGTCCAAAGTGGAACAGACCACAGCTTCATCTCTGCACCGCAGCAAATCAAACAGCAACTGAACAGCACACGTGACAGATAAAGATGACAGAACATCAATGACATGGTGAGTCACACCGCAGCTTCTAGATTTGATACACAAACACACATGACTTCACATGACAATGACACACCCTCTGACCTAACTGTGCCCCTACCATCCTAAAATAGTTCACTTTTACACCAGTATGCCTCTTTTAGTCTTTCAGAAATTTATTGGGTTTTCAGGAAAAGTGTGAAAGTGTTTTAGCAATGAGCTCAATCAGTGTGATTAGGACACTGATGCTGTTGCAGTGACACAAACCTCTGCTGGAGAGTTGACGACTGCCAAATTGAAGCCGTAGAGCATGGAACTGCCAAACGAGGCCAGAAAAGCTGCCACCAGCAGAGGCTTTGTAAGATGCTGAAGAAGAGATGAGGAGAAGAAAAAAAAGTCAGACTCCAACAAAAAATACACAGGAAAATTTCCAGCAGTTTGAAAGCAACATTTAAAGCAATGCAAAGAAAACAACTGAGGTCTAGTCTAATGTGAGATCACTGTAAGGAGCCATTAACACAACTTTGGTATTAGCTTCGCCTGCCCGTCTTTGAAATTGTACTAAAAAAAGCAGTGTAAACAATCAAATGTAGACGTCAAAAGAGGCTGCTTTCTGAGATTTACTGTCAAAAGGTCTGAGTTAAAAAAAAAAAACTGCGCAAGATAATCATAATATATTTGGTCTTTTTTTTTGGCTTCATAACATTTTACTTATAGAATATCTCTAAGTACAGAAGCAATGAGTTTAAAAGCTGGTTGTTTATAAAAAGGTCTGCAACAACATTTACACTATTAATTAAAGTAACAATTCATTTACTTCTCAGGCACTAACCGGACACATGTCGCAGTTTAAGGAAAGACAGCAACTTTAGCTTCAAGTGGGTAATCTGGGCATTTAATGTTACTTGCAAATGTCAAAAAATCATCAAGGGGCTTCTGTCAACCATCTGAAAACCCACATGTCACATGAGACACAACTCTGTCTTCAGTAGGTTGGTTGAAGCCCACTGTGTGTTTATCAGGAATGATCTTTAACCCAGAATCCAGCACACAAAGATTAGCTGGCCTCCAAGGAAAAGGTCAGTAGGATTGTAATTTTATTTTTGAATGTCCAAACCTTTCAACGGAGCAAAGAGAAGAAGGTGGCTGCACAAATGTTCATACAAATTAACCCACACAACTCTGGGATTTTTTTATCATTTGATTAGACAGTGAAAGGGAATCCACTAATTTAAAGATGTAGGAATTTAATACAAAGAGCACACAGAGGGACCCTCTGCTCTGACTCAACAATGACAGCACGGCCTCCTTCAGAAACTTAATTAAGTCTCAAATGGCCTGATGGCAGAGATTATAAGACTGCACGTGAAAGTAGCTCATAGCAGACAATGCTGCCCTGTCTCCATTTAGTTTAAGTTGGTTATCTGTCAGATGTGCAGCCTTTAAGATGTTCATCACTTCGGTCAAAGATCAGGGACATAATGGTTAGGATTATGTTTATGTGGCCTCTGATTTTCTTCAGTCTACTTATTGGCCTTCTTAATAGGTTTATGGTTTGAATAAAAATATGTTTTGGATGTGTGTATTTGACTAGAGCTATAGTGTATTTTAATGGTCAAAAATGCCAGGCAACATCTGAGACCCTGATCTGGCGCTATTTTGATAACATCTGTGTAAATGGCCCATTGATCTGTGCTGACAGAAGGCCAGTGAAGAAAAATGAAGTCACTGGATGGTTTAAATGGAAGGATCACATGAAACATATAAATAAAAAAGTTTGATTAACTCTGTTTAAGATAGAAAACAGTAACTCAGTGTAGGGAGGTGATCTACACGACACCATCTCCATAGATTTTCCTTATTTAACTCTTAAAATCAAACTCACCGTGCTGATCCTTGCATCTTTTTGCTGCAACAGTTCCTCCGCCATTTAAGTCATGAATTATTACTTCCCGTGTGCGCTCTGCTCGTTTGAGATGAGACAGAGCTCATCCGCACAACTTTTCAAACTCTTTCCCTCCGCACCTCCCATTTGAAGTTTTTCAGACACGCTTCCGTGATAGAGAGGAGGAGGCGCGTCGTGTTGATGGGCGGAATTAACAAGCTCGTCAAACTCCCAGTCTCCAACCACTGGAGCGCATCGCGGAGCAAGCCTGTCCCGGCCGTGAATCGTTTTCCCCGGTCCATCAGCGATCACATGAGCCAAGTGGATCGTCCTGCGTCCCAAAGTGCTCGCAGTTGTTATTAAATAGCCTATGACTAACTGTACGCAGGGGCGCTTACAGCATCACTGAACATCCGGGGCTTTGGCTCAGACTCGGGGGCACCTGCACCCAACAGATAAGGTGGGGACCTCAACACCTAAATCACTTAAAACGGCCTTTCTGTCTGTCTCTCTTCCTTCCTATCTTTCTCTATTTGTGATTTCAATGATGATGAATTTGAAACAGGGAAACTTTATTTATAGAACACTTATTCAACACCTTTCAGACACAAGGTAATTCAAAGTGCTCTACTTGTCAATAATAAATTAGACATGTAGGAAACAATACAATTATCTTTAAAAGACAATAAAAAAATATTTAAAAAAAGACTAAAAATGCATTGAAGAGACAGATAAAACAGTGAAGGCAACGGGCACAAACTGGAGGTGTTATACTTAAAAAATGACTACTATCTTAATGGCTCACACTCTAGTCAAGATCAGTAAATAAAAAAACTGATGAAGATCACAAACATGTATTTTTAGTGCCATTAGGATTTCTGCACACCTATTAGTATGTTATTTTGAATTTAAAGAGAAGTAAAATAATGCTATAAATAAATATAGAATGAACTCCAAAAACTTAACCTCTCAATTATCTTTAATGACCTACTACAATTGTGTGGTGGTGTGTTTTTCTGCAGAGACGCTACCCTCTGTCTGTGTTTCTTATTTCCTTGTTTTGCTGTGTTTGGGAAATTTTGGGTGGCAACCCTCCCACCCAAGCAACTAGCAGTGCACAGGACTTTCTAAAGTCATGTCCAGCCACGTAGCAGAAGATACAATAATGGCGGACACTGCAGCAAAGAAGCTTAAGCATGTGACTGACTGAGGCATGTTTTCTGTCGGACAGATAGGTGCTGGCAGTGAGCCTAGTTAGACTGCTAACATATCAGCATTTCTATTACCACAAATGTAACATTCCTACCTAGCTTACAGTGTATGTAATGAACCCATTAATCAAGTTCTACTTACAAACAATGCTAATAATTTTACATTTGATTACCTTGGCAATCTGTAGTGCTACCTAGCTTTGAACCATTTTCTGTGTAACACATGAGCCCCTCTATTTAACACAGGCTCCCACACCAAGGCCAAAATTTGATTGTCTGAGACTAAATTTACATTCCTCTGTAGTCCCTCAGTAGGATGCTGTAGGTGGGTGTTTTTGTCAGGGGTAGGAGGTGTTTGGTTCTGCTGTTGTTTGACCTTGGAGGAGGGCCCAATTCTGTGTTTACATTCTGCAATCAAAAAATGCTGCATATTAACTTAAGTCTTTAATTAAATGTGATTTTATTTGTTACTATGTTAATAAAAATTTGTGTTGTATACAGAATCATACAGAGTGATTTAAATTATCCACAGGCCCAACAAAACACCACTTTTCCTCCTGATTCATTAAAAAATACACTCTTACTGCTTTACCCTAGTAAAAGTTAAAAAACAAACAAACAAAAATACTGGCTAGTAATATATTGAACCCAAACATTATTGTTATTGTTATTATTATTGTTATTGTTATTATTATTATTATTATTAGTAGTAGTAGTAGTAGTATTCATAAGCCCCAGCAGCTTAATCTTTGACAGCTAATGTTAAATTTGGTATGCTTAACATGAACATGCTTAAAGCATAAGCACATCACCAGAGGTTAATATTACACATGAAAATTTAGCATAGCCAACACTTGCTAGCTAACTTCAATTGGCCTTGAAAATGGGCAGCTCACCTCAATGCACTTTAAAGGGTTGAAGGGGGAATATTTAAAAGTGGGTATCTCAGAGTTTTTCAGCAGGCACAGCAAGCACTTCATCATGCCACTTCATCAAGAAGGCGTACTCTCTTCTTGTCCTCATCCATTTCTGCATTCAGAGCAGCCTAGTTGTAACAGAAGTGCTTGTTTGGTGTAGTGAGGTAAAATCTAGATTACTGGCTCAAGGGTTTATCTAATTCAAGACTGACATAATAAAAAGTTTTGTCAAAGGGAAACAATATGTGTGTAACGAACAACACTTTTTTAATGAAATGCATTACTTGTAATGAGTTACGACACACCCCTGACCATTATCACCACCAGTAGATTGACAACTTTGGAACTGCACACACCAAGTACAATTTATTCATTTAAACCAGGTTAATGGGAACCTGTTTGTTAATAGAGGTGGATTTCTAACCTGTGGGTCCAGACCTTTCAGTGGGAGGCCACATTATCTTAACAGGTAAGAAGATAATTACTGTTTTTGGACTTTTCTTTAGTTTAAGTTTTTTATCTCCTTAGCACTCTAAGTGTTACTCACATGAAACAGTCGGAAAGGGCAGAAAAAAATCCCTTTTTGGTTGATGTAATTGAAGAATCGTATGACTGTTTTGGTGATAAAATTTTTCTTGATCTTGGTTTAAACTGCATTTTTCCCATCAGGCTACTGTGCTACTGTGATACCTTTTGTTAGCACCTTGTTGCACACATTTCTTTTGTCATTCAATTTGAAATATCCTCTATAAACAATAAAATAATGTGGATAACCCTTGAGCAAACATTAGTTAGAATTCAGTAGAAACAGGCATTGTCTTGTGCTCACAAAGCACAAATGAATGATGTGAGTTAATTCCCAAACCTGACACGCTCTGCATCACTTCCTCACACATGACTGTCTTGCAGTCCTGTTTCGTCACTTCTTAATGGGCTTTGGTCACAGTGTCTCCTGTTTCACATATGACTCTTGCACTATACATCTGTGGTAATTTCATGGTATAATGTTTTAGGTTTTTATTTTCTGTGAAGCAAATGCATGATCTATTGAGAGAAAAAGCTCTTGACATAGATAAACATCCATTTTTCTTTGGCTTTGACATAACAGAGATTTCAAAGTTGTACAGTTTATCGTAAAAACTGTTGTGCAACCTCCCTCAGTGATGCATTGAGCCACCATACAAATCTGTACGAGAGACATGAAAGCTGCTCCCTGAAGTGACAGTTTGATCATGTGTCTTTCAAAGGGCCAGCATTGATCTCTAGAGGTTGATTTTGATATGAAGTGCGCAGTACATAGCAAGCTGAGATGTATTATTTAAAAGAGGAAAAGAGGTTTAAATGACATTAAACAGGAGATATTTTGATTTAAATGGCAGTGGCAGATCCCACCTCATAATCATGTTAAAAAACATGGTGTAAACCTGCATCTTTGGTGTGTTTGACCTGCCTGCTGCAGTTTGTATTTCCACACAGTTCCTCATCCAGACAACTAATCAACCTTCAAACTTTTTTTCCTTGCTTTAATCCAACTGGCCAAGTTGAGACTACTGAGTAGGTCAAATGGCGTGTGTCATATGACTATTATCACTGTGAAAATGTCTGCTGATTCATGATGCTTTTGTGTAAAAAATCAATTATACTGTGAACAAGTAGACAACTCACAGGACTGACACCACAAGACAAGAGAAGAGGACAAACTCGTACAATGGCATGCTAATCTGACCAAATGTGTTTTAATACACGTGAACTTTAAATGAGAAAAACTTCTTAATCCCCTGAACTATGTCTAAAGAGTTTTATTAAACTCTCAGACACAGTTTCAACTTAAAACTGAACATTGTGAACCTTACAACTGAAAGTTTGAATGGTTTATCATGTAGGACTTCCTCACAATTGGTTTTACTTAATTTTATTTTCTTATTTTTATATCTTTTTTTTCTATAGTCTTAAACTTGTCTAGACTTTCAACATATTTATGAATGTGTTTACTACTTGTGTTGCGGTCCCCCTCTTTCACTAAAGGAAATTAAAACCTGAAAAACTGATTATTTAATTCACTTCTTTAATATATATTTTTCTACAATTTGATTGCAAAGTTGGAGCCACAAAGAGGAACAACTGAAAGTCTAATTATGAGACATTTTTGATAAGTTTAGTTTTCGAAAAAGCCCTTAATTTCTGTTATTTATCTGTCTAAGAACATAGTTGCCTTCTGTTTCACTCCTAATGTTGCATTAATTGATTAATGATTAAATGGAGACAGCACAACAAGCTGTAAACATAATATCTACATATTATCATCTCCAAGTTGTTGTGATGAGTTTGTTTTTTGCACATTCCAGCAGACACATTTTTTGGTTTTTGGTCTCTAGCATCTCCCAGGGGAAACATAACTTTACCTGATAAATTCTCCTCTTTGCTCTCTGACTATCAGTAAACTCTGTCTGTTTTTAGTCCCGGGCAAGTAGTGTGGTTTTATTAGAGTATTTTCACTG
>JAPZDV010000020.1:20547504-20587911 GCA_029814665.1 Acanthurus lineatus | reverse complement strand
TTTATTAGAGGATTTTCACTGAAAACAGCTGCCCTCCTGTAGCTGAAAATTAGGTTTATGAGAGCAGTTTGGGAGAATTGAAACAGTTGACAGAAAAAGAAATCTTGTATTAAGCTGCGGAGAACTCAGGTTATTTAGGAGGACAATGAAGGAGCTGGGTGATGTCTCTCTTTGTATTCATCCCCACGACCAACATCTTACACATAACACACTGTCATCTCAAACATTTTCTAACGGAAATATTGATTACTGCAGCATTTTTTTCTCATGTTCAAAATAAACAAATAAAATTAAAATAAAGTGAATATTTGCCAATGTTGCTAGTAAGGTGGTTGCATGCAGGAACTTACAGACAAAGAATGTCACCCTTATGTCTGCTTTTCTTATGCCTACATTATGATTTTTCCCATCCTGCTCTCTGTGAAGACATGATGGGACTCATCACTTTGGGGTTCACTTGTGGGCATTTCACTGCTCATAGCATAAAAAAACTGTAGAACTCTTTCATCTGCACCCAAACTTTCAATACAAAGTGTAAACCTTTCCATCAGCAGGACTTTCTTCCAGCCTTTCCTGCCTCCATTACCAGTCCTCAGTATCTGATTGTGTCTGCTCATTAACACAATAATTAGGTGAAAACCAGAGAGAGACTTCCATGTTGGCAAATAAAATAGCTGTGAAAAAGAAACGACATAATTTACAAGAGGGACATCTCATGATCATAATCAGGATCTGGAACTACATGATTTAATTTCCTCTCAACAGTGAACAAGGTGCCATTTGATAAATTACCCATCAATAGCAGACAGTAGGGGGATGCTGTGCTAGGGAACTTGGCATGGACATGTGTGAATGTGTGTGCATGCCCCTGTGTGAAAATTAGACTGTGTGTGTTTGTTTGGGAGTCAGCTTTTGTGTGCACATACACAGCAAAAACCTTGTGTCGCCACAATGAGTATCCTCACAAGAATTTGTGTGTGCGCAGTATAGCGCAGTATAACCTCACATTAACAGCCCATTATTTCAATAAGCCTTCTCCTGCATCCCGTTGACAGATCATCTGCCAGGAAAAGCAGATATTGTGGCCTTTAATCAGACAGCCCCCTCCGAGCTGCCGTAGTCTCTTGTGCAGTATTTAAATTCCTCATTTACTCTGTTGCAGGCGGGACGTGCCTGTCCCCCATTGTTCGCTCTGAATAGACTGGGGAGCTGATCGTGTTAAGTGCAGCCATGATTGATGGCTGCTGATGAAATCTAATATACCCGCCCCATGCCATCGTTTGGCAGAAATAGGTTTAGAGAGAAAGGCTCCAACATGAGCCGATAAAAGGTGGAAATGTACTTAATGTTGCTTTTTCTGATCTTTAAAATGGAGGAGTTTGGCTGTGGTCGAGTAACTCCAGCAGGAATCTGGAACAGTAACCGTTAAATGATGGCTGTTTTTCTTTGAGTGTGTGTGATAAAGGTGTGTAAGGGAAATGAAGTGTGCATAAGGACACTTAGCAGAGTTTTTACATTCAAAAACCAAGAGATGGAGTGGACTCTGCTAAATGCTAATTATTCTCACAATTTTTATCACTGCACTCTCATCTGTTTGTGCTCATGTTAAAGGTCAGCAGTTAACGGCAGAAAATTTGTCATTTGCATTTTTACATGCATATTTTGGTTCTGTGTTCACACTGCCTGGTTGCAAATGGCACATGATTCTGAGACACAACTGCTTCATTGTGCTAAAGATTTGAGAGACGAGAGCTCTAGAGCATTCAGGGGAAGTGAGATTTTAGTGACCCCTTGTGGGACTCGAGCTGTAGTTCATGATGACTGAGCGACTGTGATTATGGACTGACAAAAGGGACAAACTGCTGTGTGTTTTATGTTAGCTTTGGCTACGCATTGAGGTGATGTTGTGACAAAACAGTGGCTCTAGCTAAAGGGCGCATGGACATGCTGTCAGGTAAACAGGCAAATCCTTGGGCAAAAAGCCCACTCTAACCAGTCATAAGTCTCAGCAACCCCCTGTCATCCTCTTTCTCCTCTCTTTCCCCTTCTCCCTGTGTTTCACCCACTTCACAGCTACATTAGCACTTGATTTGGGTGTAATGGATCTCCCTCCTCCACTCCCGCCTGTTCCCATTGGCTGTGGCTGGCCCCCAGCCCAGCCCAACTGCTCCACAGCGCTCTCCTTAATGTGACTGGCCAAAGATGATGGATCACCTCCTGTCACTTTCACCTCCTCCTCCAATCAACAACCAGCCATGGAAATTGATTGTTCTAATTTGCTCTCATTATTATTATGATATTAAGCACAATATACAGACACAGCTCACTGTCAAATCTGGGCAACGCCGTCATTAGTTACAGGGGCTGGAGAATACGCCTCAGCGGGGTTTTCTCCCACAGATGCCAAGATGTAAAGGAATCAGCGAGCGTTGGAGAAACACACTGCTTTTTCTTAATAAGATTTGCCATGCAGCCCCTCACTGAGGTGATGTAGCATCTAATTAAGTTCAATTCGATGCATCTGGGAAAGAGAAAAAAGAAGATATGATTAAGTTCCTCTGTGTCAGATGCAGTGCGTTCACTTGCAGCTGCCGGATTGTAGGAAATGAGAGGTTCCAGCGTGAGAAAACACTCATCCTCACATCTAAAAAGGGTGAAAAAGGCACAAATGAACAATCTGGGGTCTACATGCTTGGTAATTTTTGAAAATAATGATAATATGAGCATGTACCATGTGCTTTCACAGGCCTAAAGTACACATAAAGTACACATAAAGTTTATTATGTACAGATATGTTCAGTGACTTTGTGGATGACCTTCCATTACTCTTTTCTCATTAGATCTCTTTTGTCCTCGTCATCATGTCTGAAGAGGAATCAACCAAAGGTCAGCAGTATTATGCCTCCCCTCCCCTGCTGTATTCACAAGCCTGATTTGAGATGGTATCCAGATATTACCACATTAGCCCCTCCAGCTGTATGCAACTCCTGTGTTCCATGGACCAAAGTGTATCCCCAGTCATGCTGTTAGCAGCCCAGAGTATATTGGATAGTGCTTACACTAACACACAGTGTCTAACAAACCGCTTACGCTCCTTTAATTGGATTACAAGGAGTGCTGCATTCCCATTGGTGAGATTAGGAGGGTCCGGGCACAGAGCCGACTCCCCTCCCCTGCCTGAGCGAGGTATCTGATTCGCTGTCCCCCCTAACGACCTGCAAATGCCAGATGTTTGATTGGTGGAGCGGCGCTGGCATGGGTGTTTATTGGTCCATGACAGTGTAATAAGGGTGGGTGCCAAGTTGACTGTCAGGGCGTTAAAGTGTCTACTCTGATCTAGTGGTGATTAATGAGGCTATTTATTTATTTACTGGCCTTAAATACAGTTTATGTAGATACTTTTTCTCTAAGTAGGTGTAAAGGTCAACTTTGAAATATATTAGAAATAATTCAATATATCCACTCTTGGTTCTTATGTGATTTTAAGGTTTAAATGGTTTAAATGCAACATGTTATATGTAAAATCTTTGTTGTTGAAAGGTTAGTTTAGCCAAATTATATTGAAATTTTCTTTCATGTCTGGTATCTTGCTCTGCAGATAGCAGATCCATACCTACCACTGGTGTTTTGCATTCTGTATTTGTTTTGGAAATGTGGGGAATTTTACCAACCTTGCAAACATTTATGAGCTGAGTCAAGTATTTTCTGAGCCTGTAAATACAGCATATAGGATTCAGTGTTCCTCCAAGAACCCACCGGTTCAGGCATGTAGTTTTTTTAAACAATTCCCAAGTTAAAAATACTGCCAGTTGATTTATAGAGAAATTTCAAACTATAAATGTTACATTTAAATAAAAAAGTTGCATAGAATTCAGGGATAGAGGTCAAATAGACAGGTAAAATCCAAATAATAAAATGTTTTTGAAACTCTCCTTTTCCAGTGGGGCTAAAATCCTGGTCAAATCCCTGGCACATAGACTTGGTTTTAATTGATAATATCTAGGTGCATCAAAATTTTATGTACCCTGGTTGCTACGGTTATTGACTTCACTGTGAACCATTGTTATTTGTACAATTTTCAAGTGAGGAAACGCATAAGTTCTAGATTGAGTGAACTCACCCTTTATGGTTACATGATACAAAGATATGCAGACTGAAAAAGTGAATGAACCTCGTTACAGCTTTGTGTTACATTAGCTTTATAAGTGAGGTGTGTGCATGTGTGTGTGTGTACAAGAGAAAATGCACCTTTTGACCTTCCACACTTTGACTTCCGACCTTCGACCTCCACTGTAAATCTTGTGGTTTTTGGTCTTTTCTCTCCAAACCTCTGACCACTAACTTATGTGAAGTCCTCTGCACAAGCTGCTGAAAACCTGGCAGCTGCTGGCCTCCTGTGAAGGAGGACCCTCTCCATCACGTCGGTGACACCTTAACTGTCCTGCTCTTGCTCAGTGAGGAAGGCCCCCTGCCACTGCATGCACACACAAACACACACACTCACACACACATCTACTCACAAACACACTCACACACACACAAATACACACACACGCACGCACACTCACACACTGAACCACACACACTTTCTCATGTTGTTGTGAAAGGACAAACACAATGATACAAAGTGCATACAGTCACTTTCTTTTCTTGCAGGTGCAAAGAGAAATGCACGCATGTGTACTTGGGTGCATAAACTCGCCAAACACACACTCTGACACACAGTTTCTGTTGCTAACACAAACTGTCTTTGAGTCCCAGTTCCCACACCACAAACTCTTCACACTAGTGACTCAAACAATCCCCCTTTTGACTCCCTCTTTCACACACACATGAATACACACACGCACACTGGAGCTCAGCCATTGTGGCTTAATGTACTCTGGCCCTGTCCCTGCAGGTGACCTGACCCTTACTGTCCTTTGTGTCAGGGAGTGAGGAGTCAATCCAGCCAGATGGCAGCGGAGCAGAATAGCTGCAAACAACGGGCGAGTTAATATGTAGCTTTAACCATTGTCTCCTTTGCTTGACAATGAAGCGAGCTGGGAGGGAGGAGCGCTCACTGGAGCTGCAGCTAAAGATGGACTCTGCGTGTATTGTTGGAGGAGTTCATAAAAACAGAGCTTAAACCCACTTGATTCATCACTGTCTCATTTGGGCAGGAAAACAAATGGACAGACGGGGGTTATGTGTTGTTGGTGGTTGAATCTGTGGGGATATTTGGATGTGGAGTGGGGAAAGAAAAGTGCAAAAACACCTTAGTTTATTTGCCTTCATATAAGCTATTAAATCCATTTATCACGGCTGAAATGAAAGGTTTGTTGTTTTAATCTAAGGGTAAATTTCATAAAATGCACTGCAATCAAATCTTCTAATTATGCTCCTGCAGTCAAGTTAAACACAAAAAAAAATATCAAAGTGCTTTTTATCCCTCAATAACAACCACAACAATGCCTGCTAACATCCCCATTGTCAGCCTCTGTTCCTTGGCGCTATCACTTTCCTAAAGATGAGGGTAATTTTCTATGCAAATGGCCCGTCGTCATTGTCCCCGCCTCGTTAATCTGGGCCTGGGCTCCTTTGACAAACCCCTCTCTGATTGATGAGGCCCTGACAGCTCCAATGTGTGCGTGCATTTTCACAGATTGACATCATCATTAAGGAGCGAGAGCAGGGCCTGAATCACTGCAGATTTACTCCCCCCCACCACCACCCCTCACACACACACACACACACACCTCTGCCTTAGCATGCACAAGCAAATGTACAAGGAGGAGGACACACATACACACAAAAGCAACCCACCATCCGTCTAACAGCTGAGGTTTCCCTTCTGTACCCACAGAGTCAGGCAGGCGACAGAATGCAAAGTGCTCACTCATTGGCTGCCTGAATCTGTCATGTTGAAGTTAATTGGTGTAGGCTTTAAGCAAATTTCCAGCAGCACCCCCAGTCACCGTGCCACTTGATGGGTGAGCCACTATCATATGTCACCTATTGATTCACCCAGGGGATGAGCTGACTCCCATAATGCTCGCTATGTCAGTGTCACCCTCTCACAGAGCGGCCAGTAGCCAGTTTCCTCCCGGTCTGATGATGTAGATCCGAGACAAGAGTATTTTAAATCATGCTTTATTCATATTCACTGGATCTGCAGGGGATCCACTGGCTAGATTTTTAGTGTTTCAATTGGCTAAAGTCCATTTTGGAGTTCATTTGAAAATGGAAAAATCGTTACCTCATCCTATTGCTTTGGCCCCAAGCTACAACATAAGAAACATGGAGTCTGCTGGCAGAGCAAGTAAAAAAAAAAAGGAAAAGATAAGAGACACAAACACTGACTGAGTGGCGGCAGCTGCAGATGAGCAAATAAAGCATTCAATATTTATGACTGAAATTAAAACCAGATAAAGATGTCACATATTACTGCGTCCCCGCCCTGCTCTCCTCCCTCCCAGGCCTCTGGCCCTGACTCCGGTGCTCACAACTCTCTACTCTCTCTCAGCGCGAGTGAAAGGGAAGCATTATTCCTTCCCAGCCCAATGTCTTCAAAGACAGTAATGAATTCAATGCAGTGACCCAGAAAATGGACTTTAGAGAAGGAGAGGGAGAAAAAAAAAGCAATCTTGCGTTTGTGGCGGAGCATTATCACTTTACTCCCCTCCCCTCGTCCTCTCCCCTCCCGGGTTGGTGTGTGCTTTAATATGTGTGTGTGTGTGTTTCTGTGTGTGTGTGCACCTGCCATTATGTGTGTCTCCTAGGGCCTATGTGGCTGAGTGCGTTCATGTGAATTTGTATATGAGTGTGCACACTGGTCTGATTGTGTGTGTGTATGAGCATGCATATATATGTGTGTCTGTGTGTGTGTGTGTGTGCATGTGTGTGTGAGTCGGTGGGTGAGCTGAAGTCTCCATCAAGAGGGAATGGGCATGGGCTGACAGGCAGGCCCATTGTGGGGTTAATTAAACACTTCAGGTTTAACACCCCGTCCCTGTCGTTAACCCAAACACTGGCTCATCACTCATTCCTGCCACACTTCAGTTAGAGAGCAAAAGGGGTGGGGGGACAATGGAGATGTCACTGCAGGAGGAGGTGTGGTGGTGGCCGGGTGACGTGAGTGTATCAGAGATGGTGGAGGGGGTGAGAGTTTGCATCAGAAAGAGGAACATTTTGACAGGAATAATAAAGTGTCCATTGTTAGTATGATATGCTATAACTAACTAGTATAATATACTCTGCAAAAGAAATCTGGAATCACTGTTTCATTTAAGTTTTTGAGTCATTGCAGTTAGATAATTGTGCCCCTTTAAGTCAGAGCAGGAGCATGTGTGCAATGTCATGATGCCTGTCTTAGAAATCACTGCTTATAGTGATAGAAAGTACAGAGGGGTTTCAGATAAAGTGGGATAAAAAGATTTTGGGTCCCCATGAGATCACCATGAATGGAATTCCTTCTCATGTGGTGTATTGATGAAGGTGGAAAGTGATGACTAATAAACATCACACTCTTTATTTTTTAATCTCATCTGTCTGAGATAAAAGTTTTAAATCATGAGTGAAACAGAATAAAATCTTTCTTCCTCGATTCTAGAGTGCACTATTAGATGGACGATATGAAACTTATCATGAGAATGCTTCCATTCTCCACTTGTACAAATCAATCATCAGAATATGGAATGAAATACAGCATTTCATGCAGTAGTAATTTGGGAGGGATTTTGGAATCATGTCATATTTTATACCAGGTGAGCCACCAGAATGTCTGATTTGTAAAATAAATTTAAGAAAAAAATCAAAACTGCAAATCCTTAACCCAAAAAAGTCAATTTAATGAAGAAGTTTGTGTTATTGTAGTACAGAAGGAAAACCTCATAAAGTTGCATTATTAAGCCTTTACAAAACCCTTCAGTGACCCTTCAAGTGACTCCATGAACACAAATTAATTTTAAAAACAGTTTTGGTGAGCATTAAGAGATTTCTTTGCTTGTGTCTTTGTTCTTGCTCTTCTCACTGGTTTAAAGCTCAGATAAAATATGTGTTTTAATTAAAATATCATGACCGTTGTGAGGCTGTTTGAGTATGCTTTCGGCCCTTTGTCAGTCAAATCTGATTAAATCATACCCAAACAATCCTCATGAAACTTTATGAAACTCTTAATAAATATAACTAAAAATATGTTCAGCCTTTATTGCTGCTTGTTTAGTCATAAATGTTTAATTTTAGAAAGATTACCTTTGATTTGAAACAAAGTTTTCTGGGGCTTAAATATTTATTCATTGAGATTTTCCCTTTAATTTGTCCTCTGTCTGTATATTAACACAGGATAAGGGCGGATCACAACTGTCCTCCATGACATTTTGTTTTAAATACAAACAGCAGTGATTTCTTAGTTGTGTTAAAATTAGTTGAAAGAAAGAGAAACTGCACTTGAAACTGCTGAGCTGCAGCTACAGTTGCAGATTTTTAATACACTCATCTTCTAATTTAAACAAAAGAAAAAATCAGCAAGATTTGAAGGAAAATGAATGCACTATATTCTCTTAACACTTTTCTCTACATGCACACTAATTTTCATAGGCATGATTTTAAATAAATGAGTGAAGCAGTTGTGACTCTGGTGGAGAAACTACTTCTGCCTGCAGTGTAATGGATCCTCACACCACTAGGTAGCAGTAGTTTACACCACTGACAACTTAACCAGCCTGCCCAGTTAGTACAGGCCAGTGATCAATCACTGAATGAATAAATGAATGAATGAATGCATGAATGAATGAATGGAGGGATTTATAGAGTAATTTAAGAGTCTTTTACAAATACATTGTTTTACTCGCAAACAACAGCAGCTACTATTAAAAAAATATAAAATAGAGGAGGTTACATTAGGTTTAAATCGTTTGATGTATTAATATGAAAGTATGTTTGCAGTAACTTTAAAAGTACAAAAATATAATTATCTTTAATGATATGAAAAGCTTAATCAGGCTCATACATTGGCATACAGATTGGTTAAGGTGTAGGAAAATTTGTTATCAGTGTTCTTTCATAACATAACTTTTACATATCTATTTTTGGTAAAATAGATAAAATCATCAAGGGTAGAAAATGGATACTAGCTTTTACAAGCAACTCATCATTTAGGACCTATAGGTGGAATCTAATATCTTTCTTAACATAAAAAGAGCGTTTACCATGCTGCCACGATGTGTTTCACTTGGAGATGTTCATCTTTTCTATCTGGTAAAAATGCAGTTACAAATATTGAGGTATTGTTGATTTTAATTCATTAATAAAAAATTATAGCTCTCTTACTTCCTTAAAAACAATCAAATATGCAGTTAAACATGTTACTAAGTTGTGATTATAGGGATTTTGGTACATATCTTTAAAGCCCTTACAGTCAAATCTGCAAAATTTGTGCTAGTTTTCACAACCTGGCAACCTAAAAGATGATGGCAGGCTATTATTGGCTTGTAACTGATCTATAAAGTGTTAGTAAATGATTAATTAGGCATTAATAAAGCGATTACTTACAAATTACTTTGAAAGGTGTCTTGACGTCTTGCCAGTTATTGCAAAGATAAAATCATCCCAGTTTCCTTTTCTGCAGTGTTAGTGTTAGCAAAAAAGCATTAAAGCTGTACAAAAGCTAGCCTCTTTCTCACCTCATCACATAAAAAGTAAATTAATCAACTAGCCACATCTCGGTGTTCTTCTGACTTTGTCTTCCATAATTTGACTTTGTCTCTGATAATTAAAATTAGCTGCGCAGATGTTAGCAAAAACAGGTTTACACGCATATTTCCACAGATTCATTAATGATGGCGCAGTTTTTGTTGCCATGTTGTCTTGTGTCTGTATTATCGTGCAGAGCCCATGATGCAGTCTCTCCATTAGCCATTAGCCCATTAGCCCGTTAGCGCTCAGGCTGTTGGAACAGCTTGAATGTGTGATGCTAATGCTTCAGGGATGCAACCCAAACTGGAGCCTTGGCAAAGGGCCAAGCAGGGAGGAGCAGTGCCACATCTTCCTGCACCTATTCCCCCCCGCTCTTTCCCATATTATCACCTCACACTCTACCCTCCGTTGTTTTGTCTTGTTTGTCTATAAGCTGCGAGTGCTTTAGCGTCTTTAAGCTACACTTTTCATTGGACCAGCAGCTCTGTATCATCCCTGTGCCATATGTTAGTAAGCAAGACTAATGAACATGTCGATCCAAATGCGTCGGAGATATTTTTCTCCTTCAGTTCACTCGCCGTTGCCCACTGCAGTTTATCCCCGGTTTGTTTTCCAAGCATTTCTCATAAAAGTGATTTATCAAAAACACTTAATACCGAACTGCCGATGTTTCATCCTGAATTATTCCAAAGGCTGCTGAAGCTGGTGGTTTTTATGGCTCGGGCTGAAAAGGGTACCTCTCGGGGGCATGTTGTGTTAGCTTCTTGTAAAGTAGTACGACACACACACACACACACACACACATTCACACACCAACACACACATGGTGTTGACTGGGGATGGGAGTTGGGAAAATGTCAGGCGGGATGGAGGTCATTGCCTTCCAAAGGGATAAACACACATTCCACATGGCTCCCTACTGTGTTATCATTTACTGCCCTATCGGACACGTTTTGCCGCCTCTGAATGTATTTATATTTATAAACATTCTTCTTTATTTATTTTCTCTGAGGCCACTGGGCGGAGGAAATGATTCTGAAATCTAACATTTGGAGAGCCATCGTGACTGCCAGGATGCAATTTGTGTTCTATCTCCGTGGAAGAAAGGGGGCTGTGATGCCCCGGGGCGGCCATTTCGTTCCCTGCAGTGACATTTTTAACAGGGTGCCTGCAGGACACTGGGGCGCAGTCTGAGCCACGCGCTCCTCGTCATGGCAGACGGCCTGTGCACCGCACCGTGGACATGCTGACTGTCTTTCTAAGGGCCTTAGTCTGGCTCAATATGCCGGACTAAACTTGATTTCAAAAGGCTACATATGCAGCAAAGAATCTCTATGGGTTTAAAGGATTCACAGGTCATTTTGTTCCTATAGAAACTTTTTAGGTGGTTTGTGAGTTTGGTGAGCTTGTTAGAAGTATAAAATTAGAGTCATGTGAGTTCTGTTCATGCTAGACATCCAAAAACTCATTGAATCCATGAAAACGAGTTGCTATGACACCTTGTTTGATCTTCTCTGCAGCTCAGGACACTTCATTTGTTTTCTTTGTCACATCGCCGTGTTTCCCGTCTGTAAACAGACCTCTATCAGCAGCCAGGAGACTTTTAATGGCTGCAGTTGCTTCTTTTCATTAACAATGATATATGCCAGTTTTGTGTGAGTTCCCTGTTCCTGCCTTTATTTATCAAAGCAACATTAGGAGTGTATCAGCATCAATTTGCCATCATGAAGCATGGAGATGCATTCCACTCATGTGTGACCATTATACTAATGAGGTTAATGGTTCAGCTGTGCTTACCATAAGATGGATGCCCCCCAGTGGAACCTGCTCCTTTGTGTGTGCGTTGTTGTGTGCATCTGTGAGCTTGTTGGCGTGTGTCTTTGCTTTTTGAGGTGCATAGATTGCAATTAAACAAAGGAGCAACTGAGACAAGTTTTTATTCTTTCCCAACAAGCAGGTTTTCCTACATTTCATCTCTCTTAGCCAGAGCCTCATTATCAGTCAGAGGTATGTATGGCACTCTCCATCGTCCAGAATTATCTTTGAACTTTGCAAACTAATGTGATGAACTAATGACTTCTTGTAGGCTATTACTAGAGGGCGAATTACTGGTGTCTATTTTTTGCTAATTACAAATGGTAAAACCAGTGAAGCTTTTTATAAGCTAGGATACTGTTTATGTCCTGCCACATGCTATTCAGTCTAAAAGTGAAACAACCCTCAGGATTGAGATTGCACCATTTCTTTAACAGATGGGATGCCCCAGCCATCTGTATTGTTTTTTTTTCTTCTCCAGTGTTTTAAATGTGTTTAGGTTGAGAAATGCTCTGTCTGACTCAAACAGTCTACCTGCTAACTCTTCTTCTGCTGCTTTAAAATAACACGAGGGGCACTCAGAGATACAAGTCCCACAGTTCAAACAAAGTGAGTGGAAAGTGATTAAACTAATAAACATGCTTGTTATTGATTTTAACGTCTTGACATAAACTATCATGAGGGCTCGGGTTTGTTTGTTTTTGTTTCTAATTTCCATTTCTGCACCCACAATGGTGTCGTGGACCAAAACTTGTTTGCACACAACCCCAAAACCACAGTGTTGCTTCTTAATTAGATTTACAGGATATTAAAAACACAGTAGGTGCTCCTAAACGATGATCATTGGAGACAGAGCTGAAATAGCAGGCTATCATACATCTTTTTTATATTGCTAGTCGAACCGTAACAATATCTGTTTTTGTTTTTATAAATGCATTCAATTACCACTACCAATCTCCCAAAATATGAAAAATGTCAAATTAAGAGTGCAAATTTGGAAAAACATGCCGCTGACTGTTATCAATTTTATCATCTTCAGAATGGCGCTTTAATGAACAAAACGAAGTTGGCCTCATTTACTGTTAATGCAGTCAAATGCTTTTTCTCAGTGGGTGCTGCCCAATAAGCTGAGGAGAGAAGGGCATTGGGTCTCTAGAGGGGTACAACTTTAATTGGATGATCTGAAAGTCCTTTTTTCCCAATTCCAAATGTAAACAAGGCATGTCATGGCACATCTAACACCAAATGAAGAAACCTCGTGAAAAAATGCTTCTTAGAAGTTTGTCTTTCTTTCTTTTTTTTCTTTCTCTTTATGGCAAAGCACATCCATTTAATTTGTCTTTTTGTCGAGAAAATAGTAGGTAAAGCAGAAAGAGAACAAGAAGACTGCCTGTTCATAAAATCAGTACTTCTGCAGGTCTTTTGTCTCAGTATATCTACTGAGCTAATGTGATTGTTTTGATGTATACCATCTTTTTCGATGCACAAGTTAGGAACATAAGGAAATAAACGACTAGGGCTGCAACCATCAATTATTTTAAATTATTGATTAACCTGAGGAATATTTTGTTTGTTCATTATTTGTTGTTTAGTTAATAGAATATCTTATATTTGTGAAAAAGGGACATCTCAACTCTCCAAAGCCCTAGGTGATATGTTTAAATTGCTTGTTTTGTCCTGCTTAAAAAAAAAAAAAGATGTTTAATTTATACAGTTATGTAAGAAGAAAAGCTGGTAATCCTCTTAGGAAGAACAGACATATTTCACAGGACCGTAATTTATAAAATAAATAACCAAAACATTTCATTACCAAAAGGCAACTAAAACATTTGTCTGAATTTTTTTTTCTTTATATATTTCCTTTTGTGGAATGATTTAGATCATGAAATATTTAATTATCTATTAGACTCAGCACCTAAAAAGCATATTTTTCTTGTGTAGGTTATCAATACTATTATATTTATTATTATATTTATTATTTACAATTATTTGTATTATTTGATATATTAATTATCTGCTGCAACTACTGTACTACTACTACTACCACTAGTACTAATAACAATAATAAAAGTAATAATTGGCTATTTGTTTTAGGGTTGAGGTTAAATTATATAAACCTGAGGTATAATACAGTGTCCAATAAATACTGATGCTAGTAGTGTTAATGCAATAATGATGTCAGGTCATATTTATAAATAGAACCAAGTTGTCATGTTGATTTGTCACATCAGAGGTTTTAAAAAAGCATTTTTTGCTTATTTTGTAATGTCACAAAGTAGTTTTTGTTTGAAAAAACCTAAAAATGAATTTGCAATAAAATTGTATGTAAAATAAACAATTACTGTCACTCATTGGTAAAGCCTGATCTATGTTAAACTATTATATGTAGTTTGGTTTAATGTATCTTTTGTTTATGTTGCTGCTCTAGGCTGCACGCATCAAGTTTTTAGATTAATTGGTTCTCACGTTTCTTTGCTGCACAAAATGGTGTGTTGAAATCCTGAAATAATATGTAATAGATAACATTAAGCGGGTATATTTCACTGAGGAACAAAGTTCCTGTAACTACCAAACAAACAAAAAAATGAAATACAACCTTGCAACTTGTGGATTTCATCAAAATTTTCTTATGGTCTTTAAATTGGAGGTTGTGGAAAAATTAGGCTGGAAAACAGTGAAGGTGCGTTATGTGAACACACAAAATGTGTCTTTCTTTTATTACCAATCCTAGTGAAACAAACTCAAGGGCTTTGATTCATTAACTTAACTGTATGTTTTTAATGTCCTGATATAATTTGTCCATTCACTGCAGAAGAAACTAAAATAGCATGAAATCTCCAGAGCAAAAAATACTTTTTAACACATGCATGTACTACCAGCTGCGAGGTAATTTTATCCTGGAGTTAGTAAACTCCAGTCATGTTTGATTTTAATCTAAAATAAATGCTTTACTGTTTGAGTCTCAAACCTTCATTTGTATTTTCATTTTTTTCTCTCCATTTTATGCAAAATGGATACTTTTATGAACAGTACAGCTAAGAATCAGACAATGAGCCAGTTAAGGTCAAAGAGAAGCACTCTGGGATACAATACTCTGACCTCTATGTGAATGCATTTAGAAATTCAAAGAATGGGTTTGAAATCTCAACACCTACATTCACTGTGCAGCTTGATAATCCAACTTCTCTTTTCCTCTGACTTCTCAAGGCTCAGTCCGGAAACATCAAAGTGAATAAATCATAAAATCAAGACATAAAAGCAACACAAACGTTACTGAAACACTTACATGTTGAAAATGTAATCCCATAAAGTCATAGGTCTGTGTATGTGTAGCTATTGTGTAGCAGAAGCTCTGTTGTTCGCAGAAAAATGCTGGTTTCACCGAGGAGAACAACAAATGTCTCCTGTGCTGTTGTGTTGCTTTCCTTGTCTACATATGGGTGATAATATTGGGCCTTTAAGTTTGTTTCCCAGTGCCTCAGCAATGTGTTGAGGAGCTGAGCTAAAGAGTGCTGAGGCAGTGAGTTAGCTTAGCCGACCCTTGGGCCTTTAAAGCTGCTGAGCGCAGCACAGCACTTTGCACACACACACATACACACACACACATACACACACACACACACAGACACACACAGACGGCCCTGATAGCACATAAAAAGTTTTCAACCCCTGAAAACACTCGTGTATGCACAGCTCTATCTCAGCTGAGTAATTTAACAAGACTTATATCAACGTCTCAAGGATGTGAAATATGCAATCGACAGACAACCAATTGTACAGGAAGAAAAGTGTTCCATAAAGTTCACGCTGGTGCCTGGTTTATTGGCTCTTTTAGGATCAGTGAAACTCATAGCCAATGGGAGCGCTGGAACACAGACGGCATATTAATTCATCGCTATTCGTTAGGACCTCCGCATGTGCTAAAGATGGTAATCTTAAGTAATTTGTTAGTGCTGCATCGGCGCTTTGACTTTTTAGAAAGCTACTTGACAGCAGTGTTAGCCCCTGGGCTCCCGTCTCAGAAAAAAAAAAAAGAAACGATGCTCCAATTTGCAATTCATACACATTGGGGGAAATGTTTAATTCCATGGCCGTTATTCAACTCAGTTCATTAATTAAAGAAAAAACGCTACCATTCTCTTCCCTGCTTTCCCGCCATCTTTTTGATGAGCTTTCTTCAGGAGTAATTGAGTCCGTTAATTAGACAGAATTAGGCTCTAATTATTCTAAAGGCCCAGTGCCGGGGGAGAGAAGAAACCAAATGTGCCATATTTCACCGCCTTGCCACTCCAGCAGCTCTCACTGAATCCCCTTTAACTCTCTTTGATGTCCTCTACACCGCCGGTTTCACAGGAAATGGATTAGATATCAGGCCTCTTAATTCTACCGCTCTGCTCAACAGGAGAGCTCTTTTGACATTTGTGCTCACTTCTGCCTGATTTCAGGCCTGTGCTGCAGTAAATGCATTTCATTACAATGGGGTGTTTTATTTTTTCCAGCTCAGTCTTCATGTTATATTAAAGGGGACGGGCATCCGTCTTGTTTATGTCCTCCCTCAGCCTCTCAGTCAGTGGCAGTCCTTTGCTATATCACATTTTAACGGCCTTACCTTTAAGCGGCTCTTTGTCATGCTGAGCCTTGGATTTAAAGATACTGAATCGATCCTTTGCAGCAATATTCAAAAGATATGCCCTCTATTTACATTACATATCGCTGCTGTTGTAAGAAAAAAATGAGAACTCTGCTTAATAGATAAACTCAGAACCTTAGCACGGTTATCATGCTAAAAAAAGTCCCTTTTAAGTTAATTTTAGAATTTTTTCTGTATGATTATCGTCCTGTATATGCAGATAAAAACACATACACACAAACATACAATGTCTGGAGCCCACGGCAGCCTCATGTCCAATTAATCTCTCCTGTCCTTCCAGCATAGTTCTCACTCTTTTTTCTCTTAATTTTCAGCAAGGTTATAACCCTCACATTAAACCAAACACAAACATTTGTTTTCTATGTTCACTGCTGTAAACACTCCTGAAATCCAGCCCTGAAAGCATGTAAAGCTAGCCTGTTCTTTCATGTAACAATTGATTTTCAGCATCATGAATTGAAAGAAAGGAGAAAAACAAGACATTGCAATCTGAACTCACCTCACTTCTTCCTCCTGCATTCATCTAATGCCACGCAATGCTTTATTAATGATGCGTTATTATCTCTGCTCTCTACTCATTCAAAGGCCAGACACTTAACCACCAAAAACACCAGGACACACACACACACACATACACACATACATATACACAGGAGCCGCCCCGCACACAGCTGCTCTGCTGGAGTCTCTCATGCAGATGTTGAATTGGACAGACCACCCTGAAGCAAAGGGCCAACAGTACCACAAGTGACACTGCCGCCAAACCTGCTGTGATGGATCAGCCCGCTCTCATGCCAACCTCGACGAGTGAGACATGGCTCACTCCCATTGGTCCATCTCCAAGCGTTAATGGTTGTTCCCAGATTGTAGCATGAAAAGGCCCTTTAGCTGCTCTCATAAATATGGTAAAGAGGTAAAAAAAAATAAAACTGATCCATCAAAGGAGTTATGAAGGTTTGCACACACATGAGCTGAGAACATAACCGCTGGTGATGTTGTAACGAGGAAAAATAGGATAATAATGGTTGTTGGTAAAATAAAGTACAATGTTTTGTATTAATAACTCAAGTTCTCTGACTCAAAAATGATACACTCCTTCCTCCAGAGTCAAAAGATTACAGTGAGGCTTGTATATCAGCTTTTTATATTGCTTTGGTTCTCTGATCCAAGCTTTCCCTTATGTTCAAGGGTAAAACTGTCGCTCCGCATGAAAACAGCCATAAACCAAGCATTGTTCAGAGGTATTTTCCTCTATTTTCAGATGCCAGATGCTGCACGTTATATGAAATGCCCCCGTCGTATTTTTCATGGTGACAGCGCCATAGCTTACTCTAAGGGGACGGGGGTTAGTTTATCCTCAACTGGTGTATTACTCTTTGAATGTCTCTAAGTTAAACTGCTGGTGACAGCTTATCAGTCAATGTAATGCACAATGCCTCTATGTGTGCAGAGCAGGGGAGTAATTCAATATCCCTATATGATTCAAGGCAAAAAGAGGAAAAAAGAGATTTATGCCTCCAACGGTGGCGAGAGACATTAATGTTGGCGGTGCCTGAACTTCCTGAAAGAAAAATCTATCCCAGGCATCAGACTTCCATTTGTAATTTATTCTAATATTAAATTGCGTTTACCAGCAGAGACAAATGGAGAGCTCAAACAGATGCAAATATGGGGGAGCGCAGGGATGGGAAAATAAGGACAGTAAATAATATTAGTATTTTCACCTTTTTTATGTGTTTTGTGCTGAATGCAGCTTTTTATGGTTAGTCTGTTGGGATTTCTTAGTTTGGACTTTTCCTGATATATATCTTTGTTTTCTGCAAAGTTGTTTCCTTGTATTTCCCTCTGTTTATCCGGAGTGTTCATTTGGTGTCCTCTTTGTTTTGGCACGTCTGTGAGGCCATGCTCTTTCACAAGTGGTCCCTATCTCTGCTTTAGCCATGAAATCCCACAGCCGTGACCTCTGGCCTGCAACTAAGCCTTTCCCCAACACCAACCAGATAATAAACATGAGTATCAGGAAGCACATCACCGTGGAGACGTTTGTTCATGTGCTGCATGCCTGCACATCTTTACATTTCTTTGAGTGTAGTTTCTCTGCTCTGCTGCATACAAACCAATTCAAAACTTTGCATGTGCATCCACCAAAAAACTGACAGCAGGCTGAAATAGCACACGGAGACTGATCTCACATACCGACAAACAGCACTCCAGACTTCTCCATCACTCCCAAACGTGAATTTCTGTCATTCTGTTTTATCCGCCGCACCTCCGAGTTTACGAGCAAGGTCAGGATTGTACCTCCTATTGGAGTGACCTTCTCCCCTCTCACGATTTCTGACTCAGGGGGAGAAGCGATGAGAATGGGCTGCTCTCGTTTGAAAAGCTGCACCTGTTCCACCACATGTATGAACATAAAGGCCTGATTATCTATTTTTACATGCAACTTATGCATTATTGGAATAACAGCACAGAGCCAGACCAGGAGTTCCCAGACTTTTTCTGCTCAAGACCCAAAAGAGAAATTCCTGTGACCTCTTCTTAAAAATTACAAAACAACTTTTACATTTTACATGTATATACATGTGTTTATTTGAGTGTAAAATACATCACAGCAGTAATCAAATTTGCTGAGTATAAGGTTGAATTTATTCAATACTTATACTATACATACACAGTTTTGTATGTCTCTTTAATGTTGTTACCCAAATTACAGCTGAACAGATCACCAAACAAAGAACCAAAAATCAAAAAATGCTTTTGTTACAAGTGACCCAAGAGAAAAACAAATCCATGACCCATTTTGGGTCCTGACTCTTAGGTTAGGAAACGCTGAACTAGATAACAGTATAGAATTTTCATATACGTGAAGTTTGAAATATGGCCAAAGACTGAACTGGTTTGCATTTGTTTGTAGATGATTATTTCTTAATCCTTCGTATTAATCATTCAAATCATTAAGTTAATTGAATAAGTGGAAAATAGTTAGAATAGTTAGACTTAAAAAAGGGGATTTTATGGCCACATCTTTGATTATGAAATGTTAAAGGTTTATTAGACAATGAATTAGTTATTGATACAGGGTCATAAAGGATATACCTAGTGATGTGATAGATATATATTTCTTATCGTCATAAAATTCTGTAAAAAGACCAAAGTTAGCTAACATTTTATAACTTGCAAGTACTCACCAAGTACCCAGGGACTTATTTCTTTGTACAAAAGAACTCCACTGGAAAAACTATTAAAAACACATCATAGAGGCACATGGCTGCACTGGATGACATGTTGTATGTGTTCATTTTTAGTCAACCTATCCACACTCACTACAGCACCAAATTTGTATTCATATTCAATTGAAAATAGTCCCCATCAAATGCAGTATTTGTGTTGTAAATTTTTCTTTGCTAAAAACTTAAGTACCTAGCCAGTAAATAAATAAATAAATAAATAAATAAATAAATAAATAAAATACCAGTCTTGTCCTCTATCCTAAACGAAAGGTCTTGCAACCATAACACTAGATAAGATTTGTAGTTGTAATTGATAAGGAATCAAAGGGATTTTGGTCTTTCTAATTGGTAAAAAAGCTAGCTAAATGTTGGTTCAACTTTACAAGCCAGGTTTTATCAACCTGGCAACTTAAAAAAATTATTAAAGAATGGTTTATAAGTGATTAATGGTGTATTTTTACACTGGCATCATTAAAAGAAATTTTTAAGAATTGCCTTATCTTAGAGTTGCACACATTTTTCTTAAGAACTGATGGTTCAAAGTGTCTTCAAAACATGAAACACTTGCAACAGAGCAGCAGCATGAAAAAAGCAAGAATTGCACACGCATAAAACCATACACAGTGAGTATGCATGTGTTTGTAAGCACAGCAACACGAGCTGTGTGGTTTCTCTCAGCAGCTGATGAAACACTGCTGGCTTCCACCTTTTAGAGTTAGTGATGAACTCCACATAATCAGATTAGCTGGCTTCCCTTATCTAAACATCTACATGTGTTACTGACCCCAACTAATGCCACCTTATAGCCTGAGAAAAATCAACACCCGGGCTCATGTCCTTTAAAGTGGCCATTGTCGATTTACAGGCCATTTAAAATAATCGTGGCTAATACACATTGTTTCTAGAGGACTTTTTGGAGAGCATGCCTGGAAGGAAAGGAGATACTCTCTTAATCCAGCTGCCACAGAAGCATCATTAATTCCTTTAATGAACCTGTAACCCGAGAGAAGTTAACCTGTGAACTCGTCATCCAGGACACACATTTTTGGGGGGAATCACAAAAACAGGCTTATCTCTCATTCATAAGGAACAGGCAGTGGAGAGGCTTTGTTTTCTGGGGAGATATGAGTGCGGTGCGGTCACGGCCGTTAGTGAAGGCATTAGCAGAGTGATGCAGCCCGGCCGCTTCCTGCCACGCAGGGTTACGGTGTCACGCCTTGAGCTCTGATTGAGTTACGGTCCAGAAAGAGAAGGTCACGGTGCCTCTGCAACACGGCTGCCACTCACATTTGACCAGACTCCTGAGGTACAAACACACTCCTGTGTGGAAATTGCACACACACTCATCTCGTAGTCCCTCAAGGAAACCTGAGGTCATTTGAAACCGGTGTGTGTTTATGTTGTTTGTTCAGAGGTGTTTGAGAAATGCACCATGTTAGATCAGAGTGGAGTTATTTCTGGGTATCAAACCTTAATACATTTTGGATACTGTATAAAATGTGTGCAAAGTGTCCAAAATCTACAACTAACAAATACCTTATAATGGCATCATTTATATAATCACATTTGTAATTTTATGCACTTATATGTCTTTTTAGGGTAAGTTAGCCTATATTTAGACTAACCTACCCAAAACTACAGAACACTTTGTTTTGAATGCGAAACACTCACCTATTTTTCGCTCTACTGAGTTTGTAGCACGCTACAATTCTAGTGATGACCCACATTTAAAAAATACTCATACTAAAAAATACTTTTCCCCAGAAACCTTTAAAATTTCAACAATTGTCCCTGTAATCAACACTTGTAGTTTCGTCTTAATATTTGTAACAGTAGGTTTACGTCACATCAGATTGTAATTAATCACAACCAAGAGGGAAAAACATTCATTACAGCAAAACTGTCAGCCTCCCTGTTTCAGCGAGCGCTGTGATCTGAGGTGCGGATAACTTTTTCAGTCAGGTCCTGCGTGTCAGATGATACAGATGCTCCTCTCAGTTCCCAGCTGAGCTTCGCTCTGGTCTGCTCAGTTCAGCTGGCACCTAATTCAATCAATCCAAGGAAGTCTGAAGTAAAACTGTCTATTGTTTGACACAAACACAATTTATATAATCCCTTGTTTGGTTGTTTGTGATGTAGCTGATCCATCAAAGAGCAGCCTCCAAAATGCAGCAAAGTGCAGTTTTGCTCTGAACTTCCCCCTAATATTTTTTTCTGCAATTCTCTGCGTGCATTATCCGTGTTTCCCCTCCTTCATGAGAGTGATATGCCCCCTGACATTCCCTCCAAGCTGCTTTAATAAAGCAAAATGCTCAGAAAAGGAAGCCACAAGAAGGGCCTGTTCAGCCTAATGAAATGCAAGGAGAAAAAACATTATACAGCTTGTTGTTCTTCTTCATTCAGCTTGATTTGACATTTTGCAGGTTGGTGACTGGACTTTACAGATTGACTAGCTTGTTTGTTAGCAGTAGCTTGTGCAGTATGCATGCCTTTAATAACTAATAGATACCTTCATTCTTTGAGCTTGTATACAATTTACCAGATTTTTCTATTAGACAGATGCAATGGACAAATCATGCATTACATTTTGTTGAGCTCATTTTTAGCCTCAAGACACTTTTCAATGGAAAGCCCTTTTTCCCACTCTGGTTTGGTTTCTTTAAAGGTGACAAAACACCAAAGTAGCAGATTATTTCTTAGCCGTGACAAGAAATGCATGTAGACAAGAAATGCGTATTGATGACCACTTGGTGTCTGATGCACAAAAGCACATTCTGAACAAATCGCAATACACATTTCTGATTCCAGTCACACATGCGTATGTTGTCTGCAGATCAGTAAGGCCTATGTGCTTCTCTGGCTGTGATATCTTCCACTTGGCAAAAGAAAGAAATGTCAACAACTACACTATACACAATTTCCTTGTATCTTGTTTCACTTGTTAATGAGCTGCTACAAATGTAACACAACAAAAGAAGCTAATTTATGTTTTAAATTATGTGACTGCAAAGTTTGCCATTTTTAAGCAACACTGACAGTTACAACAAAGCAAACTACAAACTTTGATTGGGACACTTTTTAAGTCCATAAAGCAAATATTTGATACAATAACAATTTTTTTAAAGTATTTGCCTTAAAGATAACTTCACTAATACTAATGTCTAATTGGACATTATTAGCATTTGAGAAAATGTGGCTTAATGCTTTGCAACAAAACATATTTTTTTTAAAGAAAGGAAGGCTATTGAAAAAAATGGACAAAGCCCACAAGTCTAGCACGCTGCAGTGTGTCAGCATACACAGCATGCAACACTTACCGGAGCCATAAAAATGGCATGGATACATCAGACTTTTGCAGAGATTTACCTAGAAAGCTGTTTTGATCACCGTAAGTAAGTTTATTTAATTAGTGATCTTTGTTTTGGATGACAAATTGAGTTTATTTGTAATGTGTCATCACTTTTTAAATAGATTGTTTAGTGGACTTACATATCCTATAGTTTGCCACGCAAGAGTATTTCAGTATAGAAACAAGTCAAGCTTCTGTCAGGAGTCTTTGTCTGGATAAACCTGACAGAGGTTTGTCTCATCCCTCCGCAGGAACAATTAAAGGCAATGCTGTCACTTCTATGGCAATGAATAAAATGAGAATTTATGTTTGTGATTCATCAACTACAATGTTTTTGTTTTTTTACAGTTTCAACATTCAGACTACTGGTCTGAAAAAAGTGAACTGATTTAAAAATGTACTTTTTTTAAAAAAAAGAAGACGTTAAAAATATATATTTTCAACTGCAAATTATTCATCATCATTAGACACTTGAATGAAATCAAGAATGCAAAAAGAAGAATTAATACTTTTGATTAATACTTTTGAGTTATTTTTGACCCAACTGATTAGGTGAAAAGTGACCACTTAAAGACAAATAAAATTGAGTTCATTCCCTTTTTTTTAGAAAAAAACACCTGTTATTGATTATATTATTGATATTGAACACATTAGCTGTTGATCACAATGAAAATTAAATAAAATTACCTGAAAAGTTTTCCTTATGCAAAGCTCCTCTCCCTTTTTTTGCCTTGAAACTCATACATTATAAATCCACTAACAGTAAGCTTACTGATAAAGGTTATCAGTGGTAAAGTTCATCTGCAGTTAAACAGTGTGAGAATTTTTATTGACGTCCGCAAAGAGCAACAAGGAAGTGGTGTGACAAACCTCATAGGAATTAGATCAAGAACAATTTCTTCCTGACGGTCTGATCTGCAGAATCACAACAACAATCCTCTCCCTAAAAAAAAGTTCATCTTGCAGCCATGACCAGAATTTTTACTCATTTTAATACAATTTTGTGCTTAAACCTGTCCAAACCTCAGCCAATGAGGCTGTGGATCAGCAAACATCTGAAGAATCATTTCTCTGACGGTTATATTTAGGCTATTTTGGTCAAACAATGTGTTGTCACTTAGTTTAGAGCTTTTGTCTAAGGCATGGTCTCAACCTACATGTAAAAAAAGCCATCAGCAAACAATTGTTTATTCCATTGTCAAACAAATGTGCCATAAAGCATCTGCACGTGTTCACGCAAAAATCAAGTGTATAAATTCTCACACTTGCAAGGCTTTACCTGTGCATGCACACACACACAAATACACCCACACACAATCAGATGATTGAGTTCTCTTCCCTTAATAAACTCCTGATTCAGCATAAGTATAACCATTGATTGGTGACTTAATTCCCAATTCAAATTATCACCCTTGGTCCCTATACAAGGTTGACATCAGCCTTGAGCTTTGGTGCGACTAAATTATACTCCACTCCCTGTTAACCACCCCCACCCCACCTCTCTCTCTCGCTCACACACATGCACGCACACACTCAGGCATGCACACACACACACACACACACACAGACTCCCAGTTCCCCCATCTTTCTCCCCTGTATACCTCTCTCTCAATGCAGCCCAGGTGCTGATACAAGCAGAAATCCTCCACGCCCCATCGCTCCCAGAACACATACGCACTTACAGACACACAAACACACATTCAAAGTAAGCACATACACACATATGCGCACACACACTAACACACACCTCCATTCACTACGCCTCTTCAGAAAAGCCGAGGGGAGGCAGCATTCGTCTCCTCTCTATTTGCTGTGTTAGCATGGACGGGATATGAAACACAGGAACACTGTAGTTTTTCTGTTGAGGGGCAATGCTGCTGAATGCCGACTGGAGTGTGTGTTTGTGTGTGTGTGTGTGCGCGCAGCGGTGGGAGGGAGAAAATAAGAGATTATAACAGTGATGCATTGGCAACTGTAGTCTTAAGTCACCCAAGGTTGTGGCCCTTCTCTCTCAATGAGGATGTAGTAGCCAATAACGGTGCTCTGTCAGTCCAAAGACAGAGAGAGTTGAAGGAGACAGAGGAGAAAAGACAAGTAGAGGAAGGGTGAAAAGTAGTAAACAGAGGAGAGGAGGCAAAAGAGGAAGAGGAGGAGTGGATTAAGTCTGCTATTGTCTCTGCTTCATCAATATCCTCTTATATAAATGTCAGCTGTACCATTTCCCTCATCACTGTTTCACCACCCCACTGGCTTTATCCTCTGGTACAAGAGGAGGGACATCACTCTCTCTCATCTCTCTTTATCGTTTTTCTCCCACCCCTCTCCTTAAATCCTTTTACTCTTTCTTCCCTTTTTTCCCCTCATTTCTTTTCACCGTATTTCTTTCCCTCCTTTCTCTCTCTCTTTCTCCATATGCCTCCTCTCTTTCTCATTCTTTATCTATCATTCCACCCCCACCCACACCCCCCCCCACCCCCCCCACCCCCCATTCCGTTGCCTCTCATGGCAATGCGTCACTAGCCTGCCCCCATGAAACAAGTCAATTTTCTGCCAGCTCGGCGGATGAATAAATCTCCCTGGCTCTGCTCAGAGCGATGGGGATATTTATCTAAGTGGAGTGTGTCCTCTTCGGCTCAACGCCACTGACTTCTCGTCTAAGCCCCCCTCCTCTTTTTTTTTTCCTTACAGGAGGAGAAGGAGATGGAGGAAGCAATTGCTAAGGAAGGATGTGAAAGGCAAAAGAGGTAAATGAAAGTACAAGGGAAGGTGGAGAAAGAGATGGAAGTGTGTGATGACAGAAAAAAACAAAGGGATCACAGCAAGGAGGGGGGATAGAGAATTAGGAGGTGAGAAATATAAAAAAGGGGGATAGAAGGGGGAAATTAAGCGGCTGCCTCGAACAAACCCTATAAAGCAGCAGCGGAGAAGTGAGGCAGGGGCATTAGTCGAGCCTGCTCGGGTTTAAATGGCAGGAACAGGCACAGATCTGGATGAATGGCAGCCCTCTTCCTTCAGGCCACACTCATCTGTTGGGGAGAGAGAGAGACAGAGAGAAGCGGGTTATCAGGCTCGCCTGTGACAAATACTGCACGATGAAACGAAGAAGACGCAAAAACAGAAAAATAAGAGGAGAACGGATAAGTTAGATAGGCAGGCAGCAGCAGCAGAAAGCAGATGCTGAGCTGCACTGATTAGCAGGAAAATCAGTGCGAGGTGAATTCGTCTGGGCTCCACTCATATCTCTTAAATTTTTAATGCAGCGTTGTATTTTGCAGTGTAACAAGTCTGAAAGCTCTGGGCAGCAGCAGGGGTATTTGCAGGAAGGAGGGGGGTCTTGCCAGCTACTTTCCACAGCATTAAAGTAAAGTAAATAGCTGTTGTGTCTCATTACCATTCATTTTTAAAGGGGACTGTTAGTATAATGAATGCCTCCACTATCTTCACAAGGTCCTCCTCCTCATTCAGTATTAAGATGAGTAATACTATCTTTCACAATAGATAAAGTGCCAGCAAATATTTCCTTTGCAATTAAATTGGTCAGTTTTGCTTATGCACAACAGGCACTGTACAACACCAAGTTTTGAACTTAATTACCCACAATAACAGTGTGATATACTGAGTATGTGGTTCTTTGCAGGGAGAGCATGATACAAAACGAGACGCTTTTAATAAACACATAAAGACAAGCCCAAGCCCTGTGGAGCGTGTAATGTGTGAATATGTGTGGGAGTGTGCAGTCTTTAATTTGTTTGCACACAAAAAGCCTGAATGATGAGCACATACATCTGCAGTCACACACACACCAAAAGTCACAAAAAAGGATTTTTGATTGTGATATGGGCTTTCCCTGATGAGGATGTGTCCATTTTCTTATTTTTTACACCACTTTACTGTTTTGAATTCTCATGTAGCCACCAATATTGACATGTTTTTCAATTATATGGAGGTTAAAGGTTGAGAACCTGCCTCACCCTTCTTGCCTCAGGTTTTCTGTTGTTTACGTTCTTACAGATGATTATTACCATCAGCGCTTTTATGGAGGATGCCATCAAATCCTGTTTAAGGCGCTTGTAAAATTAGTGCTGATTCAGTTGAATCTGTCATGGCAAATGCTGAATTATACTGCCATTTTACACAAAATCAATTTCTTCACATTGGAAATTATAAAAATACATTTCTGCTTAATTGTTTGAAGGGTGGATTTGCCCAAATTATATACCATGTTCACAAGCAATGTGTTTTCCCAGAAACCACTGCTCGATTGATCTGAATAATCCACAGACCTCAAAAGCAGTGTTAATTTTGACAGCAAATTCTGATTTAGTCTTAGTCGTTTGAATAACACACCATTTAGTTTTAGTCCAATTTTAGTCATATAAAATCTTTTAGTCTTAGTCTAGTTTTAGTCAATATTTTAGACCAAATATAATATAGGTAAACAACCAGACTGTCATGAAAACATCTTCGAAACTGTGCGAAGTTCAGCAAACTCGTCTTTGTCCTCCTCCTGTGAGTGTGTAACTGCTGCTGTGTTTAACTGTTGCGCCTGCACTTTTGAAAATGGCTCCGCTGCTCTGTAGATCAACATACTTATTTCTTCCTAACTTGTCCCACAAAAAGGATAGTTTTGATTGGATCTCTTCTCCATTCGTCCCGCCCTAACATTTTCGTCTCGTTTTTATTCGTTAACTAAAGTGTCAGTTATATTTCGTCACAGTTTTCGTCATCACATCTGACTTTTTATTTAGTTTTTATTTAGTTTTCGTCTGTGAAAAAGGTTCGTTGACAAATATTTTTCGTCATAGTCTTCGTCAACAAAATTAACACCGCTCAAAAGGCACATTTTTACTGGAACTACTTTCTATGAAAGAACTAGTCCCAATGAAAACAGTTTGTAAATTGATTATCCACAGCAGCATTAGACTCATGTTCTTGACCCAAACATTGCTGTTGAATATTTAAAGGTGAATTTTCAAAGCTGTGATCATAACATTTAGAGTTCAGTTTTACTGAACAGCATCAGAATACCTGGAAATTGGGACAAAAAAAAGTCCAATAAGCTGCTTGATACCAGTAGCTGTAAGTGAGAAAATAGGTGTTTTGTAATTTAATTTTTGCACATCAAAGTGAAATGAAATAATTTATTGTCCTGTAGATGTGACCAGGCAGAACATATATTTCTCACACATCTTATATGGTACATGTTTAAGAGTGCGCTATAGGTTGCCCCATGTAATATTTTTGTTGTCACTGCATTAGCATGATGAGTGCAGACGCGTTTTATTAGAGACAAATGAAAGCTAGTGTGACACAATTATGGCAAAAACAATAACAGCGCCGTGTGAGCCACGCCATGATTGATAATACATCAGGGGGGATTCAGTGGTGTTGGGCTTAACCAGGCTCTCCCTCAGGGGTTTTCCCTTGGCATTAGTCAGACAAATCCCTTTGTCAACCTCTCCCCTTGCCATTTTTATTCATAAGCATTTGGCCCTAAGAAAGACATCAAACCAAGAATACAACGAGAGGTCAACATCGTCTTTGCACAATGTTAACCTCTGCATTGATGAAGCTAATTCACATTTCCTGAGCCCAGCCTACGGGGGTTTAGAGGAGGAGAAGGAGGAGCAGAGGGAGGCAGCAGGGCGTGTGTATGTGTATGTGTGTGTGTGTGTGTGAGTGTATGCATGCATGTGCATGTGTGTGTCTGCCTGTGCCTCTCTGTGTGTCAGCGGCCACTTTGTAGTGAGTCATCCTCTTGACCCGGGCCCCTCCGCATGGGGTTTGTATTGATAGCGTTTGCTGAAAGGAGGGGAAAGTGAATGTTGTCCGAGCTCATTGGAATGACAATGGGGGCATATGGTTGTGTGTGTGTTGGTGTATGGTTGTGGCAGCCACCATATTCCTCTGCGCAGGGTTGCCAGGTGCTTCATGAACGGACCCACTGAGAGTCCACAAATCATACACAGATGCAACAGACTGGCTCGTGGCTCTTTAGCCCAACGGGGGGCCCTGAGTTGCTGTTGGCCCCTTTTTCTTTCTGTCTCTGATTTCTCTTTTCTGGCTTTGATCAAAATTAAATAGCAGAATATAAAATCCTAACAGATAAAAAAAAAGAAATCCAACTTGAGATAACTGTCAAGCAGAGCAACTATTCATGATGTGTTTATCCTCCTAATCAGAGCCCCCAACTCTGAACACTGTGAAAACCCCACAGAGAACAAGAGAATAAAGATAACCTGATGTAGCAGCATCCCCTCCCACACAAAGCCACTTCTTCTGTCATGAATAGTCAGCTCCACCCTAATGACTATTCAATACAGTCTGCAGGCTGCAGATGAACGGCCAATCCACAGCAGCATCTGCTGCGGGCCTAACTCGCCAGACGCCAGCCTTGTAAGAGGGCCATTGCAGGCTAATTGAAAGACAGAGGCCATCTCTCAAAGACAATGTTTGTGTGCATGTATGAGTGTGTGTGTGTGTGTGTGTTAGGAGAGAGACTTGACAGAAAGAGGAGTAATAGGGAGAAAAAAAAAAGAAGAAAGTGGCTGACAAAGAATGGAGAGAATGAGGAAGAGGGAATGAGGAGGAGAAAGAGAGACATTCCTCTCCTCACAAAAAGAACAGCTGACCTGTCAGCATTTGTTCCCATGCGGCCATATTGGAAAAGCTCCTGTGGATATTGAATTAACACAAACCCAAACCCACTTCATGTAATTGGAGTGGCCTTGTGGTCTTAATTTAAACTTGTCTGAATCATAGGACTTCTGATTGTCTCTGGGACGAGACATGGCTCCTTTTGTAAAAGACTAAAGCTTGAACTGATGTCTTGGATGGATCACAGGTTAGAAAATGTTGAGCTTGTAATAAACAACAAGAGATAAATAATAAAGTCCGGTTTGATCTATAATTTTAAATGTGTGAGTAATCAACAGAATTGTAGCTGGTATTTTCACTTCTGAATGTGACAAATTGGATTTTGTTTTTTTCCTCCTCTGTAGGTCTTTGCATCAAATAAAATAAAACAGCCTCCACAAATGAAAACTAAAGGATTGCTGTCATAACTCTCCCCAGTTCTCCTCTGGCACTTTTTATTACCAAAGGCGGTGAATAATCTTTTCCACTCTGGCCATCCCAAATAACATAATCCTTCAGCATCGCTGCTTACTGTGTTTTATGGTGAAGTGTAGATGAGAAAGGAAGAACATTCAAATGAAGCACTATCATAGTGCAGTGGAGGGATCCATCAGCAGCTTGTGAATACAGGGATGCAAAGCGAAACTGTTTACTGGAAGCATGTGGCTGCTGCTGCCTGAGTGTTAAACTGGTCTCTTTGTAAATGAAGAGAACAGATTGTGAGAGGATAAACAAAAACAAGGTGAAACATGTCCGACACTCATTTCTGATGGCCACATATGTGCCATTTCAAAGTGTACTTTCTGTAAATTAGGAATGCTTATGTTCAAGCTGCGCCAACAACAAGTGTACAGGCCCCAAACCACACCAGTATGATCAGGGGCGTGCAGCCAGTCTGTTACTGGCTGGCAGGAGACTGAGAGAGGAGCCACTGCTTCACCAGGTGAGACACAGAAAACACATCAGATGGGGCTCGGGTTCAGTTTTTATTGTCATCATGATGAGGAAAAAACAAGCTCGGGTTTAAAACATGATATCAAACTATTTATTGAGTGAATGGTTCTTATAGAGTCCACTCAGTGAGTGTGTTCTGTATTACTTCAGCCAGAGACCCATGAAAAGGTTTCCTAAAGGAGAGAGTAACTCTGCATTATACACTCCCCATGGGGCAACTTCAGCACTTCTTGCATTTCCTAAGAGACTTTGCACCTGTTATTGCTTTTCTTTGCATGAGTATAATCTTCTGACTTGTGAATTTTGGCTGTCTTGTTTAATAATTGTTATGTTTCTTTTTCATTAATTTTTCAGTTTGATCAAGGGTTTGGAAGCACTGAGCAATGAGTTGTCCTTTTTTAATCTTATTTTACAATCAGACCTCATGAAAATAAATTTCTTTTTACTCTTGACAAGCAGACTGGATATGACTTTTTTTACTTTTAGTTCAGCAAAATAAAAAGGATTTATATATTTTTTAATAGCCAAAAATAAGTAGAAGTACATTAACCCAAGTAGTATATGTGTATTTAATGTAATTCTTTAGGTACTTGAATTTTCTAATTTTTTTCTGAGGTTTTTTTCCCTGCTTTGAGAGAAATGTTGTGCTTCACACTCACCAACACTTCTATATTTGCTAGTTATTTTGTAGATCAAGATTTTACCAAAAGATGTGATTATATTGTAAAATATGAAGCATTTCAATTGAAAAACTATCCAGCAAATAAGTTAAAATTAACTTTGACTCAACCGGAAATGACATTTAAATGCTGCCTTTATGTTTTATGTTTTATGTTATCCTCAATACTTTTACTTTTAATACTATAAGTACAATTTGCTGATAATTTTTTTTTTTATTCTATGTTTAAACATTTTAATGAAATGTTACAGAGTATTTTTGGATTGTTGTATAAATACTTTTACTCGAGGACCTGATTACTTCCTCCACCAGTCATTACGTATTACCATGGGTAATATGGGTCGATGGGTCGATCTTTTGATTGGGTCTCACAGATTCTGGCTTTTTAATTTTTTATGTTGTTTTCAAAATATTTAAAGAATATATTCAAGATTTTGGACAGCAACATGTGAGTCCAGTCCCAGGTCTGGGATAAATGGATTTTATTTGACTATTTCTTTTATAGAAAGTTGTTCCAGAACAACAATAATGGTTATGTGTAAGAAGAAGAAAAAGTTACTTCATACTTCCAAAGTGAGATGGTTTCTGTTTAATGCACTTTCATTGCATATCATTCCTGCTGGGTGCCATTATTTTATCATTATTGTACTGCACGTGTTGTTTGTATTCCCAACCAGGACTTGGCTACATGGACCAAAAGTCAAATTTCTTTATCTACAGGCTGTATGGTGATATATAAATCAGTATTTTCTATGATGTGGACTTAATGTTTTGTTGTTTGTCAAAGCCACATTTTAGATATGAAAGGTACTCTTATTTAAACAAAATTTAATCAAAATAAAATACAAAGTCAAGGTTTCCCTCCCTGAAATATGAAAATAAATAACTGCAAAACATTTACATTAAAATTTCTAAAATATCATGTGCTTTCACAAAACATTAACACATTGAGATTTTTCATGAATAGTCATTGGTAATATCGATATGATAGCCAAGTTGGTAAAAGCAGATATAAAAGAGTGGTAAGTTCAGAAAATTACATCACTCCAATGCAGCTTTAAAATCCAAGAAAGCCATATCACAATATGACAATATCCAAAGCTAAGATAATAGCCTCATATCACAATGTTAATATAATATCTATGTTACCCTAATCCAGGCCATGTAATTATTGTCTTAAATAAATGATTATCTGTATCTGGGCTCTCAGAGGGGATTATTCTGGCACTTTAAACCATGAACACGTGGACAGACACCAACATGGAGATAAATAAGAGATTTTTCTTTGTGATTTGGTTGAACTAACCCTTTAACAAGACCCCTGTGAAAGTCACAGCACAGAGCTCCCAACCCTGGAGAAAACAGCTTGCTGAGCAGCACAGTGCAGTCCACGTGCATCGCAGTGATAATGATGCGCGCGCTGCTCATGATCCGCCGTTCCACCAGCTCTGGCACTGCACTGTGAGGCAGGAAAAGCCGGGCCGTCAGGGATTTGTCAGAGGCCTGTTATTACATCTCTAGTCACATAAAATATGGCTGCCTCTCCAGAGATCCAACGGCTAGATAAATCCACTCTCCTCCAACCAGACTGGCCCCCACGATGAAACCATCCAATGGTGTACCTCAGCCAGTGACCTCTGGTAATGACATGTGATTTATACAGTACATGTTTTAAACTGAGAGACGTCTCTCCCTCCACTTCTCTCTCTCTCTGTATCTATATCTGGTGTCATGTGAGATAACAGGCAAGCCTTTGGGAGAGTGGGAGACATGACACCCATCTTTGGGGGCTCACAAAATGGCTACAATGTGGATAGTTCCCCCTGCAGCTGTCTAATAGCAGTCTAAGCCTGCAGTGAGCGCGGTCTCCTCCTGCATGAGGTCACTCACACATAATGCAGGATGGCACTTTAAGCTAGCAGACCGCAGTGTGGAAGGCCTAACTCAGCACCTGGGTGGGAAGAAAAAATGGTTTATTCCTCTCTGTAGATGCAATTAAACGTCTGATTTTAGGAATTTTGCAAAAACACGACATGTGACATTTTTAACCAGAACTTTGGGGGGTTTAATAGAAACATAAATACAATTCCATTCCATCAAAATGACAAAAAAGTCCACCATTACTTCAAAAAGCTACTTTAAACAAATGGAACACTAGAAAGCAGTGGTAGTGTAAGAGTATCAGTACAAGAGAGTATTTTTCCAGACAGTCAGTGATGTGGCCTGCACTGTCCCCTGCCAGGCAACACCCCCTGCACAGTCTAGTAGCTTAAGAGATTAAGTTCTGTGGCTAAAGGAGAGCTGAGGCAGGCCATGTTGCTGACCTTGGCCAAGCAAGGCACGGAGATGATGACACACCACTGCAAATATCTGTCTTTAATAAACAGGCACTGAACACCATGATTTAACTCAGATCCGCTTGCTGGAAACAGGCACATCAGATGTGAAATTTAAAAGAACATTTAAATCATTCATTGTCCTTACAGAGTGAGTGAGCCTGTGTGTCATTTGAAGCTTTTTTTGTTTGTTTGCTTGTTTTTTTGTGGGTTTTTTCTGTTGTTGTTGTTTTCTTTTAGAGTATCTGATAAATATAATAATGATGTTAAGGTTCCCTGTTTTTTTCTTTCGTGCTTTATTTTTTTAAACATCCAAGGAAACATATTGCAGTGTTCAGTTAGGTAGGCTTTTTATTTAAAATGTTTTATTTTTTTTTAGAAATATTTCTTTGCCCTTAAATATAGAAAACATGCTAATTTTTTAACAGTCTATGTAAGCCTGATTACATTTGTTGCATTGTGGTAATTTTCTCTATCTGGTCTTTATATTATATTTAAACCTTGCTGTATCTTTTAAATGGTTTTGTGGAAATAATAAAGATTGAAGAAACTCATGGCAAATGTGAGAGAATTAAAATTTAAAGTTGGGTATACCTTAATAAACTCCCACAGAGCAGCTACCTCTGAAATGAAATCTGACCCTCGCAAAGGTCAACTGGACACAAAACTTCAGATCCTTTTGCAAACTAATGGCCAAGATCTTTTTATCTCATTTTAAAAAATAACAAAATAAAAAGAAAAAAGAAATTAAAGTTTAGAAAAAATGAAGGTATCAGTCTGTCTCTCTCTTGTTATATATGAAAGGTTGATAGCAGGCTATTCTTAAAAAAATCTTTTTGGTGCTTCAGTTCTGTCTAATGGAAGACAGATTTTTATGTTAAAGCTAAATGGCCTAAGTGACATCAGTGAAGTTCTCTGAATAAATATCATCTGATGTTTTAATAAAAATAATAGAATGATAAAGAAAACATTTTAAAATAAACCGACACGGCTTAACACAAATAATGAGACCATGCATTTATCTTGTTTCTCTCTCGCTCGCTCGCTCTCTCTCTCTTTCTCTCATCATCATCATCACTCCATGTTTTATTTCTACTGGAGCGTCAATCAGTGACATATACACATCATTACAACATTAAGCTAAAGTTTGCTAAAAAAGATTTTTTTTGATCAGGGCAAATAAATGTAATTTCATAAAATAATAACGTTTAATATCATGCAATCTATAATGTAAATAAATATAAAGTTATAATAATAACAATAATAATAATAATAATAATAATAATAATAATAATAATAATAATAATAATAATAATAATGAATTGCTAGCTATAGAAATAGGCCTATTTTTGCAGGAAAATTATCAGATGAAAGGAAGATAAAATTAATGAAATTAAAACTGTTGACATAAAAATATCTTATCTTTTTTTGCTTAGCATTTAAAATGTTACATTTGATTTTTAAATTTGATTTAATAATAAGACATCGGGTATTCTGCCCCTCTTTTTTCCTATGAAAATAGCCTTTTTCCGATCAGTATCAAAATAAACTCATCAGCCAAACCTGAAGGACGCAGGGAATTTTGAGAGGAGATGAATTTTTTCTTGGATCTTATAAAAAGGAGCCCTTTTGCCTGAGTTATGGCCCGGATTTGGCGTTGCTGAGAGGGATGCATGCTGCTCCTTCTCTCCCGCCCCAGAGGAGGTATCATCAGAGCTGATATATGGCCCAGCTCTACATTACCTTTACAAAACAAAGGATCATCCACGCTTTGAGTCGAGGAAAACAGCATTCTGACTACCTCTTAGTTACCACCTGAGCCGACTTGTCTTTTTTGGCAACAACAGGAAATCCAAATACTTAAAATAAAAGAAAATCCTGCAGAACTAAAAGTAGAGTCTTACGCATAAAAAACGCTTAAATAAGCTACGGATTCTGATCTCTCTTTCCCTTATCTCCCTTTTTCTTTCTCCCTCTCTTTCGGCTTCCCCTCATTTACCCCATATACCTATTCTGGTATCTCGCCACACGACTAAATTAGACCAAAGATGATAAGAGCACAAAGCATTATAATTCCGCCGGGCTCCTCCTCCTTCCAGCCATGCGTCCTAATTAATGGGACACCCCCAGTCGCAAAAAGCCCAGCACTGGACTGCAACATAGTCAAAGAGTGAAAGGGAAGAGGGCGAAAGTGCCACTGGAGATAATTGATTACCTACCAATCAATGATAACTTGTTAGTAATCGTCAACTCTTGGACCTCGCCATTTTCAGGGAGGCATCTCACTCCTGCGGACTTGCTGCTCCCGAGGATCGACACTTTAAAGACATCCCATTTTGGAATAAGATTTTCTTTTCTTCGTTCCCTGCTCTGTGTCTTTGTTTTTTTCCTAACTGTTATGTGACTTTCCCCTGAATAGCTTCGCTCGTTTTTACCTGCTGAATATTTTAACGAAGTCCTGCATAAACTCTGCGCACAACCAGTGATGACATCCAAAGAAGTGGCCAAATGCGATGCGGTGGAAAACAGGAGGCGAAGTCCACTGGACCACTTGCCACCTCCTGCCAACTCCAACAAGCCGCTGACCCCCTTCAGCATCGAGGACATCCTGAATAAACCGTCTGTGAAACGAAGTTACACGATTTGCGGCACGGCTCATCTAATTTCGTCCACTGAGAAGCACCGTCCGTCCAGCATCCCTCTGTCCAGCCGGGCGCTCCTCACCCAAACCTCCCCGCTCTGTGCGCTTGAGGAGCTGGCCAGCAAGACCTTCAAGGGGCTAGAAGTCAGCGTTTTACAGGCCGCGGAAGGTACATCTCCACCCTAAAAACACAGATGCAATCCAGCCCTTTATAATTTAATATTGTGCGTTTTCTCTGAATTTTTCTCGTTTGGCGGCCTGCACCAGACAGACGTTCGGTTACACCTTTAATTTTGCACCGTGCTATGTAATACAATATTTAAATGTGCTCCTTTTTTAGTCTTAACTAAATATTTCTTTTCTTTTAAATAATGCATGATTTCCCCTTAAAACGTCTTATCGAATAAAGGCGTGTAAATTTTCTTGGGTTCCAAGACGAAATAAATCGCTACCGCTTTTCTTTAATATAGAGTCTCGTGTGTGTGGTGCTCAATATTTCCCAGTGGTGTCGGTGTAATATTCTTGTAATTACCTGTTCCCACACAAGCTGAGGGCTTTACTGTTTCACATACAGTGTCACTTTCATTATTATTTTGGGGTTAGAATTACTTTTACGCGCACGATGCAGCGTTGCAGAGAAAGCTTTGCACCTGCAGGATTCAATGATTTTCACCCATCCTCTGTCTCTCCCTCGCAGGCCGGGACGGGATGACTCTGTTTGGCCAGAGAAGCACCCCGAAGAAGCGTCGGAAGTCTCGAACGGCGTTCACCAATCATCAAATCTACGAGCTAGAGAAGCGCTTCCTTTACCAAAAGTACCTGTCCCCGGCCGACCGGGACCAGATCGCGCAGCAGCTGGGCCTGACAAACGCGCAGGTCATCACGTGGTTTCAGAACCGGAGGGCCAAGCTAAAACGGGACCTGGAGGAGATGAAGGCCGACGTAGAGTCTGCCAAGGCCATCGGCCAGGTCCCCTTGGACAAGCTCGCCAAACTGGCGGACCTGGAGAAATGCGCCAACGGCACGCTGGGCCACCCGCGAGGCGAGTCCCCCGCGCGGGGCGGCCAGCAGGAACACGAGCTCGCTCAGAAACTGCGGACATCGCCGCTGTCTCCTTTCTCAGACCACACAACTAGTAAAGAGTGCTCAGAGGACGAGGACGTGGAGATTGATGTGGATGACTGATGGCACAGCGTGGGGTTGGAAGGATGCGTAAAAACAACAAAGACAATAAAAAATCCCAACGAGGACTTGTAACTTACTGCTTATATTGTATACCATATCTCAGAACGTGTACCAAAATGTATGACTTTTATATCGGCACAGATAGACCTATTCATAGTAAAGCATGAACACAGAACAAGAAATATGCAGTGGTATTTTACAATGTATCCATTAGCAAACTGTTACTTCTTGCAATCAAAGCAATATGGTCTAAAATGACATGAGTAACCTATTATTTTTTTACACTATAGGCCAACACACAAACACACACACACACACACACACACACACACACACACACACACACACACACCTGTTCCATTGCTTTTCCTATAAGGCCTACCCTCACACCACAATGAAAGTGCTCCAGTTTTTTCATATTTTTTGCATGTAAATGCATGATTTGATTTGTGATCATTATCTATTTATTTTTACTTTATTATTATTTTTTATTTAATTGTTTTTTGTGTTTTCTGTGAGCCAAATCGCCATTGAGTCATTTTGTCACTGCCGGCTCTTCTTCCTCCTCTGACTGTGACCCTTGACTTTAGTTTATATTTGGCGTCCCGATGCTGCAGTGCATGACGATGACGATGATGAAGATAATGATGATGATGACGATCGGAAAGGCAAACTCGGACATTCACAGCCCTGCGTTTTATGAATGCTCAAGCGATGGCGAGAAACGAAAATGAAATTTGCGGTGATTTTAACGAGCTATATGCTACTTTTTAGATTTATTGTTTGGATACAATAGATTTACTGTTATGAATTTGTTATGTTTTGTACACCTGTAAGTGCCTTTCTAAAATCAGGACATTATTTGAAAACCAATGCACAGACTGTAATGTATATAGGCTACTATGGGAATAAAATGGCTTTTCTGAATATATCTTATGTCGCAATTCTTGGGTTCATAAAGAGGGTTTTTTAAATCATGTATATAATAGCCTTTTCTTTCCTGATGAAGGCAAAAAATCATTTTAGAGACACGCTCTCGTTGCCAAATCTGGGCGTGTAAGCCCATCAAAAGCGGCCTATTTAGAGTTATTGCGCTGAACTATTTGTGTCCTTTGTGTCCTTTTCTATTAGGATGCTCTAAACATTTTGTGGCCCGGAATCTCACAACTCCTTTCACATCCTAAAAGCGTATCATGGCTTCTTGACCCTTAGACGTGTTTCTCCATTCGAGGCAAAAATTTATGTGAGAAACACAAATCTGGTGCTGGGGGAAAAAAGCCGAGGATGCCACAAAAACACAAAGTTTTGGGCCAGTTTCTCCGGGCCTTTATAGACCTTTTTTGTTCTGCGGGACTGGGCCGTAATTTTGAGCGTAAAGCATGAAAAGTGGGGACAAATGAGCAGCGTTCCCTGATGGGACGAGCCACAAAGGAGCAGGGCCGGTCCCCCGCAGGCAGCAATACTGAGACAAGTGTGTCCCACCGCACAAAAAGGACGCAAACGTTTGGAGGCCATATGGTTTTTGAAATTTCCACACAATTTCAGACAATTTGATGGATTGAGTTAACCCTCCTTTTAAACAGTTTAACTGGGTGCGAACAAAGGCCATAATGCCTACATAGACTCTCCCTTCATGAGGGCATCTGCGGCTATTAATGTCTGCCCTTTTTCTTTGCCTGGCGTTTTGAACAAGTCAATGAATTACAATGAAACTGCCCCTTTTTTGTGAGCCGCTTGTGTTTCTCCGCTTTTTAGTTCTGGAATAATATGTTTGACTTCGGTCCAAGAACGTTTTCTAAACAAGAAATGGATTTTGTTGAAAGTGTTTTTAATGTTAAGCAGGGAGCCATAAAGAGTTTCGACTGTGACATTTATGCCAAAGTCTGGTTAGGGAGTCCTTTGTTTGTTTTCTTCTCATCGCTTTTTTTAGACTTCTTCTTCTGCCTCTTTATTTCTTTTGTCTTTAAGGAGTTTAATGAAGCTGAAAACATGGCGATGTGAGAAAGAGAGAGTGTCCACAGGAGAAACTCAAAAGGTTACCTCCCGTTTAACTCTCTTTGTAGACAGAAATGATAAGTAGGCCTGTCCTCTTGTGACTTGTTCTATAGCTAGTGTTCGCTTTTTTATTTTCTTCTTTTTTAATACCCGGCAGCCTGAATACGTTTAAAGACCTCCAAGTACTTAATATGCGGAGGCTATTGTTAATTATTTGTAGGGAAATTTGTACTAGTAAAATATATATTTCCCTCACACTTTTCTTTCACCTAATGTTAGCATTTATAAGGAGTATATTATCATTTAATTAACGGCTTGTATCACATTACAGTGCAGTTGAAAGCAGATATGGGTGTTTCATAATACGCTTGTCAACGACCAACTGCTCCCGTGGTCAGTTATAAGTGGGTGCTGTATAAACAAATGAATGACAACATAGAAAACAACGATTTAAATATGTCGTTAAAATTGTTGACAAATAATCACTTTAAATAATTACTATGCTGACAACTGCATTATAGTTTGTTTTAATCATTTTTTAATGTTTATATTATGCTTATATATGCTTGGAGAAGGGTTACTTTTAATCCATATTCGTGACGGTGAATAGGGGAAATGGAAGGTGACTGTGATTTTTAGAAAAATTCACTTCAGATATCTTGTAAATTTACTGCAAAAAAGCGGGTCTTTTGTTGTGTATTACAACATGGTGCGTGTGTGTGAGAGAGCGTGTGTGTGTCTTCTGCAGTCTACTCTGAATCAAGCATATTTATGAAGGGAGAGAGTGTTAAGGCAGGCTAAGTTTATAGATTTCACTTGCTTATTTTATGAGAGCTTGTCAGGCGGGCCCGGCGATAAGTAATACTACAGTCTGTGGGACCACTTCGTGGTAATTAATCTGGAGGTCTTAAGTGTATTTCAGTATTTCACTTCGAGATGGAAAAAAATCACTACTTCAATCGTCCGGAAAATTGAAGTTTGATGCATGAGTCCCTACTGAAACAATAGTACAGCCCTCTCTCTTTTCATGTCTCACCCTCTTACCCTCCCCTTTTTTATATTCTCTCTCTCCGTCCCTCTCTCACTCTCTCTCTCTCATTATTTGCACCTTGTGAAAAACAGTCTCAGGTGCAAAATGTAAACTGGTAGAGTGACAGCACTTACAAGATGTAGGCTAAATTTAGTTGTTTATTATTATTATTATTATTATTATTATTATTATTATTATTATTATTATTATTATTATTATTATTATTAT
>JAPZDV010000020.1:20529249-20539480 GCA_029814665.1 Acanthurus lineatus | reverse complement strand
CTTCTTCTTCTTCTTCTTCTTCTTCTTCTTCTTCTTCTTCTTCTTCTTCTTCTTCTTCTTCTTCTTCTTCTTCTTCCTCTTCTTTGTCCTCCAACCGATGCATCCAGTGGACACCCACCCATTAAAATGTGTAAGGTCTGTACTAGAGGAAGCATTAAGTTTTCCCATTCTGTGCTACTGTAGTCTGCTCTGCTAAATGCCCATAATTTCTACACACTGTACCTTTAATATTTCTTACACTTGTGATAATGATAGATCATGGATCAAAAACTTTTTGTTTTTTTTAACTTTCACGTTGCAGTTTTTTTCCCTTTCACCACTGAGTACCAGTCTCCCTCCTCTGTTCCTCTGCAGCTTCTCATGAACAAGGTCCTGAGCACACCACACGACCCCTATGTGACAATAGACCACAAATTCTGGCCACCGTACATAGAAATGCTGCTGCGATATGGCATTGCAGTGAGGCACCAAGAGAACAACTTCAAGATCCGCCTGGAAACTTTTTGTTAGTGCAATGGTGACTTAGGCATCTTTAACACAACTTAATCTGCTAGTGTTTCTAATGTGAGTCTGCTTGTATAGTGCCATTATTGTGTATATCACTGTAGGCTGATATGAAAACTTACTCCAATGAATGACATATGTTGGTTTTTATGTGTTCTTTAACCCCCTCTCAAAACTTAAGTTTCTCATGCCTCCAAATGTCCAACTGTAAATATGTAGATTTTTTTCCTTTGATGGTATATATTTTTCTTGTTCACATTCAATAAACATGGATCTGCTGATGTGGTGTTAAATTTAATAAATGATTATTAGTTTTTTTGACAACCAGTAGGCATCTTTCCAAAGAAAATTATTCATGTAGGGGAATGGACAATGTTTTACTTCAGACAGTGAACGTTATATGAAAATGTAAAACTTAATTCATAAGAAACTTTTCTGCGTCAGGCGACGTCAGAACTCTCGTCCAATCCGGTGCGGCCGCCGTGTCAGCCAGAATTCCTGTGGGCGGAGAGGGGATTCCGGTTCCGGGTGTTTTCACATCTCACTCAGAGGCTTCTTTCGCTCTGATTATGGTCTTTTATCGGAGACTTCTTTCGATTAACGACTGATTTAAATACAGTTCTTTTTAATAAGTAAGTCCACCTGAAACCGTGAATATGACGACCCGCTCGGAGAGAGAGAAGGCCCAGAAACTCAACGAGCAGCACCAGGCCATCCTGTCCAAAATGCTGAGAGAGGAAGACAACAAGTACTGCGCCGACTGCGAGGCGAAAGGTGCGACATTCGCTCCCTCGAAAATTATTCATTTTTACTACACAAAGTCTACATTTTCTATTAGCATCCACCGCCAAAGCTAACTAATCATATAGCAATCGCGTTTGTTAGCTTAGCTAAGCTAGCTCGCGAATGTGTAACTAGCTAAGGCTAGTCAGCTGACGTCTCTTCCCCTTAAGCTAAACTAAGTGGCTAACTAGCAAGCTAACTTCTCTAAATCTACAGACGCTCCCTTACTGCCGCCTTCAGCTCAGCTGCCGGGTGTTTAAAGCGTTAAACAAACTCTGGCAGGTCCTTCAAAGGAACCTGACTGTAAAATTCTTATTAGGTCATTGGTAAAGAATGCAGAGCTTGCTTTTTGGCAATTACAGTCACTACAAGACAGTGCTTGTTTATGTTGCTCCTAAGACGTTTCTCTACGTTCAAATCACAATCTGTCTTTCTTTCTGTACCAGGTCCAAGATGGGCATCCTGGAATCTTGGAGTATTTATCTGCATCCGATGTGCTGGCATCCACAGGAACTTGGGAGTACACATATCTAGAGTTAAATCAGTCAACCTGGATCAATGGACGTCAGAACAAATCCAGGTACTATTTTAATGTTATTCGTTTGTTTAGTGTCAGAAGAAGAAGTCCTTCATCAACTGTGTATCAAATAAGAAATTTTGCGGACACATGATGACAAAATATTATTTGTATCAGATTGACCTAGCGTCATTTTACTTGTGCATATCTGTTCACCATTGAAGATCAGGCTTTTGATTAAATGCTTCAGATCGATAACAGTATTTTAAATTCCACTTTCAAAAGGGAACTTCCAGTAACTTACACTGCATCTCAATTAACTTGGTAGACTTGAGAGACACTGTTTAAAGAGAGAATGTTAAAACCCTATTCAGCAGAGGGTCAACAATCCCTAACTTGTAGTCCCTGGTGTGGGGTCATTGGTTAAACATACTGGAGCCTACACATCCAATAATGCAAAAATTATAGTGTCAGTCAGCTTGCTAAATTCATGCAGTATGGAAGTTACCATAATTACCAGTCTACAACTTGCAAATTACTTTATACATAAACATAAGTACAACTGGAAAACATGTTTAAGTCACAAAACTGTCTAAAAAGTTAACATAGATATAAACATCTCACATCACATTAGTCAAGATGTATCTTCTGTGGTAATCAAAACCAAAATTGAATATCTGCCCCCATCTGTAACCCCTTTAAGCTCCACTATAGCCACAAGACATCATACCATTGTTTTTACAGGTTTAGAAGTACTGTCTGTGATAATCAAACTAATCATCATCTTATATAAATGATAGTGCCCCTTAATATATATCAAAATGCTTATGCAGCTTTTGTTCAGTGTTTATGCATCTGTCTTTCCTTTTCTCAGAGTATACAGGATATGGGTAACACCAAGGCCAGGCAGCTTTATGAGGCCAACCTTCCAGAAAGCTTCAGAAGACCTCAAACAGACCAGTATCCTTCTCTATCAGCATGTGCAGAAAAGAATTTAAATGTGCTACAGTGTTTACACTGATGTTATTCATTTTGCTCATTTGGTGCCTTTTCCCTTGACTCTGATCTAAGAGCTGTGGAATTCTTCATCAGGGATAAATATGAGAAGAAGAAATACTATAGCAAGAATGTGACCAATGGGAGCAGTGTATGTATTAGTTCCTTGTTCTGTACTGTAGAACCCCTTCTGTACTTAAATGTATTTTTAGTACTCATACTTTTAGATATGCATACTCTTTTACATAGTAGTAGTTTAAGATGGCTTCAGTTTTTCTGCTGTCAATTGTGAGTTTCTGTTGTTTTTTAAGCCAAAAGATGCTAAGAAAGAGAGGGAGCCAGACAGAGGAAGCAAGGCGTCATCCTACACCAAGGTAAAAACCCCACACACATTCCTTTATTAGGATAGAATAAATATATAATATTTTTTTATTTTAACTACTTTTTATTTATTAAGAGTGAAGAGTCCAAGCCGGTTCCAAAAGTCAGCCCTGCTAAGACTTCAGAACCATCTGTGAACCTACTAGGCCTTGGTGAGTGCCTTTACACTTCCTGTTACTAGGAAAAAAAAGAAAGAGAAAACATCTGAATATGCTGACTACACGGAGACATTGACAAATTTTTTTTCTGCTCGTTATTGTTTTTTTTTTTATCATCAGTTCTGCAGGTCTAATGAATGAGGATTATAATTTTAATCTTATTAATTTTAATCTTATTGAGCTGGGCTGAATATCATTTGTCACACAAATGTTTACTTGGACTCAAGGCTTCACTAAAATAGAATTATTTTGTAAAAGGCCTTATTAGAAGTCAGGGTCACTTTAACTTTAAAGAACATGTTTTTAGCCAGAAGTGATACACTGATTATGACCCTTTTGTAACATTTTTTACAAAAGATTAACTTCACTGTGTCTGCAAAAACACCTCTTTGGAATCTCTTGAATGCAGGCTTTTTTTTTTAGATTTTGTAAGGTTGATCATTGCAGTCCTTCACAAGCTTATTGGTTTGCTTGTATGTAGCTTCATGTGGTTGTTGCAACATGTGATAAATCTCTCTATCAGTCCTTTGTATTCTTTGTAAAAATAGTCTCTAAGTGAAGAGAGCGTGTTTCTCTCTGGAAATTGGCGTGATGGCATTTAGAAGCCACTGTATATTGGAACTGATACTGTGGCATGTTGTGTCAGTGATGGTAGATCCTTTAAACATCCTCTGAGCAGGCCCTTCACTATAAAAGGTTTACTGTGTTCCCCTTTTTCAGTTTTGTTTGTAGCAGTTGTGTAACATTGGAGTCACTGACTGTACATCTGTGTTACTTTCATCTAACAGGCTGCACACCAGCTGCTCTTGTATGATCTGTAATAAAGTATTATGTTCTTCTAAGTTTTCGTTAAAGCAAACTATAATATTTTCAAGCTAAAATTAAAAAAAAATGTAACAGTGCATGCGTGTGTATATATTTGTGTGTGTGTGTGTGTGTGTTTAACATTTAAGGGACAAACTATAAAAAATGTATGCAGAGAGACTGATATATAACCTGAGAGGGAGGAGAATTTGATGCACTGCTAATGAGCGCAACACCTGATAATAGTTCAGTGGTTCCTTTTGGGTAATTTTGGTTTTATAGACAAGGTTTAGTTGTGGATCCATTTCTGTTTCACCCGTCTATCATCTGCAGCAGGTCTTGCAGACAGGATTTCTGCCTGGACAGAATGTGGTGATTCTATTAAAATATGTATTTTATAATGTTTGTCATGGTTAGATGGTGAACTACAGTAGTAGGTTATTGCTATTCTATTAATTCATGTACATGTCCGTCTATTACTTCAATGAGATAACTATGGCTTAATGATTGAGCATCATAGGAATAATGCATGCTATCACTTCATTACAGCCATTTTATTTACAGTTTTAAAGTGAATGACATATTCACACTACTGATTGGTGTAGAGGGGCATTGTGTTATTTAGATTTACTGTTATTTTTGTTTTGTGGCCAATGTGCTAATAAGGGTAAGCTGATTAATTTTTTATTGTACAAACTGTGATGCTCACTGTGTGGGCAATTTTGCAGCTATGGGAGGGAACTGTTAAACAGTTAAATAAATAGAAAGACAACACATTCTCACATTTGCATACACATTCTCTGTTTGTTTTACGCCACTTTTTAAGCTAATAACATATATATTAGGATGTTATTCTTGTTATTTTATAAGTTTTCAGTTTACTCATGTTAGGACTTGATCAGTGAGTTTTGCTGCCTTCCTTTGTTAAATTGTCCCACAAAGTTGAATTTCCTAACTGTGTGATCTTATTGTTTACTTGTAAAACCAGTTTTTTCACCTTTTTATCACAGACGCACCGACAGCTGCACCAACTAACAATGGTAGCACAGGCACAAGCCAGAACAACAACGACCTGGATATATTTGGCCCCATGGTGTCCAACCCCCTCCCCGCATCCACATCGGCAGCTCAGTTTTCTCAGGTAAAAGCAGACAAGCACATGGTAATGTCTTAATAATGCTAAGGATCACTTGACAGTAATGGTTGTCTTGTTGTAAAACTCAAATGAAGTGTGCAATAAGAAGAAATCAAACGGCATCAGTAACACACAGGACAACAATGAAGAAAATGAGGCAATCATTTGGCCAATCATTTTAATTGAACTGCAACCAATTATTATTTTTATTAGCAGTCAATTCATTATCTTTCATTGTGAGCATGGCAATAAATACCCATCCTTAAGTTTTGAAAGACCTGCAGCGATATTTTAAAGTCTAATGTTTGTCCAACTAACATAAAAACTTAGAGATACTTCATAGTAAAATAAACATGTATGTGTGAAACGTGCATTAAATAATTTAGAAAATGTAATTTTGTTATCTATTAATTACCCTTGAAATTAAATGTTTTATCAAAAGACTGATTTTCTGTCTTGCAATGTCGGTACATGTGCTATTAAAAGCCTTGACCAGATTTTGTTAGCTGAATGTGCAGAACTTTTTTTTTAAATTTATGCTTATTATAAATTTTTTAACCCCAGAAAAAGACATAATACAATACAAGGACATGAAAATAACCATACTGTACCAGAACAGTATGTCCATTGAAATGCATTTCTTATTTAAATATAAAAACTCTTTTATTTAAGAGCTGCAATGATGATTTCCACCATCAACCAATCTGACAGTTTTTTTCCAGATCAACTGATCAATTTGTTTTCAAAGTGGCACAGTTTTCCTGAGCCCAAAGTAATTTACCAAATTGCCTCCCCTGTCCAATCAAAAGTCAATGACCTTAAATCTAATTAGCAAATGTACCCACATTTTTTTCTTGAAAAATGACCAAAATATCAACCAAAAGCTTTCTTTCAATCAACCAAACATCCAATCATTGAATATTTTATTATAGCATTTTTTAAAATATATTTTACAAAATATTTTATTTTTACCCTTTTACCCTTTTACCCTTACCCTTATAAAGAAATTCGTTTATCTAACTTTTCAATTTATACACGTGATTTGTTTTGTTCTGAGACACGCTGCCCAACAAGCACGTAGCCTGACGTCGAACTACACCCATGTTCAATAAATTCGAGTCTGTCTCTGGCTACATCTTAGAGGTGGGTGGAGCCATGCAAGGATCTTTTCCACTAATATGGGACCAGTTCCATTCTGGTTTGTGCGTGTAATTTTGAAATTCTGGGAACATTTCTACCAAAAAACTGGATAGGTTCTGACATTGAAAGTTGGTTACAGATGGAACAAAAAAGTTGGTTTTCCTTTGACTAAAGAGGGAAAGAAAAGTGTGCGCATCAAATTCTATAGTTTGTTGTGCTTTGTGGGCCGCCCTCTCCCACCACTGCATTACCAAAGAAGAGTAAACTCGAAATCTATTATGAAATAATCTCTATATTACTGTTAATTGTGAGGCAGAGTTTCGGGAGAAGTCGTTTATGAAACAATAAATATACATTTGTCGTATGTGAAATAAAGATCTGTGATATCCCTTTACTGTTGCACACTCATGACACAGGCAGTACAGATTAAATAGCTCACTATGATTTAGTTATCACAGGTCTCATGACTCCAAAAGCTAACAACAGCCTGTCAAGAGGTCAAATCAATGCAGGTAGACCATTATTACTGCATTTATAAATTAATAAAATATGAAAACTATTCTTTTCAGGCTCACATCTTTGTGACAAATAGAAAAATTTATGACATATTTAATTGTAAAAGCATCAATTTATAGGTTCTGTCTGTTGAGTTTACAGGATAGCATCCAACCAGTGAACCTAAATTGTCAAAGCAGGTATACAAGGACTGTTCTGTTTTTTCAGAGGTGAAACAACACAAGGAAAGGATTGAAAAAACTGAAAGGATTTGCTGTTATTCCACACTTTGATCATCAAGTTTCAAAAAGTTGGAACCTGTTTCCTCTTTTAAGGTGAGCTCCAGTAACGTGGCCGGCACTCCGACACAAGCTCCAGCAGCAGGAGCAGCAGGAGGCGGAGCCAGCTCAGGGTCAGGGCAGGGGGACCTTGACTTGTTCAGTGACAGCAGTAGCACCACCAAAACCGACGATGCAGCCAAGAAGCCTCTGTCCAAGGACTCCATTCTGTCCCTGTATGGAACCAACAGCATGTCCCAACAGGCCCCTGCTGGTGAGGATGCAAGTCTTTAGAAATCATGTTAAATACAACCTAAGGCCTGGTTTGTTGGCCTCCATTATATCTTCTTTATGAAATAATTTTCTGACTGCAATGTTACTTATACAACCTACTTATTTTCCATATTTTAAAAAAAGATTACATTTTCTTAGCTAAACAAGAACTTTACCTAAAAGATGTTTGGTGATGATTTTTGTCAGGAAGTGTCTGATCAAGAGATTGCTGATCTGATCAGATAATACTTGCCCTGATAACTGACGGTAGCCAGTACTCTGTTTTACAGACATGTTTGGTTTCTGTCAAAATAATTTAGTTTTGATTAAAAATTTTAACCAGTATATTAGATCCATTAAGATATCACAAAAAAGGTCCTTTAAAATTCAAAATGGCCTGCCTCCGATCGTCATATTTGTAAGAGTTCCTCTGTTCTACAGTAATATAGTGTTAAATAGAGATAGAGTCTCTGCCAACAGAGGTACATCCAAAACAGAAACTGCTAATAGCTAATTTAACATAAACACTTCAAATGGCACTCGATTGCCAAAATTTAAATTTAAAAAAAGGAGGAAAAACAGGACTTATGTTGAAGCCCACTGCTAAATCATTGCCCCCATAGCAACATGATACTGTTTACATTCCCAAAACATCCACATCATGGGGCCTGTAATTCCTCTTTGTTAACAAGGGGTCCCTAAATAATAGAGCAACATTTTACTCATTGAGGTAATGCTGAGATCAGCGGATGTAGTAATAGGATTCACAAGGAACAAGTAGATACTGACTTGCTTGTATGTCCCAACACAGTCCCGCAAAATTTTCCTACACACTACTCAACAAACAGGCTCCTTGAACACACAGCTAAATATTAAAATAGTTTTGGAAATCTTCCAACACCTTACACATTAAAATACTTAAAGCCATATTCACATGCATGACATTTTTCCCTCTCTTCCTCTACCTCCAGCTGGCATGTTCATGGGTCCCTCCCAGATGCAGTTTCCTGTCCAGGCCACTGCTGGTTATCAGGCCTTCCCTGGCATGGGCACAACCATGCCACCTACAACCGTCATGGGTGCCATGATGGGGCCCAGTCCAGGCATGATGGTTGGGATGACGATGCCCAATGGCTTCATGGGGAATGCGCCAGCCACTGGTGTGATGGGCATGGCGCCGAGGATGATGGGACCTCAGGGCAGCGCAATGCCTGCGGGCATGGTGCCTGCTCAGGGCATGTATGCCCTCCAGCCTGGGCAGCAGGCTCAGTGGAACATGGGTCAGGTATGCTGACATTGTAATAGGTATTTAAAAATCAACTCATCAGCTAAATTTTGTCTTTTGTGGTTGTGCGTTGTATTTAAGTTTATGACATATTTTACTCTACCACACCCAGCTGGGATGATTAGTTTCAGAGTAGTGCGTTGTGACCTGCTCTACTATACAGGGAGTTCTGTGGACAGGAGGTCTAACAGGCACCAGATGGCAGCACTAGTAGGAATTGAATCCAGGGGCTGTGTCCCAAACCTGTATTGAATTTGTTAGTATGTATTATGACACTGGAAAAGGAAAAGGTTATTTTGACATGGCAGGTTTCAATCCCTGGTGTTCTGCTTCAGTGTTAACTAAGATCTCTCTGACATCTTCAGGTGAATCAACAGATGTCAGGGATGACTCTGAACGGTGCAGGTGGCCAGATGGCCTTCGGTCAGCCTCCGTCAGCAGTGGGTGGATGGGCCGCCACTGGATCCGGCCAGACTCTGAGCACACAGTTATGGAAGTGAGCTTCCGAGCAGGTTGATGGTCGGGCAGAGTGAGAGTTGAGCTTGCAGAAAGTGCAAAATATAATCTTTTGCTTCTCTGCACCTCACTATGAACTGATGCCCATTTCCATCCAGGACCAGCCTTCAGAACATAAAAAGTCTATCTCTTTTTTTCTCCTTCTCCCTTTCTCTGTCTCTCTCTTTCTCTCTATTGTGTGAGTGAATTGGGAGTCATACAGGATTACAGCCTGGCAGTTTCTGCCTGTCGTATAGTTTTTGATCATAACTTTTATTTTCCTTTTTTGGAAAAAAAATGACAAGGAAATAACAGTCCCAACAAAAATGATATCGACATATCAGAAAAGCTGCAGGACCAGTTACACAAGCTTTTATTGTATCACTGTATCATTATAAGATTATAGAACATTTAAATGAATAGTATTTAACGGGAGAAGATATGACTATCAAGTCTGTCAGTGGTACTCCCAAATGTACAGCGCTGTATAACCTTCTTTTAAAGTACTTGTGGTTCCCCTATAAAATAAAAAGATAATAAATGACTTGCTTTGATGTGTTGTCTATGATTCAATCTGAAAGTGGGGGAAATTTTACATTTTAGGTTGGGTGTTCAACTTTTCAAAGGGCATTAAAGGCTCCTAACCTGTGTCATATACTTGGTAGCAGTAGGAAGATTTTATGGTTTAATTAGGGCTGTCAATCGATTAAAAAAATTAACTAATTAATCGCACAATTTTCTGTAATTAATCATGATTAATCGCATTTTTTCTACTGAAGACTATAGTGGATATTTATTTAAAAAATCATGAAATTAATGTAGAATCAACACAAAAAGTATATTTAAATTCAAAGGCTGTTTTAATGGCTTTTTAAAATGAAAATTTCCCCCTAAAAGTCTGTCGTTATCAATCTTTGCGCCATAGACTGAGCTTTAGCCAGGATGGCTCGGGTTGCCTGGTGTGCCTGCACACGTGACCAAAGGTTA
>JAPZDV010000020.1:20487240-20529149 GCA_029814665.1 Acanthurus lineatus | reverse complement strand
TTGAGACAACTTTGTTGTGATTTGACGCTATATAAATAAAATTGAATTGAATTGAATTGAATTGAATTGAATTGAATTGAATTGAATTGAACTTACTGGTATCTCAGAGGGAAATACAAAGGACAAAGGAGAGCATTATTACTCTTTGCTCAGATTCCGAACTAGCCTTATTTGGTCTCATTTTTTCGCATTTAGCATTCCGATTAGGTTTTGGATACACAAAGTAATGTCAAATAATTACATCACAGACCAACCAAATACCTCACTAACTCTTGTCAGGATGAAATTCAAAATTATGTGATATCATAGGAGCTTTAGTTTATGTAAAAGGCAATGCCACTGAAATGACATTATATGGAATTAAGACACAAATAAGTCAAACAGGACAAAATGGTTGTCAGCAAATTGAGAGCTTTTTATTGCATTCACAACTGTATGTGAAGGAAAGATTGAGTTGCTATGTTGTGCTTGTGTTGCTAAATTGTTGCCCTCTTTGTTGCATTTGCTGCTGGAGACAGATTATGAGCTGGTAGTGGAGGACACCACCTTGCCATCCCTCAGTTCCTGTGTGACCACTATCACCTTGGAAGAGGAGGAACCAGAGGAACCGGAGCTGGAGACACTGTAATAGGAGAGAGATAAAACACTTGCATTAAAAACCTGCATACTGCTTTAAATAGGACAGGTAATCATTAGTTTTGATTAAAGAACAGAATTATTCTTTATAGGCAATTACCTGCCACCTCCATCCAACAGCCTCCTGTATTCTGCAATCTCCATTTCCAGCCGAGTTTTAATATCAAGCAGCATTTTGTACTCTTGGCTCTGACGTTCAATGTCAGCACGTAGGCATGTTAGTTCCTCCTCCAAACCCGTCACCTGCATCTGGAGTGCTTGGAGCTGCATGGCATACCGTCCCTCTGTGTCAGCCAAAGTGCCTTCCAGGGCCGCTTTCTGGAAGAGCAAGGTAAAAAGAAAAGGGGTGTGGAGAAGAGAGAAACTGAATGAACTGGAAAATACAGTGCTTTCATTAAGTTTTACCTTGCTGCTGATGAGATAGGTAGAGCATGTAAAGGTAAAGAGGAGCAAAGATTTTCCCCAGATCATTATCATTTACCATGCTAAGCTGTGACTGCAGCTCGATCTCAAGGCCCTGCAGTGTGCGACGAATCTCAGAGATCTCTGACTTGGATGTTTGGAGAGTTTCTGTGTTGACTGCCACCTCCTTGCTCAGCTCTTCTGACTGCATGAGACATGGGAGAACATCAATGTCACGTACAACAAAATATGTTAAAACTTAAGTCCAGGTAGGCCGTTTTTCAATACTTAGAAATTATATGGTGAGTTGATTTTACTAATTATTATTTAAGTCCAGTTTTACCTTTGATTGGAACCAGACTTCAAGTTCTTTGTTGTTCTTAGCGGCCACAGTCTCATACTGGTCACGGATCTCAGACATTACAGAAGACAGGTCTGGCTGCGGTTTTGCATCCACCTCTACATTGATCTGTCCAGTCATCTGGTTCCTCATGGCCGCCATTTCCTGTTAAATTAGAGGAGTTCAGTCAGATATGGATGTTTGCTGAGTTCATTAAGTAGATTTTATTCTACATTTAAGACAGCAAGTTATTGCAACACCATCTCACTCAGATGACAGCTAAGCATTTTCTGCTCACCTCCTCGTGGTTCTTTTTGAGGAAGATCAGCTCCTCCTTGAGACCTTCTATCTGCATCTCCAGGTCTGATCGGGCCAGTGTCAGCTCGTCCAGCAGTCTCTTTAGACCGGCGATATCTGCCTCCACTGATTGACGCATGGCTAGCTCATTTTCATACCTGTGAAGTAGCAAGGGATAAGACATTCGTTCATCTGCCATGTAATTTTACAGCTTTTCAGTTTCATTATTTAGACAACTCTGTCTCTCAACCTGAAACTTACTTGGTTCTAAAGTCATCTGCTGCCAGTTTTGCATTGTCAATGGCCAGATAGATGCCTCCATTGACACGGGTGGCATCCTGGATCTGTGTGTGATGTAACATTTCATTTAACATAGTTAGAGATACACAGTCATGTATATGCATTGCCACTTGAAGTTAAACATGAAGTTCCAGTGCATCATTTTAAACATATTCAGTTGATAGTTGAATTGTAGGACAGTGATAATCAGTGCTGTCTCATTTAGGATTCAGAATCTGTGACATACCTTCCCCTGCAGGTCAGCGATGGTGGCCTCATAGGCTGAGTAGTCACGGGAGGTGGGGCCTGTCTTACTTTCCAAGAACTGGCGGATCTTGAGCTCCAGCTCGGCATTGGCCTTCTCAAGGTTGCGCACCTTCTCCAGGTAGGAAGCCAGACGGTCGTTCAGGTTCTGCATGGTGATCTTCTCATTGGCCCCGATATCAATGGCACCACCACCACCACCACCACCAAACCCCCCCCCAACCATGTAAGAATAACTGTTGCTTCCAGCATTGCTGAAACTGCCAGGACCACCACCATAAACAGAGATTCTTGGTCCACTGCTTCCTAAACCACCCATGCTCATAGCATATCTTCTTGGCCCTTGGCCTCCAGCAAAGCCACTAACACTACGGCCACCCAGGCCTCCACTTCTACTACCTGAAGAGGACTGAATAGTGTAGGACTGAGAAGTTTTCAGCGACATTGTAACTGCTCAGGAGGTCTGCCTTCCCTGGAGAGAATCAGATGGGCTGAGATGCACAGTCCTGCCTCCATCCCCTTTTTATCCTCCTGCTTCTGCCTCCGGTGTGGGTGGAGGTGCACACGCCTAACAGGAGGAGCATTACCTTAAATGGTGTTTTTACCTACCCGACCTAACTACTCCTTTGGCTAGTTTCGAGTAATGATCAGAGGATGAAGATGTGATTAAACTTAATCCAATTCTGTGAGGTAGATAAGTGAAGTTATTCAAACCTCACAAGCTTAATACTGCACAAAGCATTATGACTTCATTCTCCCATTCATTCTTTATCCCCATGTTATTAATGTGCATGAAGAAGAAGAATTCATGTGAATCTTCATCCTTCAGCCTACAAAGTATACTGTATATTGTGAAACAGCCATACCCATCACCTTTGGCCTCAGATTAGTCATCCAGTCAAACCCCACAGGTTTAAACCTTGTTAGTGTTCTGACATGTGATGTGTCTTCATGAAGTTGTACCAGAATTCTTGAACAAAACTGGCATACCGTTCTGGCCAAACCTGTTACATTACCAAGGCAACAAGTGATGTAAACATTATGAAACAAACCTGCAGGGGTTTTTCACTTGACTCTCTGCCAGCAAACTTCCTGCCACATGTACTTTGTCATATCTTACATTTATCTTGCTTGAAGTATTTTTTTATGCCACTTGAACTTTTAGTTAATTTTTACAACCCAAACTTAAAATTTTGTTTTGCAAAACAATAACTTGCAGGGTTGCCAGTTAGAAGCGGTTTTTGAGGACACTCATGATATCAGTCGATACCTGGCCTCAAAAGCTCCCCATAGATGTGCCTGCGTGTGCTTTATTTTGCTTGGCTGTGAGCCACTCTTGGCATGTCCATCATGCCCAAACAAGAACAGGCTCCAGCATGTGTGCTTCTCTTCCATTTCACCACAGTTTTTCTGTCACGTCCTTTACAAAGCCCCAAAGGTTTTTGCACAACTGTCTTAAATGCATAAATGAAGCATGAGAAATAGCAGATTCAATTTTTAAACAAATCTTGCAGCGTTGGGTTAACTTTTAAATATAACCAATTAAAAATATAAAGCACAAAGCATTCCAGCCCTTTTGTAAGTAGTTAAATCTAACCAAAAGTTGCTTTTCTTAGTCTAACAAAACTGTACGCTAACTCAACACAATACAAACCATGCTTCTTTTCTCAACTTTTCATTGTGAGGTTGCAAACTCATGTTTTGCATGTGCTCAATGGCTGTAAGAAATGTCAGTTAAACTGATTGATTTGAAACCCAAAGGTATAACTGAGTGAAATTTTTTTTTGTCAATGTGGTGAAAGCATTTTCACACCAAAGCAGCAACATCTTGTGTGTATTTTTAGAATAATATTTTTGCCTGCAAATATTTCACAGCAGAGTTAACACTTTTGATCAGTTTTAAGAATTTAGTTTATCAAGACAAAAGTAATGAATGCCATTTATCTTTACAGTTGAATTCAATTCAATTCAATTCAATTTTATTTATATAGCGTCAAATCACAACAAAGTTGTGACAGACACTTTACATATAGAGCAGGTCTAGACCACACTCTATAAATGCATTTATATTTTAGATTTATAGGAACCCAACAATTGAAAGCAATTCCCACATGAGCAAGCACTTAGCGACAGTGGCGAGGAAAAACTTCCTTTTAACAGGCAGAAACCTCGGCCAGATCCAGACTCAGAAGTGGGCGGGATCTGACGGCACCGGTTGGGTTGAGAGAGAGAGAAGGTGGGGGGCAAGAGGGGGAGGGGAAAGAGATAGATAGGAAGGGGATAGGAAGGGGAGAGAAACATTATATGAGACATTTAGCTGCTAATCTTAATTTGTAAAATGTATCATTTTCATTACCAACAAGGCAAAGTTATAGTGTAAGTGCAAATGTGCGTTCACAATACAGAACTAAGTCTGTGCATTTAAACAATCAGAAATACCTGTGATATAGTGTTTTATTGGAGTGGCAGTAGAGAACAGGTTGAAACAGTGCATATAATCACAAATCACTCCAGTTGGGTTAATCTACTGCAAGCTAGAATCAGATGTAAAGGAGCAGTTTCTTAATGGCAAGTTAACGTGTGAGAGATTTAAGACAACGCAGGGAAATCATGCTCGACTGTGACAAACAATTGCATGATATTTAATTGAACTCGGCTGTTAGGAAATTATGCAAAGCCTTAGGCGTCAGAAAATGATGGCGACAGCCAAAATATACAAACCAAAAAGGAGGTTTCTCTCACTTCTCTGATTAGATAGATTCTCAGATTAAATATGGTAAAGTTTAAGATTATGAGTTGGGGTGCAAATGCGGTTAAGAAGTAAAACCTTAAAAAAATTTAAAGACATACTGCAACATATCTCTCCCCTCTCCCCCTCTCTCCCTCTCATTTTTCTCCTCCCATCTCAATTTCTCTCCTCTCTCTCCATCTGCCTTGCATTTATGTTCTACTAATTCTTGTTACTTACTTGCCATCCTCCCTTGAGTCTTTTCTGCTTTCTTGCCTTGCAGATTCCCGTGGATGATTGTTCCTGAACTACTGAGCATAGCTGCACTTTCTACTATGAAAGAAAATGGTGTAGAAGTGAGTGAATGTTGTTTTTCAATAACCACGTCTGCACAAATAATTGACACAGAAACTTCAGTTTTGCACACTTTTCAAACTGACTCATCAACAAAAGTATTCAACAGACACTTATCGAACTTGTGCACTTAAATAAACCATCTTAGGTTTGTATGTTTATGAATAAATAAATGAATAAATCAGTGATGGCATAAATATTTGTCATCTAGGATAGTTTCCAAATGTTTGCACTGCTGCACTGCAGTCACAGGCTCCCTTAATAAACAGTGGGTCTCCTGCAGAAGTCAGTAAACATCTCTTTGCTCTTAGACATGCTCATTCATGGGAAAGACAGTTCACACTAATGGATAAATTCCACCACTGAACCATGACACTGTTCCTCATTGCACAGAAGGCTGACTACAGAGTCATTCACAAACATCTGACAGTGCATTTTGTCATGCAAGGCTGTCAGATGTTTGCGAATGACTTTGTAGTAAAGACAACAAAAAAAACAAACAAAGAGAAAACCATGAAGAAGATCAGCCATTTACTTTCAATCTCCTTTTTGTTCAAACACTGTGAACCTACACAGGTGGTGCAACAGACTGCATGAGTTTACTCGCTGCTCGCGATGCCTTTTAACAGGACTGCGCAGTAGCCTTCAAATCATGCTGTGGTTGTACAGTACAGGGTATGAAGCAAGTTATTGTTGCTAAAACAGGGCATGCTAATAAATACTGACAACGTTTGGGAATATTATTTATGATACCAACTCTGCATTTATATTCATAAATTGTTAAAAAAAAAAACTTTTTATATTGTTTTAGTATCGTTAAATGTGCCCCATATTTCCTTACAAGTTGCATCTCTTAGTCAGTTTAATGTTATCAAACTACAAAAAAGTGTTCTCTTTGTTTGTGCTCTGTGTTTGTGCTCTGTTGCCAAAAGTTGAATCAGTTGGGGCTATAAATCTTTTTGTCATATTTATTGTGTCACACACCCAATCCACTTATCATGTAAATGGGAATTACTCTCATAACGCTGAGGGCCTGTTCAAGTCAGAATATGAAGTGTTTGGCCGACACAAATAACCAGGGCTGCTGGTGAGGACTAGGATGGTATGTTCAAAATGTGGTGCAATGTAGCTCGCGGTGCTTTTACCTAGGTGTGTAGCTCTCATGTACGGGCCAACTAAAAATTATGTCTCAATTTCTGTAGCCATGACTCATTGCGACATCAGGTGATTTTTGACAATGCTCTTCTGTCTTTGTGTTTATTCTTTCCAGGCCCAGACTGGTTTTCGATGCATCTTCTTGCTTTGCCCTGCAGGTGTTGGCCACACCTTTTACTGTCAGGCCAGGTATGAGTGAAGCGTCTGGAAATTTACAGCCAACCATTCTGGACTCAAAACCAAGCAGAGCTGTTTGTGCCCTTAAACAAGAAAATGCCAAACATAAAAAATCTATAGCTCTGTTGTCTCTTGGTAAGACTTCTGTGAGTCAAGTAAACCCAAAAGACTGAAGAGCCCATGTGAGCACAATAACTGTAAGCACATAATTTTTTGTGTTCTGGTAATTACAGACAATTAAATTCAGCTGAAGAAAAGCAGACGTTCCTCATGTGATGCACACAAACATGAAACAACATGACCTCAGTGGTGGGTAGAGAGCTGCAAATCTGTACCCAAGGGAAAGCAATCACTCCCATTAAAAATTACTCAAGTAAAAAATGAAAATAGCATTTCAAAAAAGCAAAAGTAAATAAGTTGTCAGTAATTTAATTGCTGTTTACTCAGAATTTTTATTTCCTAATTTTATCTGGGGTTTTGTGCCGTCATCATAACAGCATGATCAAAAAACAGATGTTTGCTTTTTTTAGTTTTGTGCAGCTGGAAATTTAGCATCTGCAGAAGAGGTGCCCCTCTGCCTGTGGGCTAAATCCTGGCATTTCAAGTAGATTTACTGTGTGTTTAAACAAGTAGAAAAGTAAAAGAGGTAGAAAGCATTGAAAGTACTCTATTCTTAATAAAATGCACATGTGCTACCTACCCCTGCATGACCTACTGTGTTTTCTATATAACAACTATTTATTTTTACAGTTAGTAATGAAGTTTAACACCAGGAGAGTGAATCAAATAGTATAGTTGTAGTTTAAAACACAACTTTCAGTATGTTACATGTTAGGTGTGATTTTAACAATCTTGCACAGTTTTTTAATAGATTTAGTCTTGTCTAATCACGCACAACAATAAGCCCCAGACAGTGAGTCAAATGAATTTCATCCTCTTTGCCTAAACTTGATATTGCTCTGCAGCACAAGTCTGCTGAAACAGTGTCAGCCATATTTCAAGGCCACTAATCACATTTAATAACACTGACGATGAAAAGCAACTACGTGTTCACATGGTGCAGCACAAAGGCAGAGACAGGAAGGGAGCAGCTTTACTGCTGTGTCAGTTTCACAAACAGATATACTCAGTGTGTGAGAAAGTGAATCACTAATGTTTGCGCTGTTGGAGATCTCAAGTCTACACTGGATTCCACTGAAAATAAAATCTGATGAAGAATCATGTAGGTCTCAAGAGGGGGTGCCCCCCCCCCCACCTAAATATTTCACTAATATAGCAAAAAACCTTTTTTTCTCGGCATTTTTCTGGGAAAACCATACTCATATAATTACTTAAAAGTTCTCATTATTGAGTACACCATGGCACCAATTTTGTGCCTTAATTTGTGCTGTTTTTCAGAACATTGTGTATTATTCTTAAATTTCATAATCAAGTTATTATTTTTTACAAATGTATCATGTGCAGCAGCAGTTTTTTCCCCAGAAGAAAAACAAGGTTATATAACCCACAAAATTTAAGCTGAGACTTTACTTTTAGAGAGGACAAAGTGACACCTGGTGTTCATGGGTAGAATTACACCCTAAACATGACATGGCACTTCCAATCATTGTCAGATGTTGCTTTATTTTAGTGTTTCGCTTTGATTTTGCTTGAAGAACCAAACAGGAAGAAAGCAGAGGGAACCGATCTTTAGTTACCTGGACAAAATCATGATCAAGGGTTTATCATTTCCTTTGTATAACCAAAAAATTAGCAGCATTTTCACCGTTTCATCCCTTTCACCCTTTTACAATTCCTGTGTATTTTCAACATGTGAAAAGTTAGCTATCTGTCACTATGACTTTTGACTTATGACTTTTTGACTTTTTGAAAAATTCCCATGCAAGCTGTAATCCACCTCTTTGCACATCTTATTTTTGCTTTCTGGTTTATAGTCATATTTTGGTCTCATACATAGAGTAAGCTTCACTTGCATATAAAGAAAGAAAAGAAAAGAAAATGCCAAGGTTAAAACCTTAAAAAGCAAAAGGTCAAGTGATTTTTCTGGGGGCTATCATGAGCCTGGATGAAATTAACAGCTGACTCTAGGAAACTTTTAAGCAGGCTATATAGGAGTCTAGTAATCACATGTAGGAGCCAAATCAACATAAAATTGTATGTGTAGAGTCAGCTGAGGTGAGCAGTGGTATTACTGGATTTCCTTAGTTTCAGTGTCAACAACAGTGGAAATCACCCTCCCATCAACAATCTCCTCCACGATTGTCTTCACCCTCCTCTCAATGTGGGGCTTATGCACTGCAAAAGGGGTGAACAGAAATAACGCATCATGTCACTTCAGCGCAAAGCAGCAAAGTGCTTCATTCATTTTCTGATTTAAACAATTCTTACCTTCCTCCTCCACAACCTTGCTGATGACCACAGCCCTGTGGAGAGAGGGGATATCATTTTAAAACAGTTTATTGCTTTCGCTGTTGGCCAACTACTTTCACCTTTTGAATACTAAATCTCTCACTGTTTTTTCTCAACACGCAAATCTCCCTCCAGCAGTCTCCTGTACTCAGCGATCTCCAGCTCGAGCCTCATCTTGATGTCCAGCAGCAGGTTGTACTGGGTTTGCTGCTCCTCAATGCTGACCTTCAGCTGCTGCAGCTCTGCCTCCAGAGCGTTGATGGTCAGCTGCAACTGGCTGAGCTGATAGCCGTAGCGTCTCTTAACCTCCTCCACGTTCTGCTGCAGCAACTCAATCTGCAGGACAGATGGACAAAGACATTAGAAAAGCTCTATGTGAGATCAGAGCAGAATTTACAAGAAATCAGAAGCTTACTGCTTGAGAAGGGCATGTATGGATGCATGATAAAAATCTGCAGTCATTGTTCAGTGCAAATAATAATAATAATATGGCTTCAGCAGATTTAGTTTTTCATATCTGGTCTATCTTTCATGTAGCTCTCCCTCAACATGGCTCAGTATGGAAACACTAAGAAAAACTTAAATGGGGGAATTTTGAACCAGAGTCGATCATGCTTACTTCTGCTTCAATATTCAGTCAAATACATACAAGCACACATTTCAGAAGGATAACTTTTTCTACTTTTTACTTTGCATTCATTGCCTAAAGAAAATGTAAACCTACTCATTGAGCTTTCCAGCTAAGCCTGCACGATGCAAGTGAGCTTCTGCAGCCTGTCATGGTGTCTGAAACCTTACCTCTTTGAGGGCGCTTTGGCGATTTATCTCCAAAGTCTGGTAGGTCCTTTTCAGCTCAGTCAGCTCCGAGCTAGACGTCCTCACTTCTGTTGTACTTGTAGTGATTTGACTCTGGAGTGTTTCCACCTTTTCACAAACACACACACCAACATATGTATGCAATGAATAACACAACAGTACCATTTAAAAGTCATAGTTTTAATTCTAAGTCCTTCTCAAATTTTCCCACCTCACCTTGGCTTTAAACCATTTCTCAAGCTCCAGCTTGTTCTTCATCACCACAGCCTCATACTGCGTCCTCATCTCCTCCAGGACCTGTGTCAGATCTACAGACTCTGTGCTGTCCACCTCTACGTTAACTTTGCCACTAGCATGGGCCCTCGCCAAACGCATCTCCTGCAATGTGACAGTGACATATTTTTTTAATTTCCTGCCTCTGTCAGCAGGTGGCGCCATTGAATTTTAAAACACAGACTCAGCCATCATGCTTTTAAGTCTTACAGTATCTTCAAACCTTTCTTGTAACCAACTGTTTTAATATGACAACAGAGAATTCGTTCGGACCGGACGCTTCTCACCTCCTCATGGCTGGTCCTCATGTACGCCAGCTCCTCTTTCAGACCTTCTATCTGCGACTCCAGGTCAGTAACAGTGATAGTCAGGCTGTCCCGGACCCCTCGGAGACGAGCCACATCAGCGTCCACGTTCATGTGCATGTTCAGCTCCATCTCGTACCTACAGAAACAGAGCAGGTGTAGTTAAACAGCAGTCCAATCAAACGAGTTCAAGAAAATAAGGGTGTAAATGTTACTTTTAACCGCAATTATTTTTTTGCAATTATGAGCGAAAAACAATCTTCAACTGCAGTTTAGGTACATCCAGACTTAATGACTAGATTTTAACATGAAGCAACAGAGGAACTGCACCCACTTCATTTTAAAGTCTTCCATGGCCAGTTGAGCATTGTCGATCTGCAGGATGACACTCTGATTGTCTCTACGTCTCACCTGGATCTAAATAGAGAAAAACAATTGCAATATCACATTGTCTCAGTATGTTGCTTTCTTTTTCTCGACAGATACATCAGCAAATATATCATTTTGTTACAGTAACAGACTCCGAAATATAATAGCATTTATTTCAAAAATTTCGTATTTTCGGTAGCTCCTGATTGAAAGCCACTTAAGATGATAAATTTACACGTTGTTCTGTTTTTACACCGCCATCTGGGTGAATGTTCTGATTGGCTGCAGGGTGACCTCTGAAATCTGACGTAGGACACCTGGTAAGTAGTTCCAATCAGGGGTCTGTTCACCGCCCTAAATTAATGCGCTGGCTCAGCTTGTATCTGTATCAAATCTTTTTTTTTAAATAAATGAATAAAAAGTTAATATCTTTTTTACAACAATATAATCATTCGATGCCTTTCCTCCAAACACCACAGGATGGCGTTTGTAAAACACAAGCAGTAAGAAGATCAATGACCCTCTGAACTTACTGATACTTTGAATAAACGATCATCTTAATTTCAATTTACTGTACCAGTCTCTACTTCCGCCTGCAGCTGACAGTGTGTATAACATTGGAGACAATTATATGGCTGGATCGTATCTAAGGTTCTTCCTATTTACCAGAGCAGTGAACATGGTTTTAATGACATTAGAACTCATTGTATTGCAATGGCCCTCCCAGGTATTAAGACATATCTCCAAATACAGAAGCATGCACACAAATCTTCGGTTACTCGATTTAAAGATCCATCCTTGTTTGCACTCGTTTTGCTTTCTTACTTCTCATGTTCTAAAATGTGCTCAGTACCTTTGCTCGGAGATCGCTGATGGTGGCGAAGAAAGCGGTGAAGTCACTGCCGACAGAGGGAGCTCTCTTCTCGCAGTACTCTCTGATCTGCAGCTCTAACTTCCTGTTGGCTGCCTCCAGGGAGCGCACCTGTAGGTGACATCAAGCAGTGACAGGTGTCAAGTGACAGGTGACTGATGGGACCATTTAATGTGCTCATTAGTTCTACATGGCTGGCAGTCGGAGGCAAGTCTCCCTTATTTACAGTGTCAATTGTTTTTCTGATGCTTCAGATTACCTTGACAGCCCTGTTAGTGGGTAAAAACTGAAAGGTAAGGCTACTGAAGCTTTCACTTTAAGAGATTTTGGTCATATTGTAAGTGACAGGTAGGTAAGATCATCTCCATATCTGCCTGTTGGATTAATTCACAAAGGTTAAATTTTTTTTTGTTACAGCTGTGTCTGGCACACGCGTTTTATTTACAGCGTCCAGGAGTCCATGACTGCACCCTGTCTGACCTGCTTCTTTTTCATTTAAAGACGCAGGCTGTTTAAATCCTTTATTCATAATTAACAACATGCACAAGTATTAAAAGAAGAAACATAGAAGAAACTTTTATTCCGCCAAAAATTGCACACAGGATTTTTTGTAAGTTTTCGAAAGTTTATTCAAAGCTAATATGAGGTTTGTTATATAATCAAGTCAGACTGCTGTATCTATGCGTTTATTAATAAAAACCTGCTTCAGGTGTTCCTGACTGACAACTGCTTTTAACCTGAAAAAATGAGAGTCTACCTTTTAAAATCTTTATTTTGAGAATTTAATCTGTGTTTGCGTCACCTTTGATGCAGGTTAGAAAAATCTGTTTTCACTACAGCAGAGATCTAGCAGAACTTCAGCATCCCTATGTTTCCTAAAGACCGTAAGGAAAGCTGGAAAGTTTGCAGCCAACAGTAACTTGCAGGTATTCTCACCATCACCATCATTAAAGGTTTACCTTCTCCAGGTAAGCGGCCAGACGGTCGTTGAGGTTCTGCATGGTCAGCTTCTCGTTGTTGAGCAATGCATTCTCACCATACGAAGCCGCTCCCCCGGCGGAGAAGACTGACTCGGAGATGCGGGTCCTGTAGCTCCCCGTGCCCCCATACTCGCTGTGCGCGCGGTTCTGGAAGGCGCCGGTGGAGATGCGGGTGCGGCCAGTTCCGACCAGCTGCAGCCCCCCACCCATGCTGCTGGCGCTGGTGATGCTGCGGGAGCTGCTGGCGCTGTAGTTGGTGCTTTGGCGGAAGTAAGACATTCTGAGAGGTGAAGCTGACCTGCCGGTGATGAGCAGAGCTGCAGAGTCTCCGAGGAGTGCTGCTGCTGGAGGCGAGCGGGCGTTTTATAGGACTCTGAGAGAGGGAGACGGCGTCAGGCACCAGGCCACAACAATGTGTGGTATGCTGATAATATTTTTTAACCGATAGGTGTGTACAGTTGCATTAATGATGATCTGTGACAGACAGGTCGAACATCTAGTTTGGCAGCTTCATTAAGTTCTGTTTTCTTCCTGCTGTGTCAAGTTATTACTTTGGCTGATTGAGCGTCTGTTCAGGTATTTGTCACTTCACATCTCACAGCTTATGTCTAGTATCTGACAGTTCAAGCTGTGTTGCTCCAAGTTAAAATGTTTTACCTCTTAAACGTAAAAAATATGTATTTAAGAAAAATGGTTATTAATTCAGCTATACAGCCTTGATCAGTCTGGTATGAAGTTCAGCTGATGGTCAGTTGTGAATAAGATATTTAGCTTATTTACCTAAGGAAAAGTATCATACGCTAAGAAAATACTGCAAATGGAATTGGAATTATCTCCAGCATTCAATTTTACTTCAATTATCAAAGATTAAGGTGCTCATGATGCATCAAAATGTTCCTTTTCAGTTCTTTTTACTATCATATCTGATGTTTTTGGATTAATATTATTGCTGCATTATTGTGTGTGTTGCATTTTACTACTGTAAATAAAATTCAGGTGATTTAAATTTATTGAATTCTTCTTTTATTTTCTCTCTGTAAGGTAATTAAATCCGTAGCATTACATCATATTCTTTGTTCTCATATGTGTGAATATGAAAACCAAATATCTCCATGAACAGCCTGTTTTCAGCTCTTTGACTTCACATCTTGCATCTTGCAGCTTATTCAAGAGGGTTTTTTTAAAATAGTTTATTTAGCTTAAGAAGAAGGAGAATTTCAATGCAAAATCACAAAATTTTGTAGATTCGCGATTTTCACTGGTAAAAATGGAATTAAAATTTCATCTGAAAAAGTTACAAGTAACTAAAGTTGTTGGACAAATAGTGGAGTAGAAGGTAAGTATATTTCCCTCTGAGATGAAGTAAAGTAAAAGCATGAATTTGCAAAGTAGAAACACTTAAGTAAGTGCATGTATCTTGAGTTAGTACAATTGCCTATCTGAGTAAAGGTACCTAGTTACATTCCACTGCTCGTGGTGACTGGTGTTAACCTTGTTTCTGTGGAACTGGAATTCCTGGAAACTTATCTGACATCATCCTTTTTTTTTGTTATTGCAATAGTGCAACTACACTGTCCCTCTTGTCTGACTCTCAGGTTATACAAGTGCATCACAGCAACTTTTTCTTTACCTAAGCTCTCTATTATGAGCAAGTGCACCAACAGCAGCACTGATGTTTGTTTTGATGCAGTTTGAACACCACTTTGCATCTACAGCCAGAGTTTGTGCAGCTCATCCTGCCGCATAACCAACAACTGTGCCCTTCAATAAGCTTCATCAAGAGCACTGCAGAGCCCAATCAAACAGAAAACTGGTTCTTTTAAATCATTTCTTTTGTCATTCAATAGCTGGTGAATGACCTTTTCCAGGGAAGGGTGTTGGCAGAAAAGTGAATACATGTTCACATAGTTTTATAATGTCATTCAGGAAATGTATCTTCAAACATGATTGGGGAATCTGATAAACACACACTCACACACACACACACACAAAAAAGTCACACCCTTGCACTGGCAGCTAATCTAACATGCGGTTGGAGTAAAACTTTCTGCGATTGTCACAAGAATCTTGCATGGACAACACCCTTCAGGGGAAAGTGTCAGATAAGACTTTTCACGCCTCTGTGTTTTATTTATTTACTTTTTCTACTTAAGACCAGTACTTTGATAAAAAAAAAAAAAAATACTGTGTTACTGATAAAAGCAGTAGGTTGATTTTTTTTCAGTAGCTACATATCAGTAAAAAGCTGTGAAAGTGAATATCCATCCCTTCATATTATGCTCTAGAGGACTGTTTGTGTCTCTGAAGGACCCCTCACACATCCCACATCCCCAGTATGAACAGTTACATTCAGGTGGAAGTTACAGAGCCAGCAAATGTTTTTTTTTAATTCATTTTAAACTATCTTTTTTCCCAACATCTGCAACATAGCTCAACAAGAAAGCAGTTCTGTGCAGCACTGTTGTCCTTCAGGACACTAAAGTTTATCTTATTTTATTGTACAATCTAAAGAATTCAAAGGAGTAATTTATTTTAATGTGTGCTTTAATTGTCAGCAAAATTTCAGCATTGTGTTATTAATTGGGCCATTATAAATAATTAACCTGGCATGAGTAACTATTTTGACTTTACGATCTCCACAAACTATTGTACTTAACACATTTATTTTATCCTTTCCCTCAAATAATCTAAAATGCATCATTTTTTTTCTGTACAAGTCTGTGCTCATCTACTTTCTGGAGTCAGAATTATTTAAATTTCATAGAAAATAAACCCTTTTGAAAACACTTTTGTGTTGCTGTTAACTGTTTGCTTCTTGGGAGTGACACTGAAACATGAGCAGGTGCAAAATATGAGAGAGATTAACAGCTACAGCAGCACTGATGATGAAGAAACCAAGGTTCAAGTGAGACTACACTGCCACAAATTTATTCACACTACAAGATGTTTCATGGGTTGATTAGTTTCACCACCATCACAAGTCATGTAGTTTAAAATTAAAAGCAAATTCTCTAAGTTGACATCCAGCTGAGGAAATGTGAGTGAAGGTGTGAAAAAAGACAAAAGGCAGTGATGAGAATCTGCTGCAGCTTTGCCTGATAAAGTCTGGATTTGACCTGAGAAACAGGTTAAAGGAATGAGCTGCTTGCTGTACTCGGTGTCAGTCACATTTCACTAATGGGTGTGTGTCACTTTGGTCTAGTGAGTGCATGAATGCCAAGTCTTTTGGCTTGTAATCATCTTTCCGCTACAGGATCATAAAAAATATAATGACTCAAACAAAGTCGACATTCCAACAAGATCATGTCTCCTGGCGCAGCTTTTAATCCGCTGCAAGGCTGCTCAGATTTAGATTAAATAGAAAGTTCTGAGCTTAAAGTCTGCTGGTAAGTGTGTGTGCATTTGCATTTTCTTCTGTCCATTGTGCTGCCAGAACCTCTTTTTTGTGTGAATCAGAGTATCACATGCAGAGGACAGAGTAAATCTAACTGACGGATGATAGAAAATATTTAAATATAAAGGCTTGGTTCATGCTGTCTGTGGGGACGTATACATCACATGTTGTGGACACCGGACACACATTACGTGCACTGGCCACAAATCTATACAGTGTGTAAACAGCAGAGATGTCAGACTGTACTCACACTACTCTGCAGTGTTTTCACTAAAGGGCAAAGTGGACGTCATCTGGAAAGTCCAGGCCACATCGTGACACAGTGAAGGCGATAATCACCTCAAACCAATCATTAAATTATACACACATTGCTTTTTTTCAACCCTGATCATCCAGTTCTGCCTTCTTACAGATGTTTTTAGCCCACTGAGTGCTTAAATTAAGGCACAAATGGAAAATAAAGGATTTTTTGTTTCTTGGCATTGTAACTGTTGCTTACAGGGGAGATATTCTGATTCATTTGAACATCAGAAACTCCCAGTTTTCAGCCTCTAAAGACAAACTCTCCCAGCTAGGTGTTGTATCACTTCCTCTCTATTGGTTTCTAAAGGAGTATTGGATTGCCTGTGTAAACACATTGACTAGTTTTAGTGTTATTGCAGTGCAAAAAAGGCCTTTCTAAGTAAGAAAAAAGCATAATAATGGGTCGGGGGAGGTAGCGGTCCATTGTTTCCTTTGCGCACATCCTCCCAATGCATCCGTCTGACGATCAATCAGTGAACACTGTTATCTGTCTTTGATTTTAGGCCATATTACTGACTCCAACTTGAGGTATAAAAGAGCTGATCTGCTCAACGTGCACAGAGACATCAGTCCCATCAGATTTTTGTTGTGCACTATATTTCACACTGTCTTCATACAGGTAACAGATTCCTTCTTTGATTAATTCTCAAATAGAAGCATTTTGTCACTTCAATATCACTTTTTTCTTCTTGTACACAGACATGTCAGGGAGAGTTCTTGTGGTGTTTGCACTACTGGTGGCTCTGCTGCTGTCCAGCGCAGCATCCTCCCCTGCAAACACTAACGCGCTGCAGCAGCTTCTAGCAAAGAGGGAGAAAGTGGAAGACTTGGGTAGCAGACAAGATCCGGCGCCTCGGGCTGTCTCTGCACGGGTGGAGAGACGGGCACACCTATCAGAGGATGAACGAGAGATAATGACCAAACAGATAATGCAAGCAATTTCAGGTATGGCGTGCATCAGGGTGTGAGAGGATTTTTTAATTGTTTTGTTTCACTTGTGTCAAGAAAGATAAATGAGTAAGTGGGAAGCTTACTGAATGTCTGTGTGTGGTTCATGTAGGACTGGTTTGTTCACAGAGATGATGAACTCTGAGTGCATGTTAGACCGGGACTACCAGGGCTGGGTGGACTTTGGCCGCCGGGACGCGGATTGAGATGCCAACAACAGCCTAAGAGCACAGCCGGGATGACTTTCTGTTCAGATTTTATACAAAGCTCCATGTTTCATTTTCCCTGCAACTTTATAAATAAACTCATTTGCAGAATTATAATTAGAGTCAGATGAGTTCATTCATCGCTGTCAATAAGCAGAGGTGGAAAGCAAGTATGTGCATTTACTCAAAGTACCTGTATTTTGCTTGATTATTACAATTTTCTGCTTCTTTATACTGATACTCAAAAATATAATTCACTCCCACATTTATTTCACAATTTCAGTTAGGAGTTACTTTAAAGATTTAGTTTAATAGTGTAAAATAGAAACGATAAATCAAATATGGCATAATATTAAAGATTAATCTTTGTTGATTCTTGAGAGGAAATTCAAAAGCCACAAATAAACTGAAAGAAATGTTTACACATTTAAACTACCTTATTTTGATAACATTAAAATCATGCATGCATTAATGCATCAAAAATAAAATATTAATTATTCTCATGTGCCTCTCTGCATCCCGAGTACTTCTACTTTTGGCACTCTTAGTATATTTTAATGCTTATTTTTCTTGAGTAAAAATTTGAATGCATGATTTTAACTTGTACCACAGTTTTTCTAGAACTCTGATATTGCTACTTTTACTTCAGTATAAGTCCAAGTATTCTCTGAGGAGCCATGGAAAACTGTAGTGGATGGAAATACAGAGTTTTATTCACAGGTGGTAAAATGTACACACATTGACAGACAGTACAGAGCTGTGATGCTAACACAGAACAGAGCAAACAGTGGTGCAGAGAAACAGTGGTTTGGTTGATTTAAGTCAGAACACAAATTATTACAACCTGTGTTTATGATTTCTTCCCTTTTTAATCCACAGTATCCTATGCCTTTTTGCTAAAGTTGATTGTTCATAAAGAATTCAAAGAAACATGCTGTTTAAATAATTACAGCTACTCTTCTACTTGTCTTTAAATAAGGATTCCCCCAACACTGGGAGAAATCACTTTGAATGCCCACAAAACAAGCTGGATTTGTTTACATTCAGGTTGTTTCAGACCTCCCGATGATGCTTAAGACAGCAGATTTGCACAAGTGAGATTTTCAGTCGACACAAAATATAAATACACATATTTACTTCATTGTCTTTGATGCAGCATGGCAAACCTGATTTTTTTTTGGTTTTTTTGGTGGGAGATTTGGCTCAGGAGGAGAGTACACAAGGTTAGAAACAGCTAACAGCTAGCAGGCAATGCTGTGCCATGACAGCATGTGAAAGCAGGTGATGGACTGTTGGGCAGAAAGTTAAAGAACATCAACATTATCAATATTTTTTAGTTCAGTCAGTGTCTCTTCTGGCCTGGTTAGGGTGAGATGTCTTCATCAATGCTTCTTCATCAATTCCTCAAGTGTTTCATTTAATACATTTGACAATCTCATATACAACATGCTTCTCCCAGTGTAGCAGCTAATGAGCAGGAAGACCAGAGTATTTTTTTAGTGCATTTGAAAGTTCTTCAGTGTGACGGCATTGGTTCAGTTTGTGGTTTCAACAAACAGTAATTACTGCACATAGTACATTTTATCTACTTTTCCAAATGACAAATATGTTACATAAACTGTAAGGGATGTCTGACTTTGGAAACTTAAAAAAAAAAAAAACAATGGCAGGGAAAATGTCTTCAAATGAAAATCATGGAACACAGTATAAAAATATTTTTTCCTCAAGATGTTTGTTTTTTGTGTAAAAACAAGTGATTTCTGCAGGTTGCAGTCAAAGAGACAGGTGAGTAGGTGACTGTCCTGAGACGAAGATGCCATTTACACACACCAATACACAGATACCTACTGTACACATCTTAGAAAAGAGTATTACTGTACACTACTACTGACGATCTAAGTATGGCTCTAGTGGGCACAGTGGGAATCATGTGGCTGGATGCAAAGTCACTACGGTGAATGAGAGAGGAGTCTGGTGGTGAACAGCTCTCATCAAACTTTTGGAGGACTTCTCACCGCTTCTCCCTCTCTGCCCCTTTGTGGCCAGCCATCCCCCAGGCTGCCACTCTGTGCAACCCCAGACTGTGAAGCTTTTCCACCAAGTTCAAGCTGAAAATGTTCCTTCTTTTTTCTCCCCTTTGAGAAGATGAGCTTCCAGCTTTGTCTTTTGTTGTGGAGCGTGATGGTTTCGTACTCTGGTGCAGGATGTGACTGGGATACGGAGATGCCGAGATGCCATGCTCTTGCAGCAGCTGCAGGAGTCCCAGTGATGAAGTGGTTAGGTTGGTGCTGTTGGTGGTGGTGGTCCGGCCTCCCATGTCAAAAAGCTGATGATGAGGGGACGGTGACGAAGTGCTCATGAGCTCACCGTTCCGACAAGATGGCAGGCCGAAAGAGTGAAGGCTGCCAAAAGGAGAAAAAATGAGTAAAAAATAAAAGTTGTTTCTTGTTGCATAAACATGCAGGTTCATTACAAATAATGATAAAGAAAACAATGTGAAACAGATTCAGTTAGTTGCTTGTTGTTAGTTTCTGTCTGCTGTTGCTGTAAGATGGATTCACAGGATGTTAGTGATGAAACAGGATCTGTGAGATTTGCTAAGATGAAAAATAGAAATGTCAAGAGACATAAAAACCTCTGGTGCAAGAAGCCAAAAAACACATGGGGAGGACAAACAAGTTAGAGCACATGCAAATCCTTAGCAGTAGTGAGTGTTAGTAGAAGTAGCAGGAGGGGTTGGGTGTGTTTTCAACAGAGTTACACAGCACAAGCATTTAATTTCTGTCATGGCATATTTAAGATCTCAAGATCTCTCTGACTTATGTAAAGATACTTAGGCAAAAAAGGCTTTTAAAATCATGAACTTCGATGTTATTTAGTTAATAAGCATTTACCCCCTTTATATATATTTAAATGGAGCATTTGTGGTGTGTCCACAGTCCCCAAGTCTTACTTTGCCTCGAAGGCCCCTTTTAGAGATGTAGAAAGAGCCTCGACAGACGTTTTCTGCCACTGCAGGGCGTAAAGAGCAGGTTAAGTGAGGGTTAAGCAGCATAAAGGACAGGAAATCTGCAATATCCACACGTATTGACTGAAAGCGAGGCTGCAAAAAAAAAAGTTGTGGATTAAAAAACATAAATTAAGTTCCTTGTTCAGAGTTTTACAGTAACTCAGGTCCATTAGGTTGAAACAAAACCCTGCCCAAGTTCAAACCTTCATTAACTTTCATTTCCAATAAAAAAAAAACAAAACAAAACAAAACACAAAGGCAAAGACAACAAAACATGGTCAATGAAAACAAATACACTGATACAGTTAATTGCATGGTTACAGCATGTATATTCTTACCTAGTGGAGAAGGGGGGGGCGAGAGGGGAGGGTTGGAGGACTTTGCAGGTGGTAATGGTATGTGTGGGAGAGGTCTGAGGAAGGTTGGGACCGGATGGAGACACTGTGAGGTCATGAAAGGTGAGAGGGCATGTTAAACTACACATAAAGAAAACTACATTGAATGAGAAACTCCAAGAGCCAATGAAGCTATAAACTAATTTTACACTAAACAATGAATAGGCGATGTTTAAATGTGAACAGAAAGTAGTGACAGCAGGAAAACATGGGTTTAAGAGGGTATTTAGTGACATGAAAAGGACTGACAAGGCTAGTGGAACTGTGTAGCATGTGCATAGTGTGTTTGTATGAGTCCTACCCATGCCATGTGCTCCAGAAAGGTGTGACAGGTCTGGTTCATCCTCCTCCAGGTCGTTGAGACTGTAGACGTGCTGTATGTCAACCTCGAGCTCCCTGAAGTCTTTAGTCAGCACGCCTGGACGTGGATGCAGGATGCCTCCCAGGTTTGGTTTGGCCAACTGCTGCCACTGGTGCAGGGTCACCGAGCCTGATGACGACAAGATCAGAGGGAAATGTAGCTGAAGAATGTTGTGATGGGATGCACGAACATGTTATGTTAATGTCTGAAATAACTGCACCTTATTTATAACATATTTTGCTTGGAAGGTTAAAAAAATGGAGCAACATTACATGAGTGTTTAACTCTATGGAAGCCAAGCCAAGTTGTACTCATTGAATGTTATAAGCTCAGTGATAGCAACATTTTGTCTCGCTTTTGTTCAAAACTTTTTGTCAAATAAATTTAAGACCTGTAAAAACATTTTAAGACCTGTTAGGGAAATGAAATGAATGCTTTTCAAGACTTTTCATGACCTGCAGATACCCTGTTATAAACTGTAGACACTAGTCTTGCTCATTGCAAAGTCTGGACCAAAACAAATAAAAGGCAGCCAGGATTAAAAGAGAACAAAAAAGATGGAAATTGAACTCTTTAAGAAAATTTGAAGTGATCAAAATTTGCATTAATGGCCTAAAAACAAAAAAAACCCAAAATATTAAAATGTAAACTTGGTATATAATATGTTGTTGGCTCAGCAATTAAAAGCTACCATTTGTTGTTTCTTTGCAAACCAGCTAGATTTTCAGAGTTTCTTACCAAAATGTATTGTGTATCCTTGAATGTCAACAAACATGTTTTGTTTCTCATAAAATGTTCGATAGCAATTCTCTCCTACCTCCCTTTTTTTGTTCATTGCTGCATTTTCATATTATTGCAACCAACAAGTGATCAGTGGAATCAAGTTCAAACCTGTTCAATTTAAATTCACTGTACAGAGATACCACTGGCTGCTAACATCAAATGTTACTGCATACCATGTGCGACTGTACTTTTGTAATTAAGTCATTAAACTTCTGAAATGCTTCTGACTTTTATGAGCAGGGCAGCTTTGCATCTGAGGTACTTAATCAGAGTCAAAGAACAATGATCACAATTCTTATCTAGTTCAGACTTTAGCCAACACATTCTTGTGGTACACTGTGATTCAACATAAGCTCTAAGAATTTGAAAGGCCACAGTATCAAACAAAAAGGCTTTCACCTTCCAGAGGCTTGACAATCTTCAGGCGGTCCGGCAGGTAGGACCTGGATCCTCCTGAGGAGCCACAGGAGTGCCGTGAACTGCCATTGGAGTAGTTGGTGCCGGTTGATGCCGCTGGGCTGGAGGCCAGGCTGTCATTTGGTGTCAGAAAGCCACTAGAGCCCTCACCCTCTTCGCTGTTTGCTGCCAAGGCATTGAGTTTACGCTCACGCTCCACATCAAAGAAAGGACGCTCAGAGGAGTGGCTCTGCTGGCGAGCTGACAGGCTGCGCAAGGCAGCTTCCAGGTCTTGGCCTCCTGGTGTGCCTGGTTGGCCCAGACGTTTTGGCCCACTATGGTGAATACATGAGACAATGTTTTAACCACCTCATTAAAATTCTACCTAAAATGTCTTTAAAACTACTCATTATTTGTATAAAATGATCAAACATAGATCTTGAATTTTAATATAATAGTGCATGAATACACACAAACACACCTGTTGTCTTCCTTCTGAGCACTGTTGGAGCTGGGCTTGTCCTCCAGAGTAAGGCTGGCACTATCGGATCCATAGAAGCTGGTGCGTGGGGTGCTGGTACAGCTAGAGCGAGTGGACACCGGGCTGGAGCCGGGCAGCCCTGGGGAGTGGCACCTAGATCGCATCCTCACGGCCTTGTTGGCCACCTTCACGGTTTCAAACACACGCCATGGGTGGTTCCTGCCAGGAGAAACAAGACACAAATGGATATACAAAGATTAAACACAGTCCACATTATTTAGTTCAGTTGCAGATCTGTATATGTGAAGTGGTGATGGGAGGGGGATGCTCTTTGTTGTGCTGTGCAGAGATGTCACACCTGACTAAGGCGGTGGAGCACACGCTCCCTCAAACTAAATTGGTTCTTAGTTAATTGCACATTGCAGTTAAATGAAATCCAATAGCTGCAGTTCACATGTCCTCCCAACCTCCAGTGATTTATTATGATGTATTCAAATTCCTCATGTAATGTTGAATAGAGATAGTTTGATTGTATTTGAAAACTGTAGCTACTTTAGGTGTGCACTAAAGGAAAAAGGCAACTTAAGTTAAGTGCATATGATCTGTTCCAGTCCTAATAAAACCCTGTAGGTTTGCATCACATTAAAGACACATTTTCAAAAGTAATTCTCTACAACAATAAAACTTTAAATAAGCAAAAATCAAAGCTTAAGCATGGAAAAGAACAGCCTCATTCAGAAATTCAGCTTCAGAAATTCATTAGGACTGGGTACTATAGGTGTGGTTTATCAGATATGATTGACATTTTGGCAACATAAACAACAAACTCAAAAACTGTCTTACACTTCTAGTATTCATATAATGCCTTATAATCAAATGATTCTAACTTTGCCAATAAATGATGTGTACATGTAGGAGCCCATCATTAACACTAAGACGCTAATTAAGAAGACAGGTTTGAGGGCCTGTGGGGATTTCTCATCCAGCACTGGCAAAGGTAAGGTGTGCAAACACACCTTATAAAAACATAAAAAAAATAAAAACATAAACAGATGGTTACAGAGGACACTGGAATAGAACCACAGCTACTTTAAAATTTGATCAAAAATTTAGAAAGGACATCAAAGGACACGGAAACCAACAACCCTTTCAGGAGGAGCCATGATGAGGACTTTCAAACTGCCTTTACTGACAACTTGAATGAAGTCAAAGCAGAGGATAACAGTGGAGCCACAAAAAGGGAAGAAAAAGGGCATGTATCATCATTTTATGGACATCTAAAAATACAATAAGCCAGAAAAATTTAAAAACAACTAATCTGATCTATGAAAACAGTGTCTTTTAAACTGCTTTATTAACAAGTATATTTCGCTTTAACTACAGCTGCTGGATTAATGAAAAATGGAGTAAAGTTAAGAAAAACAGGATCTCTCTCTGACATTTAGTGATAGTAGCATTAAAATGAATATGCATGGGTAAAACACAGTAGTATGTTCAGAAATTCCTTACAATGTTTCTGGAAATCATAGATGCTTCAATTTTTCTGTCTTAGATACAGCAGAATTTTAAGACTTCAACTTTTTCCTTGAAAAATATACTGAAACAAACCACTACAAAATCAACAAATAATGAACAAGACATCTTGTTTTCAGAGATGTTTTAAATCTCTGTACTACACACATTGTAATTTGAGAGTTAAATATGCCAGTCTGCTGCCAGAACACGTCCTGTCAAATGCTACTGCAGACATTTTACAGTGTGTTTCTGTATTATTATCTTAAAGTCTGGTTAGCATGACCTTAAGTTAAGTCAAATGGTTATCCTCTGTTGACTTTAAAGATTTTTTTTTCCTTTGCAGATAAAAGCAGCTTTAGTCAGCTTGGATTCATGCCAGTTACAATAGATTTCCACAATGGGAAATTTCAACGGAAAGGAAAGTAATTAAACACTACTGAAAACTTCTCAAACCAGTCTTTCAGTATGCTCAGCATGAAAAAAAGACTCTGCTTTTTCCTGTATGAGCTCCTGCACTGAATTAATGCTACAGGCAGGAGGGTACAACTGTAAGGGCATTTAAGCATCAAATACGCCTACTTGAATCAGTTCATGTAAAAAGCCTGGATTTATCTGGCTAAAAAGAGAAATTAAAGTTAAACCTTGCATATTTGAGAGCATCCACACAACATCACAGACTCACTTGTACTCCGAGGATGCCGGGGTGTCCAGGCCTTTGCGGAAGGTGCCCTCTATCTCGGCCGCCAGTGAGTCCATGGGGAGAACAGAGGCCAGTGCAGTGTACCGCTGCACCGTGCTGTTCGGCAAGCTTTTGTTCCGCAAGTTTTTCATGTCCTCTCGAGCCTCGCGGAGCATGTCCTCACACTCAGAGTACTTTTCCTGCATGTCCTTAAGCTGCACACAGAAAGAGAATTTTATTTGTCCAGTTGCAGTATAACAGGAATACACTGTGCCATGTGGGAAATGCACATCAGCATTATCTCACACATGCTTCTGCAAAGGTGTCCAGAGGTCAGTGGAGATGCAGAGAGGGTGTTTCTGGGTAACCCTGTGAAGTAACTGATGTGGAGGTTAAAAATTATCTACATGTGATCTTAGAAATCCAGAGGCAGATGTAGAATTGGCAACAAGCTTTTAAATACACTGCACAGGAAGACTACTAACAGTCAACTGAATCTTGATACTCTTGAAGTCTCCAAAAGACAGACAGGTGCTCTGCAGGTCTGATTACTGTATGCCATGACTGGTTGAGTGGAGACTGTCATCCACTAGCACTTAAGCTGAGCTGACATTCAACATGGATATGCAGTTGGACTGTTTCTTTTTATTTTTCTTCTGTTTTAATGGAATTCTTATTTGTTTTTGAGTTTTGTGGCTTGGTAAATGCCCACAATTACAATCAATAAAAGAACTCTAGCTCTGTAAATGTTTACATATGACACCTGTGGATGTTTGCACACTTTAAAACCCAATAGTTTGCTTAAGTCCACATTCTGATTGTAGCCATTGGGAAAGGTACATTAAACTTGGCTCCAGTAAGAATGTGAAAGGATCCTTATGTAACTGTGAGCACACTTTGTTGAAGTGATTTTAAGACTCTTGCCTCTGATGTGAGTTTCAGCTGGCTTTCACGGGAGGCACTCAGGTGTTGGGTCAGCTCTTCATTCTCATGGGTGAGCTGGAGGCACAGAGAAAGAAAGTTAAAAGGATTTTACTGTGATAGACGCAAGTCTACTCACACAGAACGTGCAAACATTTGACTGCAAAGATGTGTTTTCAAAGTGATGTATTACATAACTCAAAGTCAGTTGTTTAATTGTTGTGTGTAGCTCCTTGAGGGCACCTTATCTAGACAGTTTTAGCGTTTCTGTGTATGTTTGCTTTTCTCACCCCTTTACAACGGGCCTGCAGGTCAACAATCTGAGCGAGCAGTGAGCTGATCTCTTCCTGCTGTCGGAGAGAGTCCTCTACTTTCTTTGCTAGCTCCTCTGACAGGTCCACCACCTGCTTATTGACAGAAGCTGAAACACATAAAATCCTGTAAATCGTCAAAAACTGATGGTCTGTGTTTATTTTTCAAAGTTTAGCAAGACACACTTACAGAGTTCCTCCACACACACCATCATTAGCTCCTGTTCTTGCTCCTCGTAGTTGGTTGTCTCTTGTGTGAGCTCATTTGCCTGCAGAAAGTTTTAAAATGTCTTTTTTTCTGTTGAAGATTTTTACTTCATTTTTACTAGATACATTTAATGCATTTGTTTAAGCTGTACAATAAACAGTACAACTGATTCAATCATAAAGCTAATATATATATATATATATATATATATATATATATAAAGAAGCATTGGTGTTAGGTCCTCAAATATTGACTTAACTCCTTCTAACTGTTAAAAATGAGTTACACTTGTACAATTAATAGGGAGACTGCATATTGCATTTATGGTATTTCCTACTTGCTTCTGCAAGTAAATGATAATGTATGAATGAATAAATTTAGCCATAAGTTCCTAAAAAATAATAAAAGCAATTTTTTATACAGAATGAACCTATGAATGATAAACAAATTTGTCAAAACTTGCTTTATATGATCCTGTATGCATGAGTGACTTTCCTTTTATTCCTCTCTTAGGTGTGACACTGAGCTGTGTTTACCTCTAATCTCAGTTTGCGGTTCTCGTCCTCTAAACCCTTCAGTTTCTGCTGCAAGAAGTCATAGTGGACAAAGTTGCTGAGGGAACTGCATGATTCATTCCTTTTTATTCTACAACAGGAAAAGAAACATTTGCATTGGACATTTTTAAGCTTCCCATATTAGAGAAAAATAGAGCAAGAAAAACTCAGCAAGCAGAACTGGAAGTACTTATCAACCGGTGATATGAAAACTCTTATTTCACATGGTTATATCTACGTCAAACTCTCAAATGCTATGAGACACCTCGAACAGAAACAAAGGTTGAAAGGTTGAAGGTTGAAATGTATAGAAATTTATGGTCATGGAGCCATAAAAAGACATCGGAATCTCTATTAAAAATTCATTACACAAGTTTATCTGGTAATTTTATTCATAAAAACTTTTAAACCTGTGATTAAATGAAACTAGATTCCCGCAGGTGCTATTGTTAAAAATGATAAAATGATTAACCCAATGTGTGTGACTAAGAACTAATTCCGGTATGAGAAAGAAGTGATTTTACCTGAAAAACTTCAAGGATTTATAGCAAATCTTAAGTACAATTGGATTTAAAATGATTTCAAATTCAAGAAGAATAATAATAGCAAAAATTCTGTGGGGATTTTCTTTAACATATTACATAGAGTGGTTAGTCACTCATAGATTACAATAGAACAATAAAAAAACAATGAAAAGAGATAATCATTAACTGCCGATAGGAAAGACTTTAGCACAAAGCTTAGCTGGAAACTTTGATAGGATCAGTGGAGATATTGTGACGTTGATGTTTACACACAGACTCAATGCTCTGGGGATCATAGACATGCTCATTACTTTTGGGTAGAATCTGTGTTAAACTGCAGCACAAGTGACTGCTTTTCGTCTTTTACAAAATAAAAAGCATTTACACCGTTTGATGAAATGTAAGCGATTGCTCTTTATGGTTTGAAGGGGACAAAAGATGTAATGAAAAGTATAAACTCACGGTGAGTGTGCTTCAGCATTCTCGATCTCCTCGGTGCTCGCATAGAACTGAAGGAGGTCGTCTCGCATCGATAGTTCATGGCGAAGTTGAGCAATCTAGAAAGAAAAAACAAACTACCACTTGAGCTCAGCAGGCTGAATTAGCATAGATTGTGTACTCCGGTGTAACTGCTTAAGCGTGCATCATGAAGTTTGTTTATACCTCTTCCTTTGCAATTTCAAGCTGTTCATCCAGCATTTCATTGCGAGCCGTGAGCTCTTGGTTCTGCTTCAGAAGGGACTGACCGATCCTTGCTGCTAACTCCAGATCTCGTTCTTTCTGCAAAGTGATAAGTGAATATTTCATTTATTTCTCTACATGCTACATAATAATATGACCCCTTTTTGGCAGATGGATTGCCATTTTAGTTAGAAAACTATAAGTACAGTTATATTTTTTTAGCCTAGTTTAACTGACTTTCCTCAGAGAAGTGTGACAAACAACGACGGTTAGTAAGGCAGGTAAATTTAATCTCCCATAATCCCGTTCATCTGCTGTGTGTCTCTCTCTTACCTCCTCCAGCAGGTGGGTGACTGCCTTGATGTCATGATACGTTTTAGTGACCTGGCCAACTCTGTCTGAGCAGAGCACTGAGGGAGGAGGGAGACAGAGATATAATGAATGAAGGAAGAGGCAAAGCTGCAGGATGCACACAAACTCTATCATAACAACACAGACTGACTGACTGACTGACTGTTTATCATGAGATTATTATGGGACTGTGAGCAATGATAACAAACCTGTTGCAGAGCTGTTTTGATTTTGACAGATCTTTTTTTTTTCACCATCTGTTTAACAAGCCAGTATTACTACAACAGGAAATGATTTTAGAAAACAGCTTTTACTTATAGGACAGAATGAACTTAGATATGGTTGATATCCACTCGTACTTTATTAACTTTGACTTCATTTATAAAGGAAATTATGGTACTTTCTGAGCGGTTAATGCATCTTAGAAAGTAACTTGGCAATCAAATCATGTGTCCAGTGCTGATAAGTTTCCTTCCCTTTGATATAAGTGTTTCAGATTTCTGTTGCATTTCTAAATGTGCTGCTTTGACAGAAAAGAGATGGAAATATTTAAAATTAAGTTATAATTAACAGATTACCTTTTCATTCAAACAAGTGAAGAGAGCGAGGCTGCCACCAAAAGTATACCTTTGTCACATAATCATTATTTAAAATTAAACAGTTAAAACATCAACAACATGCAGTTTTCTTTGTCTGAGTAAGTGCTTCGGTAGATCTTATTCCCACTTAAAGTTTCCACAGCTTCAGACCACAACATCTCCATGTGGTCAGCCAGATACTGATCCTCTTAGCCTGAGCCTTTTTAGCCCAGATAAGACACTGATTAAGACTTTGTTCTCCCGGGCACCAATATAGCTTGATGGGAGAGACTGCCAGGTCTAAACTGACAAGGTGTTCACACCAGCAGGACACAGACTGACAGACTGCCGATCTGCAGCTTTGTTTACATCCTGGGGAATGGGTTGTTTGTGTCTACTTTAAGTCAATAAGGATAAAGAGGTCATTTTCTAAGATAAGATGGGCCTTGTATTAAGGTGGTTCTTTATTGGAGCAATTTAAGAACTATTCATAAGCACTGTAAAAAAGTAAAGAAATAAAAGTAAAAGTAAACATTGTACTTTCTTAATTACCCTTACTTTATCTGAGTTTCAAAGGTTATTATTTTGTTTACCAAGGACTTAAAATAAATGACAAATAATTTTGATTTGTGCCACTTTTCTTATACCTGCAATTGTAGCTTTTGGATTAAGTGACATCAACTCATCTCTGTTTAAGGATGCAAAAAATTTGCCTGGATATGAATACAATTCTAAATGGCTGACTGCATTTCTCTAAAATCTGTTGTGTAATCTTACTTTGGTAAAACCTTAGCTGGACTACAGAGATGGATGACAGCAAAGTAATTAGTCTGAGGCCCTTGAATTTGGCCTGGAAACAGAGTCTATGGGTAGCTGTATCAATGTCTAATCAGCCTAATGGAAAGAACCTAACCTTGAGCTGAGCTGCGGCTCTGTAAAGAAAACTGCTGCCGCCTATGAATTATATAACATTAAATCATGTCTATAGCACTGTGAGGTATTAACTGTAACACAGAGGTCATGTTTCCATCTTCAATAAGAAGATTTAAGCGGAACACAGAAAGAAAGTGTGATAGTTTAAACATGTTAATCAAATTCTGCCGGACAAATGACAGGAGAGAAGCTAACAGTCATGAGCATTATGTGCCACACTCACTCCTGCAGAAGTTGAAACCAGAAAACTAAGATGACAATTGACAAATGATGAGACTCTGATCATAACGTGAATCTAAAAAGCCACATGAGAAATTACATTGTATCTTTAATTCTAAATCTTCATTTGAAAGCATACATGAGTGACAGATCCTGAAAGTGTTCATAGAAACAGGCATTTAAGCATTTACAGTTCCATGAACCTGGCTAACTCCATGTGCTAAAGCTGTGTCATTTACAACCAACTACAGACCAAAGCACACATGATCGCCTTCATATACCTGTGTTGTTTGTGACTTTTATTGTCGAAATACATACACTGCAAATTATTAGATCGTTAATAAAAGAATAACTGTATTTCCTAAAATCTTACTGTATTTACAATGGATTGCAGCACTTGTGCTATAAAGTCAGAAGCAGGACTGTCAGTGAGTTTCAGAAAGTGTGTGTGTACAGATTCAGTGACTAAAAATCTTAAAATAAGCTTACAGTATCATTTCCATCCACAGTGCAATACATTTAATTATCTATTCATTCATTCATGCATGTCTTCCATGGGAATATTATAGAGAATTACTACTGCTGTTTATTTTTTTTTACTAAGAGTATGCTGTTGTAACAATGAGTCATTTAATTCTTAGTACCTGGAATGGCAAATTGCACTTGCCCCCTTGCACACACACCTAAACTGTAGACTAAGTCTTTCCAGCAGAAATACTTGATCTATTTCCTCTCAACATGACTGCCAGTATGCAGAGGAGATCAAGAGAGGAGATGACATAGGGTTTGGGGTGAGCTAAATCTAGGAAGCTACCAAAACTACTAGCATAATTCTGTCCCTGTAGACAAACCTGGCGGACTTAGGTTTACTTATGACGTCTGTAATGTTGCGGGGATCAGACAGGCATGAGCTCTAAGAATAAGATTCACATTGATCCCCTATGATCTCGATTGTTCTAAAGGTGCAGACTTGACAAGATTGGCAGGAGCTAAAATTTGACTCACAGAGCTCCTTACTGCAAATCTGTCAATAGCCTTTTTTTTTAGAGCACAGGGAACAATCGTAAAGGTATACATATTTTGCTACAGTAAAATAAATCACACAATAGAGTTATGATGTCTTTTAAATAACATTATCAGGGTCTGATCCATCACTGATAGATGTGAGCCTAAAGTCCTGGTAGTACAGATGTATCCTCACAATACACAGCTTATGCAATATAAAACACAAAATAACTGAAGTACAGTACAAGTGCACTGAAAACGTATCCAATGTTTTAATCCTATTGCATTACTAAGGAACCATATATTCATCCAGAGTATGCCGTTTCTCTGGAGAGATGCCCGTGTCGCAGTATTGGTACTCGTGCCAGCCACATGCCCGCTTAGACAAAGAATGTCCCGTACAAAGGAGGAATGAAGGAGAGTCCCTATTAATATCATCTGTTCCTCACTGTAAACACATACACCTATTTAATAAATACTGTCCGGGATTAAATTATGTCAGTACAACTGCTCTACACTGCTCTATTTGTTTATTAGCCAGATCATTTGTAAAAACCTTATTTTTGGCACATATTAGTTGAAAATTATGTCTAATTAAGTCTAACACTACGCTACAGAAAAAAAGACACCTGACAATGCTGGAATGAAAGTAGGGCAGTAGCACAGTTATTTTACCTGTAGTCTACGTTAGTCTGAACCGCAGACCACAATGTCGACAGTCTAGCAACATTCGAAAGGAGTCACTTGTTAGGAGAAGCATTCAGGTCATTCCTTCAGTCTCATCTGAATATTTTAATTCTCATTGTTTACAGAAGCAAAATTACTACCAGAGTCACATCATAAAAAAGGGAAAAGTCTAAAAATAAAAAAATTCGATACGATTTACTAATTTTACAACTCCCTAAATATATCATCAACAAAACAAGAGGAAAAAAAATTTACATGCCAGCAATGAAAAATGCTTGCATGTAACCTGAACTCAACTGAGCTGCTGCAGCATGTGTGAGCACACACACACACACATGCTGTGACCTTCAGAACACTATGAGGATATGTTATATCTGAATATATTCCCCAAACTTTTTACGTTTAAAGGCTTTTTTATGTTGAACCGACTGAGTTTTGTAAAAAGGGATGCTAAAAAAGAAGCATTTGGTTGAATGGTAGTAATTATTTGTTTATTATGGATGTACCTTCAGTGACATCACTGCAGTACATGCAGTGCCTTTTAAAGTTTTACAGCACCTAAATAACCATTAACAATGCAATGCACAACAAAAAAATGATAGGCAGCATTATCAGACTTTTAGGGCAGAATAACCACCACCATGACACCTCAGACTACAAGCCTTATGTACAATTTTTCTTAATTTTTCACTTCAAGCGTGGACTCTCTCTAGATCTTTAAGGTGCACGTCTTTGTCTATCCTCTGCCTCATTCCAAAGCCACTCATCTCACCTTGTGTTACTTCCTGACAAAGGCTGTCCTTGTTGTTGTTATTGTTATTGTTGTTGCTGTTGCTGTTATGGCATTTCTTCTCCTCCATCACTATTTCCTCTAGAAGGCTTGAAGTGCTCCTCTCTTCTTCCGCCTCCTCAGATGCCGATGAACTCCATACCTCCATGGTGACTGAAGAAAAACTGCCCTCTGTCTCTCCGTCCATTGGTAAAATCCCTCTTCTTCCAACCCTATTGTGTGCTGGCTGTGCTATGACACACCAGTTGTGTCCCAGGCATCATTCTGCTGATCTGTGTGTTGGTGAAAAATATCCACTTGCCTACGTGAGTGGGTGTATACACCTGTGTTTGTGTGTGCAAAAGAATCTGAGCTGCTTGGTGTTAATATATAATCCCTCAGACTGTAAGGGCCATCTGTCGTCATGCCTGCCTCCCTTCACCTGGCCACGTTGGACTACCGGGTAAGAGAAGAGGGGAGGAAGGGGAGGAGGGCTGAAGGAGGAAGAAAAAAAACTAACCCACAAGCCACAACTAATAATAGCTAATAATGATCCAACTGACCTTTTCAAAGCCCAAAAAAGATTATTATCATGTGGATATAATTGAGAAAAGAATGGGATAGGAAAACTGATGCAGTATAAAAGGATGCTGCATTAAGCCCACTCACCCCTGTGAAATTGAGGGAGATGGTAGGTTCCGCCCCTGCCACTGCTGTTCCTGCTCTGCACACATACGTAACAGCAGATAAATGAAAGCTCTGCATTACACTGGTGCAGAAAGAGCCACACCCACTTTACAGGGGTCTCAATAAAACAAGAGAGTGAATATTTTTAATAATGTTATATGTTTTGACTGAAATTATTGAGATAAAACCATCAAAAAAATATACTGATGTTATTTTTAATTCCATCTATCTTTACAAAGTCATCCCTAGACAATTATGATTCCCTTGGTGTTACACTTTAAGAGTAGAGTTACATGATCTACATTATGAGGGATTACTTTTCAACTTGCATATTTTAAAATTCTAATTGAATTTCCATAGAATGTTTGAGTGTACTCCATTGTGCTGTGACACTCCACATGTCATCATATTCCCTGTCTTGTCTCTCTCTGTCCTATGCCTTTGCAGTTGCTGTGCTGGACACAGCAGTTTTTGTTTTTGTTTTTGTTTTTTTGCAATCAAATATTAACCTCCTTATTAATGTTTCATACACAAACTGACACTGTCAAATACACACACAAGAGACAGGGGATAACAGAACTTTCATCATCTGTCAAGCTTCTTCATCTACTCTGAAGAAGCAAGCTTGCAAGCATTTTTTAGTCTCTGCAGAATAAACTATGTTAGGGCAGCACATCTAAACGAACCATTCATGGGTTAATTGGAAATCCTACAATATCAGCTTTGACAGCAATTGTTCAATTGACTGAAGTCAACAATATAACTAAGAATGCTGCAGGGGGACACAGGTTATAAGGAAGTAATGTCCCAAAAACTTTGTCCACAATAACAAACAGAAACATGCAGAGCTTTTATCTGTGAGTCACGTCCTAGCAATAAAATCCAAACTTCAGTGCAGTGCTATGATTCAGCCTCCTCAAGAGTTTATATCACCTGGATGACTGATAAGAACTATATACTAAATACAATAACTAACTATGAACAAATTCAAGAGGGGCAAGTTGTACATTAACAAAAGCAATAAAGTTGCTTCAATAAAATAAAAACCCAAGCCACAACTGTAACTCAGTGTGAGGATATAATATGCCCCTTATCAGATCACTGGCAGTGAGTCCACTGCTCATTACTTTTCTGAGGAACTTACTGAAAGGTAATTTGCCCCATTGGTTTGGCACACAGTGTCTGCAGAAAAACAGCAATACATCGCATTGTGTTTGTGCACGGATCAAATATTTAAAAAAGAATCAGTATTTATTCGGACATACTCTGACTGCAGTATGCCAACTCCCCACTACAAGAATAAAACAAGCTGCAGACAAAGTTTACAACTGAACTCAACAAGTGAGCTCCCTCTGCTAAACTGCACTCTTAGGTTGATTGAGGAGTATTTACCATGATCTGCTGTTGTGAGTGTCATTACTGCTATTTTAGGTGACTTAAAAATATTCTTAAATGCTTCCTTGCAATACCTGTTGTGTAAGTCAATGAAATTTGATCTGTGGTTAGATTCCTGGTGGTTACTGTAATTATATAAAAGGTTTTAAAACTGTTTCCCATGCTTTGTAAGACAAAAGATTTCTACTTTTGTTTACTGAAATTTATCTGCCTATGTGTGACTATTCAAACTATTCAAACGAAGAATTTTTGAAGACAAAGAGTGACACCAAGAATTAAAAAACCCCTATGGAAAAAACAGACTCAATAGGAGATGTCCTGGTTGTAGTTGTGTTTGTGTTTACCTGAGGTCCAATATTCACTCTATTCTTAGCTGTGTTTGGATCTCCAACAACATCTGGGCAATATCAGGCTTTTTCTCAACTGAATGCTTCACTATGTTGACTAGCTAGTCACTGACTCTGCGCCTGTGCTGAAAAAGTAATGTTTAGTGTGCTTGTCAAAGCTTTCACTGAAAAAAAAAACAACTGCTCGCTGAAAACAAGGTTCATGGGAGCAGTAAGACTGAACACAAATGGTTGAGTTGCAAAATCAAAATCAAAGCAATCACCAGAAAGGTGTTTAATCACTATGTGGAGTGCAGTGTTGGGTTCATCACTATCAGCCCCCTATATATAATCTTAATCATAGTGATTTGATGTATTTTTATTACAAAAACATTATTTATAGCTTTAAAAAACAGATGGAACTGCAAAGGAAACAGTAGGCTAAAGCAAAGAACAATAAAATAAAACAACACCATATGCCACCTGCCAAAAGGAGTCTGATGCTGTAGAGTGGCACAATCAATGCTGACCAGGTTAGGCTGTCCTGGTCCTGAAAGGAACAAGAGGCTTGGCACTTGCTGGGTTCAGCCTATGTGGCATTATGAGGATGCAGCCATACAATCTCATGCAATCCTACCACTCTAAGGCGAGGTCACCAGGAGTAAAGGAATATCTTGGAATAAAGTCTCTGTTACATATTAAGAGCAGAGATAAGTTTCTTAACCATGTCAGATATTAGGGGTGTAACGATATATCGATCTGGATCAATATATCGATTTGTTAAGCAGGGATCCAATCAAATCAATGGAAACTCTAAATATCGATAAATATCATCACCTTTAAGATAAGCCTTTATTTTGAAATTCCTACCGCATACCCGTTTCACAGTTTCCACCCAATTGCGCCTCGTTCTGAAGTTTCAAAAAATGCAAGCGGCAAGCAGCCAAGATAAAGAGGATGACGAGATTTACTCCCCTCTTGCGAATAAGTTAGCTGTGTGGCAATATTTTGGATTTTGCAGGAAAGAAGGGTCAACAGACAATGCAAGAAATGTCCTTATGAGATAAAATACTCAGGAAACACGACAAACTTGGCTGGGCACCTTAAAAAGAAACACAGTATTGACCTTCATGCTAGCGTTAGCATTGCTGTAGATCAATGCCGTTGATCTGTGTTAAATGTGAACATAATAAATTGATCGAAGGCCCCTGAATCAAATCGAATCGTAATCAAATCGTGGCAGACTTTGTGATATCGGCAAATATCGTATCGTCATCCAAAGAATCGATATAGTATCGTATCATCATGAAACTTATGATTTACACCCCTAATAAAAATGCAAAAATTAATCATCATAATCACATTAATTGAACACTCTTGAAGATGTTTTATTGTAATATAAATGCACAGGAACAGAAAGTGAAAGTGAATGAAATAAAAACAAAAAAAAACTGATATGAGGTGATAGACAGGTTAACAACCATTAACACCTTTTATATCTTCTTACGCATTTACAGCAACACCTTTTGTGTCTTATTACGCAATTTACAGCAAATTGTACCACAGATTTCCTGTTTGCGGCATTTTTATGACGTACATTATTTCACTAAAAAGTAACTTAAGCCCATATGTTCTAGTTACTCACCTGAAGTAACTGACTATTAGTAAAAGTTAGTGTCTTTAGAAGTAGAAGTGAAAGTGTAAGTGTTTTTCTTTCTTACACATTAAGTCTTTTAGACATCAAATATGGCTTTTCTATTAAAAAAAACACTAAAGTGAGCCTTGAGGAGAGGTGGGGGGAGCAGGAACTGTAATACCTGCGTGCAGTCGGACTCTGTGGTGAGTCTATAGATCCTTTATGATGTGATGGGAATGGGGACCGAGAGATAAGGGCTCAGCCTTGATCTCGTGCCATTCTCGGAGGACCTTTAGCAGAGCTGGGTTTTGTTTTTTTTTGCACTGTGGTTTTGAAGCGTAACATGTCGAGGCAGAGGCCTGTATTCAACCACACACACACACACACACACACACTCTAACACACACTCCGCCACTTCAAAAGAGCCAGCAGCAGTCCATGACCGTTTGATGTTAAGTTCACAGAGACAGAAACTTTCAAGTCCAACGCACAGGGGAATCTCTGAAGGTCCCTCCCGCCCGCCCGCCCGGCCTGCTCCCACCTCTCCATCCTCAGCGAGGGGCGGCTGTAGAGGAAGGAAACCCATTTGAAAGGGGGTCCTGTTTGGGGCTTAGAGGGTGCCACCGCCAGCACTTTGACAAAACGAGTTGGGGGTTTTTTTTTTTTATTTTGAAAAGTACTCGGTCACATCCTCTTTGGGATTTTTTTAGGCCAGCAGCCCTTTACGGCTTTGCAGTTTTGTAGGCTGTGCTATTTAGGTTCGGAGCGACTTTGCCTGACATGACAGACGGGGAACGTAACAGCAGATATTTAAAATAAAGTAATTAAGGCTCCATAATAATTTCACACACAAGGGTCACGCAGGGTTACAAGCCTCCGCTGAACAAGTGGGATCTCGTGCTACATGGAGGAGGAAAGAGGAATGACGAGGAACAGGGGGGGAGTCATGTGGAGATGTCCTCTCAGTTTTATCCAACACAAACAGGTCAAACTATTCATCTTCGTGCAACTATTCCAGTGTGTGTCAAAACAAGTAGACAGTCTTAGTCACGCAGTTACAAGGAAAACCAACTCAGACTTCCAGAGAAGAAGGAAGAGACAGATGTCAAACTTTTTCACTATGAGAGTCATTTTTCTAAAGGGGCAAACCACAGCAACCACCAACACATCTGTATGCTAAATGCAGACAGAGAGAATGCTAATGTCAGCTAAATGCAAATAAAGCCACATAATGCAGCAAGGAGTGTCCATTAACTGTAATAACAATCAATCATCTTTAGAAATTAGGATTACAAAAATGCAATCAGTTTAAAAAGTGAAAAATAGCCATCAGAGGCTCCATGTGCTCCAAACATGTACACAAATGATGCTAGTCCTTATTGGCAAATGTTAGCATGCTAACCTGCTAAACGAAGCTGGTGAATACAGTTATGACAACAGCATGTTAGCATGACTTAGCATGCTGACATTAGAATTTAGCTCAAAGGTTTGCGATGCCTCTCAGAGATGCTAACATGGCTAAAGTCTCTTCGTCTTATTGCTCAATAAATTATTTATCAATTCATGTATTAAAATTAGGGCTGTCAAAGTTAACACGTTAATAACGCTTTAACTCAAACTCCTTTTAATGGCACTAGTTTTTTTAACACGTGATTAACGTACGCACGGTCTGTGCCTTGCCAGCTCCCGTAGTTTCAGGAAGTGGCGCTAAAATAACATCGCAAACGGTTACAAAGCAGAAATGGATACAGAAAAGGGACTTTTAAACGAAAAGTTTAGCTTTAAAGTTTTGCCAGATGGTTCTCTGGACAAAACAAAAGTAATTTGTATTTTTTGTAAATGAAAAAGGGCAGGGTAAAAAATGTGCAATTAATTTGCGATTAATCGCGATTAAAAATTTTAATCGACTGACAGCCCTAGTTTATACATAACCCTGCTCTTTGAATCAATATAATGATCTTGGACTTCACAGTCAAGTCTATTAATTTAAAATACAAAATGCAGATATACCCTCAAATCCTCAGAAGTCGTCCTGAGTTTATTATTTTCTCTCTTCCAGCCAGTAACGTGGAGATATTCATGTCGAGAGGCATTCACTGCTACAGCCTGATCATCACTGCCATGGACGCCTTTCCCGAGGAGGAGGAGCTGCAGGAGACGGCTTGCTGCCTGTTCAAGAGGTTTACATCAGGTCAGAACCGGTAGAAATAACTATTTTTTCTTCTTTGTTAACAGAATTTTTGATTTAGTTTCATTTGTGGATTAAGTAAGTTTTTCTCCCACCACTTTTGTACAAATGTCCAAGTTTTGTAGATAAAAAAATTTACTATAAGTGCATGAAACTTCCTTCAACCTTCTTTAATCTTACAGATATTTTACCAAAAATAGAAAAAAGCAGTTTGTGGTTGGATGGTTTGGTGTCGTGTGCTGTGTGCATTTCAGATTAAGCTGCATTTGCGAGTCGAGCTGGTACCTCTCAGTTTATTTTTTGATTTCTGTGGCGTGTTTCCAACAGGCTCGACCAAAAAGCCTCGAGACAATACAATAGACCTTAATCTAATCAGTGCAGCAAACATGTCACACAGTGCTTCAACTACACGTGAAAATTTGGGGCGGGGCTTAGTCTGATTTCAAGTAGGTAAAAAAATAAAAAAGAATGGGGACTTGGTCACTAAAGTGTGTTTCTAATGGATTTGAGGTGGAAAATAAGCAATGCAGTGAAAGAATCTTGATCATTTTGCCTCGTTTTACAGTTAGATCCCAGTTTTGTGAGCCTGTTGAGTTGTACTGGTATAAACAATCAGGGCAGAGAAACATGTGACTTTTTAAATCTTGATTTGGTAATATTCCTCTGCCAGTCATCATATCACACCCACCTCATGTTAAATAAACAGCTGTGATTGGCCAAAACGAGCCAGGAGAGGTGGAAATCTGTTTTTAAGGGAGGCAAGACTCACCTGTCAGAGTGAAAAACTGTAAACTCAGCAGGTTGGTCTGGATTCCAGCTTAATAATGGCAAGCTGAATGTATATGACAGCTTATTTTTTCTCACTTTTAACTAGGACACACACACACAATCACTGAATGCCTCTTATTTTGGGTTTAAAATGCATTTTGGTTGCATATTTTTGCAGTTAGAACCAGTTGAACTGATGTAAAATCTAGTTTTCCACTTAAAACCTCTCAGATTTTCTGTAAATGAATAACTTTTCTCCTCACATACTGACAGTGGCCGATGATAACACTGTTTGTAAAAACCAATGATTCCTCACTATCAATTGGATTTTGTTTATTCTGATAAGAGTGTTTGCTAGCTGACAAATTAAGACTGAAAAGAGGCAACGATTTTAATTCTGTTTGCGCTTGTTTTTGTTCCATATTTTAGAGAGTTACTACGACATCCTGGTACGAAACGGGGTGCAGAGGGTCGCAGTCAGAGCCTGCCACACATTCCCCAATAACGCCAAACTGCAAGCTGCAGCTCTTTCCTGCCTGGCTGATCTCAGTGAGCTCACACACACTCACACACACTCTCACACACACACTATATTTAACTTGTTTATTTATAACCACACAGATGGATTAGTGACGGAGACAACAGAACAATGGCTTGACATCAACATCAACACGTAGCAGTTTTATAAATAAAAAGATAAATTACTCTGAGGTACAAAAAAAGCAACATTTTCTATTTATAGAAACTTTGATTAATGATTTTCCTGAAGTCATCAGTCACATTGTTAGTATTTTCAGGGTGCTAAATGTGAATATGAATAGCTGACAGCTGTTTACAGGCTGTAAAAACAACAAAATGTGTGTAGAATTTTAAAATGTTTTACTTTGCCACCCCCTAGTGGTCATAAAACTTGAAACCATTGAGATATGAGGTCGGTAGCCTCTTGTCTTTGTCCCTCTGGTACTTGTATCCTTAAGACTTAGGTCAGTCAAATTAAATGAACAACTAGTTTTTTTTACACAACTGTTCTTCTGCTAAGAACAGACGACCTCATATTCCCAGTGAATGTAATCTAATGGTTAAATTAAATCTCGTACAGCGCAGTAGTTAAACCACACTGTGTCTTTTTTGTCAGCTGCTAACATCGTGCAGTACAGAGCCGTGGCTGAACAGGGTCTGGAGGAAGGAGAGGAGGAGGAGAACAGGGGCAAGGAGGAGGTGGAGGACATGGGCCTGGGCTGGATGGAGATCTGCTGCATGGCCCTGGATCTCCACGCTGCCGAGTCAGCTGTTCAGGTCCGTCCATCTTGTTTTTAGGCTTCAAAATACAGTGAATGATTAATCATTTTTTTAAATAAACCAAAGTTTTTTTGTTTCTGCTGCAACAGGAAGCTGCGAGCTGGGCCATTCATAACCTGTTACTGCACGGAGCTGGAGTCAGCCATTCAGAGGAGGAGCAGGACGAGAGGTACACACACTTTAACACACACACATTTTAACACTGAGTCACACTTGTTTGCAGTGTTATTTACTCTGTGGGCTCAGATGCTTGTTTGTTAAAGGTTAAAATATCTGTAGACAGTTATCACACGCCGATACAGAGAAAAGCAAAACATAAGAAACAATAAAATACCAACACTTTCTTTCAGAATCAGTAAGATGCTGGTGATCAGATTTTAATTGTGTTGTGCTTTTCTTGCTGTGAACAACATGAAAGATGTTACAGAAATACACAAAAATGTCTGCAAAGAGAAAGTCACGGCCTTTGTTGAACATCATGCGTTTGTTTTCAGGACTCCTGTTCACAGACAGCTGATGGCGGCCATGTTGCTCCACGCTTCCTCTCCCAGTGTGTTTGAAGCTGCTACCAGTGCAATCGCAACACTCATCACTCACAACAGTGAGTCTCCAACAGGACGCAATACAAAACGTCACAGAGTCCAAAAACTGAGCAAAAAGAGAGAATTAATATTCAAAAATCAATTTTAAAAGTGATTGTACATTCTTCTTTAAAGAGAGTTTTACTGAAACTGTCTGAGAGA
>JAPZDV010000020.1:20452579-20487140 GCA_029814665.1 Acanthurus lineatus | reverse complement strand
TCAGGAAACACGACAAACTTGGCCGGGCACCTTAAAAAGAAACACAGTATTGACCTTCATGCTAGCGTTAGCATTACTGTAGATCAATGCCGTAGATCTGTGTTAAATGTTTACATAATATCGTCTTAAATTGATCGAAGGCCCCTGAATCGAATCGAATCGAAATCGAATTGTGGCAGACTTTGTGATAGCAAATATCGTATCATCATCCAAAGAATCGATATAGTATCGTATCGTCATGAAACTGATGATTTACACCCCTATAAGATATTATTGCAAAGTAAATATTACAGATATTTGTACATTCACAGTGTGTTTCATGCTCAATGAACCACTGATTTGCTGTCTTTGTGTCACAAATGTCAAACTGCTCTGAAGTGAGGCTCTCTTCCTAAATCCATTTTCTTGGATAGGTGTTAATAAACTGCCATTACATTGCAAGTCTCATCATGAATCTTTCCTGGGTTGCTGTGGCAACTGAATTGCCAACAGTGTCATTATGATGTCAGGGTGGATGCTGAGATATGCAGCACTTCAGCGGAAATCGCTAAGGAGGCCAAGTGACTGCAGGTTAATCAGCTTGGTGACATCTGACATCTGTGAATCTGAGTGCATCCGGGGGGGGGGGAATTAGGCTTCACACACTCCAGTCAAAACAAACACAAAGACTATAGCTCATTTTCATTTCTGAACAAAATATGAGAACAAAACAAGACAGTTTTATCAGTTTTATATTTCCTTGTTTTCTCTATAAATTGTCAGAAAATGTCAGATTTTCCTTTTTCAATTTATTTAAGGCACATTTAAACTTATTATTTTAGTAATTTGACTGCTCAGACTGCTTTACAACACATACAGCCATTCAAGCATTAATGACAGGCGCCTTTTCCACAAAGTGCCATCAGTGTCATCAATAGCTAATACATACACTTTCACACAGCAGTGGAACAGCTATCAGGAGCAATTTGGCATTCAGTATCTTGCCGAAGGACACATCAACATGCAGAGGAGTCAAGGATCGAATCAAAATCTTCTGATCAGTGGGCCACAGCTGCCCCAAGATGCAGTGCTACAGGTACATCCTCGAATTTGTGTTCATATTCCTTTCAAATTTGTGCAAACATTATAACATACAAAGCTATTGCTTAGTTTAACTTCAATCCTAACAATTTCACAGGATCAACTGTGAAATAAAGGCTACAAATAAGTGCCAAGTCAGTGATGAACTGTTGGGATTCTCACAACAGTCTCATATTTACCTCCTTGTGAAGATTCACTATCTGCATTCTTACACCCAGCAAGTTTTACTAATAAATATACACACAAAAAATTGCAGTCTGTATTTACCTAGTAAATTAAACTGATTTCTAACTGGGACTTTCCATGGAGCCCAACGTGATGGCAGTAATATAGGGAAAAAAATCAATGTATGTGCACAAAAACTGCATGAATATAACCTAAAATGAGGGTTGGAGCTCCTCACCAAACTTTAACAACACAATACTCCCAGCACCAAAACACTTAACATGATTAAAAGTTAATTTTGGGATCTTACACTGGGGCTTTAATACAATGGAAAAGGACACCATGTTAAGAATAAGTAAAGCTGTACTCACAGAAGTACTTCAGGGTCTCCTCAATCTGCTGGTATGTGAGTCCGAGAGCGACCTCTGGTGGCAGCAGAGGAGTGTGCAGCCAGTCATCATTTTCATATCCAAAGACGCTATCTGCTCGAAGGGTGTAGTTGGGCTGAGCCTCTGATAGAAGGCTCACTATCTCCAACTCTGGGAGATCTGAACAAAGGTCTGAGTAAGGGAGAGCGTTTGTTTGTATATGCGTGCATTTGTGTGTTGGTATAAACATTAATGAGTGTATGGGTGTTTATATATGAGCAAAGACAAAAAGAAGAGAGAAAAAAGCAACATTTTAACAACCACCACCAGGCTTAAATAATAACTACAATGGCACACTGCCCTCTACAGATAAATGTAAAAACCTACATTGATCTCTTACTTATAACTATTATAACTGACAATTTATGCAAATAATGAAAATTGGGTGATGGTTTTTTTGCCTGACCTGTTAAAGTTGACACATTGTGAGAGGGCTGTTGTGCCTGGTCCCTGAGGTTCCCAGGTGAAGCAAGGTAAAGAGGCTGTGGGGCCACCTCCAGGGACCCAGGCACCTCCCCCCGCCCCTCATGGAGGGAGAAGGCTGGTTGGGAGTCCAGGTGGGCCTGTGGGGGCCAGAGGGGAGGAGAAATAGGAACAGAAGGAGAAGAAGTTGAAGGAGGGAAGGCGGGGCGGGACAGCTTGACTGGGACTGGAGGGTTCAGTGTGAAGACAAACTTGGATCTGTGATGCCCCACTGTGGGACTGAGGCCCCCTGGTGGCTCAGGGAGACAATGCTGGCTTCTAGGGCATCAGGCTCTGATTGGCTGAGCAGGTAGTGACTGAAAAAAAGAGAAAGGAGAGATATAAGGAAAAGATAAATAGGTAAAACATTAGAATATTAGAATATGAATTAGAAAGTGTGCACAGGCAAAAATTTAATTTTGTTATACACAGTACTGGATGTCTGTACTGAAAAATGGTGCAATGGTAGTATTTTTTTTATCTCACACATTTTTATAAAATAAACATTAAAAACTGTAGTGATCAAAAAGAGACATTTATTTTTAGAGATTAAAATATAAGTTTATATTTGATATCACTTAAAAAGTTGCTCACTTTGAAACTTTATCTGTGGATAGTGATGTGGATCAAACTGTATTTTTCCTTTATTAAATTAAAACTGTAATGACTAATATTAAAAACATAATGTAGAGCTGTAATAAAACAGTAACTAGCATAGTAGGTGTTGTATCATTATCATAAAAAACAGCAACTCCAATGATTGTGCATTGCATATTACATATTTTGCTTCTCCTGTAACATTTCAATGAAAAAAAACCAGACCGAACAGAACTTGTCATTACCAAGGTTTAGTGCCTAATACATCTAATCATGAAAGAGATTTAGATTCATTTATTTTTCAAGTGATCCAAACTCCCCTAGCATTGAACCTTGGGTTCGAGCCTTTTCACTCTAAACAAAGCAGGGCCTGGCCTCCTGTCTGTGTTTCAGGGTCACAGCGATAGGGTTACCATGGCCTCAAGCTACACACAGATCAAATTCTTCTGCGTAATTATAACAGTAACCCTTTAAACACACACATGCAGCATAAGACTGTGTGTGCTAATTTTAAATATTTGCTAATAACATGCACATATTTATTAGTGCATAATCTTCACATATGGACATATACCCTCTTGCCACTCTATCAGGTACACCAAACTGAAACTAATGCAGTCTAATACAAACCACTATAACAAGGCTAAATAACAAAAAACACATCTCTCCCCCTCATATTTTCAACTGAACCAACACCTCTCCAAAATATCTTGAAGAAAAACAATAACTGTTGATAATCTTAATTAAGGGAGGAAAAACTGAAAGACTAATTAGACTTCATTAGCTTGATCACAGTGTATCTAATAAACTGGGTGTATGATGCATATAGCTTTATCTTGGAAGATATTAAATAATAGATAATAATATAAAGATATTCTCACACCTTTCAAAAAGCTGTGGAATATTACTACAACAATTCTCTTCTCATAAATTCAAGTCACATAAAGGCTTTGTGTTTTATCCAGACTGGTAACAAAAGGACATCTGATACTTCAACCCAGTTATTGCAGTCAATAAAACATATTGGCCAGAGGGCAAAGGGTTAGGCCCAGTTAAAGCAATAGCTACCAGCCTTGCATGGTAAGTACAGTCGAGCACGTGCTCATACTCTATCTGCGGTTGTGTACTGATCACAACACACCTACTTAACCCCCCCCCCCTTTTTAATCCTTATAGGTCTCTGCTCCCCACTGCACAACCAATCTTATCAGATGAGTGTGTTGGTTTGAGGCCAACACTTCCCCATCAATCTCCTCTCTCTCTTGTTGATGTCAGAGGAACCACACCACCTGCATACACTCCAGCTTTCATATTAAATCCCATCAACACTACCATTTCTACAGTAAGACATGTCTTAGCTTTTTACACAAACACTCTATCAGTTTAATTTAGTAGTGAGTGAAACACACTGTTGGTTTGTTACATGCAGTGAAGCAAGACCCTGTCAAACACTTAGGGGTGACACCCATGGTCATTAGCCACCTTTTCCTCCTTTGTATTCTCATCTTTTTACTGCTCTAGGAAGGAGGCCAGGGGGGAAACAAACTGTCAGCTGAGTAATCAGCTAGATCATCATTTGTACAGAGCAACAATGGAGCTGCAGAGAAGATTTGCACACTGACCTCTGTGTGCAGAAACAGCAACAGAATAACTGACCAAAACAGACTTAAAATGCAATGAGGGGCTTTTGAAAATTTACTGTAACCAGAATCAGTGTGATATTAATCTAAAAACAACTTAAGTCACATGAATGTTAGTGAGAAAGGCTGAGTTGAGACTGTTGCAGAAAATCCTGCCTTTGACCTTGGAGCCTGGACTGGAGCTCTATGTTGGTGCTCTGTGCAAACAATGCCCTTCCAGGAGGGTGTGTACGTGAGCAGAAGCACACAGGAGTGAAGGAGAGAGTGAAAGGGAGACAGAGGAGGAGGAGGGAGGGAGGATGCACGAAAAGGGCTGAAGGAGCGCTGCTTTTTAGACACGGGTGGTTAGTCACTTGCAGATTTGTTCCGCGAGCTAACTGAAAGGCCCTTTTCATTTGACCTCTTCCATAACCAGCTGAATTGATCTACATCTGTAAACTTATTGGAGTCTAGCTTGCAGGGGTTAATTCACATAGCAGAGTGCGAATTCTCATGTGTTTGTGTTTTAACTTTATCTTAACTTCACCTTAATCTGGTCATGCTTCTGTTTAGCTTCCTGTTACTAAACTATCTTTTTGAGTGACCTGCTATTTACTTTATTTCTTAAAACACTCACTATTTAAAAGTGCAAAACTATTGTTTTTGTTGTATAATTAATGGGTCATTGATCATAACCATATAGAAATCAGGGAAAAAAGATTATCTACAACGGCATATCTTTAGACTTAAAAGTGCAGTGGAACAATTTGGCACTCTTTTCTAATTTGGCTTGGTATTAAAAGGTATAAAGAGAAGAACAAGTGCTTGGTTAAAAAACCTACTGTGGCTTTGGCAGCAAAAGCTAACCAATTAGATTAAAAAGCAGAAAATTGTATTGAAATATTTTATTAATTAACTGAAAATCCGACAGTCAGCAGCATACCCTTGGTTTTTACTTGTACATATCACCAAAGAAGACAGTGAAAATAAATTTTGTTTAAACCGTCATCTTGGCCTTGTAGGAGAGATTTCCATGCACTTTGAACCATGCAGTGTTTTTTTTAGCCTCATATGTAACCAAAAAGAGGAGTTAACAATTTTGAATTTTTGGCCTTGAATTTGCAGATCTGCGTTGCAGAAATGCTTTGAAATTGTTTGCTCTTCCTGTCTGTTCGGCTTTACTAAAATTTTCTCTTGTCGTGATAAAACATGACTGTGTGGCATCAAAAAGTCAGCACACAGGAAAACTGCTAAAATTTGAACTGCCTAAGGTCTTCAAAAACTATATGAACCCCTCTGTGGAAAATGTCAAGTTTCAAACTTTAGGCTGGATTCAATATTTGAAACCCATCAGCTCAGATGATAAGACGACAACCAGGACACAGTGCATATGTTACATCCAGAGATAAGCAGACATGCATCAGTTCACGATATGAGCACACTATTTGGTCCACAAACAATTTACGCCGTCAGCAACCTGTTCACACACGTACGCACACACTTCACAAGACTCACAGTACATTTATAGACCAATCAAACTGCAATATGATGTTTGAAAAACCCTGCATTGTCCATCTCTGTTGCCAACCTACACCATATGCTGCTGTTAAGTCTACAATACAGGTCAAATTCACACTGCACAATTAAGCTATTAGTGAGGGCACATGAGAACCACCAGATTAGATTTGGAAGGGTATGTGCAGTTGATGTGCTCGTGTGTATGTATCATTATTGGTGTGGTAGGTAGTACTATTTGCCCTGTTTGATGACCCTGGACAGGTAGGTGAATGGAGTAAGGAATTTGACATGTGGCAAGGAGAAGGAAAAAAGTCATAGGGCTAATGTTGTAGTGATTATACATAAATAATGTAACAATGTCATGGGAGAAAGCTGTGTAGTTGCAACCCCCCCACCACCACCACCACCTTCTGATCCATTTCCACATCTGTCTAAAATCACCGAGCAGTATTACAATCCTTCTCTCTTCACCTGCTCATGGACAGATAGTGCCAGATTCGGTAGTAGTTCCTCTCTCTCCCAGTAAATATTGTTAATACCAGAGTTTCTGTCTATGCTTATCCTTGTACTGATTATCAACTATTGTCCCCTGTGTTTATGATCTATCTAACATTTAAAATCTTCCTGAACCTTGCAAGGCCCTGCTGATATAGGTCGGCAGAGTCAGGACACTGGTGAACAGCCCACCTCCCCTAGCCTTCATTGGTTAGTGGGAATCTGTGAAAGTCTGTGTGGAGTCAGTGAGGATAATGCTATTTTTTGATAACATTTTTATTAGTCTGTTAGAGTTTTGATTTAAAGATTCATACTTGACATGCTTTAACAACTGTTAAAGCACCACTAGACCGCCGCTAGCTGAGCTACAACACAGATTCCACACAGAAACTTTTACAAAGGGCCACCGATGTTTCTAGGGCCTGTCAAAGCTCCAGCAAACTCTCCTTGTTTCTACTGTGCACACTGAGAGCCTGACGGCAACTGCTAATGGATAGTCAACTCTCTCTACTGTCTCTTTGTGGCTGTTTCTGCTACACAACAGCGCTGATCAGCCTCTCACTTTGGTTACTGACTTTCTTACCCACTAAGAAGCCATAGGCTTGCAGCCATTCAGCTGCATTTTTTTAAACATGCCAGGAGGGAAGAATCAAGCAGAATTTGAGGATGAACTTGCACTTGGAAGTCTCATATTTCAGCATTGGTATCAGCTTTAAAGATCCTTTATTGGTTTGTCTGTTGTCAAAACCACAACTCAATTTTCCATGTTAACCACCAGCTACACAAAGCAACAAAAAACTTCACCAAAACCAATGTCGAGTCACAATGACAATTATAATTTCATGAATCACCATCATGCACTCATTATTGTGAACAACATTTGTTCTGAAGCCCTCGATTCCTTTATGGCATTAAATTTAGAGAAATGTTTAGTTAACCATTAACAAAAAAAGTATGTTTACTGTAAAAGGAGAGGTGAACCAGTCATTACACCATGCCAATCATAAAAGGGATTACAATTACATGAGAAATGAATGATGGAAAGATTTTCAGCTCAAAGATGCAACAGTACAGCAAGGTGTCATCTTGCTGCAAGGCCGTGGGTCACAATATAACACTGATATGTTGTAAAGTAATATCTGTTATACTATTAATAAGATCTTTCTTTAAATATAAGGCTAAGGTCAGAACAATGCAAACAAACCGGCTACATTGTGACAAAAGACAGGATATGTAGCCTGACACAAAACAAATATTGAAGTCTGCCACATTTAAGGGAGCTGGAGAGGCAAAAGAAATGGACTGAAATGGATGAGGAGGCTTCAGTGAAAATCTGGAGGGTGGGAAAAAAGAGAGGGTCTTCAATTTATCATTTTAAATCAAATCATCTATCAGTCTTGTTTAAATGTAAAAATTTCTCTGTTAGTCCACAAAATCAAGAAAACTGTGAAAAAAGTTTATCATAACTTTTCAGAGTTAAGGAGAGGTCAGATTGCTTGTTTTGTCAAAAGACACATTTTTACTAATTTTTATTATAATAAATATTAATATTTAGTAGACAATAATATGAAAAGCCTCACACTTGCAAAGCTAAAGGAAAATATTTCTTTGCCTTCAATGTGTGATAAATACCAGTCAATTTCTCATTTTCTGTTTGACTCATTTATTAATTCGAGCATCTTTTTACTTTAGTGTTCAGATGAGTGAGAGAAAGACAGAGTGAGAAAGAGCTCAGTGGTTAAGCTTAACCACTTAAAAGTTAGACAGTGAGGTTAATCACACAAACAGTAGGATAAGAGCATGGGAAACCAACAACAGAGGACCTTAACGTGAGCAAGAATGTCACCCTGACAACTGGGGGAGCCCAAGCTGGACATGGGAGAAGAAAATGGTCACAAAACCCAAATACTAGTTAATCACTCTGTAAAGGGCAATCTGCTTGGTTCACTCAGCTGCCGCCTTGTAAATTTACTCCAGAGAGCATGTAAGAAATACGTGCAGCTCTGGGTCAAACCATTAAACCCATATTCCATTTTCAAACTTAATCACCTTTTGAAATTCTGACTCTGGGTTTATGATTAAGCTAGTGTACAACAGGGAGCAAGCCTGACCGCTACTACATGACCTTTAAAACAGGAATGTGACTGTCAGATCAGAATGTAAAGTTGAAATAATTATTCCATACTGCAAATTCACATCAGTATAATCAGATGCCCTTACGTGTCCCCAGTCAGATGGCAAACAGGATTAAGGCTTTCAAGAGTGCTATTGTGTTGCTAAAAAAACAGATTTTCTCAGACTTAATGCAGTCAAGTGCTTGGTTTGAATCTGCCTGAACACGTTATGTTTTCTTAAAATAATTATTGTTGGCTTTAATTAACTCATCAGGTTGTCTGTATTGTTTTATTTTAAGGGAAACTTGACCTTAGCTGCAGAGTTCCCTGAGCACCTTTACAAACAGGACTTGAAAACTGAAATCTGGGGGGAAAAAAAAGGCCAGACCACACATAATAATAAATACTTCAAGTTCACACCAGATTTAACTACAACTCAGGTGGTTTGCATTCATTGTGTTGCAGTTGCAGCATCTTTGAGATGTCTTATTAAATGAAAGACAGCATTTCCACACTGACTTTGGGTCATTCTTGACTTTTAAAACCCTTTTTTTGAAGGATACAAGATGACTAAGTTTTTTACTTAAGTGGAAAAAAATATGAAGCAAAGCTGTACACATTTGTTAAAAATCGATTTCTTCATTTGTTTCTCTATTCGTACTTGTTACTTACTTTTTAGTTGTTACTCTTTAGGCCCTTCTGATAACTGATAAAAATTTAACAATCAGAGAAGGTAAAACACCATTTCCAGAAGAAAAATATAAGTCAGGTGTAATGACATTAGGTGAGTATGTTCCGCCATCAATGCCAGTGTCTTGCATCCCATCATGCAACTGCTTGAAGGCTTTCTTTTGTGTTGTGATCAGAAAGAGTTGAACACAAAGCAGTAGTGGAGAGAAAATAAATGCACAGTAACATCTGATAACTTAGAAATGAACAAACACTGTCGGAACAGAAAATAAAATTGTCTCAGGACATCTCATAAGCAAGGCTGGATCAAGAGTACAGAGAAACAAGCCTGAGGCAAATTTTTAAAGTACCCTAACTGATTCCAAAAAGTGACACAATTAGGCAGACAAAACAAATTGAGTTCAGTCATGTTGGCAAGACAAGTATCAGGAGTGGGACAAAACAAAACAAAAAGCCTATATGCTGTATGCTATATATCAAGGCTAATCAACAGAGTGTACAGCAACGAGACAGCATGCTAAATGCTAACTGGACAAGCCAGCAAGCTCTTGAATTAATTTACTGAAAGCGACTTACTGTGCTGCTGTAGTAGTTTTCTCAACATGTGATGTTATGTACGTTGGATACTGTCTCCTTCAGTGTGTGCCTAGTAAATAAGATGCTCTCTGCTATTGGTGCTGCTTTAACCGGCCGGCCTCTGTCCTGAGTGAGTGTGTCCTGTCAGAGGAAGAGGAGACAACAGTGAGGCTGGGCTTAGGTGGTGCTAAAAGAGGAGGAGGAGGAGTAGGAGGAGGAGGAGGAGGAGGAGGAGGAGGAGGAGTAGGAAGAGGGACGTTTGGAAAAGGCGTGTATGTTCACTATTAATTTAAAGGAAGAAAAAGACAGAGGTCTGTGGGTTAGCATTTGTCCAGGTTATTGCAATACAGCAGCAGATTGGGAGTTCCTGCTTCCTTATGGACACAGTCATTTGCATCAGTCAAACAAAACAAAGCTCCAGCCCCTGGTTTCTACTGCTTCATTCAAATTAAATTTATGCCTGCAGTTCAGCTTTTACAGTGACAATGCAAAGTCTGTTCCTCAGCACTGCTGGTCACTGATTTACAGACAGCCATCTGATTAATTACAAGCTATCTAAAAACTAAAAATACGTATATGTTATTTTGTTACAAAAGCCACACTTGACAAATCAATCATGTAAATAATGTTGTATTATTTTTATAAAAAATTATGGATATTTCTTTTGTCTCACTGTAACAAAAAAGATTCCACAGAGTGTCTGGTTATAATTTGGACTTAACTTTAACTTCCTTGTTTATACTTGGCGGAAAATTTGAAATACATCCTGGAGGAAAGATAAAAACAGACATTTTATGACTTCAGGGAAGACAGAGCTCTTCTACTTAAGGAGAAGAGCAGTGTTGTGTACAAAAACTGGTTGTGTACAAGAACTGGTTTTAATTTGAAGCTCACAGAGGCAAGTGCATTTTGTGAAAGCTGGCTTAAATTAATGCTGTGGGGGAGATATCACAGGGAGCTGATTCAGTCATAATAAAATACAAAAAACAACACACAAGAGCACAGACATAATATGATCACAAAGAAAAATACTATTTATGCTACTTGAATTTCTTCCCTTATACCTTAAGCAACAGAACTGTCATGTTAATGTAGAGTGAGTTCAGTTTCAAATCTGTAAAACCATACAAATGACATCTGTAGCTCATTCTAGTCTTCATTTTTATGCAACAACCAAGGTCTTGTTTGAGAACTGCATGCTTATCAAAAAAGGCAATTTTGGTTTCTTTTAGATTTTCTGCTTGTCCTATAATAGCAGCACAACACCAACAAACATACCTAGTTACTGAAAACAGTAAAAAATTAAGCTTTAATGTAAAATGTGCCATTTAGACCGTTTAAAATGATTTGCCAATGAACCGAACCATTTTGCTTTTCAATCTCGAGAAAACACCAGAGCATAAAGACTGAGGAAGGACTGTGAGATTGCCACCTTAAAAAATGAAACACCTAACATTTGTTGACCCATATGTCAATATGTGCCACAATGAGGGATAAAAGACAGATAAATATAAAAGAAAAAGAAAACATTTCATATACATCTTAAATTCATGGTTTGTTGAGTTCATTACCAGCAGTTTACTTACATAGTTGTGATGCAATGGCAGTTTATTAGGTAAGAGTTTGTGTTCCTTCGGAGACCATACATTTTTTTCTTTTGGGTCCCTGTTGCTCTCATAATGTCAAGATTGCAACATAAAAAATCTGAACTGTCCTATCAAAGAACAACTTAAAAAAGAGGGAGTCCAATTAATAATACCAACTTAAATAGTTGAAAAGTTTAGTGAACACTACAAGAGGCACAAAGAATAGAGCCCAAGAAGGAATAAAAGACAGACTATGGGTTAAATATTGCCTCCAAGGGTTAAATATTCTGTCACCTTGGCTGTATTATATGAAAGGTAATTATGCTCCTCTTATTTCACACAGCATTTAAGACCCAAAAAGTCATTTTACATTGAATTTCAGTCAGAAGTATTTTTCATGCTGCTTAAGTAACACCAGCTTACTACTATAAATCTGTACGTTGAACACACAGTGAATAATGTGCACTTTACACACAAAGCTGCTATTCATTTCCAATCGGTTTGTGTGTGTGTGCACAAGATTCACCTCCTGTGAGTCTCTGCAGTCTGACTCCACAGTAAACCAAAGGTATACAGAAACTACTGATACTGTAAGTTCCTTAACTGTTTGATGGATGACTTCCTTTATGGTCATGAGTCACAAGTGTTTTGACAGAGGAGGAGTTGAAGATGATTTCACTTTATTAGGCTGTTGCGGTTACTGTAAAAAGGTTAAACATCTCAGTAACAAGAAACATGTCTAAAACTCATTACGTGAATGGTTGAGAGTAAATCATTCGTGCGTTTACTTATTTTAATCAAACTTGCTATTGTTATGACAAGCAACATCTATAGCAAAGCCACACCGGTGAACTGAAGCCAGAAGATAGAAGTTAATTATGCTAGGTAGCGTTACCTTACGCCTTCCAACAGCCTATTTTTATCATTAGCAGGAGCCTAATATGCGTCTAAGCATGGTGTCACGAAAGCAATGATTTATTTTCGCTTTTATTTTTGCTACTCCAAAGATAAGAGATCCGGAGATGTCAATAACTGGAAATCTTGAATCGTGAAACATCAACACTTCCACCTTCGGACAAATCCCACCCTGAAGCGTTATGGAAATTTCCCCTCACCAAGTTTGGACAGTTCAAGCGTCCAAAGCGACATGTTTACTGTAGGAGTGTCTCTAAAATAACAGTAAGAAATGAAGAAGACGGGAAACCGATTAAACTTACATATGTATATAATCCGTGCCTCTTCAAGGTCGTAGTCGGCGCTGAAGTTTCCCCAGCAAACTTGGGTCTCAGCTGTCACAGCGTCAAGTCTGCTCTGTGTTCCATTTGGTCAAATTGGGCGTGAAGTATCATGGGACATGTAGTTCGCAAACGAAATGCAGTTTTCTACAATCTGGCAGCGTGTTACGCAGATAGTAAATAGTTTCTGCTAAACATAGAGGTATATACTACACCCATAAACTTAAACTTGCCCTGTATTTGATTCTATTGTGCGTAATAGGCCTACTTATGGAAGAGTATTAAATCTGGGGAAAATTTAGATGCTCTATGTAAGTAACTGGTCACATGAAAAGTATTTTAAGAAACACAGAAATCATATCACATCCTGTCGATATTTTGGTTGCTATATCTGACATTGATCTAGCTAGACTGTGTGACAGGTAACAAACTCCCAAAACTAACTGCTCGAGAAAAAACTGCTTTTTAAGTAGATGTCACCAGCCAGAGCCTCTCTGCTAATAAACAAAAGTTACTTATCACTTAGCAGATGCAATGCATGTCATAGACAGAGGTATTGATGGTGTTGCTAATGGAAAGGACTATCATGGTGATATATAAGTAGGCTACAATGACCTCAGTCTGATTGTTATGTGTGCCATTAAAAGAATGTTATTTTCAGCTGGCTCACTTGCGTTATCTGAATCTTTTCAACCTGGTTAGGACACCCACATATGACTGGGCCAAATGCTAGGCTATTTTTGAGAGCCAACCACCAAGCCTGCATGAGAATGTACACAAAAATACTGCACACACTCAAACCTACACATATCTGACCTGACCCTAGCATATGCCTCCAGTAATGCGATGAGTGTCAGCTGATTGTGTGAGTCTCTGTCTACCTCTAGTGGTAAAAGTCAGAACTAACAGTTGTAGTCATCATTCTTATACTGAACAACTATTGCTTGCTTAATTAAGTGTTAATTGTTGCTTTTGCCTTATATAAATTAAAAGAAAAATGCAATTTTGAAAGTAAAAAAACAAACATTTACAATCTAACTGGCAGAATTTTATTTTGCTGAGTGTGTTTCTTTGCATTTGACAAAACAATGTTGCTTTCCTTTCCAGAACAAGCAAAGGTCCACCTTGGGAGCTGTTTCAACATTTAATTCCTAAAAGCTGCCACAGACAAGATGTCCTAAATATGCTAAGAATAATGTAAAGACTGAACATTTACAGTTTCTTAAGAAAACTCTATGAAGACATAGTGACAAGGTAAAAATTCCATAAATTGCATAAAAGCAAACTTGAACGGAGTGTCAGCTGCTGTTTCCAAATTAAAAACTGACAACAAGGTTTTTTCTATGAGGATTTGGAAAGTCCTGCAACTCTTTGACTGAATGTGGCCAAACTAAATACATTTCTTGTTCTTGCTTAATTTTACACACATCTAACTGTCCCATGCCACAACCACCATAACACATCTTTGGTAATCCACTTGAAGTACTCAAATCACTCCTGGAACAGGTGGTCAACTGCAGCTCTACTGTCCATTGTTCCAAAACGTTCCTCTGTGGACAATCAACAATACAGTGTCTATGTGTCTTCTATTTGTGAGTGATGATTAATAATTTACCACAGTCTCCATCCATCCAGTGAACTAGCAGTCTCCTTCAGGCCACTTCCTCTCCGAAGGACAATGGGACCATTTCCTGTGGGGTGCAAAGCAGCAGAGGGTGAGAAACAGGCGAGTATTGTAAAGCAGGGACATCATATCAGTGTGCCCTGCCCCTGGAATGAAAGACAGACTCGAGCCTGCAGTGAAATTCATGGTCTTTGTGTTGAGAGGATTCGGGGAAAGACTGGGGCTAAGTCTGCCCGACTCTACGACAGAGATCTTATTGAACCCTATCCAAAAAACATGCTTGGAGCAATCCCAGACTATGTAAATATATTTATTACTATTATATCACATACTACAGAGACAAACAGAAAGAAAATGTAAGGATAACCTTCATACATATAAAAATGGTCAAAGTAATTCTCAGTGAGTGAGAGAGAAATTTCTCTACATAAAAACTACTCATTTTAAAAAGAAATGGACATCAAAAGCTAAATATTGAACTACTGCTGAAACTAAAAACACAGGTGTCTTTGACAGTCAGCAAGAGCTGAAGTCCCACATGAATCGCACTCTTTTAATTCCTGGCTAATTTTCAGAATAAAGAGGCTGCTGTGTTTAAAACAATGGTACCATTCATGTCAGTGCTGCCCCCTGTGCCGACTGTTCAGGGATAACTGAGAAAGCCAAAACAAGTCCAAGACATGCAAAGTAAAAGGAAGCGTAACACTTTAGAGAAAACGCCAGTATAAATGCATTGTCCTGTTCAATAGATTGTCTAATAAACATCAAGTCCCTCAAGCAACACATACAATCCCAAGAGTATATTTCAGGCCCGAAGCTAAAGAGAGAGGGGATGCCAGTCCACACATGTCCTCTGACAAATATAATGGCCTCATATAACCAGCAGTGGTGCAGCATGCCTAGCCTCCTCTGTCCTTTCTCTTTTAATTTGAGGAGGCACAGATGATGACTGTCACAATGGTCACATAAGAGAGAGCTGTGACAATATGCCCTGAGGCGGGACATATAACATAGAGCTTGACCCATCTGAGGCTATCAGCCACTCTGAGTGGGTCACATAGGCACTGGACAAGTTTCTGTTCCAGTTTGACATTTAACTGCACTACCAGTGTCTAGGTCTAAGGATGTCATTTATTTTTACTGCCTTTTAGAGAGGCAAAAAGAGTCAGCAAAAGATATGCATCTTGTGCTAACTGTATTTTTCAACTGCTCAATCATTGTCATGTTTCTTGTTTTCTTTCTCCTCTGTGTGTGGAGGAGCACTATGTCACATGAATGCTCAGGCAATAGCATAGTCAGTCCCCTACTTATTAAAAAGTAAATAGTAGTAGTAATTTTTTCATTATCAATAGTGAGTGAAATTTGGATTTTTCCATACATGTGTTAAGTGGAAACCTCATTTCCTCGTATTTCTCTACAGATCCTTAGAAACTATATATATATATATATATACACACACACACATATATATAATGAATTTATTATCATTTGTAAGAGTGTAACAGACAAAATTATGGGGATTTTTCAACAGATGTGTAAAAAGTCTTGAAATTCATCTAGTCAGTCACAATTTTAAACATTTAAGGAGAATTTCAGTTACATTGCTGAAATGCATATTAAATTGACTGATCAATCTATTGACAAAAATTGAGTAAAGGTAACTTTAGTTAAAGTAGATTAATTTTCCCTTTTTCAGCCAAAATTTCCTGACTCCAGCTCCTGTGTTAACAGACACAAACTCATTCTTGGGTCCTGTGGCTACTGTGAATAGTACAAAGCAAGCATTTTGAATAAGTCAACTTTGGCTTAGGAAAGAGCAATGAGTAGTTTTCATTATTTTCTGACATCATGTGAGTTTCGGTCCTTGTCAGTTTTTATTTTTGTGATTTTACTGATTTTACAGTCCACGTTTAAAGCGGTTACTGTAATTAATAACGTTACAGAACATGAATTGTTTTATGTAAAACAAATAATCTGTTTTGCTGCTGAAATCTTAAAACGTAAAATTAAAAAAAACATCTTTCATTCTGTTCCAAGTCAATTTTAAAGAAAGTGTTGTCAGACCAGAACGTGAAAGAATGATTGTGTCCAACACATGAGACAAACATTTAACTGATCGTATCTGTTTCTCTGTAAATAGCGTCAGCAATCCCTCTGATAGCGTATCATTCACCAGCCGCAGTGACTCATTTTGTCGTCTGGTTTCGTGTTGTAATCAAGGTGTGGTCGCTGTTGTGAGTCGTCATACAGGTACACGAAATGGCTGTTAGCAAGCGGCGTTGTTGTCCCGACTGAAGCCAAAGAAAACAAGAACATATTTGTTTTTTTAAAAAAATGACATAATAGCAAGCTTAAAAACTCAGAAGTTGTTAAATAATTTTAACTAGTGTGCCAGAGGCTCTCCTAGACTACTGTTATGGGCAAGACAAATTCTCTTATTTACTCATATTTGCGGTCAGCTTAACTTTTTGTTAGATATCTATAAAGTAGATTTATGTGTTAGGCCTATTACTTGAACCCATGTGCTATCTAGAAAGTTAAACATGTGGTAAGTGTAATAAAGCTTTTAAGTGATATTTCCATTTTTCTAGAGGGCAAACATCTAGGATAAATTTATAGTAGCAATCCGTTAATAATCCGTTGAAAGTTTTGGCTGCTACGTTGTCACAATAAGCGAGTTTGCCTAAGGCCGTTTTTGAGAAGTAAACGTGATTGTTTTGTTCATCTAATCTTTTATTGCATACTGGTTACTTACAATACAGAAGCAGCCGTGACGCCTCTCCCAGTGTGTGGAGCTGTGGCAGGGTGGGGTCGGGCCGATGAAGGCGGAGTCTCGGCTGAGGTGACGCTTCTTCTACTCATTTTTGTTCAGAGGACTGTCGGCCACCGTCAGCACCAGCAGCAGCAGCCGCCGCTTTGGAGAGAGTGAAGTCGGGAAAACACAGATAAGCGTCCCGTTCCGAGAAAAAACAACTCTGAGCTGGAATTAACTAAATCTCTTCCTCGTAATTAGACAGGTAAGATTCACTGAATGTATGTACACTTTTTCTGACTGTTTTTGAAATGCTCACAGTGTCTTATCACTGACGTATGTGGGGTTTTTAGAATACATTATATTGTTTTTGCCGTGAAGCAGCCTAGTCCAAACCTGCTTCCTCGCTATGTATGTTAGAGTGTGGTAGGTGATATTTGGTTAAATTTTCCATATTTTTCCTACCTGGATACGAATCCATTTTTGAAGCCCTTTTTTGTATTTCCGCATGCCTCAAACTGCCCACTGCTGTTTCGGAGTCGAACGCGAGCGCTCCGCTCCCACAAAACTTTGCGTTTTTACGTCAAACTCATTGTTGTTCACGTTCAAAGTATGAAAACGCTCTTTCTGTCGTAACACAACGACGTTTTTGTCACCCAGTATCGACCATCTAACTTGACGTCACTTGTCAATAGTCCCGTAATGAGGTCCAAGTATGCGCGCGTGTGTGCGCTCGCGTGAGAGAGGCAGGTGAAAAGAAACGGGCTCTTACAAAATACTTTGCTAATATAGAGAATGCTTTTCTTTTAAAAGACAGACATAACGAGATTATAAAATTCGTAGCAGAGAAACAACCTCCAATATGGCATTTTATGACACTTAACATGTTGGCAAGACAAGGCAAAGCATTAATGGTTCCAGCAAACTCATAAACATAAACTCAAATACAGCTGAAGCGATTAATCATCAATCGATGACGCATCCAAATAAAATACATAGTCAGCAATTGTTAGAGTAGATTATAATTTGAGTCATTTTGAAAAATAAAAGAGCTAAAATATTATGCTCTAACTTGAAGTACGTAAATATAAGGTTTTCTTTGTATTTATTGTCCACTATGATTCCATTATGAGTCCGTGTTTACTATTTTTTTATTTTTAGAGTTTTATGCTGTTTGTTGGACAAAACAAGCAATTTAAAGTTGTCAATCACATATTTTACTGACATCATAGAGACAGAAGCTAATCAAGAAGTTAACAAGTCCAACTGATTCACTGGTTTCACTGAAGCAATAGTAAATAGTACAATGCACCGGTTGGCAGAGAAAGTTTCTATTCACACACGTCTGTAATGTACGGCTGTGAATAATGAATCATATCTATAAAATGTGTTGCTGTTCCTAAAGCCCCCATCCACTCCCACACAGCTGTCCGTGCCAGCAATGATGTCGAGTTGTTGCCAAATCTTCCATGACGTCTTCACCTTAGTTTGCAGATGCTCCAGACCTGACAGGACAGCATTTTTGTTTTTTGCATTTTGCTTCATGACCACAGAGCACAAATTTCTTTTATTTAATTTCATCAATAAATCCACTTAAGTCAGCATCCATTTTAAATTACTTTTTTCTCATCCGCTTTTTTCTGGTCCGATTAAGTCATTTGCAGGGTGTCCTTTGCTGCCCATTTAAATATCTGTTTAAGTCAAATTTAACACAGGTCACATTGGAATTGAAAGTTAAACAGCTTTTCCTCCAAACTGAGCTGCTAGCTCTTGGACTGCTTGAACACCAAATTACATTACCTGTTTTTTTAACAAGTTACATCTTCACAAAGCACCAAGAACATCTCTGAGCAAATCTGTTGCATCCAACTTGTTACCGGACTAATGGATCCAACTAAGTCTGTTGAATGTGTGTCAGGTTGAACAGAATGGGGTGCCAATGTTTTTCTGCCAACCAGGCCTCCACTTAGCTCGCCAAGGGTATGTGCCATCAAGTAGCCCAGTAGCAGACAGCACAGTGGTCAGAAAGCTTTTCATTTCTGTCCTCAGGGAGGGCGGATGGATGGTTGGTGGGATGGTTGCAAGGGGAGGGGTGGGATGACTTACTGTAGATTTTGCAGCTACAGCTGTGGTGGCACGGTGATAATCTCCCCCCTCCTGCTTAATTCCGTGATTCTGTCCTACATTAGCAGAGCAAGAGGCCAGGAGATCCTTCAGTTTATAAATAGGCCTTCACTTTGCAAAGGGGATTACTATATGGCATATACCCTGACCTCTTTGTTTAGCTTGAAGGATTTTTTTTCCCTCTGGATTCACTGTCTTACCTCGTCTCTGTCTCGGCTCAGTGATGCTTTACCCATTGCTGTCAGGGGCTCAGTTACAGCCATGCAGCACACGCGTCGTGTGACCTGCTCTGTGTTTGCATATCACCCTGCCTTTGTGTTAGACTGTTCCCATGGACAACAGGACAAAGAGAGATAAGGTTTCCCATCAGCTACGATAAGGGTCTTCTGTGGTTGAAGTCTTAAGGACACAGTGTGACAGTATCAACATTTCCACTGGGTAAACTTCCAGAGGCTTTAGAGGAAATTTTTATTATGAAATTTTGTCATCAAACTTAAGCAGATTTGTTCCCCCCTGTAGTCTCCCACACTCCCAGTGCTCCAATATTATAATAATCTTTGACAAAGAAACAACAGTCAGAAATCACAATGAAGATTGTATTTTTAGCTAGGTAAATGAGACAAGTACACCTAAGGGCTTGTTTACAATTAAATCAAGCCAAAAAATTTTCAGGTGTCTTTGTTTAGACTGAATACAGAAATTAAATAATTGGCAGGATTGTCCGAAACATTCACTCATGTGGAAGATTTCTACTGTCACTGACAAAGGATCAAATCCGAAGCTTCTAGCAAAGCTCAGTGGCATAATGCTGAGCAAGTGAAGCTGGCACTGCCCAGCTGAACTCTACCCATGACAGTCACCGACATGAATTATTCACCTTCAGCAGTTCTCTCGGTCGGCTCAAACGAGGACAAGAAAATGTCCCTTACTTAAAATGGCAATGGCCTAATGGCTTTTTTCCATCACCCATACTAAAAGCTGTGTGAATGTCTGCCAGGTTGGTCATTTCAAGTCAACTCCAATCAAAACTCTGTCCAAAACACCCATGCATCAGTCTTAAAGCATGCTGGAAATAGCTGAATCCCACTGTTTTCTTCATGAATACATTACCTTTGATATTTTTTCATCACTGACAGCATACCCAAGCAGGCAGGGAGTGAACTAGATACCGGCACTGACTCAAAAGATAAAGTTTTCACAGTTGGATGATTTGGCTGAGTTGTGCTTCTCAGCATAGTGACTCTGATGAGTTGTTTGGTGGCTGTTTTCCTCCTCCTCCTCCTCCTCCTCCTCCACCCTGTCCCTTAATTACACTTCACTGAGAAATTGAGGAAAGTGAGGGCAGTGAGGGTGTGGCTGAAACGGAAAGAAAGTCACCAGGGAAGCGCGACTTGAAATATGCTAAGCATGAAGAACTTCAACATCTCACAAGGAAGTTAATTTTTCATATCGTCACTGTTGAATGAAAATCCCATAATTCAATTTTTAGTTGTTTTCTGTTTCGCTGTTCTTGAGGGACTTCACGCTCTCATGGGCTGAGAAAGTTGTGCAACCCTGGGGCCTGTGAATACTTTACAAAACACTGGATAAACTGAAAAATGCATGGGCCTTTAAAATGTAATGGCTGCTTTTTTCTTCTCTTTTGTTTCCCTACTTGTTTCTTTAAAAGTCAACATTTTGAAGGTAATCTTAAGCACTGATGTCATCAGTATATGAAACAAATAGCATAACTGTTAAAATATTAAAATGTCACCTGTTTTTGGTTACACTGGCTTTCTCTCCTCAGGTATTTAGATTATGTTCCTTTTTTGTTGGTTTGTTTTTTTTGTTGTGAAGAAGAACCAACTTAGAGATCTGAAATGTTGGTTTGACCAAATATTTAGTTCACTTTGTTGAAAATACTTACTAAATTTCATGTATTGCTGCTCAGTCTAAACGTATCAGGGTGATTCTGTCCATACTGCCCAGCTTTTCTGTGAACTTAAATCAGAGCTGTTTATTACATAGTTATTATTATTTTGATATTGTGATATGAGACTTGATATCATCTTATGTAGCCAAGGTGATGTTTTTCCTGGTTTTCAAGGCTGCAAAGTTATTGCATTTTTCTCAAAATATCAGGCTGCTTAAGGTGTCTTAATATTTGCCTTTGTCATATTTATTCTAACCTCATTTCTGATGATAATTTATCTGGTTAAACTTTGAAAAAGCATCAGTAGTCATCCTCACAATATTGCCAAATAATGATATCAAGGTATTTTGTCAAAAATAACATGATATTGTGATTTTGACCGTGCCCCCCAGCCCAAACATGAGCTGGATCCAGAGAAGCTCTGTATTCTTTTGGGTCCCTTCAGATTTCAGCCCTGCTCACCAAAGCACCCCCCTCCCTCTCCCTCTTGCCTCTAATCTCCCTAAAAAATTAATCATCTGTCACATCGTCTCAGTGCCCAGCTGCACACCGATGCGTAGCGGTGGCAGTCCAAGAAATAACTCCCTGTTAGGCTTCTTTAAACAGGGCTTTGAATGCAGCGTTGATCACCAAACTTGGCCAGTGAACACACAGAGCCATCTTGATGTGCTTCAGCCTTTTTGGTTTCGTCCAGTAGGGACTCTTGAGACCCGGTTTTCTTTTCAGTGGGACAGCAGTCAATGGGACAATGCTGCTACTCTTTTCCTCTGTACCCCAAACAAAGTAATACAGAGGCCCTCTGTGCTCTATGAGAGATTTAGTTCATCCTCTTCCTGCCGTAAATCAAACAACATGGAGAGATGAACATCATCCTGCTGACTGTGGAGACAAAATCATTGCCTTGAAAACACTATCCTCAACCAAATAACTGGCTGTGAACTGTTCAAATTGCTTGATCAAATGTTACAAAAAGTAAATGGAATTTCTTTTGTTGTCATGATGTGTTGTTCTAACTTTTTTGGAATTTTTTTCTCTTATAATATCTTATTGGTAATGGGCTATTTTTTTACTTTATCGCTTTGTTATTAAGGGTTTTTTTTACCACACTGAGTAAGACCCCATTTACTCCTCCCCTCCCTCTTTATCAGTTTTGTGTAATATGATCCAGTTCAGCACTCAGGCACCTCCTCTGAGACAGCTTACATTTCCTTTGATTCACAGCGAGGTCCCACAGGGAGTAAACAACTGCACACCAGTTTACAGCCACTACACGGCATCGGCTGGCTTAATTCAACTCGTTAAAGTAGCTGCAGTGACTCGACTGACAGATCTAGGGCCATTATCCATCCTGATGCTTATTTTATTCATCGGCATGCTCACTGTAGTTGACTGTGTTATTGGAAATATTTTCTAGATCAGGCAAGGAGGGGGAGCACACTGTGCTGCGTCTGCCACGTTTAGACAAATTCAGTTTGTGTTGCTTAAGTGCACAGCAGCAGTATCTCGTCTGTTTTTTCTCTGTGAGCTCTTGGCATGGTGGCGTTGCTACGGTCTGGATTTTATCAACTGCTTGTTACAGTCAATTTACGAATGCTCAAGAGTGAGCACTTTTTACAAGATGTGAACTTCAAACTGTGTCCTTCCTGGACTTCAGCATGACATGATATAGCATGCAGAAGTTTAACAACACAGTTTTTGTGTCCACAATATGTTGTGGCAGTTGTGAAAGACTCAGCTACTCTTAATAAACTTCCCCTCTTTGACCGTACAGCCCAGCAGAGTCAGATAACGTTGACCACCACTTCCTGTCACCCACCACAATAAATCCATTAACTGTGCACCACTTCAAATCCTCTTTATTGATTTTGTAACAAACGGCTATGCAGTTAGCCCCAGCTGCCTCCATTACAGTGCCATGATGGCTGTTGTTGGATGAGTGGAGGGTAAGGGATGTGTGGTTAGGGGACCAGGAAGGTTAATGTTAGCCTGCATCTCATTGGGACCCAGACTCTGTGTAAAAGAGATACAGAGAGCGCGTCAGAGAGCCCGAGAGCACTGTCGGCTGCAGCCTGTCTGCTCTAGAGGCTCAGTTGGCTGCACTGGCCATTTTTTTTCTGTGAGTGTGAGTTCAGGGTGTTGTATTAAAGAGGAGTTTATTGTAAGGGAAGTGTGTGTTGCATGTTAAGGGACATATATGTGACAGGGTGTGTGTGTAGCTGGGGGAGGTGGGCTATATGTCAAATAGCTGATCTGTGCAGATGGTGCAGGAAGCTTTACAGATGTGCAATAACATAATCTGCTTTATTTAACTGTCAGCCCAAACATGCCTGGTAGAAATCATAGACCAGTAGATGACATTAAATCCACATCAGAGGCACAATGTTCTCAAAACAATGAAAATCTTAACCTAACAAAATTAATTATAAATTCATGCTGCAAAAATGTGGCCTGGTTTTATTTGGGGAGTTTAAGGAAAAGCTTGTGATTTTCTTGCTGGGAATTAGATGCAAAGATAAAAATAAATATAATATAAATGAAGGCAGGAGTGCACTTAGCATAGCTTACATATACATATTATATGAGGGTTATGTGTAGAACTTTTTCCTACCAGTTTTTACTTTTTGGGTTTTGCTTAAAAAGGTTAGGCATATCATATTTATTTTTCTTTAGAGCTGCTCATTGGTGTATTTTTTAACAAAGCCATGTTAGGTTTTTCCTCCTGTTGCTAGTCTATATGCTAAGCTAAGTTAAGTGACTGCTTTTTGCAGCTTCATATTAAAAAGACAGAAATTGGAGTGTAATCAGTCTCCTTATCTAACTCATTGCAAGAGGGCAAATACACATATTCTCCAAATTTTACTTGTACACTTGATTCTAATTTTGCTAGGTTAATCTTCTCAGGCAGGCATTTTAAAGCCTGTCCAAGCCTTGTGACATGTTATTAACACCCCTGCCTGTCAAACAAGCATGTGGCTAAGTAACAAATCACTACAAACTCTGTAATACACGTTATGAGCCAATCTGGAGTACAACCAGAGTGCATTTCCAGCCCCCTGGGCCTCTTTCCCAACCTGATTCATTCCTGCTGTGACACAAAGAAGAGCTGAAGCTAGCAAAGTCAAAATCTGGCCTGCTGGAATGTGTTTTTTTTTTGTTTGTTTATTTTTATTTTTTTTATATACCTATGTCTCCACTGAGTTTTTAGCTGCACAACTTCTTTAATTATTGGGAGGGTTGATGTGGAGAATGAAAGGTGTCAGATCTACAGTTTAGCCCCTCCAGCTCCTGGCCTCACCCAGTTCACTCACACACACACGAACTGCTACCACACCCTTGTCGAGTGCCTGTCACTGCTGGGGAGGACACTCCCTGTCTGAGATGCCTGTCAGTGTCATGATTGAAAACAAAAGTTGCACATCTTTTCTCACAGTAGTTAAGTCCTCAGTATCTGTTTGTTTGAGTAATGTAAGTGAGTCAGTGAGATGTGTAGAAGAGGGATAATGATTTACAAATAGACTCTGACCAGATTGAAAATACTGAGTTCATGTGGAATGTCACACCAGAGATTCAGAATCGGGTGCTGAACAGGATCAAACCTCTTCTTTTATGTCGCAACTAGTTTACTGGCCGCTTTTACTAATTTACATTCCTTGTTTCACTGTGCATTTTTTCTTTTGGAAGAAGCCCCCTGAGGTCATCCTTAGAGGCTGTTACTTAACAAAGTAGTGGGAGCTGATGGGTGTGAAATATGTGTGGTTTCCTGAGCAAAAGTGTGGCTTCTATGTTACTGCATGTTTGTGTGGGTGGTTGGATTTCTGATAATAATAATGATGATGATAGAGCAAGGTGCATTGAGAGTGGAGCGATGCATCACTCATTAACTGGAAGAGAGCAAAGTCCAGTCACATGTACACAATGCAACCAACAACTTAGTCAGCACTTAACAATAGGGTAGGGATCTAGATAAGCTTCAATACTCTTACTTTCACCTTTATCATCGTAATACACCAAAAGAAACATGTTACATGTTGCTTTGGTTTTTAATTTTATGTGTTTGTATTCTAAATTAAATCTTTAAATGTTTATCTGTGTTTTTTTTTGACTCTCATCACAGTTGCAAAAGAAAAAGAAAAGAAATTTTGAGGAAACCCAAGAGACAGTAGCACTTACCAACAAATAAGTGGGCGTGGCTTCAGACATCAGATGGGTCAGCAGATAAAGCCCCCACAGTACAGTGCCTTTGGGTTACCTAGGCAATATGTTGGGTGTGTCGCAGCATTTCAACAGTTGGCTGAACCCGCTGCCTCGCCCAGGAAAACAAAGACTAAACAAACACTGGCCCTGATTTACAGAAAACAGGAAGTTCTCTGTGCAGTTCTGTTCAAAAACAAAAAATAACTTGAAAGCTTTGGTTTGTATCAGCAGTAAAATGATTTGAATTTTCTGATAATGTCAACTTTTCTCCGACGTCATGTTGATCTGCTATTAGACAGTCAACAGATGTCTCATCGAAACAGGCAGGAACATCACAGCCATGGGTTTTATCAGGGTTGTGACACTCAAACAGTCACAAAAACATGATTCCTGAGAGAGCCACTGTGGGATTAACACAATAATCTGTAAAAACAGATTATGAAAGAATGAGTTCTTCATACATGAGAACCTGCTGGTTCAGGCATACTGATTAAGTGGCCTTTCAGCGAATTAGAGCCATTTGGCCAATCCGCCAGGCCAGAAAACAGTTAACAGCTGAAAAAGGTTTGTGCATGCGTTTAGAAACAGGGCTTCTGTCACTTTGTGGCTGTGATGACAAATTAGGAACAAATCAGAGGTATGAAACAGAGATATTTAACCAGTAAGGTAGAATTTTCTTCAGTTATTTGTCTTGTAATGTGTTGCATATTAGTCGTGAGATAGCTTCTGTGCTCGATCTGTAGCTGCCAGTGAGGACACTGGGGTTATAGAGTGAGTCTTTTTTAATTTATTTTAAAAACCTGTAACAGTTAAGATTAAAGTGGCAAATTGATTTACCTACTTGGTTCCACTTTATGGAACAAAAAATTACTTTTTATTTCACTGCACATGAGTTACATTTGCAATCTTGTTCTTTCATTTTTTTTAATGAAAACATTGTGGTATCTTTTTATTTAATTTAAATACATTTCCTTTAGACTTTGATGCAACTCATAAACAGTTATCACAATTAAGCTAAAACCACTTATTCTATATATTTCATACACTTATTTTTCATATGGTTGTGCCGTGTAACTTTTACTTTCTGACCCATTGTTTGAAGGAACTTCAGTGATGAGTATCAAAGTGCTTGTGATTGTGGTGATTTTAGAAAAAACCTCAAAGCTACTTTAAGTTGAGCTTCTCTGCTCAATTTATTTGATATCAAAATTAACATCAGTGCAGTTGAAAGCGTAACTGAAAAAAGAGTCATTTCAAAATTGGCCGTGTGACTGATCCTGTGTTTATTCTAGTCTAATTTTTGTCTGTTGGCACTGATATTATTTCTTAGGAAATTGTTGTTGTGTTGGCTGTTGGTTATTGATGGCTTAGCTCAAAATTTTTTGAATGCGTAATTTTCTCGGGGGAGCATGCATCCTGCTAACAATATTATTTTCATATGGTGGTGAAGGAGTAAAATTCAACTTGGCACTTTGTGGAGAGTAGAGACAGGGAGTGAAGGTGGGGATTGCAGTGTACACATCCCACCCCCCACCTTCTCAAAACGACTGCCCCACCCCTGTGAACAAGCCTTCGTGCTTGTGTTTAAAAAGAGACCACACCTTTATTCAGAAAGGTAGGAATACACTGTGATTTTCAGAGTTTCAGGCAGAGTTTCTGCCTGTGCCCTTATGACTCATGCATTATCAGTAAGATAGCATGTAGCTGCAAGCACAGGCAGTCCTCTGGGGCCCGGTCCTGCAGGATTCTTGTGCCAGACTGAGTACAGCTCAAACTCATCGAGCTGCTGCTCCCTTCAAAAAGTGAGAGTCACATAATGGGACGTGTTGAGACCTTAAAGAACATCATGTTCAGGTGAAATTTTTTTTGAAAAATGAGCATTGACAGAAAACTAGCAGATGCAGTGACTTGTAGTTGATTTGGGTCTCCATCTAAGTGCCAAAGAGAAAACTCTGGACAGGCACTAATGAGGAACATGTGCCGCACACATTTAGCCTTTGCACGCATGCTATTGTCTGTTTCTTCTTCTTCGTATAAACTGCCAGGGAAAACAAAGGCACCCTGCAGAAGCTACGGTGACGCGTACACATTAAAATGCTCGGGGGAGAGGGAGTGGGTTGGGTCCTCTGAGGGACTGAAACACAGCACGACACATCCTTATGCAAAGCCAGAGGGCAGAATGATGAGGGAGTGGTGCTTCTGCTAATATATCATGAACAGCTCCAGTGTAGAGCAGCAGAGACAAAGCAATTCGTCTTGTGCAAATTCCTTTCCTTCGAACCCAGACATTAACTCTGATTACTGTACTCACACATTGTTAAGTTGTTATTTTATGAATGTCTTCTATGAATCTGAATGTGAGCAAAGGGAAAGGTGGTAATTGAGGGGTTTATAGTTCAGTTTGTGCCAACTCAGCAGCTTGACTTTGTGGCTTTAAGCCCTGACTTGTTTTACTAGCAGTAAAGATAGAAGATAAGCATAGTTTCTTAGTTACAGGTATAATGTTGGAAGCTATAACCAGCTGTCATATAAAGGATGGCAATATTTATTCCTGTTTTATAACTGTTACAGCCATTTTGCTCTGCATAGAGACCTCCCCACCCCCTGGTATCTTCAGGCATCTGCAGATATTTGCAAACACAATCTTACAAGTGTAGTACACAGACACATAAACAAAAAACATAGAGCACCCCTGCAATGTCAGTAACAGTGAAAAATCTCAAAACATTTGTAGCAGCACAGTGATTGCATTGTATTACATTGGCCATATGCACATGCAGGGACAGGCAGCTGTTAAGAATGCAAATTCTTTTTTTTTCTCTGATAAATAGGATTTCTGTGGTGCATGGCATTCAGGCATTAACATCATGGAGAATCAAGCCATGTTCTGACAGTGAATGGTTGTGTTGGGTGTGTGGAGCCTTTTAAACAAAAGAGTCTAGAAGAAATGTGTGTGCTTTAGTCTTTATTTTGAGGTTAGTTTAGATCATGTAGTGAAGGAAACTTCAAACCCAGTGTTTTACCTGGACACTTTTACTCAGAGGTGCATGCATTTAATGGTTAAATTCATGAATGTTAGTACAGTAAACCAGTATGTCAAAGATGATTTAATTCTGAGATACAGTAACATGTCTATGTAAGGAGTGAAAACCTATGAAAACCTAAGCGGTGAGAGGATTTTTTTTTTCAATAAAGAAAGCATGTAGGAGGTGTGGGACAAACATGCATCAACAAGTCAGTGGCAGTCACTCAGTACGTTGGAATAAAACTTCACAAGTTACCATTGTAAGATTACTGGTCACCTACTCAGTGAGGACAAGTAAGCTATTGATAATATGTGAGAGGATTTTAAAAAAGGCAAACAGAAAGTCAAGTTGCAGCTGTTTTCGTAAAGGTTTAGGCTTGTATATGAGTAAGAGTATATTCACTGTCTGTATATCCTCCATCAAGCACTCACACACTCACACTCACCCAGTGCAATCGGAACCTGACGAGCAGGTTCCTGTTTGCCATGCGTCAGCAGCAGGCTTCTCCCACGCCTGTTAGGGTGGAGGCTTGGGGTGAAAGGTCACTTTGAGCCGCAACTTGCTAGCATTCCTGACTTACAGCTGTCTTTCAGCCCACTTCCCCCTCACTCTCCCAAGAGCCTCTGCTGCTACTCTGGGTTGTCTTTTTGAGGTCAGCGTGCATGGCTGGGAGGTGGCAGGGGTCATCTTGTGGGCTGTCACACTTAGACTTAAAAAAAAAATTGAAAAACAGTCTTTTTGTACGGGACTTCTGCTGAAATATTAGTTAATTCCTGAAAAGAGGCAGATATGAATTATCGTTTATTATTGGGATTATGGCTGAAGAAATATTTGACTGATTCTTGACTTGGCTTTCTTTGTGTTTTTTAGGTTTGCTTCTTTGTTGTTTTGATAGCAGGAGGCAAAGATGGAAATGCAAAGTAAGTGAAACACAATTCAGCTCTCAATTTTAAACTTTGAATGTATTTAACTGTCACATTTTATTTCCTCTCTGTGCTTCCTGCTAAGTCTGTTTTAATAATGGGCTAATTTAATGTTAATTTAAGATTTAGCTTTTGCATTTTCACTTTTGTCTTTATCAGCTCACTCTATAGAGCTTTTAAAGGAGACTGTTGAACATTTTAATCTTGACCTTTTCTACCCCCAACTATTGTTTTCATGTATTTCAACTGAGGTCACTTCCTGAATACGACGAACACAAATGAACTTGCACAGGACGGTTCCTTTATGTGGTGTAGAAGTTAAACATTAGTTCACTGGGGAGAAAAAATCCTGAATATTCTCATTGCATGTTTATCAAACTCTGTGTTTAACAACACAGATGTCCCACATTTCCCCTCTTTGTGCTTGGCAGTGGGTGAGCCAGACAGAAGCACAATGAAGGTGTCAGAGTGGCAGCACACAGTGTACAGCACAGACTCAGACTCAGGCATCCAGTCCAGGGCCACCACAGTCAGAGATGACGATGGCGATTACACCACCTCCAAGCAGTACACTGTGACCACAACCACGGTCGCAAGTGAGCAGCCAGGTAAGCCAACGGCCATTTACTACCCTCTCTACCATAACTACATGCGACCTGTCGTGTAATGGTCTTCATCTCATTTCTGAGCAGACCTGGAAGCCCTGTACACGAGAACCCAGCGGGTGCGTGCTGCGATGTTCCCAGAGACTCTGGAGGGAGGCACCACCATTTTGTCAACTCAGACAGACCCGTCCCAGATGACCAATGTCCAACGGCTGGCCGAGCCCTCCCAGATGCTCAAGACAGCCATCATCCACCTGATCAACTACCAGGACGACGCTGAGCTGGCCACACGTGCTGTGCCTGAGCTCACCAAGCTGCTCAATGATGAAGACCAGGTGAGGAGTGAAGACACATGCCTGAGTATAGAGATTAGGTTCCTGACATTGAAGTCCATGTATTGATTTATTGAAACAAAATACACCTTCCACCACTTTTAAAGCTTACTAAATAACACCTAATATTTCATCAGCTTAGGTCATTAAAAACTGAAATATAAAAATGACACTTTGTGCTTTTAAAAAGGGTTATTTTGTCAGCTTTGTGTTACACTGAGCTAGTTTGCTGCTGGCTGGATCTTTTTATTAACTGTTAAGAAACAAGAATGGTATCCAAATTCTCATCTTCTTAGTCTGAGCAGTAGAAAATTGCAGATTTCCTGATACATGGAACTATTTCTTAAATCAGCAACAATTTCATCTGTTAAAAGTTTAAGAAATGTACTGAGAAAAATGCCACATTATCAAATTTTTCTGTTTTGTATTATTATAAAATCAATATTTAGGGTTTATTTGAAGTAATAATCTTGAACTTGATTATTAATAAGCACTGAAACCAGATAGAGTCAATTTATACATATTTATTTTTACCATAAAAAATGAAATTGTCCTCTCTCTTTGCAGGTGGTCGTCAGCAAGGCAGCACAGATTGTCAACCAGCTTACACGCAAGGAGGCGTCACGGCGTGCCCTGATGCAGTCCCCTCAGATGGTGGCAGCAGTGGTGCGGGCGATGCAGAACACAAGCGACATGGAGACAGCAAGGGCCACTGCCAGCATCCTACACAACCTGTCCCACCAGAGAGAGGGCCTGCTCGCCATCTTCAAGTCTGGAGGCATCCCTGCTTTGGTCCGCATGCTCAGGTACCGCAAGACACAGAAGAAGAGTTCATGGGATGAGAAAGATATTTAACTTCAGTTATTTCTGACTTAAAACCTTAGTTGCTCATATATTGGGAAAATGTATTCTTTCTTATCATGTAGGTATGACCTGTAAAATCTAGCTTAAAAAAACAGCTAAAAAAATTTAGGACCAACAAATTATAACATTAAAAAAAAGCGTCATAACCCTCCTGTTTGTCTCGCTCAGCTCTCCCATGGAGTCTGTGCTCTTCTACGCCATCACCACTCTCCACAACCTGCTGCTGCACCAGGAGGGAGCAAAGATGGCTGTGCGTCTGGCTGACGGCCTGCAGAGGATGGTTCCCCTGCTGAATAAGAGCAACCCCAAGTTCCTGGCCATCACCACAGACTGTCTGCAGTTGCTTTCCTACGGCAACCAGGAAAGCAAGGTGTGTGCAATTTTCAGTGCACATTATACAATGGCTGGTACACTTCATATCAGCCAAGAACTGTAATTTGAGATTGTTCAAGTTGTTGAGCTTGTGTGTGCATGTGTTTTGTTTTGGGTGTGGCATGTGAACAGAGCAGTTCAGGTGCTGGCACAATGTGGGTATGGGTGTGGTTATTTGGTAAGAGTAGTAAAATGAGTGAAGATTAACTGGTGTAATTATGCCTGGACAGGTCACAGATTTGTACAAGTTGTTCACTGTAAACCATAAAAGTGTTAAAGAATAAAAGTTAGTTTCACTCAGCCTACACTGGTGATACTCACTCAGCCTCTCTCTCTTTGTCTCTCAGCTCATCATTCTTGCCAACAGGGGTCCTGAGGGTTTAGTTCACATCATGAGAAACTACAGCTATGAGAAGCTGCTATGGACCACAAGCCGTGTGCTCAAAGTCCTCTCTGTTTGCCCCAGCAACAAACCCGCCATTGTAGAGGCTGGTATGTGATACATGTTTTCTGTGAGCACACACCTGTGTGTGTACAAGGTAGTTGCACGGGTGTGTCAGCGTTTTGTTATGTGAAGCGTGACTGATGGCGTCTTGTCAACCACAGAGCCACATGACGGCTCAGTTTATGAGATGTTGCTGAGAGCTGAGTGATTTACCTTCTTTGTTTCCTGCAGGTGGGATGCAGGCTCTGGGTAAACACCTCACAGGCTCCAGCCAGCGTCTGATGCAGAACTGTCTTTGGACGCTCAGGAACCTGTCTGATGCTGCCACCAAAGAGGTGCGTGGCCACACACAAAATCTTTATTAATTTCTCTTTTCTACACATGAAAAACACTCTGACATAGTTCCTTCTTTTCTGTAGGAGGGTATGGACAGCCTGCTGCAGACGCTGGTCGGTCTGCTTAGTTCAGACGACCTCAACATGCTCACTTGCGCCACAGGCATCTTGTCAAACCTCACATGCAACAATGCCCACAACAAAACTCTGGTCACCCAGAGCGATGGGGTGGAGTCACTGATTCACGCCATATTGCGTGCTGGTGAGAAGGAGGATGTGACCGAGCCCGCCGTTTGTGCTCTGCGCCACCTGACTTCACGCCACCAACAGGCTGAGGTCGCTCAGAATGCTGTGAGGAAACATTACGGCATCCCGGCCATCGTCAAGCTGCTCAACCAACCCTACTACTGGCCCGTCATCAAGGTAGAGAGGAGGGAGGGAAGCATGTAGGGATACTGTGGTATTGGCTCAAATGAACACTAATGAGATTTGTAGCTTTAAAATGTTCATACAATAGTCACCTTAATTTTAAATGCAGTTTTTTTCTCCTGTTTTACAAGTGAGCAGCCATTCTTATATTCAACATCATTTCATATCTTCAGAATCCTACCTATGTTGATTACGCCCTTAGGTTATTGTAGATTGAAAAACAGTGGGGTTTTTCTCCCCTAAGATAATGGAAAGGACTCCAAACAGTAGAACAGTTTGTCTGAAAGCAGTTGATTTGAGGAAAAATCAGTTAAGGACAATGAGAAAAACGTCAAACAAAACTGAGGATTAAGGGGTTTGTTCCAAAGAGAGAAACTGGAGTAAAATGGGGAGAAGTAGACAGATGGACAGAGGGGATGGCAAAACCGGCAGAAGGCCAGAGTCCCCATCAGTCTGAGAGAGCGTGAAATTGCCATGACAGCAGGACCACAGGGCACAAAAACATCACTTCATTTTTCTAACGGAGATACTTGAAGTTGTTTGTCATGCTTGTCTTACTTGTTGACCAATGACAGTGAGCAGCATTGTGACAGTTTCTTTGCCTCTCCTCCCTGCCTGAAGGCTGTGGTTGGCCTGATCCGCAACCTGGCCCTGTGCCCTGAGAACCAGGCCCCTCTGAAGGATGCTGGAGTGATCCCCCGACTGGTCAACCTGCTGCTCAAAGCCCACCAGGATGCCCAGAAACACGGATCATCTGCCCAGCAGACATACCAGGTAGATAAGGGGCTACTTTTGGAGGATGCTTTAAGATCATTTCGGAAATGATTAGTTGTGAGTTATTTATAAACAATAATCTGTATTCTTTTCATTTTGCTCATCAGGATGGAGTGAGGATGGAGGAGATTGTGGAGGGCTGCACTGGAGCTTTGCACATCCTGGCAAGAGATCCAATCAACAGAGCAGAGATCGCCAACCTGCAGACTATTCCTCTGTTTGTTCAGGTAAAGGAGGAAACTGATGCTCCCACACTTCCTTGTATTGATAGTTTACTTCCCTCTGCTTACTCATTTCCCCCTCCCCCTCTCTAGCTCCTCTACTCTCCAGTGGACAACGTGAAGCGCGTGGCAGCCGGCGTCCTGTGTGAGCTGGCCCTGGACAAACAGTCGGCTGAGCTCATTGATAGTGAGGGAGCATCAGCTCCGCTGATGGAACTGCTGCACTCCAACAACGAGGGCATTGGTAGGACACCCGGATAATGCACTGCGATTAGCTTACCGTAATGTAGCATTTAGTCATAGGTGGAAAGCAACAAAGTCAATTAACTCAAGTGCTGTGCTTGCTGTAAGTGCAGTTTCCAGTACTTTATTCTGCATGACTTCATGCATTTTGTGAGACCGTTAAACTCTGCTGCATTTCAAAATAAAGCTTTTAAACTACATTTAATACAGCCATGAAATGGGGTGCAGTGTTGTAGTTTAAGCCATCCACATAAGAAGTTTGACTGAATACAATATTCAAATACATAATACAAGTTAATACAGTGATAATTTAACTTAATTTAAGTTGACATTTACAGCAAATCTTGCTTGGTATAAGAGTAACTTAAAGATGCTGTGATGCTTCATAAAAAGTCTTGACATAGTAACTAAAAGTACAGTTTTAAAGAAGGAATGTGTTTTTTCTTCTTATATTGTTTTATTTTATGCATCACTCTGTCATAATGTTGTTAGTTTCTGGCCAAGAGTTTGATGAGAAGATTGATACCACTTTTATATCTGTTCAGCTTTATTAATGATGCTGTTAATGCACTTAACCCATAATGCCTCAGGGAGTTTTATAAAACAAGAAATATTGAATGTTTCCTTATTGTTTTCCCCCTCAGCCACTTATGCTGCAGCTGTACTCTTCCGCATCTCAGAGGATAAGAACTCAGACTACAAGAAGCGAGTGTCTGTTGAGCTCACACACTCTTTGTTCAAGCACGACGCCGCTGCATTGTAGATGGTGAGTGTCTGGTGCCCCCCACTGCCAAGAGATGACAACTGAGAAAGTAGATTTT
>JAPZDV010000020.1:20416747-20450563 GCA_029814665.1 Acanthurus lineatus | reverse complement strand
ATAGATAGATAGATAGATAGATAGATAGATAGATAGATAGATAGATAGATAGATAGATAGATAGATAGATAGATGCTGTTAGGATTATGTTGGAGTTGAATGCTTCATTGAGACAGCAGGTTGTCAGGGTCTTAAAAGTCTAATGTTTTTTTCCATAGTAGAAAATCTTTTAGATAACATGTCTGTGAAGAAGTACGAAATAAGAGGATTTTGTTTTTTCTCATCATGCTTTTGTTCTCTTCTTGTAGATCCGGAGGAGAAAGAAAGGTGAAAAAGGAAGCTGGGGGGCCGAAATAGGACGTAACAGGACAGAGAAAAGAATATAGTTGTCAGTAGAGATTATTCCCTCTGCCCTCAGCCTCATGTAATATATGCAATTATCACTTGAGTACGGGACTCATAATCTTAACAGGGCTCAACTTTTGTTTTATAGCATAATTTTTGCTGATTATTATTCTGACAGTGACAATGCTTGAAGGTTTCTGTTAGAGAACCTTTTAAAAGTGAGCGTGTGTGCATGCGAGTGTGTCTGTGTGTGTGTGTGTGTGTATGTATGTATGTATGTGTGTGTCAATGCTTTTGGGTGGGTATTCTATGCCAAAGAGATTTTATTTTGTGATGATAATCATGTAGCTTCCCTTTTTTTTTTTAAGAAAAAAATTTTAAAAAAAGATAATAGTTTTAAAACACTGCCACCGGTGGCTGACTGTGCACGGTGCACCTGCTCACCACTCTGTTTCTTACTTAATGCCTTCATAACAGACACTGCTGTCTGTACTGTAGCTGTGACTTTATACTGTCAGCTTTTCTCCCGCTGTGATACAACACTAATGAGTCAGCAGCACTAATTCAGTAGGGGTGAATGAATGAGACCTTTGAGAGAGCGGCGTAGGGCTGCTCCACCCCCCCCCCCCAACTCTTTAAACATGTGGATGATTTTTTTTTTTGGAGTGTAGATGTTTGTTTTTAGGAATAGTTCTGCATCTTTTATAAGTTATCCACTGGGGAAGGTTCACATTATCCGGCATTATCAGAATAATAATAAAAGATGTCTTTCCTTTTGACCTGAATTTAAGAAGATGGTATGTGTGGCTGTAGTCATGCGCAGGAGAACAACAGCGTGGTTTTTACAGACATGTTCAACACAGGAGATCATAAAGTCGGGGACGGCCCTACAGCTGGAAAAAACTACTGACAGGGAAATTTGTCTTTCTACCTATAAAAGTTTTTACTGAAATTTTGTTAAATAAAAATAAAGGATATATTAAACTTATTTTGGTGTCTGTATTTATTGAGTTTTGTCAAATGCATTACCTGTTTTCACAATTCATTACAACAGTTGTGAAGGCTGAAAATCCACATTTTGATGTGTTCAGTATTTCCTACTTCTTGCTTTCTGCATACCCTTTTCTGTCTCTGCTGAGGCTTCATATCCTTCATTTCTCCAATCCTAACCATGTTACTTTATCGGTCTCTTGTTGAAATACATGACTTGATGTAATTGTTGCTGCCACAGCTTTAACAGATTTTAGAGACTGCTGGATTTTATTAAATATCAATCAGTTGTTATTTTTCCAATTTTTAGTTCTTTCCAGCATCTTTTCTCTCTTTCTTTCATTCATTCAACATTTTTAAGAATTGAAAAAAGTATTTTTTTCTCTAAAGGAGGTCAAAATTCAGTTAAACGTTCTCAAAATAATAAATAAAGGAATAAATGAGGCACTAAAATTGAAAAATTAATGATAAAACTTTCAAAGCTCTCACAGTCAGTTTTTAATTTTTCTCCTTGATACCTACTGAGAAAATAGATTTTCTGTGATTTTGATTTTTTTCTGCACAACCAAAACTTTGTGAGGATTGTTCATTATTTTAAAATATCAAATTGCATAATGGTTTCTGAACCTGAGGCTTAAAGAACCTGTAACAAGAAGAAGTCAGTGTAATATCCCAGCTGGTCAGTTATAAAACAAATGTGCATTTTTGCATAGTGACTGTGGATTTATTTAATTTCATCATCATCATGTCCATATATAAAATATATAAACACTTTAATTGAACATTTCAGTAGCCAGTTAGAACAGAAACATGCAGACACAGAGAACATTGTTACAGATAAATGTGAGTGGAGGACAGAGGAGATTTGATAACATGTTTCTTCAAGGTTATTGCTTGCTTTCAAACCATCTGTCACTGCAGTGTGACTGTGAGTACAGAAAGAGTGTAAAATTCTATAACATTTCCATGTGTCTGCGCATTCATACATGCAATAGAGGAAATATGATAACAAACATCATGTTTGAGTGAAGACACCATGGCAGCTGTCCCAACCTCCTGCTCATTTTTGCTACAGCATTAAATATGCTTGTTCGAATCGGTCTGCATGGGTCATTTAGTCATGACACAAGGTCTTCAAACATCTATATCACCCTCTTGATGCCTTTCTACACACTTTAAATAAATACATTTAAAAAATTCACAAAGGTCTCATTCACAAGGTTTCGGGTTAGATATCCTCAGGTTCATCTCTGTTTGGACCCTGCTTCACCCAGAAACACCATCCACTCTGGCTGGAGGCTGAAGAACTGTAGATGAACTCCAGGCATGTTCGTGACCACTAAAGACTTAGATTACAGTGTCAAACATGTGCATGGACTGCATGATGTTTTCATCCTGGAGGGAGAAACAAAGGGAGGAGGGGTGAAAGAACTGAGAAAGCTGCAGATGAAAAAGCATTTTTTTTCACAAAATGTGTGAGTGAAATTGCTAAAATCATTAAATGTAAAAGACCTTTTGACATGTCTCCAAGAACTCCTCGATGGTGACCACTCCGTCATTATTCCTGTCCATTTTCTGGAAAAGGTGTCACACAGGCACAGATGTTTCAAAGGGTAGCTTTAGCACACCATTTAGAGTTTTCTCATCATGTTTATATTCACTTTTCTCACTGATTGCAAAGTTTTTTTCCAACCTACATGTCTTACATTCACATTTGATGGCTATAGGTCCTCTTCATTGCCTTTTGTTGGCTGAATGCTACGTTTCTCTGCAGTGACTGATTACCAGTCGAGCAAACAGAAATTGGCGACAGGAGAGTTGTTGCCAAACATGTGAGAATATGTTTGTACAGACACCTCCAGGGCTGAAAAATTAAGCTAATATAAAAGTAATAAAAACTGCAATCCCCAAAATAGTCATTTGAGGGCTGCCTCCAAAAGCAAGTCAAACCCCACAGAGCCCAATGATAAAATTGCAACTTTAGAGTGGAAACAATATGTTTAAAGCTGCTACAAAAACTTGTTTTTATGTCTCTTCAGGTAATTTCCTGATTAATGACAACTGAATAGGGATTTCACTTTGTATTCAACCCAATCATTTATGAAGGCAAATTGAAAGCTCAAAACTGCCCAATAAACACAACAGGTGACAATGGCTCTGTCCACTGTTGAGTCCACAAATGAGGGACCTGCTCATGAAACACTTACAGCGCTCCATGTGGTCAAAAACTCTCCATGGTGCCTTTTAGCAGCCACAGTGACATACAGAGAAAAACAAACTGCTGCAGAGTCCCCACTGTGTGTTGAACCTGTGTGTTGTGGCCTAGTTGACTGAGCAGGTGACTCACTTTTAGTCAAATGTTGGGAGACACGTATGGGTTTGAGGATTTGTGGGTTTTACCTGGAAAAAGCTGTCAACATGCTCTTTGGGAGCACTATCCCTCATATTAGGGAAGGTGTACTTCCCCATCATGTCATAAATAGACTGCATTATATCTGTCATCTCCTGGAAAGACAGGCAGAGAGACAGATAGGTAGAAAAATAAATAACATTTGAAAAAAAATAAATAAAACAAGGAAAAATCACATGTCACCAACAGCTGCTAAAATAACACTGGACATGTCATTCATACAAACACAGGGAGCGAATGGCTCAAGTACCTCTCTGGTGATGCAGCCATCTTTGTTGAGGTCATACAGATTAAAGGCCCAATTGAGTTTATCAGTGATGGAGCCCCTCAAGATGATGGACAGACTTATGACAAAATCCTACAAGAAAAAAAAAACCCTGGAATGACTGAGATCATGAAGGCTATAGCAATATCAGAAAGAGTCAAGAGCAAAAGATGAGAGCAAGAGGAACAAGTGAGGATGTGACACTGTAAGAACAGATACAAACTGAAGGCTTACAGAGAGGAAACTTTTCTTGGTCTCAGTAAGTTTTCATTTACTCTGAGTTAAAGACAGTCGAGTTGAACACAATTAAGTAATTTGAGGACAGGAAGATTACTTTCTAAATATAACTCTGTGTGTGTGTCCTGAGCTAGAAAATTTATATGAAAATACACTGTTTGTGTGTTAATGTACATAAATAAATCAGCATTACATAGACAGACATATGCTGCTCTAGATTTGTGAGAAATATTGCAACAACCAATAAAAGGTAAAAAGAGCTTTACAATAAATCAGCAGAGTAACAGCATTTTTTTATTTGTGCCCTGTGCTGTCTGTCCTGTAAAAGAACAGGGTTGCTGCTGCAGAGCATCAAGCGAAAAAACGTACAAGTGAAGGACATTAGGGAGGGAAAGATATCTGACTGCTGCTAACTGATGGGAAAGTCACCTCAAAGCTGACTGATCCATTATTGTTGGTGTCAAAAGCTTCAAACAGGAAATGTGCGTACATACTTGAATCTGTGAGAAAAGAAAAAATCAAGTTACCATTCAAATCCTTCATTTTTTGAAGGAAATCTAAATTTTTTCATTGCCTTGAAAAGAGTCAGTACTGTTTTGAGTTTGAGAAATCATGTTAAGAAATTATCTTAAAGCCTGTGGTTTCATATCACCCAGAAAATGATTTTTTGGGGGAAGGGGCATCCTGCTTGTTGGTATATTGATCATAATGCACACTGATCATTCATCTGACTGAGGTTTGTGACAGACTCTATGGCCTCGACCTCCACTCAGCAGTGTAACTGTGTATGGCTAAATTTCAGTGCATGTCCATGGATTTGAAGTGTTAGTTGGAGTTGTGTAGAAGTCAAAAATTACAAAATTACAAAATTATTTAAGTCAAGGGAATTTCACACAGTTTTCACATTTGCAAACTTAAATTTGATAGGGTTTCTGTAAACAATTAAAATACAGTTGATTTAAACAAACATGACACACACAAGGGCAGCTGAAGCTGAGGAGTGGGAGTAGTCCATCTGCTTGTAAGACGGTTGTTGTTTCCATCCCTGGCTCTTCCAGCCTGCATGTCAAAGTGTCTTCAGTCAAGAAACTGAACTACACTGATGAACTAAACTAAACTGCTACCGATGGCTCCATCTTTATGTGAATGTGTGTCTATGAGTTCCTGATGAAGGTACCTGCCTTTAGTATGTGAATGTGTGCATGAATGGAAGAATGCTGACTTGCATTGTGAAGTGCTTTGGGTGTAAAAAAAAGCTCTATATAAATGCAGTTGATTCACCATTTACATGTTCACCTATCTCTGAGTTTGAACATGCTGAAGATGGAAGATGCATGATCTTTCCTCATGCAAAGCCCCCACCATTTTAGAGAACAGCATATCTTTAAATCTCTTTGCAGGTGAGATTTTGATAACATTAATGTGAAATAAAGACTGAGAAGATGGAATGAAGGAAGAAGGCCTTACAGACCTCCATGTGGGAAGAACTGGGAGTAGATGCCTTTAAAAGTCTCTTCATTAACCACACCGCTTGGACACTCCTGAAGGAATGGCAAAACACAAACTTAAGTCAATGAATAACACAAACATGCTGTCCTACATAATACTCTAAAAATCCATTGTGTGTTTAATCATGCCATAGTTATATTCAAGGTCATTCAAAAGAGTAAAAATCTTGGACTGACATTTTTGAATCCCCGGTAGAGGACCTGCAGCTCTTTCTTGCTGAACTTTGTTTGCTGGACAAGATGGTCGAGCCCCTCGGGTCTATAGCACACTGTCGACAGCTCAGCATCATCAGATGTGTTTCCTACATGCAGGGAGGAAGAAAGACATAAAAAGAGTTTTTCCATAAGAAACACACGCACTAAGAGAGATGTCTTATGCTGAAAAGACACTGAAGAAAGTGGTAAAAGTAAAGACGAGAAATTGTGAGAGTGACAAACCAAGAAGCTGCTATGCAAAAGTATCAGAGTTTAATTTTCCCTGTGACTTAATATAAAGCTACAGAGGAATCTGAGGGATGATGGACGTGTGTGTCCTGACACTTGCTTTGATTAGATGACAAGCTGGAGCCAGAACGATAGCAGGGGAGCAGCTTGAGGAAGCGCTGCTTTATGCTCTTTTTATTAGGTTTGGATGGGGGATTACCTGGAAACAACCAATCACAGGAGAGATTAGAGGCAGATAGAGTGACCCACATAGGGAAACAGCATGTTAAATGGATAAAAAAAAACTGGGCAAACTACCCTCAAACACTTTGAATGACTTTTCCATGCAACTCAGTGTGCAACATTAGTTTGCTGACCTGGCTTTGAACCAGCGTGACCCATCAGATCAAAGCTGGTAGGAGAGCATCCAGCATGGGGGGGCTGAGTGGATACAGAGGTCATACAGACTGTGATGGACATGTTAGATATTATTCGGGTTTTAAGTCCAGTCTGCAGGAGAGACAGCTAATTAAAAAAAACATCAAGCTTATTTTGGTTTTAATTTTTAAATATGTGAACTAATTATTTTATTCTTTATTTGTGTTTGGTTGAAAAGTCCAGCTTCTCTGTTTTAAATAAGGTGAAAGTGCTGAGTAGATGTGACAGCTATACTACCCAAAAAAAAGCTCCTTTTTTTTAATTTGAACTGGTTAAAAAAATCTTAATAAATAGTTGGAAGTTAATTTTCCTTAACTTGTTAAACAGCTTGCAGAGCAGCTAGCATAGCTACCATCATTGGTGCGTTAAGCCAGATGCTAATGTCAGCATGCTAACATGCTGATGTTTGGTACATTTAAAGTTTACAGTGCTCAGCTTCTTAGTATAGCATGTAGCTTACAAATATTGACCAATGAACACAAAAAGAACAGCTGAGGCTGATGGTAATGTAATCTTTTTTGAGGTTTGTGGTCATTAAAAAAAATAACTGATCTGCTAAAGTCACTGGGCTAAATTCAATTTTCATTCAATATTTGTTTAAGTTAATAATGATCAAAGGGATGTGCTGACTGACTGACAACCAGAGCAAGTTATCCAAAACACACAGTTTGCACCCTTTTTCTCCACATATGTAAGTGGATGGATGTTAAAATAATAGATTCTAAGCTGACAGACTTTTTCATACATATTTTTTATTATCTCTTTCCAGCTCTTCATCGAAGCCACAGTATACTGTATGATGTGTAGACAGAGCTCCATTTTTTTTTGCTTGTACGAGTCAATCATGTAGAAATAAGGTGTATTGAGCATATCAACATAGTTGTCACCTTTGGGATCTTCTACTGCACTTAGGTTCTTTGGTTTTGAACAATGTTTGTCTGTACAATGTGAGCCTCTAGTGAGTCACCGAACCAACTGCTTAGTGAGGTTGAAAGTGATTTAAGCTGAGAAAGAACAGTAAGAATGTGACTTGGACATTAAGATATACACACACTTTCACACACATGAAGAGTGTGTTTACTCTTTGCCAGAATAATACAGAAAAAGGACACCAGCGTGGCTCATTGGGCACCAAAATACAACACAGCTTAAGATTGAAGAAAGTAATACAAGATGCTCTGCACTGCACCTCCTGCCAGCTCTCTGTCCATCTGAATCAAGCTAACACAGCTAACACAGCTAACACAGCGAACCAGTAACCAGCACGCTCAGTATGGCTGAAACTGAGAGAGAGAACCACTTAAATGAACATGTCATACTAAACAGGAAAACATGAGGACTCCGTGATCAGTGATTGACTAATTAACATGCTAACACTCAATTATTTATATAACCTTCACCCATTTATATCATGCATTATACATGACTTCTCCCTCTGTGATCTTTAAATCATAACCTTAGTTACAGAGACGCTGCGTTTCATCAATCAAATGAATAATATGTAGATATCTGAACATCTACATCAAACAGAATCAGATGGCACCAGTTTTTCTCTATCTTTTTTCTATAGTCTCATAACTCAACAGTACCTGTTAACAGTTTTCCAGTCAGCCAGCTGTAAAACTCTCTGACCATCTTCAACAGACTCTGGTGTTTCCTCTTTCTCCGCTGCATGCTGAATGTGTTTCAGTGTTGTCTCTGGCTCTCCTGCAGGGCTCTGGTGTCAGTTTTCAGATGTTTTTAAAGTGCATCTAATGAAACTCTTCCTCTGCAAAAGTCCAGAGATACTTTGTCCTTAAAGAGGATGTTCAGTGGTTTTCTGTCACTTCTTTTCTTACTGACTTTCCAGCTGTAACATTCTTGTTTCTTTCTTTTGTTTGTCGGCCTTCCACCCGTTTTGAATCCAGAGTTGTTTTCTCTGGATGTCACCAGCTGATAACTTGTTTCATCAAGCTGATCACTGCACAAAACACGCATGTCTTCCCCTCCCCACCCCAGCTCACCTCCTCCCTCCTCTTCCTCCTCCTGTAGGAGCATCAGAGGGTTTACAAACCTGCAACAGCTAAACACAAACTTCCTCTTCATCCATCATCTCCTCTGCTCTGCAGCTTCACCTGCTTCTAAATTCTCTTTGTGCTGTCTGAGACTCTCACTTGTTATCAGTTGCTAATAGCATCTTGTTTTGTAGTCTCTCTCATCCAAAGCCAGACACAGAGACTTCATATTGACCCAAAACAACACAAGATCGAAGTGATGCAGTCGATGTAAGGAGTTGGACAGCAAAAAAATCAGCTGACATCAGCTCACACAAACAACGGTTGATTTATTTCTTTTGAGCTTGAGCTCACATTGAGCCTGTTGCTCTCCTTCACTCAGTCATGAGCTCACATTGCAGGAAAACTTCCTCAAAGTGGAGTCTATAAGTTTTCACATCTCCCTCTATTTTTACCTTGAAATCTGCTCTCTCTTGCAACCTAATGCCAAACACAAACATTTAACAGGTTGAAAAAGAAAAGGGATTTAAAGTTAACCCTAAAATGCATCTTTTTAAATGATGGTATACACTGATCTAAATTTAGTTGAGAGAGTGTATTATTATGGACGATATAAGGTAGGTCTCCAAACAGTGGTGTGTCCTAAGAGCCACTAGAGGACAGTGTTGGGCTACAGAAGGCCTCTAAGTCAGACATGACTCTATTATGGAGATGCAGTGTGCATGGCCATTGGCCTTCTTGATCTCATTTCAATTCAGACTTGTCTTCATTTTCTAAAAGAGGTCAATGTGTTAAGAAAATGCTTATCAGTCATATCAAGTAAACAAGTTTTAACTTACAGTAATACACACAGCAGCAGTACAAGTTAAAGCATTCAGTGAAACTAACGCTTTCATTTAGAGAAACAGCAGCTAAAACGCAGGATTCAATTTTTGCTCAAGAGCACAGCAAAAGCGTTTATTGAATAAACAGGCCTCACTTTTACTCCTCGGTGTTATACCACAGGAAGAACAGTCAAAAAACGGTGAAACCTGCCAGATTCTGCCAATAGGAATGAACTGTGACTAGAAATTTATTCTGTGGGAACAAGCCAGTTGCCGCCTTTATGTACAATAAGTCAATCAAACTATCAAATACAGCTGAACCACTGTGGAAAAACAAACAAAGATTTATAAAGCCTCTCTCTCTCTCAAACACACTCACACACGCACACACATGCCACACACTAACACATAAACACCCACACACACACACACACACACTAACACATAAACACACACACATACACACAAAAACACACAAACACACACACGGACACACACATACACAAACATCTCAGCTTTTTCATACAGAACACTAAAACTGCAATTTGTTCTTATTATTTTTCTTACAAAAGTAGCAATTTTGTAGAGAGATATGAAAAAACTTCCCTGCTCTTTTCTCTTCCTGCAGCTGATATTTTCAGAAGTGTACATATTGATCACAAATATGTTGTCAGGTAAGTTACTGCAATACTTTCTTGATGTGACTCGTGTGCACAATAATGTGACAAAAACAAAGCAGAACGTTGCTCTTAGAAAGACATTGCAGCTTTTAAACATCTGACTAAGCTGAAGCTTTCTTCCAGCTGCTTGTGTGAGTTATGTATAAAAACTTCTTGAACTTCTGTGGCAAGAATAAATGACTATTTCTGCTGTTTATAATGCTAATAAAGGAGCAAATGCAACATGTGTCAACTCCTAAACTCACTGTAAAACTAAACCTTTTAAGTTTCCTACAGCACATAATAAACCTCAAACATCTCGAGGGTTCGACTGATGTATAAGACAGACTCAACAAATATTTCAGTGAGGGCTGAAATCAGCCAGCAGTCTCTCTTTAGTTCTGGAGACCCTCAGGGTGACTTTGATTGTGTGAATCAATTTCAACACATTCAGCCCTCTGAGGCAGATCAATACCCTCCTCCTCCGTGCAGTTATCAACACATTTAAAGACTTCTCTTCTATCCACTGCAGCAGATAGCTCAAGTTGACTCAGAGACTTTGAGAGAAATAAAGAAGTTCAAAGGGGTTAAAGAGGAGTCATCAACTTCTGCTATATCTTTCTAACAAGTTACACTTCTAAGGAGTTTATAAGTTATTCTTTAAAGTTCGGGAACCTTTTAGCACATTCAGGAGATGACAATGCACCATTAATTGCTGCATTTCTGTGATTTTTGAGGTCAGACTGATCAGACCATATTTGCTGCCATTAATAGACTTCAAACTTCATAAACTTAGGTTTTGGGACTGAAGATGGGTAACAGAGCCATTTTTGTTGGGTCTCCAATTAGCAGAGCATGAGACTTAACAGCACTATGATATGTATTTATTGTATTTTATAAAATAGAAAAAGATCATTCTTTTAACTTCTTTTATCTGTTCAACTTATATTCTGTTTAACACTACTCACATCATCTGATTATTACTGTAACATTTTTATAATAAAACAAGTAGATTTTAAATGTATGGTTTGTTCTGCCCTTAATCAGCAGTGTGTAAATATAAATGTTATGGAAATTTATGATGTTTTTTGTGAGATTGGTTCTTGGAGCTGCACCAAATTTTCCTTTTGGGTCTGGAGTTGGTGGTCTAATCGGTGGGCTTTCAGTCTGCTGGATCAGGGAGTTAAAAATGACCCTACCATATTACGATCGATTTCATTAGTTTCATTCATCTTTTTCAGCCACATTTCCATCAAAAACTTAACCCTGTAAAGAAAACACAGACAACACTGTCCTCTTAGTCCCTGCATAAAGAGAAAAAGGTAATTTTCCTTTTTAACTACAAGCTAAGAAAGAAAAATCAAGTCTATATAAGAGGAGAAAGAGTGAAGCAGATTACCCGCTAGTATTTTGTGTTTACTTGGGAGGTCATGGCAGCTTAAGTAGGGTCATGCAGCGCTAAATGAATGTTTGTAAGCTAATGTTGCCCAGTCAACAGCCTCCGTGCTTCCCATAATCCTCCAAAGGACATGGTTCAGATTATCTTTTCCAAACCATACACACACAAGCACACACACAAGCACGTTTAAATTCATACATTCTCTTACTCCTTCATCAGCTCTTCAGTGATTGTTCCAGAGGTTTCTATCAGTTCATTTTACCTCATGTGCCCTCACACAGATGCAGATGTCACCTCATCGGTTACGGAGGATCGGCTTTGATTATTTGTTACACAACATTGATCTTAATGTAATACTTTTATCCATCCAGACTGCAGCCGGTTCAGTTTGGCACCTAAAACATGAAAACTATGAGGCTCTGAGGGGCTTCAGTCATGCAACTGTGTTATATAAATGTAACAGGCCTTTTGTGTTATCAGAGTTTTGGGATGCATTAGAAAAAACCCCTTGAGCACTCTACAAAAATGTTATGCATAACAAGAAAGTGCAAACACACACACACACACACACACACACACACACACACACACACACACAGATATGGAGAGAGAGGTAAAAGCAGGTTTGTTCATTTATGAATGCAACTGCACTAGACATGATGTGGAGACCATTACAAATACGGAGTGCAATATTAGTTTTCCATCAACTGAATCAAGAGATTCAAAGCTGAAAATATAGTTTTAGCCAGCAGCAAGTTAGCTTAGCTTAGCTTAGTTGAGCTTGGTTTAGCTCAGCTTAGCAAAGCTTAGCACACAGAGGAGACAGCTGGCCTGGCTCTGTCCACCCTGGCAACCTCTTTAGTTTCTGTGTGCGGTTCTGCAGTTTTCCAAAAAACAATTGTTTACTATTTGCTATGAAATATGAGATGACCGGCCCTCAAAGGGCAGAGGTTTGGGTGAAGTGGTGGGACAGGACCATAAACCAGGAGAATGAGGTTTGACTCCCTTGAAAAAGCAAAAGGAAATCAAAAGCAAAAGGTCTTTTACTAAACCAAATCAAACCTGATCAAGTGTCTCTCTGTGACCAGTTAGGCATAAGATTAAAGCTCATTAAGTAGCCAAACATTTTACCCTCTGTCTGTTTAATACGCTAAAAAATCAAAATGCAATCAAAGATCGAAGAATTAGTGCAGCACTTAGTAATACCAGTAATACCATGAAGTTCTGTTTGGCAGCTTGATTTTCACTTAAAATAAACATACTTGATGCAAAGTGTTAAATAGTGAGCATCAGAGTTGCTTAGAGTTTCCATAAGACAGAGCCAGGTTAGCTGTTTCCCTCAGTTTACATTGTTTATGCTAAGCTAAGCCAGCAGGCTTCTTAAGGCAACTTTTTCTATACTTTACAGATATGATATATAATAAGCAAATTTCCTTGTTTGTCAAATTGTCCCTTTTAAAACCACAAAGAAATAGTTGTCCTGGAGGTTCCGTGGCAGTGCAGCAGCAGTCAGTCAGCGTCATTGTAACATGAACTGTAACAACAACTGTAGTGTAGAAAGTGATGAGTTGAAAAAAAAACATCCAGTTGATCAATAATGCATGAACACAGTCAGGAGTAAACAACATGAGGTTTCAGCAGCTGCACATTGAGACCATTTTCTGCTCAGTTTGAATAGTTTTCAAACAGAGCTGATCAATCCTTAAACCCCATTTTTAACACACCTTTCCACAAGCTGGCGTTGATTCCTTTATTAATACATAAAGTGTAACTGTTGGCTGTTTACTCGACAGATATCATTGAGTTGAACAGTAAAGGCTGGAGTTACGTTGGTTTGTGCCTCAGGCTGTTGAGCATCACAACTCCTCTGTGCTTAGTTTTTAATAAAAAGGTTTGTGTGTGATATCCATTCAGCAGCCTAAAGCCTCTGTGGTCGTGCACCTGTTCACTGTTTGGTTAACCTGCTGCTGAATGGATATCACACCGGCTATTGTGCCAACAACCATTGACCATTAAACACACCGTCATCTTCACGCCATCTGTCTATTTTAAAGACAGTCCTGCAAACTTAATATGAAAATTCACACAGAGCAGTTATTTTTATACACTTACTGAGCCGTGTTTGGAGGAAAGAGTATTTCAGGAAGTTGTCACAAGAATGTCAGAGCCTTTCAAAGCACCAAGCATGTGTGTGTGTGTGTGTGTGTGTGTGTGTGTGTGTGTGTGTGTGTGTGTGTGTGTGAGAGAGAGAGGTATATTTGTGTTTACAGATCTCTAAAAACTCTCGACATAGCACGCACTCATGTGGAAATTAAGAAAATTCAAAGTCTGACAACAAGAGGAGACTCACTGATCTAATTAGACCATAAACACACACACACACACACTCACACACTCACGACAGGTATAATTTAACATGACAGGACACAGATGAGGCTCCTCTTTTCTTACTTTTTTTCCATTTGTTCTCTCATCTCTCCATTTCAGACTTCTTCAGTGTGTTTTTCTGTTAAAAACCTCCAGAGGAGAATATTGATGCAACTGATGTGCATCTTTGTGACTTTCTGTCAAGACACCAAGTCGTTCTCATATTGATTTAAAAGCACATTAAGCTTAATTTTCCTCTAAGTTGAGTAGGAACATTTGTCATTGCAATAGCACTTATCACCACAGTGCACCAACTCTTTTAGTTTAAAAAAGTCAAACATCCTGTTTATTGCTGTAAGTTTTTTTTTTTATCCCTGATCCATTTATTTATCAGTTTGTTTCTCAAATGGGAGAAAATGATGACAAATGTCAAGATTTGCTTAAAATCCAAAGTGAAACCTCAAAATGTTTGTTTGTCTGACCAATCAAACAAAAGGCCAAAATATTAAATTTACAAAAAAAGGAGGCGAATATATTAATTTTTTAGAGTCTGGAACTTAAAAAACTGGTTCACTTTCAAATATTCGCTGACCGGCTGATTAATCAGAGTTTTTGATATCAGCATGAAGGTCAATACATTTCTCCACAGAGAAACGGTTATGTGGTGGATTTTCAGGCTTTACATGTATGATGTTACAGAATGGCGCTGCTGGCATTATCGGAACATTCCCTGCTTCCCTTTAACATTACTGACAAATATTCAGTGCTGAAAGCCATGAAAAGCTTTTTTAGTTTTTACCTAAAACACATCCTACTTTCATCATATTGTTATGAGTAAAGTAGCCTACATCTGTTCACTGCAGCATCGCAGAAAATGAAGAAAAGGAATCATTTATCATCAAATATGTTTATTTCCTGTTGACATGACCTGCATGATGCAGTCCGTAATGACACAATCGGTGTTTCCTGATTTTTTTCCGAATTTTTGTGACAGTCAACAGGCTCAAGCAATGAAAAGGTCATCTTGGTTGAATACCATGAATAACTGTCAAATTTACCAACGTACATGAGGCTGCAGCTGTGATGTAAAGCATCCACATTGATGCACAGCAGCAGTTGGACACAGATGATGAGACAGGATTTATGCGTTTTTGAGACTCATTTTGTGTATTTTTCACAGAGTTAACGAACCAAAGCAAACTTGCATGAGCGCACTGGTAAGCCAGGTCAGCAAACAGCCCAGCCTCCCATGATTTTTTTTCTTTAAAAAAGGATGACAGGAAGAGAGAGACCTACCTGTGAGCGGGTCGTAAGATCTGTCCAGCTCTCTGGAGTCAGACAAACTCTGGTCCTGACTCCTGGACTTCATGTTTGTTTTAGTTCTTACCGGACCGCCGCGCTGCACCTGCCCGATCTCTGCGTGCGTCGGAGCGGCTCATCTACAATCTCTGCGACTTCACTCCTGTTTAGATGTTACTTTTCCGCAAGTATCATCCCGTGCAGGCTGCAAACTGTCAACGGATGGAGGAGAAGAGGTCCGCACAGAGCTCTCTACCGTGCGTCCTTCCGTGCGTCTTCACTGGCCTCTAAACAGACTGAACTCTGTGCGGCTCCTCCCGCTCAGCATCAGTGCGCGCGCACATCCACAGTAGCTCTGACAGGCGTCTGCGAGCGGGTCTCAACCGCAAATATTACGTAGACACACAGGAGCCTCTGGGAGAATGTGGTGACTTTGCTGAGGTTTAAACATCAGAAATAACAGAAGAGTTGTTGTCTGTCTGTCTGTCTGTCTGTCTGTCTGCATCACCTACATCTGTCCAACAGTCCAACAGAGAGAACGAGAAGAAAATGGTCAGCGGTGGAATGTAACCAAGTACATTTATTCAACTACGCACATTTGTTTTTAGATACAAATCTGAAGTAGCCCCCTTGTTTTTTCCTTTGATGTCACTTTGCCACAAGTACTTCACATCTCAGAGAGATAATGTTCCTACATTAATCTAATCGGACAGCTGAGGTAAGTGGTTACATCACAAATTATGTGAAATGTTTATTTACAAATTAAACTATTAACAGTATAATCTAAACATGTAACTGAGACGAGTTTTTAGTAAATCAATTGGCAAGTAAACTAGTTTTATGGTTTCAGCTGATCTCATGTAAGCATGTGAAGATTTGCTTTAATAGTTTTTAATAATATCTTATCACTTTAAGGTTTTGTGTCTTTGGGTTTGTTTAAATAAAGCAAACATTGTCATTTTGACTTAATTTGTGATGACATTTCTCACCCTTTTTAGAGTAAACTATCACCAACAAATCATATTATCATATTAACATATTTCTAAGTATACAAAACAGTTTAAAAAGAGCTCTACCTCAGCCAACTGCAACAGTAAACGCCTGCTTATGTGCAATAAGTACATAAGCAGTAATATATTAAATGCAGGGCCTGTATGTACTAGAGTATTTTTCAAATGCAATTTAAGAATTTCTGCCATCTGGAGAAAAGAAGAGGAGGAATGGAGCAAGACACAGACGGACCCAGACAGGCAGTCAGACAGACAGGGAGTCAGACAGACAGACAGAGGGATGTGGGAGCGTATATCTGCTGATCTATGCCTCACTGATGGATGGTCTCACCTTGGCTCAGCAGGGAGCAGTAATACCTGCGGATCAATACCCTGTCAGCTCTATGTCCTTGAGCTGGTTGAGGAGAGTTAACAGATGACTCTCATATTTCAGAAAACGCAAGCAGCAAGGTTGTGATTAATAAAACACATTTGAATATTAAATCCATAAATACACACCGTAAGCTGGATGGAGACGGAGAAGGCCTTGTGCTGATTTATAGGATAAACTTGAAGATTTCCGCAGCTTTGTTTCCCATCAGAAATTTCTGTTTTAGACACTAACTAGTAATACTTTGAGCTTTTCAGGGACATTATCAAGGTTTAAAATAAAGTTGAAACTCAATGTTTTTTTCTCATTTGCATCCTTTTTTAAACTCCTGCAGACGGTCTCATTGTAACAGAACCATCAGGAGGTCAGTCCAGTGATAGTTTAAACCTAATTTTTTTCAGTGTTCATTTGTGATTGGATGTTTTCTTCACAGTCAGGACTCCAAAGAAAAAACAACTTTATGACTGAGCATCTCCAGGTTTTCCCTTTGATTTTTCTCCTTATGCAAAATGATCAAGACTGCCTTTTATCCTCATGTCCAATACTTTATAAGCATTATACAATTGTTTTTAGTCTAAAAAAAGGGAAAACCACATGAAACTGAGAGCCTAAATTACTTTAACAGGCCTACTAAAAGAACACATTATAATGAATTGTTGCTCAGTTGTCCATAAAATTAGGAGACTTGACCTGCAGCATCTCATTAAGCCTGTACCAGACAGCAGCTTTGAGCTAAAGGCTAAAGGCTAAAGTAATGATTCTATTGCTAACATCAAGTAGGTAAAGTGTTAGGGTTAGGGTTAGCATATTCATCATGTGTGAATCAAGTCTAAAGACAAACTATGGAACAGCTGTCTAGATATTTTATTCAAACCCACAAAAGTCCATGTAATGGTGTCACTAGAGGACAAGTCAGAGTATCATCAGGGTCATTAGGATTTATTATCTGGAGACCATAAATGTCTTTACCTAATTTTTGGGCCAATCTATACCGATGTTGAGATATTTCACTTGAACAACTTTAATCTTTAACCTGCTTGTAGCACCATATCCAATCCATCCAATAGTTGTGGTATTTTTCTGTAAAACAAATAAATTGGCCTCATAAAGTCGCTAAGGAAGAGCCAGAGCTAGTCAAAGTCAGTAGGATCCATCTTATGGAAAATGTGAATGTGTGGAGAAAGTCCCATGTCAGTCCATCCAATAGTTGTTGAGATATTTCAGTCAGGACCAAAGTGGTCATCAACTTGTTATCTGTAGAGCTAATGTTCCTCAGCGTGCCTCAAACTATTACATAGAAAAAAATAAGTGGAGAAGAGTCATATTTTAAAGAAAAGCTAAATGATGCTTTTTTGTGATAAACAGTGTGTTAAAGCTTCTTCAACAACAGGCACACGGGTGAGGGATTATGATGTCCGTCTTCAGTAGACTGATGGGAGGAGAGAAAATCTCTATCAGATGCTGGGGCAAGAGCAGGGCAAAGAAAAGGAAAAGGCAAGGGAGGATATAAAAAGAGAGAAACAGAGGTAAGCGGTAAGTCTGTGACAGAGAGAAGGAAAAAAGCTCAAAGAGAAACAGAAGAAGACAGAGGAAAGACAGTGCAGAGGTATTTGAATATATTATGTGCCTTGGGATGGTTAAATCTTGCAGTATTGATGGTGTTTATCTCCCCCAGAGGTTTACAGAGAAGTTTAGCATCACTGCAGGCTGGAAAGTGAAGCTGACAGATAATGAGCTCTGATTGATGCCTGAAGTTATGCGGCCATGCAGCAATGATAAAGGTGAAACATAGCACACATACACAAGCTTATAGATACAGTGGAAGTGCACATAAACAGGTGAGCTGGCGCTGGATGTTTGGAGCTAACAGATGATAATACTCAGTAGAAAACATAAAAATAGCTTCTTCCTCAGGACTATTTCAAGTTTATTTGGTTTTTTCTTATTTTTCTGCAGACTTATTCAGGTGAGGACACAGATTAAGAAATGTCAGAAAGATGAGGTAGGGGGTTGAGACAAAGCAGAGGACCTCCCATTAACAAATGTTTAATGAGAGAGCTGATTCGCTCAGATTAAAGGCTACAAATGCACAGCAGTTTTTATGTGTTGTCATGGCAAAATGCACAAGCTTGGCTCTGTCCGAGCATCTAAGCTGTCGTCAGTGCGCACACACACACACTTTATAGATTATATCAGAGAGTTGATATTCTGCCCAGTGAACGATTTAGCCAACCAAATTCAAGGATTTGGAAACAGACTCACGTCAGGGATTAAGATTCAACGTATTAAAGACACTGCACTAAATGATCCCCAGAAACCACAAACACACTCCCCCTCACAAAAATGAAAGCCAATACACACCCTCACAGCCCACTTTCCATTCAAGTGTTTTTCCCAGTTCATGCAAAACTATGTTTCATCTGTGTAAATGGTGGCAGAAGTTGGAGAAATATGTTCCAATTTGACAGTGACTTAAAAAATGGCACCGTACATTGGTACCAATTTATGCCCATACATGTGAAAGTTCAGCTGATGCAAATTTGTATTTGAATATATCACCACTAAAGCACAACTTTAAGCAAAATGATGCCTCTGATACTAATTTACTTGAAATCTAAGGGACGTCACAAAGCTAAGATTTTTTTTTAACACTTATTATCAGCACAGATACTTAAGGTGCATTAACAACTCAAATATGCACACAATTCAAACTTATCTGCAACTCAAACCCACTGTTTTGTTGGGAAAAATGGAAGCCAATCAGAAATCTCCCTTTCCTCCAAACATGTCTTAGTCGTTGCAGAATGCATTGCAAGCTTCCAGACATATGGAATAAAATATGGCCCAACCACTGTTAATACAGCCCTTTCCTCACTAAATCATAACAATTTTGACCTCTGCTCATCATTTCAAGCTACTTCTGACAAACAAAAGATTCAGTTGGTGTTATTTGTGTGAGCCTTAGGGTGCAGACTTCATTAGGAAGTAGCTCCAGAACAAAGTTATCAGACATATTGGCTAATTAGTTTCACAAAAGGAGGGGAAAGGGGGGAGTAGATGAAAGGAAAGCAAGACTTAGAGGAGGGGAAGAGGATAGCGACTTCTTTCTTACCAGTGATATCATGACAACCATGACCTAACACTTCCCATTCATTCACTTTGCGGATAAACATAAAAACTCACCCATCCAAACTCAAATCAACCAAGAGGAAGCTGCCTGACTTTTTACTTAACTGTTCATGTGTGCTTGACAGGAGAAAAGTAAAAAATGATCAAAGACAAATGCATCTGTTATTAAAGACCATATTACCATATCATATCTCAGGATGAAAAGTCATCTTCCATGACTGGAACGAGTGGAGATAAGAAATTAAGTCTCCCATTGAGTCACAATGGTATCAGACTGAGACAGCAGTTGTGCAGTTGGAGCTGAAGAGGAGGTATCAGAGTGTTCTTCTTTCAGTGTTTTAATGGTCAAAAGAGAAAACACTGGTTAAGTAGTAGGAAACCAACATTTATTTTAAAAAAAGAAACAAATGTACCTACAAGAGTTATGGATGAAGGAAACAAGACCCTAAACTTTAGAGAAATTGCATAACTCAGATCAGCATCCAGTCAAAAAATAAACATTTCAAGTGCTCTCAATGAGAAGGGGATGAGATCAAACCTCAATGTTTTTCTTCACTTAACTGACCTCATGTGGCAGAGACACACAAGCAATAATCGAACTTTAATGAATCCTTACGCTTAACCAGCATCTGGTGTTTTTTCCTTCAAAGCTGACCCTAACTGATGAAGAAGGGACTTGTGTGATGTACAGCAGTAAATGTCATGGCCTTGTTCAAAAACAACAATAAAAATAATTTCATCACTTCAGAGAATTCTCATCTTCATCAATGCTTAAATGTCCCACCTTCAGCAGACATGTTAATACAAAATACTTGTAAGTTTGTTTTAAAAATGCAAAGAAATAAGTTAACATGACAAGCAGCCACAAAGAAAGTATTAATTCTCTAATCAAAGAAGACTCACTTGAAGATTCAAACCCAGGAAAAAAAACAAAAACAAAAAAAAAGGTCAAGGGTCACATTTACCAGTTTTTATAGAAAGGACATAATGTTTCACTCATAACCTAAATCTTCTGAGATAATCACAGGAGATAAAATCATAAACTGAGATCAGTCTGACAGCAGAAGCTACCTACATCAGCATCATGGTCAGTGGCAGACAAGGAGGAGATGAAAGTCAGGGTTAAAAATCAATTTAATAAACTATCCAAAATCCAAACTTTCAACTTTCATGTGTCAGTTAACAGTCTGGCCAATACTGCAGATTGCACATGAGGAACCAGTGCAACATAGGATTATCACACACTCATTTGAACAATTACAGAAGGAGCCCGTCCACAGAGTTTTCAGGTCTTTCCTTGAGGTGAGTCCAGTCTGTCAGTGTGTCTGAGAAGTTTCCATCGTTCACAGGAGGGACAGAAGAATCAGGATGAACCACAGAGAGAATGATGAAGGATCGTACAGGTTTGCTGTTTGTGTTGTACAGTATGTGTGAAAGTATGCGCACATGTCCACACACAAAGTGTACAGTGTATGAGCATCTGAGGGGAGGAGGCTGTGTGTGTTTTTGTGTGTGTGTGTGTGTGTGTGTGTGTGTGTGTGTGTGTGTGTGTGTGTGTGTGTGTGTGTGTGTGTGCTAGAATATTTATTAGAGGACAACTGCATGAACTAAAAGCATCAAATAAGCAAAGAACCCCACACTTTAACATACATGTGCTTTTCTTGCATTATTCCCATTGATTCCCGTCCTGTGCAAGATGCTGCAGGCCAACTCAGCAGACAGAGACAAGGCCAAGGGGAAGATCTTCTACAATAACATATAGCTCTCTGTGGGGGTCCAAAGAAAAGTGAATGACAGCATCAGAACAAATTGTGATGAAATCCTTGCATCACCCTGTCTGATAGCCATCCCTATAATCTGTATCCTCTCTTCTCGCATGTATGATTCATATAGATGCATTGAGGATTTCTTCAAAGCTCTCACATGTTTATTAGCCCATAACATCTGACGCATTCATGTTTACGCTCCCAAGCCACATTTGACATTTTCTGGATATGATGAATCATTAATGATGACCTCAATAGGCTTTCACATCTTTGGCCCACAGATCAATAAAGTGGTTAGGGGAGTAGGTCAGCGGCTCTCCAGAGGTGTCTGTCAGTGTGTGTGCGTGTGTGTGTCTTTGAGACTGCCTCCAAACAGTTGCACCCAGCGAGTGACTGAAAAATGTTGGTGCTAATTGGCGGCCAAGCGTGGCCCTGTCTCTGGTGTGACGCTCGGGGGATGGATGAATTGTGGCTGGTTTTCCAAGTTTTTTTTGTTTTTTTTTTTCTCCCGAGCAGTCCCTGCCTGCGAGGCTGTGGGAGTTCTATCCATTATTGATCAGATCCAAGGATGAAAGCAGGAACGCTCAGTGGGGACGGAGCATCTTTGGCCCCACACAGGAAAAAAAAAACAGCCTTGACCGCCAACTCTGTGTGAAAAGAGACAAGGAAATATCTTTTTTAATTCATATCGAACTAAGGCCGAGAAACACGCTGTCTTTAAAGCAAAGTAAATAAGCCGGATTTATGTAAAATGAACACGTCACGGGATGAATCTTTGCTCACCCCTAACATTTAGAAGCAAAGTCGTCAGTGAAGGCTTTTTCTACCCAGATGATGACATTGTGTTGTGCTGTGCTTTGCCAGCCTTGGCAGCGCTCCGCTCAGTGCTGTTCAATGATTCAGCTGTGTAGAATTGACCTCCACCTCACCTTGGCAATGCTCCCCAACCAAATGGACGTTTGGCAGCCAGAACACACACTGGATATACAAGCATGTGTGAACGCCAGTGATAACACACTCCGAATTGCAGAAATACAGAAACACACACGCTCACACACGCAGAACCACACATACACACTCTCTGGGAAAGGTTACAATGCTGCTTAAAACAAAGGAGCAGATGGTTGACAATGATGCAGTGCCAACACTGGCAAGGTGGTTAAAATATGCATTTCTGTTTGTGTGTGTGCATGAATATGTCCCCATACATCTCTCTGAGTAAGTTTTTATGGGGTAATGTGTGTCTAATATCACTCAAAACTTCCCCCAGCAGTGTGTTTTTATGAAGCAGATCTGTGTATTTGGTTTGGCCCATTAGATCATCTCTAGAGCCCCACAGCAAAGCTAAGTGCTTTGCCAGAAGTTGCTTTATAATATATAATTTGAAATTTTATAACGAGCTATACTCATGAGCTGACTCAACCGCTGCTGCTGTTGAATCATCATTCAAAAAAAAAATAAGGACCACAGTATAAAGTGTGACACAGTTTGGAGGAATGGAAAACTGTAATAAAAGTGCCTAAAAGATTCTTTTTGTCTGTAAAAACTTCCCAAAGAACATTTTAATGGGATTCAAACATTCAGCTGTAACTGTAACAGTCTAAGTCCTGGTTAATATGGTGACATGTGGTTGGTTTAAGACTACAGATCCTAGATTAGTCGGGCAGCAAACCCTATTTGAGTATTTTCTGTGTCTGATTTATAACAGAATAGCATGGCATGTCCGTTTACAGTGAAAAAAATTATATATATTATAATTATGTATTACATATTGTTTTAAATAAGAAATTAGCTATCCTCCATCATGCCTTGAGCAAAATGATTGAAGTTCTGCAAATAAATATGTTTTGTTGAGGCTTTCTTGATCAACATCAGTGCCATCATTGACAAATATATTGCATTTTCTGTGATTTTCACAATAAGAGCCACAGTACATTTGTTTTTTAATATCAAGCAGCAGCTGCAGAAAATATTTGGTTAGTATTAGCAGAACATTTAAGATCCCCTCGTCTGAAAAATGTGTTTTATTCATATTTATGTCTCTTAAAATGTCAGACCTTGATTTTACTATCTTGTATCTGTGCTAAGTCACTAGACACAGGTTCCTCTACTAGAGTGGGTGATTTCTGTGCACTTCCTCAGAATCTGAGATTCAAACTAACCCAGCCAAGCTTCATTAATATGCAAACATGTCAAGGCAGTTGCAGGATAAGAGAAAAAAACACCAGTGCAAATCAGATTTTCAGTACAGAAAGTAAGTGTTTATATTGGACAACCACTAACACTATCAACCACTTCAAATTAAAAGCTAACAAGCTAATAAACCACATAAACAAATTAAAGATGCAAACTACGCTTATTATTCTCATACCTCAAATTATTGCACATTTAAGTCTTGAAGCTCTCCAGTGTTTCTCTAGATAGATATATAATAATATATAAATAACTATAAAAAGTAAAATCTATCATTTTAAAATAGATCTAGTACATCAGAATAACATAAGGAATTGTAAATAAAAAGATCTATAATTTTACTATATGAAATACAGGAGAAAGACATAGTTGCTGTTTATTTGGTGCAAAAAAAATTACATAGTGGGAAAAAGTTACTGACCGAAGGACAGGAGCACTTTTTGATGAAGTTTACAGTGTAGAGGGCTTTGGGAGAGAAACTGTCCATGAGTCAAGTGGTCTGTGTTTTTTTAACCTGTGGCTCTTGAGAGGTAGCGGATGTTAGCAACATCTTCAAGAGAGATGGAGAAAAAAGATTTTATTTCCTGTTCTTCTTTATGACTTTTTGAAGAACTTTTTTTCTGTGATGCAGTAGGACAGCATACAATGAGATGGGCACATTGTTGTCCTATACATTGTTGTCTTGTCAGTCTCTGGGTTTGGGTAGACAGACTCAACCAAATGAAAGGTTATACTGGAGAGGTTATATAGATAAGTACTTACTCCAAACAAGGTTTTGACTACATGAAAATCTGAGGTATTATACTTACAGCTTTAATTTACTGCCTGATGCCCTCTCCTCCAGCTCCCACACCTGACTCCTCTACAAGAATGAGATCGTCCACTCCATGTCATTGGCATATTCAATGGCCTTCCACTCCAATCCATCCTAGGTCGTTAGCCTTGTCTGCGAAGCTAATCATCATCTCCTCTGGCTCAAGTTAGCCAGTGAAAGAGCATCACCAGAATGAGACAGTTAAATATTCATGTCCCACTGCGATGTAATATCCTCCTCGATGATGTTTGAACCTTTTGACCCGAGGTAATCAGTAGTAATCACACGGTCACACAGAACAGTGATAAATTTGATCAGTAGATGGTTGAGTCTGATGAGCTTCTGACACCTGCATCGGCCAAAAGCTCAAAACTATGATCACCACATCCAGCACACACAGCCGACGCTCGTAAGCAGCCTTGATGACAGACAGTTCATTTCAGCCCCAGGCATGTAGGTATGACATCATTCGATTAATAATGGAGCAATTAATTATGACCTATTAGACTGATGAATTAGATTAGATAGAGAAGAGGAATGTAGCCATGTGATAATATTACACTAGGATACATTAATGACTTCTTGGAGATTGAGGCGGGGGTGTAGGATAGAATTTATATGTGCTGGTTCAGAATGACATACAGTAAGCTATCTAATTATATCAATGATAAATGGTGTTATTGACTTAATAACGATTCCTTATCCCAACATGGTAATATTCCACTGTTGTAATGTGATAAAGCTGAAACTGGTGGATCTATATTGTGGGACTTTGATGTCTCGCGATGTGACAGCAGACACCATCCTAAATGAAAGTTTCATATTGATGACACACTTAGCCTCATGGAAACCACTGGTGCGTTCAAGGTATCTTTGAAGCAGCTGTATGGAAGCTATAACGACATTCTATGACTTTTTAAATATTTATATAGTTGTTCCGCGGCACCAGGAAGACTAAGATGCTTCCACTGACAAACAAGACAATTTCACTTTAATCTCTATTAGTATGACAGCATAAAAAGCAAGTGATTTTTTTCCCATGTAAACACATTTGACACTTTTAGAAATTGCTGCTCATGATAAGTGATGAATGACTTTATAGGAAATGATTAAATGAGTTTTATGCACATATGTTCTTATTCTCCTAGAGAGCGGAGTAAAATTAAACTTGTCAGTTAGGCTCATCAAGCAAAGTGTAAGCACATTAAACTGATTTTTTTTTTCTTTGCACTACCTCATGGAAATCATTGACGCAGAGATCTGAATGAAGCAGCTGTGTGGAAGGTCTGCAATAGATAAATACATTTAATGGCTTCAAATATGTATGCTGTTATTCTAGAGTGTGAAGACTTGTGAAACAAAGGAACTTGCATTGATAAAGTCAAGCTTACACAAAGCCCTGTGCTGCATTCCACTGACATCTAGTGTCAGATTTAGGAACTGAGATAACACACTGTGTCTGACCCTGTGCAGGTGTGTAACACCCCCCTCCAGACACACACACACACACGTGTTCTCCACTTCCCCATACATCAGTGTAGTCTTATTGATCTGTACGATATGACCTTGAATGATCAGACAAGTGGAAGCGCCGTTTCGGAATGAAACCCATCCATTCCCTCTGTCTGCTATCTGCCGCTGTAATGACTTGAGGGAAGACGGGGAGGAAAAGGAGCCTATTGAGATGGACCCCTGAACCAGTCAGCTCTGCAGCGGCCTTATGTCGTGGCTAGCCTCCCCTCCAGGCACAGTCTGTTCCGAGTAGAGGAGGAGAAGTGGGTCAGTGTGTCTGAGACGGGAGAGAAAAGACGTGGGCTGAGTAAAACTCATCAAATGAGATAGATAGATGGATAGATAGAGAGATAGATACATACATAGATACACAGAAAGATATAAAGATAGATGGATCAAGCTCAATCATAGACTGGATTATGTAAGTGGATTTGTTCCCAGGATGGCCCCACATCTGAATATGGAATCTAGTGTATTAAAATGATAATCAGTGGATGAATGATGAAATTTATCCTCTTGGGGCGAAAGATGAGGAGAAGCCATGCTTCAGGGCCTTATGGAAGAGGGTTTTAGCTGGCTGTTTCATCCTCTATCATGTAGAATCTAACAGTATATGTAAAACATTTTTTCCCTGCAGCTGAAACATGACTAGAACAGTTAATAGTGATTTTTTTCATTCTAATTCCAAATCATGTACATGACTCCTGATTTCAGTATGTGTAAAGGTATCAGTCTCTGTGAATGTTTATCTTTGATTCCTAATCCAGGCCTTATTTAATCTGAGTTCACTTAAACTTAGCAATTACCAAAGGTAAGATTAAACCTGTAAGTACAGTAAATACATTTATACCACTACTGTATTTAAGTACAGTTTAAGAAGAATTTAACTTGTGCATTTTACATCCATACTTGCTGTATTCCAGAGTCAAATATTATGCCTTTTACCTTTACTACATTTATTTGACAGTTTTTTCATCTTTTGCAGATTAAAAAAATCCCTTAAAAAAAGTATAATGTAGGAGAGTGGTCGGTCAAGAATTCAAATTTGCATGCAAAAATCTGAGCTGCCAATAAATTGAGGCTACAGCACTAAGAGGTATTGTCTGTGCATCCAAAGCCTTAAGTATATTTCCTCTGTGCCATAAAAAATCAATCCACAGTGAGCCCCTCTGCTGCCAAGGATGACATGTTCATCCATTACAACACAACTACTGTTACTATTATGACTGCTATTGTCCTGCTGACATAAATACCCACTAGAGGACCAAATGTATGTCAAAATAAAAATAGTCCCGGGAAATGCAGTATTTAGTCCTGTTTAATTAACCTTTGCTGAGTATTATGGTGCTCAGCTGTTTGAGGTAATTAAATAGCTTTTCTGAAACAGGAGTCTATACATTTGAGACCCATCAGAGGATCCATTTTTGGGTTTTGGCCTTCAAATTAGATTTTCTTGTTTCTGTGTCCTTGAAAATTCTGCATAAACAGTGATACATTTTAGAAATAATAAGCCATTCTGATATCTAATAGGCATGCATTCTGCCTGAATGACAACTTTACCTTTGCTACTGTTGCTGTATTCTTCCCTTTACTGAAGATTGTAATTATAACAGAGTAAAAATCTTCTGCCACTGACCCAAAAAACATATCAATCAGAGACCAAGCTGAAATATTTTCCAGTGGAAGTAACAATCTGAGCCTTGCCAAGTATTGACATATTGTGACAGCTTCATTTTTGCTTTATGTCTCCTTCAGACTTCCATTGTCTGAAAATAAAATTACATTGAATACTGCTCATGCACTGCCCTCCTGACAAGCACAAGTGAGGCACAAGTGAAGCGAGCATGAAGTCAAAATGAGAGGATGTTTAAAAAGGTTCTTTGAGAAAAGGTTTTATGGTCCATATTGAGCAATAATGAGCAGTGCGGCCACGCAGATGCACATCACTACACAGACACATGCGCACACTCCTCTGCCTCTTCATCATAGGATGTGACACCTGACGGGCCATTAGTTCCCAAAGTGCTATTCTATTCTATGAATTCCTCTCCTTATAGAATATTTAGACTCTGTGTGTTTCCCTCCGCTTGTCAACATGGGATGCATTATTCATGTTAATGTGCCATTATCTGACGCTCTGCGTGATGTAACGCAGCCATTCCCTGGCCCCGCACCCACAAACACATCCAGTGACCTTCTGAACTGTGCACTGCCATCACCCTGCCTGCAGCGCAGCAGCAGCTCTGCTTCATATAATACACAAAGGGAGAGGAAATTTATGCTTTACAGAGGCTTTATTGTGCAATTAAAATGTGTGCTTACTAAAAGCATAGCTACATTAAAGATTTAAAAAAAAAGATTTGAGGTTTAAATTGAGCTTGGGTGCATCCATGACGCCCGCAATACCTGCTTTTAGGAAAAGAGATAGGGCACAGCGTTTAACCAGGGGTTTTAACCAGCATTTAATTATGTGGTTAAAAAGGTATAACTGTATTTGAGATAGATTGATGTGTCCTGACTATATGCTTGAATTTAAGAGAGATATGACACAAGGGAGAAAAGGGAGGGAATTTGAGTTAACAAGCTTTCGTGCAATTAAAAGATAAGTCAAAGCCAGCCTGCATCCGAGATAGAATGTGAGAATGATTTTCAGTTTTAATATGCCTTTTGTGCATTCATGAGGTATGCCTGGGTTTGAGATAGTGAGAAGAAAAGGAAAATAGATAGACTTTTATCAAGCTGTAAAAAGGTAAGCTCACAAAACACGTGTGTTTGAGGAGAGTGAAAGAAAGGAGGCACAGAGGGAGTGGATTTAAAGAAGTTGTTTGTCTTAGAACTAATATGACATTTAATGAATTACACTTATTTGCTTTCAGGCTTAGAGGTAGATAAGAAGGCTGGTACAACTTAAATGTCAATATTAGGAATAAGTAGCTAAAGCCAGCTTCTGGATAAGTTAGCCAAGCTAAGCTTAGCTTAGCTTGGATTAGCTTAGTTTGAAGTAAAGTCTGTCAACATTGGAAACCTAACGGCTTGAATCCCTAAAAAGGCATCAAAAAACTTTCTGTTAGCTCAAAATTACACAATTAATATGCTGTGTGTTTAATAATCAGAACAACACAGTGTAAAAAATAGCAATTTGCCAGAAGAAAAACTGAAACAAACTTCAACTTTTGTACTTCAAGTCTTGTATATTTTTGTACAAATTAAACATAAATGCAATATCATGTCAATCAAAAAGTTTTATAGGTGCTGATAGGTTGATTTTCCTACCTTTGAATAGAGTTTGGCTAGCTGTTTCCCAGTGTTTTTAGTCTTTATGCTAAGCTAAGCAAACAAGGTCCTGACTCTATATTTTATATACAGACATGAAAGAAGTATTCATTTTATCAAATTGCATTAAACAAGAAATAATTAAAAAGGCAATGTATTTCTTAACCCTCTATTTTTTGTTTGTTTTTGTTTTTTAATCAAATGTGTAAGTATTGTTTCAAAATGAAGTTAAAAAGTCTGAAAACATTGTGAATGTCTCTGTGTCTCAATTAGCACTGCATTAAACTGCCATCTTGTCAAAAAGAGTCTCTGTGGATAGCAGCCACCTTCCTTACCCTGACAAGGATTAGACAGGTGGAAGAAATGAAAGAAACTGCAACTGTCTTCTCAGCCATCAAACCTAAATATTGTGGCTTTGGGAAATGTTTTACCCTCTCTCTCTGACGAGCCAATAAATGAAAGGCTTTTCACAACTAATTAACATGATGGCTTGGATGTTCCAGGATATTGACAGTGGCTTTATGAGCTGGTGTGGGTTGATGCACAGGTTATTTTTAAGATACCAGACAAGCACAATGCATAATTTATCACACCGAATGATAACCTTCCTGAGCTGGTGAATAAAGGAAGTAATAAGTTCAACAAGGCATGCAGCTGAAATGACTGATAATGCTTTCCAACAGCTTCTACACAGAGGAGATGAAAAAAAAAGTCCTGTTTGCACATCATCTTAAAGGGAAGTGTAATTATCTATCAGCCAATCAACACCTAGCACTCACTTCCTGTGCCTGACCTTACTGGACTCGTAACCATGGAAATTTTTTTCTCTTTCTAATAGAGCACAGCTTGGTCATAGAAAGACCTCGATGTGTGTGTGTGTGAGTGTGAGAGTGTATGCGTGTGTAAGCAACAAACAAAACCAGGGTTTCCATGTCTTTCATTCAACAAGGCACCTTGGCAACAGTCTTCTTCTGCCTTTTATGGCAAACCATACTGCGTCCAAATAACAAATATGCAGGGATATTGAACTTCTGCCTCTTTGCAAACACATTCACACACAAAAAGACACACAATATGACTTATTCTGCTCAATAGCAAATGTTCTTTTCACACAGAGATTGGAGAAATATGTGAAAATGACATTATTTGTTGTCTCTTCATTTGGGATCTGTTATGACAGTCTGCATAAATAATGCATCCTCAGGAAACACTGAAATATTTACAGAACACATATTGGCACATATCTTAATGTGAATTGTGTCTTTTTTTATGTGTGTGTATATGTGTGTTCAGCATTATTTCAGCTTCAGACCATGCCTTGAAGTGAGCCTGCCTTTAGCGAGAGCTCCTGCTTACTGAGACAGAAATGCTTCTTTGGTTTGCTCTCCCGGAGGCATTATCAGTCACTGACAGCTGGTGAATGCAGCTCTCAATTTGAGAAGTCTATCCTGTCAAACTGGCATTTGATGGACATTTCAGAGCAGAGTTGTACAAAAACTTACCTTGCATTACAATATTTATTTAATTGTCTACAGAAAGTTAAAAGGACCTAACTGTGAAACTGGGGGACTGTTGCACATAGGTGGAACCTTTTCTTCTGTGCTGAATTTAGACACTGAAAAACTCATGAAAGAGTTTTCAACCTGATTGAAGGTATTTTGGTCTTATCTCTAGAGAATGTTGTACATACTTTATAAGACAAAGACTCAATACTCAGGCTGATACTTAAGAGAGCAATCTTAATTGATAAAAAATAATAATAAAATTAAAGAGAAATTGTACAGAAAAGAACAATAACAGAAAAAAACAAAGTAAGAATAAATTAGCAGTCTGCATAAAGGAACACATGACAGCAAAGCCCTAAATGAAGATGGACATTTTTCTGCAGAGATGGACTCCAGTTATATTTTACCTTAATGTTTAAGCCCTCAGGACTGTTTGCAAAGGTTTTATGTCTTTGAAAATTACACTGAGAATTAAATAAAGTTCAAAAAAAAAGTAGCTAAAAGGAATGGCAAAAGGAATAAAATGAGACCCAAAACTAAACCCTGTTGAACTCCACATGTAATGTCTGCAAATGATCATTTATATACACTTAAGTTTCTGCATTCAGTATTAATTTTCAAAGGGCCATAATAAGCTCTATCTAGATTTAAGTGTGAAACTCCACACACCTGCTACTAAAAAATCATTTAACCATTTTTATTATTTTTTTCCTAAAATTACACTTCAGCCTAAATTATACACATTCAAACAAGGCACTTAACAGACTTAATGACTCAACGACTATAAAGACGGTTAACCCTCACTCTAAGCTTCTCAAAAATGAAGTCATAGTATCTTGATTCTTCCTGGTGTCTGGTTGAGGTAAAGCTTATATCATGCATGTAATAACATATATCCATCCCTGTCATGGGCTAAATAGCTGCTGTCTGTATCTTAATTCAAACTAAAAAAAAAAAATTTATGTCCAAAAAGAAAATGTTCCTCAAAGATTAATTTAGGCTACAATACTTTAAACTGTATATTTTTTTTTATAAGTTTGCTTTAATAACTTATTCATTGCTGATGTAAAGAGGGGTGAAACGTCATGACTGATATCTAACCTCAACCTGTAAATGAGTCAGGCAGCCGTTTGTGCAGAACCTTGATGCTGCAGCTGCATCTGCTGATCATTACTGTTCAGACTCTGGCCTCAGATGACATCACCAGCACAGAGCGGCAGTGGCTGTACAGGCAATATTTGGACTTAATATTGTACAGCAGGAAGGCTTATACTTACAGTCACCATGAGTTGCCATAAGAAGATGCCAACCATGAAGGTGCTGCTTTGATAGGTTAAACCAGTGATTTAGTATTGCACTTTCACAAAGTGGAGGGACTCACAAAAGGTTAATTATTCAAAAGAAAGGTCAAAATCAAAGCAATAGAGGCTTAAATGTCCTGACTTTTCGTTCCTTGAATAGGTGAAGATGAGGTTAGCCAAGAAAGTTTGACTCAATTCAAAATCACCTCTGACCAAACTGCAAAAAGCTCTTTAGACTAAACAACCTTCAAAGGAATATTATCAAGGAAGGTGCAGAATGTGCCGAGGGGTAAATTCAGACAGCTCATCTGGGCTGGATAACTGACAACACTACTAGACCTAGACCATAAGAATGGCAATAAATATATAGGCAGTCTTAATCTGGCTTTTATATTATACCACTAAATATCCCCTCAGGCTGGTGGTGGTGAATCCATGGTGCCGGTGACGGGTGCAGAGGCTAATGCTTTAATCTCCTGTGGTATATGAACACATATTTTCTGCTTTATAGCCTATTTTTTTGTAACTTAGGCTACTGTATTTTTGAAAGTTTTGCTGTGATCACTTTACAGTATAGTGGATAGTCTATTTTGTCTCACTTCGTTTAAAAAGAATAATAAATAAAGATAGAATAATTGAACCTAGTTAATAAAAATGACATGTTAAATGTATTTACAACAGCGTGTGTGTTGTCTGGTTCACTTTCAGTGACAGCATAGATGCTAGTAGAAGTCAGAGGGTTTAGTATTGACAAATGTCATTAGAAACCGATCTCCCTCTGCGCATGCTCAGTGTCTCCGTGCAGCTGATTCACATCAGCAGCAGCGTTGGAGATCAACCGGTCCGACAACACATGGATAGCCAGTGAGAAGAGCGGGCACTCCGGCCAGGGGGGTAAGACTGAGTCCTTCAGTGGTTGTAAACTCGGTTGGACTGAAACAGAGGTGGCTGCAGATGTGGTGGGGGAGAAGAAAAAAAAACGGAGTCGCTGTAGATGAAGTGCGATGGAGAAAAGTGTGTAAAGGACTGAGGCTGCATGGCTGCGATGACTCACTGGTGGCCAGGGCTGATGGTTAGTTCGTGGCTGCGCCGAGTTAGGAGGACGCGACCAGTCGTATCCAAATACGACATATGCCGTCGTGTCAATAGGCTTTTAGCACAGGAAAAGAAAGAATAAATCATTTATTTTATAATGCTGTAGAACAGCAAAGAACCCATCTGCATCTTCGACGTGTTTTAGGATCCTAGAGAAATAAAATGCTCGACTCTGTGTGTGTTTTCACGGGGCTCAAGCTGAACTTGCCTGTCGTCGCAGCAGGAGGAAAGTTGGGGGTGAACTTATTAGCACCATGGACAGCGCTCGCGCTCTACTTCAGTAGTCACTTAAATATTTCCTTTCGGTGATCAGGACCTGATTTTGTTCACAAGCTTAGATTAAGTATGAGCTGTTTTATGATCATGAGTAAAGTAAAAAAAATCCACATTATAAGTCATATTTATTAATGAAAATATAAATGTATCACATAAGTGTTCAAGACCAGTGAGTTTGGTAACGCACTTTAGAGCTTAATCCACCATAATATCCACATAATACACAGTGAGTCACCATTCAGTGCCTCACATATTTATCTTAAGGCTTATTTGCATATTGAACAGCTTTGGTTAAATAAGTATGCAGATCCCTTACTGTTCAAAAAGTAACAATGCCAAAGTGTCGAACTACTCCATTACAAGTGAAGGAATCCTACTGAAGTTTAAGTACAGCAGATTGTTATTCATATATTGTACTTTAAGCATACAGCATTTGTTTTGCAGAAAACTGTCAAATTATCAATGTAATAATTT